>CAXKVT010000007.1:1200000-1815000 GCA_964058875.1 Carex rostrata
ACCTATAGGATGTTGAACCGATGCCTTCCTTATAAAGCTGTCATAGGGGAGTTTTTGAGGGGATCCACCCCTCAGGCAATGCAATTGGAACTCACCGTCGGGGAATGGGACCAACTAGAAAGGCTTTCAACATTTCTAGGAACCTTTTTTGAAGCAACCGTCAAACTATCCTGCTCGTATTCACCGACGGCATTTGAGTTGTTGGGGCAAATCTATCAAATTTCCAAGGTTTATCGTATTTTGGAACAAGCAGAAACCCACGATAAATCTCTCACACCGATTGTAGAGGCCATGAAACTAAAATTTCTAAAATATTGGGAAGATGTACCCCTCTTGGCCATTATTGCAAGCTGCCTCAACCCGGCATACAAGAAATATTACACGATCAAAATGGTTGAAGCGTACAAAGATAATCTACATTTAGTCGCAACCGGGGTCGAGGCATACGTGGATGCGAAGTTCGCTGAGATGTTTAACATATACAACTCAAGAATTAGTGGCAACCAGAACCCCTCTTCGTCCCGGGCTGGTCCTAGGTATGAATAAATATACATTATGCTTTTAATCTTTATTATTTATAATATCTACATTATTTGTCCACTAATTTTTTTTTTTTTAATAGTTCCACTTTCAGGAGCACTAGCAGTAGTGGATTGTTAGCAGATTTTCAATCAGATAGCGAACCGCACGCATCCACAAACGAGTTAGTGAGCTATTTGAATATGCGCAACGAAAATGAAAACGTTGACATCATGACGTGGTGGAAGAGGAATCAAAGGTCTTATCCAACACTGGCGATGATGGCCCGCGACGTCTTTGCCGTACCCGTGTCAACCGTCCCTTCAGAAAGTTGTTTTAGTTCGGCGAACAGGATCCTCTCCGACAAACGCAGTAAATTGGGTCCACATGTTTTTGAAAGACTTGTGTGCTTGAAAGATTGGATTAATGCTGACGAGCGCAACCAACATCAAGCTCAAGAATCATCTTCTGCAGCTGATACTGAAGAAAGCGTTACCGAGCCGCAGCCTCAACCTAATTCAGATTCAGACGGTGCGGAAGAAAACGAACAATGGTATATGAATCCAAACTACTAGATAGGTAGTGTCGGTATAATTTTCTAACCTCTTTTAATATTTATGGTTATTTTAAAAATTATAATTTCTAAACATTTCAATTAGTTTTTAAATTATTCATTTTAAAGAACAATTACTAACAAAAAAAAAGTTAGAACTCCGCCTATGTTATTTTACATAGCCGGTCCCAAGCCCGGAATAAAGGAGGAGGGTAACTTTTATTTTTTAATCTATTGTTTTCAAATTATTCATAATTATTTTTAATGTAATAAATTAATTTAAGATATTATTATTTATAATTTATTGTTTTAATTATAATGAGAATTTGAAAATAAAATAAAATGACTTGCTTAAAGAAATAAATAAATAGATTTGTACTTAGCCGTATAAATATACAAATTTTCGTACGAATAATTTTTATATATAAGGTACAAATTTTATTCATTTATAAATTATAAAGACGCGACTTGATAATTTCATGTATATATATACTCTATTTGATATCGAACTATTCATATTATAAAAATCGAATTATAAACACGTAATAATATTTATACGACACTGTAAAAAAAACAGAAAAAAAATATTAAACAAAACAGGAAAAAAAAACAGAAACAAAGACAGAAAAAATAAAAAAACGGAAATACAAAACTGAAAAAAAAAACTGAAAAAAAAAAAACTGAAAAAAAACAGAAAGAAAAACAGAAAAAAAAAACAGAAAAAAAAACGGAAAGAAAAACAGAAAAAAAAACAAGGAAAAAACAGAAAAAAAAAAAAAAAAAAAATGGGCGGACCGGACCCGTACCCGGATACCCGGACCCGTACCCGCGGTACCCGTACCCGTCAACCCGCAACGGGTACGGGTAATAAACGGACCGGATATACATTTTTGGAAATTTACCCGTCTACCCGTTACGGGTTTTACCCGTACCCGACCTACCCCTTTACCCGTCCTACCCGTTACCCGTAACGGGTAACCCGGAACGGGTCACGGGTTACCCGTTAGCAAAAGTCTATATCCAACTGACAAATCAATTGAAAGTTATAAAGAGTTAGGACATCACTTATAAATATATCAAATGTTTTATTTTTTGGCAAATATTCTAAGCAAAAAAAACTAAAACTTCACAAATGAAGATATTAAGAAAAAAAATCAGATCTCTATTATTAAAAAAAAAAAAAAAAAAAAAAAAAAGCAGACCGCCCAGAACACTGGCGGTCTGGTCCCTAGCAGACCGCCCATGTCCCTGGCGGTCTGCTATAGAAGTGGACCGCCAGTATTCCTGGCGGTTTGGTTATATTTGGAAAAACTCAGATTTTGGGGTTATTTTTGTAAAAAACTTTTTGTTTTGGATTATTAATAAAAATGGCCGCTGTATCCCTGAATAGGCACTGGACTGATGAAATTTGTTTTTATAAATTCGTATTAATTTTAAAATTATAATGATTATGTGAATGAATTGCGAGAAAACATTTTGTAGTGATTCAAATATAATGTTTAAGAAATAACTTGTAATTTGATCTTAATAGCAAATGCAATGTCCTATGAGTAAGAGATCATATATTCAATACTCAAATGGAGAATTTCTAGTAGATATTGGCTTGACCTTCAACTTTACTCAATATATATATATATATATATATATTTAAGAGTAATGCTATTCAACAAGAAAATTTGGTAAACACAACTTCAAAAACAACGTACTTATCGAATTGGTTTCACATGACAAATTCAAATTATTGATACCGATATACTTGATGCATTATGCGTGTGCATACAAAATTAAATTTTTTTGAATTCATTTATTCAGTACAAATTCTAGGTCTAGCGGTAAAAAAAGGATAAAAAAATAAATACATTACTTATAAATAATGCATGATTTTTTCTTCCGTTTGACTCTGTCACTCGTGGAAATATTCGTTCAATTTAATATCTAAATTAGACATGTGTCAATGGGTACGGTAAGAATTGAGTGGAAGCATTTTCATGCTCGTATCTATTACAAATTATTTTTACTCGTATCCTACCCTTATTCATATCCTACTCTTATTCGTTATGATTGTCGGATAACAAAACGGTAGCAGATAAATAACGGATAATAATATTATAATAATAATACTTATTATTTACTAAATAATATATTAAAACATGCACATTCATTTCACAAATATATATACATGCTTCAAAGGTCTAAACTTTATTGTTAATTAAGTGTAACATAATTATCAAGAATAATTGGAGAATTAATATTCATTGCTCATTGATATATATAATTTTTTTTTATAATTACTTGATAGGATAATAGGTACAAAATAGGCTTTACTCATATCCTTACCCGTTTAGATTACAAAACAATCTTTATCCGTACCCGTACCCGATAAGTTTTACGAAAAAAGATCTTATACCCGTCTTATTGAATATAGTACAGGTCGGATAAACGAATAAAAAGCTGTCATTAACACTCCTGTATCTAATATTAATTACATTTATTATTTTTCTAGAGAACTTCAGGATTTTATTTCTACAGTATGACTTACATACGTACAAGACATGTTGTTATGCAGCTTGACTTTGCCAATATTTTTTTACCTTTTCAATTAATCATCAATAGTTGAGAATTTAATGATAAAAATTGAATTATAATTTTAAATTTATTAGTTGGAATGTGATCTGAATTTATATAAACCAGACACATAAAAAATAATATATTTAATATAACTATAACTATATAATCAAATAACAGTGGCTTTAAATTTCCAAACAACAGTGGCCACCTAATTAACTTACCGAGAGAGTTTACATCCTCTTTGTTACTCAAATTTTGACTTTGTTTATAAATGATAATCCCAACCAAATGGAATCGCAAAAAGACAAATTTTAAAGCTGTCCACTTGTCCACTAATTAAAAGGGAGGTGCTATTCTAAGGGCAATAATTTCAATAATAAGAGCTGAGATAATATTTTTTATACTAATGTCCACTTTTCCCTTCTCTCTTAATACTATATATGAATACGTAATTAATGGATAACTAATGAGGAATTTATCTCAAATATCTTTCATCTTTTTTTGCTGTACATATAGAATGGAAACTAATCCTTCCTAGCTGGTATATTTGCTATGTCATTTACAACATTTACATATCCGATTATATTGTTTGATTCATGATACAACGATATATAAATTGAAACTTAAGGGCATTTATGTTGAAAAAAAGAAAAAAGAAGTTCAAAACCAATCAAATTAAAATTGTATTTTAATTAACAACCTCATTATAAATATTTATAAACTTTGTAATACATTATAAAATTTATAAATATTAATAATGAGGACGTTAATTAAAATGAAATTTTAATTTGATTGGTTTCCAAACTTTTTTTTTTTTTTGCAACTCAAATGTCCTTAGGTTTCATTTCATATCATCTGTATTACAATTGATTTGCTATGATGCATCCACTGTTTTACTCTACCAATAAATAAAAAACCAAAGTAGTATCATGATTAATGCTGTAATTTCTTGTTTATGAGTCAAACAATAGGATCAACTAAGTGAATGCTATATATTTTTTTAAAAAAGAGCCATCCAGACGTTATATTATATAACACCAGAGTCATTACAACAGTACATATCCAGTATAAAGTTGAGGCATGAAATTGCCTTGAAACAAGTACAACCATCATTTAGAAACTAATATTTAAAACACTAGCCGAAAATGAAATGATCAACCCAAGTGCACACATCAGCTCATACCACAGTCCCTGAAGCTCTCCATAGTCCATACGGCATCCTTATCCCAAATATTAGAACCTTCTATCCTTCGAATCCCAACCAAAAACTATGTATAATTTTCATTTTATCTAGAGATAAACTCAAAATAGGGTCATAGATAATCTTAATTGATGGGGTTTTCAAGAACAGGCTAGGTTTTTGCCAATGAATGTTGTAAATGATATGGCAAATATACTGATTAGGAAGGATTGGTACGTTTCCATTCATTATGTAAAAAAACAGATGAAAGATATTTGAGATAATTTTCTCATTAGTTGTTATCCATTAATTACGCATCCATCCATATATAGTATTAAGAGAGAAGGGCAAAATGGGTATTAGTATAAAAAATATTCTCTCAGCTCTCATTATTATAATTATTGCCCTTAAAATAGCACCTCTCTAATATAATATGAGTAATATAATATGATTAATATAAATTTAGTAATATAATATGAGTAATATAATATGAGTAATATAATCTGGGTGCCAGGATAAACTTTAAACCGACAGGCCCCCGACACGCGTACGATACGTATCAGACACGCTAGCTGGCGTGTCCCTACCCTCCTGATACGGTCTCCGACACCTGGTTGACCTCAGGACATGGCTGGATATGCCCCTGTGCCTGTGGACTGCGCCCGTGGACACCCGCCTGTGCCTGTGGACCGCGACTGTGGACCGGACCAAATTTTTTTTTTTTTTTTTTCTGTGGAGGCGGGATTCGAACTTGGGCTCTCTCAAATGGGAGTCAAAATCATAAATCACTACACCAAACTATCACATGTGATAAGTTTTAGTAAATATAATATTTAACTTATACTTAGATGAAGTCTTTATTTTATGTATAAATTTAATTTAAGTTATAATTATCTAAATATAATATATAAATTAATAAAATATAATATATATAATAACCGTGTCGTACGTGTTCTCTATTTTTGAGAATTGCCGTGTCGCCGTACCCGTATCCATGCAACATAGCCTTCACATTATTTCACATTATTATATTTTATAATTTTATTATTCTCTAGGATTCTTTTCTTTATGTTGTTATTAATAGCTAGCTTCAATTGCATAATATTTTTGTTTTGGTGGGGGATAGTTATACCTTAAATGTCAAGATTGACATTGTTTGCATATAAACCAACTAATATGGTTAAATATGAGATATCCTCCAATCAAAAGAAATTATCGAAAGTAATGTTGTCTAATTAAATTTTCCTCATGTTTCAATTAAATCAATTAGGTTTAGTTAGAGAAGAGCAATTACAACTTATTTGTCAATTTACATTCCTCAATTAAAACCTTAACTAACCTTAATCCTCCCTATGTTTTTTTTTATTTTTTTTATTTTCAGTCAAATAGGATCAATTACCTGTTCAGATGCCAGAGAAAAGGCAACAAGCAGCTATGTCAAAACGGGCCCCCCTTTCATGTGGACTTGAAGCACTAGCATGGTCTCCAATTACCACACAACAAGACCACCCCATTTGTTTAAATTTATCAGGTATAAGACAACAACTGAACTTGGAATAATCTTCAATAAAAAGTGTAGGAAAATTTTACGTACCAGTCAGACAACTTGATTAATTTGTCCAATTTATAGTTTATTCTGATAAGTATTTACTAAATATTATATAAATTATAAAAAATTTATTGTAAAAATATTCATCACAAAACAAACCAACCTTATGTCAAGCGTTAACCTTAAAGGAATAGATTGTTGTATTATATGTTCTTCCGAGTTAGTAGTTGTTATAAATATTTTCATTTTTTTTTCCATAGCAATCCTCTGAAGATGGTGTGAACAACTGGTCGGACCTTGGACAAGTACAACAAGAATTAGCATGTCCGGAGGGTATCGAAGAAATATTGATTCGTCACTTACAATAGAGAGACAAATTAAATATCATAGAACTAAGTTTTAATGTAATTTTAATAGAAGAAAAGCAACAAGGCTAAGTAGGCAAGGTTAGAGAATCTGCAGTCTTTTGGGCCACTGGATATGGCTCAACTGGTAGTGAAGTTGGCAGAGGGGAGCAAGGTGGTGATGACTTGAAGAAGAGATCTTTCAAGAAGTTTTGTGTCTGGTCTTTTCTTTCTTTATGATTACTTTTATGTTTTTAATATTTTGTCAAATTGCTATTATGTGGGGGGCAACAGTTATCAGTTGGGCAGACAAGGGTTAGTTTTTGTAAGAGAAGTGTTGTAGTTATTCTAGTTAAGGGGCATGGTGGAAGGAGATGTATGGGGAAGGAAGGGGGTGTTATGTTTAATTTTGTCTTGATTAGTATGAATATTTTCTGTTTGTTGTGCCAATATGGAAGTCTATGTTTATGATTAGTTTTAAGTTTGTAATAATATCTTGTCAAGTTTCCATTTTGTGGAGGCAACAATTATCAGTTGGGCAGACAAGGGTTACGTTTTGTAAGAGAAGTGTTATAGTTATTTTAGTTAAGGAGCTTGGTTGGAGGAGATGTATGGGGGAAGGAAGGGGGTATTATGTTTAATTTTATATTGATTAGTTTGAATATTAAGATGTTATTATGTTATGATGGATTGTCTCACTAAAATTTAAATACTGGGGTGGAATGTCAAGGGTATAAATGAGAAAGATAAGAGGCTAGCTTGCAGTAAGGCAGATGGTTCTTCTTGAAAAACCCGACATTCTGTGTTTTCAAGAAAGAAAAATATATATGATGAATTATGTGATTGTGAAGTAATCATGTGGGAAGAGGCTCCAAGTTCATGCTTGTTTGTATGAGAGGGGTACTAGGGGTGGTATATTGATAGGGTTCTAAATTAACCATTATTTTTTTAAAGTTTTAGTTAGATTTAGAACTCTATATTATGGGGGGGGGGGGGCGTCCGACGCCCATCGGACCACTTTTGTGTTCGATGGGTTCTCTCACTGTCGAATCTGCTTTAGGATTCGCGCCCGCAATTTCGCAATTAAATGAGCCTGATAACGTGCAATGAAATGTATTTAATATTTTAATCTCATTATTGCTATAGGAATATTAATCGCATTCAACAAAAGAAAAAAATAAAATATTAATTATAATGAATAAGATCCATATCATTTGTTCTTTTGTTTTCTACTTCATCACATATTGAAATCTTACATCCTCGGATGCAAAATAACAAAATTTTTTTTATATTCTAATAACTTGTCAATGGATTTGTAATATGTAAGTGAATATCATCTATTTTTGTTACAAACACTTTCAACATTAGTTTACTTATTTTACAGTAAAATAACTAGATATGAAACGTCAAATGCATGATCTTAAAATTGAAAAGTGTCGGAATATACACCATGGCATATTTACTTGGGAGTGCTATTTTTAGCTAAGTTTTTACAATATTGAGCGGTGAGAGAATTTATTTTTTATTAAATACTTATTTTATCCTTCAATACTTTTTCTCTCTCATATTTGTCTCATTAATTGAGGAAGTTAATAAAGGAAGGTTAATAAACGAGGTTACTAATAGGTACTGTGCAAGAAGTTATGCTAGCTATGCGGTTTACCAACTACATGCTACTCAGACATCTACACAGATAACTGTCAGAATTATCAGAACAACGGTTACAGCTCTAACTTGGCAACCAAAGCCTATATATGCATATGAACAAAGAGGAACTATATATACCTTTGAACTACCATTTATCATTCTACACCAGAGAGCATACAATTCACCATAGATTATTAGGTTATAACTCGAGTTTCTCTAATGAAGGCTATGCAAGGATAGAATAGTAAAATAACAAAGTCTTCATTAGATGAGAAGGAAGAGATAGGAACTGAAGATGGCGTGCATGAGAGAAGAGACCGCATAGGTGTACTCCTTCCATCTCTCTCTATTGTTCGATCTCTTTCTTCATGTCTTTTGTCTCTTTTGTTATTAAACCCGTCATGAGCGGCTAAACAACCCTTTTCTAGGGTGAAGACATATAATCTTGAATTATTATGAGTTTAATCTAAAGGTTTATTTATATTTATCATTTGCATTTTATCTGAATTCTTTTTGAGATTTACTCTTTGTATCACTTCTTAACTTGGTGCGTTTTAACCTCGACTACATGGAGATGTGCATTTCATGGTATGCGTATAAGGTTGACCAGTAGGAATATGGTATAAATATCTTAGATCCAATAAGAGAAATAGACATAACTGCTGATCTCTTGTGATCCGAACTTCAGTTAGAAACCTATTGGAATATAGACCTGTAGATGAACGTTGCATTCTATAAACTGATCGTGGGGTAATCTTGTTTATTACTATTATGAGGTGTATAGGAAGGACGTAACAGTGAACTTAAACCTTTCTAGTCTTGATAATTGAGACTTATCATTAATATTTATGCAATTGCTTAGGGTTAGGATAGGGTACCATCCCCTTACTAGTCCTGCTCAATTAGGGTGTTATAACGTAACTGTGATTAACACTAGAACATGATTAGCAACTCTCAGATTACATTTGATACCAGTACAGGGTGCGTGCGATTCTGATCAAACCGTATATGATTCTGACTGGAGTGAGAACCAAGTGAGTACGGTTTACGTAGTAGCATGCGGATGGTGACCGAACCACATGCGATTGCTCACTAACTAGAAATTAGATTAAACAAGTTTGAATGATATAATGTCTGAATCTCTAGATGCCTCATTTTCTAAACAACCAATTAATTAACAACTGACTGTTGTAACTAAACACTATAATATTACAACCAAATAACCAACCAAACAATTACACAACCAAACCAACCTAAAAGAATCAATAACCTAGACTTGATTTGCGATTAGATCTCTTAATACACCATCCTGTAGATCGACACCCTGATCTATACTATATGAATTGATTCATGCGCTTGTGAATCGATAGTAGAGTAGACAATTAGAGTTATAAATATTATTAGCTCTAATTTTGACCTATCACACACCATTGTTACTTCAATCTGCTTTGATTCTTATTTTCGTTTGATGTTAGTTTTCAGTTGTTGTAAGAGAGTTTCTAATCCTAACACACTGACTGGTGCTTTCTCATATTAGCCACACTACTAATCAACCCTTCCAGTTAAGACTTCACTTGAAAACTACAAGGAGATATGTGATTAGCCCAAAGTCACAACCTTCACTTAACTAGGTCCCTCGATTGATTCTATTGGCTTCTTCGGTTAAGATCTCACCCAATAGTATAGTATTTTTATTCTCCCTTTCCCGATCTGGTTAATCTAATGTGACTAACTTCCATGTGTGGCCATCACAGCGGTAGTCTAGAATAACAAGCAAAATCGAGAGATATTAAACATAAAGCACAAAAGATATCAAACGACAAAAGACTAAGTAATGATCAAACACAAAATATATATCAAACCTTCATGAGTAACAAGGTTTATAGCCTAGCCCTAAGAAAATATACTTAGCCGCAAAACGACATGTTTATACTCCTCTCAACTAAACTATATAAGAAAAACACAAAGTAAATCTAAGATTCTTTGTTCTTCAGTCCAGAAGTCCATTTATAGGAGGTAGGGGTGCTGACAATGAGTTGGAGTTTAATGGATCTGATCTGGATACAGTTAGAGCTATTATTCTCCAAGGGGTGCCTCATGTTACAGATTGTATAGGCTGATACAGTCTGTAACCATATAGTGTCTCCGTTGGATTTGGCTATCTCCTGGTTCATAATGGGCTTGACCCCGTATTGGTTGATACGGTCCATAACAATGCCCTAGAACCGATACTACGCTTTTCCAGTTGACCCGATTCTTGCTCCATATGATGTAAAATAGCTCCAAAACATGGTTTCTGCATTAAAACATATATAAACTTAGGGCAATAGTAAGTGAATACAATAATAAATAAAGCATAAAGTTGAGAAAACAAGGTAAAATCTAAGGCAAAATCATACGTAATTTCATCACAAATACGTCTTGATCACAAACCAGGTTGCCACACTAGCTAGCCTAATTTGCTTGCCTGGTTGGTAAGAACTGAATTTCAACAATAATGTTTTAATTTTGAATTATTAGAGTTGTAACTAAATAAATTTTGGAATCAAAACTGGCTCTCTTTTATTTGACCAACCAAACCTGACATTCCTTTTTTTTTGACCAAATAAAACTGGGTTTTTTTTTTTACCAACCAAAACTGGCTTTCTTTTTTTTTACTAAATCAAAAATGGTTTTTTTTTACTGACCAAAACTGGCTTTCTTTTTTTTTTACTAAATTAAAATTGGCTTTTTTTTTGTACCAACCAAAACTGGATTTCCCAAAAAAATGTTGCATTGACTATTTCTAAATAGAATATGTGTTTCTATTATTGAAAGCATGTCCAAAAATATTAGTCAACAAATATCTTTTTCCTCTTCCCGTCCTTCCCCTTTATATATATCTATTGGCGCAAATCAAGATAGATTCGGCAGCAGCACATCTAGCATATTTGTTTCTTATTTAGGTTATCTAAAGATAGAAGGAAAAATATGTAAAGATTGGATTGAGGATCCTAGTTTATTTGTTTCTCTAGTTTATTCTTTCCTAATTTTGATTTCTAGGCTTGCTATTTGAGAGGGCTGCTGGAGCCAAAATTAATTATCACAGAATATTTGTATCACAGAAATTTTGATCAATAAAACATGGGTGGGAAGGGAGTTTCATGGGAGTTGTGTGTTGTTTACTCTTTTTACTCATAAGTTATCATGGTATCAGAGCACAAGTGTCGATTCTGAGCATTTCTAAAGCCGAATCAGCCGTGTTTCTCCCTATTCCTCTGTTTTTTCGAATCTGTTTTTTTTTTTTCTGATTTTTTGTTTCCTTTCTCCTCTGATTTCTGAGTGTGAGAAAAATGTTTGAGTCAATGCAGAAATCTGAATCCGTTCTACTGTTGGAGAATTTGACTGCAACTTTGTCACAACTACTACAACAAAAACCGGGCAACTCTAATCTAGATGGGCACATTTCAGCCATGACGATCAAACTTGATGGGAAGAACTTCAACCTGTGGTCACAGATGTTGAAGATGAAACTGTCGGGGAAAGATAAACTCGGCTATATTGATGGGTCAACTCTCAAACCAAAGTCAGTTGATGGCTATCGCAAGTGGCAGATGGAAGACTCCTCGGTTAAAGATTACATAATCGAATCCATGGATCCCTCCTTAGTAGGTAATTTTCTTCCTTTCTCTACGGCCAAAGAGGTATGGGACTCGATAAGAACAACTATTTTTGATGGAGATGACTTGACCCAGTTTTTTGACCTAAAAATGAGAGTTAACCGTGTCAAACAAGGTGGTGGTTCTGTTGAGGTTTATTACACCCAATTACAGGGGTTATGGAAAGAGTTAGATGTACGTAGGCCAAACCCTATGACCTCCCCAGTTGATATTGAGAAATACAATAACATTGTTCAAGAAGATCGTGTTTTGACCTTTCTAGATGGTCTTGATGACCGCTTGGATTCTATCCGGGCAACTGTCCTACAACTAAAACCTTTCCCCACAATAGAACAAGCATTTGCCTTAGTACGTAGAGAAGAAAACCGTCAAATTGTAATGTTAAACAAAGGGGATGGGGCTGAAACTTCTATGGTTATGCTTGCAAGAAACCAAACCCTCGCCATGAACAAACCTATTTTTAATCCAAAACCGGGTCTAGTAGAAGGTTGCACTTACTGTCATAATCCGAGACATACCAAGGAAAAGTGTTTTAAATTAATTGGGTACCCACCGGGTTGGAAAGATCAGAAGAAGAAAAAGCAAGGAGAGTGGCACCAGTACAGGGGTGAGGCGCAAATGGTTGCAGCAGATTCAACTGCAGCTCCTATTGCGCAAGGTGTACCTGCTGGGCCGGGTATCCATGTTGGGCAGGTTGTTCCAATTGCAGCAGGTGTCCCAGCAATTGCAGCCTCTGTTTCAGCGGGTAGCTATTCTCTCTTACCGCCGGTTGAGAACAAGGAAAATATGGAAGGTAAAACCTATCTTGTCTCTAATAATTATCATACTAATGAGTTTGATTGGATAATAGATTCAGGGGAAACAGACCACATGACCTACTCAGAAAATGATTTCGTGAGGATTTCCACGTCAAGAAGAACATCAATAGTCAATGCTAATGGAGAGTCGTATCCTGTAAAGGGTGCTGGAGATGTTCAGTGCTCACCTTCTCTTACTTTATCAAATACTTTACTTGTACCTTCTTTATCAACCAGATTACTGTCGGTTGGTCAGGTTTGTGAAGAATTGAATTGTGCTGTTCTCATGTACCCTCAGTTTTGTATCTTTCAGGATCTTCTCACGAAGGAGATTATTGGCCGTGGTACTAGAAGAGGGAGACTGTATCATTTAGACGACATAGTGGTTGGAAAGGCTCATTTATCTACAAGTTCATCATCGAATCAGATTTCTCGCATTTGGATGTGGCATAAAAGATTAGGGCATCCATCTTTTGGGTATCTGAAAAGACTCTACCCAAGTTTATTTTCTGGTTGTGAGGATAAAAAAATTGATTGTGAAACCTGTATTAGAGCTAAGAGTCATCGTGTGTGTTTTCCTAGTAGTTTGAATAAGAGTACAAAACCTTTTGACTTGGTTCATTCTGATGTTTGGGGCCCATCCCCGGTTAATTAATTTGTTGGAAATAGGTTGTTTGTACTATTTATTGATAATTACACTAGAATGACTTGGCTATATGTCCTTAAAACAAAAGGTGAAGTGTCACATGTTTTTAAATCCTTTTTTAACATGGTGCAGAATCAGTTTAATCGGAACATTAAATTTTTAAGAAGTGACAATGGTGGTGAGTTTGTGAATAACACACTTCGAGAATTTTTTCACCCTAAAGGGATTATTCATGAAACGAGTTGTGTTGGAACTCCACAACAAAACGGAGTGGCTGAACGGAAAAATAGACATGTTTTAGAAACAGCCCGATCTATGTTACTTGAGTATGAAGTACCACAAGTCTATTGGGATCATGCGGTTGCCGCTGCAATTTACCTAATTAACCGTATGCCATCAAATGTGTTAAATTTTCAAACCCCACTTCAAGTACTCTCTTCACATGTATCGATACCATCGGTTCTGAATCTTCCACCAAAGATTTTTGGGTGCGTTACATTTGTCCATATACAAAAACATCAACGGTCCAAATTGGAACCTTGTGCAGAAAGGTGTGTATTTGTAGGGTATGTCCAAAACCAAAAAAGGTTATAAATGTCTCAATCCTATTTCTAAAAAAAAATATTTGTTACCATGGATGTCACCTTTATTGAAATAGAAAGTTTTTTTTGGAAAAGATACGATTCATTCTCAGGGGGAGAGTTTAGTTGAGAATGAAAATTGGCATCAATTTGGTCTGTATGGGAATGTTAGCACAAGAGCTACTGCTGACCCGAACTCAGACCATGCTGACCCGAAGTCAGACCCGAACCAAACTATTGCTATTGCTAACTCGAACTCAGACCCGAACCCAGCTACTGCTAGTCCGAATCCAGATGCTGACACTAACCCGAACCCAGCTACTGCTGGCCTGAATCCACCTCTAGTGTCGAACCCAGCTACTGCTGGCCCGAATCCACCTCCAGTGAGCTCACCTCGGGCTGAGTCTGAAAGGGGCATTAATTGGTGGATTGAACTTAGTATGGATCCAGAAAATGAGCAAAGGCAATTGATATAGTCTCCTCTACCACAGCTAGGCCAATCTCCTGAGAATGAGGTACAAATTTCAAATTCTGAGAATTTTAATTCTAATAGTTCTAATACAGGATACAGATTACCTGACAGGTATAACAGAGGAAAACCTCCTAAGCGGTTTAGACCAGATGAGGATGGTGAAGGAAATTATGCAATTAGTAAATTTGTGACAACATAACACTTGCCCAGTCCATTGAAGGAGTTTGATACCATTCTTGCCTCTGTTTGAATCCCGGAACGACTTGAAGAAGCCATGAGCAATCCCAAGTGGTTGGATGCTATGAGAGCGGAAATGGAGGCATTAGAGAAAAATCACACATGGAGGTTGGTAAGTTTACCAAAAGGAAGAAAGACGGTAGGCTGTAAGTGGGTATTCATAATAAAATATGGTCCAAATGGTTTGGTTGACCGGTATAAGGCTCGGCTAGTAGCCAAAGGATTTACACAAACTTATGGTATTGATTTTCAGGAAACTTTCTCACCAGTTGCTAAGTTGAATACCATTAGAATTTTATTATCTCTTGCAGCTAACCTTGATTGGCCTTTGCATCAGTTCGATATAAAGAATGCTTTCCTTCACGGTGATCTTGAAGAGGAGATTTACATGGAAATTCCACCCGGGTATAGTCATTCGGGGTCTCAACAGCTGGTCTGCAAGTTAGAGAAGGCACTATATGGACTGAAACAATCTCCTAGAGCATGGTTTGGGAGATTCTGTAGTGCTATGAGTAAATATGGGTACACTCAAAGTGATTCTGACCATACTTTGTTTTACAGGAAAAGGCATGAAAAGATAGCTATTCTGATTATTTATGTAGATGACATGATAATCACAGGTGATGATCAAGATGAAATTGATAGATTGGAGAAAAGACTCTCTGAGGAATTTGAAATGAAGGACTTAGGTGGACTAAAATATTTTCTCGGAATTGAAGTGGTAAGAACCAAGGAAGGTATATCTCTATCTCAAAGAAAGTATGTGTTAGACTTGTTAACTGAAATTGGGATGCTTGATTGCAAACCAGTAGATACCCCTGTTGTACAAAATCTTAAGTTATCTATTTGTCTCATACCAGACCAGATATTGCATACGCCGTAAGTTTGGTAAGCCAATTCATGCATGCTCCAAGTGAGCAGCATATGGAAGCTGTGTTTCGTATTCTCAGGTATCTCAAAGGTGCTCCAGGTAGAGGAATTTACTTTAAGAGAAATGGACATCTAAGAGTGGAAGGGTATACTGATTCAGACTGGGCAGGAGACATTACTGATCGGAAGTCCACTTCCGGATATTTCACATTTGTTGGGGGCAATTTGGTGACATGGAGGAGTAAAAAGCAAAAGGTGGTAGCTCTATCCAGTGCCGAAGCCGAATTTATGGGTATCGCTAAAGGGCTGCAGGAGTTAATATGGTTGAAAAAAATTATGAGTGAGCTCGGGTTTGACCCTAGTGAAGGAATGAAGCTCTTCTGCGATAACAAGGCGGCAATTGCCATATCTCATAATCCTGTACAGCATGATCGTACAAAACACATAGAGGTGAGCAGGCACTTTATACGACAAAATTTAGAAGAAAATGTCATCTCTCTTCCATTTGTAAGAACAGGTGATCAATTAGCCGATATTTTAACCAAGGGAGTTTCAAGTGCAATTTTTCATGGCTCGCTTAGCAAGTTGGGCATGACAGATATCTATGCACCAACTTGAGGGGGAGTATTGGCGCAAATCAAGACAGATTCGGCAGCAGCACATCTAGCATATTTGTTTCTTATTTAGGTTATCTAAAGATAGAAGGAAAAATATGTAAAGATTGGATTGAGGATCCTAGTTTATTTGTTTCTCTAGTTTATTCTTTCCTAATTTTGATTTCTAGACTTGCTATTTGAGAGGGCTGCTGGAGCCAAAATTAATTATCACAAAATTTTTGTATCACAAAAATTTTGATCAATAAAACATGGGTGGGAAGGGAGTTTCATGGGAGTTGTGTGTTGTTTACTCTTTTTACTCATAAGTTATCAATATCATGTCCAAAACCCTTTCCATGCATATTACTTCCATGAAAAGCCTGTGCTTCAATTTCTAATTAATTTTCAGAGAGGCAACATGGGAAGGCCTATGTTACTTATTACAAAGAAGATAAACAGGACCGAAAGAACAAGTTCCCCAAGCACTACCCTGGCGTCTTCAAGAAGGGTTATGAGATCTCAGTCCTCACGGGCTCAGACTTTGCTGTCATGACTAGCAACATTAATGGCAAGCCCTGCTACTTCTCACACCCCAAAAGGTACTCCCTTACATCCCTGAGGACTTTTCTCCTTCGGATAATAAATTATTTGTCCTTAACCTCTTTAAAGAATTCATGATTTTTATTATATATATGTCATGTTGAATATATGTATACTAGCTAGTTGTTAACATGTATACTAAATTTAATTTAGTCCTATAAATATTGTTAAGATCTTTTAAATCTTTCATTGTACTCATTGGTCTCATATAAAACTTTAGTAAATTAAAATCTACAAAAACTAACTTCGACCAAGGATAAAAAAACACATGCTAATGTTAGAATCAAGTTGAGGTATTTCTAATATTTGTAAAGCGAACTCATATCATCCTCCAACTCATATTGAGAAAGTCTTCCTATTGCATAGGAATACCTCGGAAAAACTCGCCATCTTTCATGCCTCCTTCCACTCCTCCGAACTTGGAATACTCATTGAAGTGCTATCTCAAAACCTTAACAAAACATCCTTGCAGTTCAAAACTTCACTAAGCATCTCATAAATCGAATTTCACCTAGTTGAACAATCTACAATCTTGTAATAATTGAATTAAGTGCAAAACCCTAGCCGTCCCTACTATCTCCTTCCTTCCATCTCGTGCCGCAATCACAACTAATATAACATAAATAAAAGTCAATCATATGCAATGCTTACTATATAATATAAATAAAAGTTAACCATATGCAATGCTTACATATGAACACAATACACAAATGCTCATGCATAGGAATTTCATAAATTTATTTCAATTCTACCTATGCAATCTCGTCATCTACGTATGCGTTATTTCTAAATTAATCATGTCGAATGCAAAATAATTCAAATTTACTTAGGCAAGGGTAGTACCATAATATGATCGATAAACAACACAGAGCGCTCCATACCTCAATCATGCGCTACAGGTGGAAGCTACATGACCTGATCATGCTCTACAAGTGGAAGTGCCTACATGATCCACTGAAATTCACAACTGGTTTTTTAGTCATGTGCTACAGGTGGAAGTGCCTAAATGATCGTTTGATTTCAGGTTTAATACTCAACATAAGCTACCTACAAGTAACCATACAAGACTTGATCATGCACTATCTGGGAAATTAGCGCCTACATGATCCGACCATGCGTTGTCCGGAAATTGGCACCTACGTGATTATTGGTTCATGTTCAATACTCTAGACTGCGCTACCCAAAAATAATTGGCACCTAAATAATCATCATATTTCAGAATTAAGGTTCAAGCATGCATTACAAGTGGAAATGCCTACATGCTTGAAGGTTATCCACCATACTTACCGTTTTCACCTACAACTTATCAAAGATGTTACTTTCAAAACTCACTAAATTTCCACAAATTTCATTTATGACAATCTTGTATTCAAACAATTCACTTTAGTCATGCCACATTTAAATTTAACAACTTTTCCGGGAACATCATAATCTTGCCTCATGCGAGTCATATCATTTCAAACTTGCAACAAAGTATTTAACTATAGTGCGATAATCAAACAAATAAACACACTAGCAGATGACCATCGATGGCTTCTTCCATCTCCATCTGGAAGGCGCACAGAGAGGCGATCTTGAAGGCCATAGAAGTTCAACACCTCATTTACCCCAAACCTACCTACTCCCAGGTGACAAGAGTTACAGCCCCATCTCACCTCACACGCCAACAAAGCAAAAGAAGTCAGCAACCTCTGAAACCTCTCCAGGAGACATTGAAGACAACTTTCACCAAAACCTACATTCCTGCGGCTGTAGAGACAAAATCAGATGCATTCAAGAAGGACCAACCTAAAACCCAACAGGTATTGCAAGGTGACACAGTACAAGGAATTAAGGCGCTTGGAGCAGAGCAATCAATTGAAGATGAGGGGTGGAAGACAGTGGAAAGAAAGAAACATAAATCCAAACCTCTATCCAGTAAGTACAACCATCCACCTCTTACACTCAGATTGCAAACTCTCAAAGAACAAGGAAAGTGCTTTAAGTGCACAGAGAAGGGGCACTTACAGGCTGGTTGTAGAAATGCTTCAAATGCAATAAATTTGGGCATAAATCAGCAAGATGCAGAGTAAATGCTTCTAGGAAGGAAGCATCTATAAAAAGGCCATCAACAGCATAACTCAAATCCACAAATCTAAACAGTAATCCACACAGTCAAACCAAAGAATCAAGCAATATTTCTAGAAAAGAAAGCTTACAGGGAGAAGAGATGGAAAATTGGCAAACTACTCCCATGTGGGCACCATCCCTGCTCCGCAATCGCAACATGAATCAGATGAGAGCATTCGTACCGAGCAGAGAAGGCCTCCACCCAGCTGTAGCAAGTCTAAAAAGATCGGCTGTAGTTCATGCCGGGCCGAACTACAATGAGCGCACACTACCCCACCGCCTTACTAATACGCTCGCAGCTCAACTACAATGCCACCCTAGCGACATAATCATCGGAAAGTTCTACCGACCAATGGGGGACTTTATGGTCACTTTCTCGAACACGGACATGTGCAAACTAGCCGTGCAGATCGGGTTATTCGCACTGGATCAAAACACTCATGTCCAACTTGCCGCATGGAAGCCGTGCATGGGAATGACTTACGACCCAGTGGCTCACAAAGCTAGGCTAAGGTTATATGGGGTCCCGCCTGACAACTGGAACATTGATGATCTAGACCAGCTTCTTTCGGGCATCGGCCATGTTATCAAGATGGCTCCCGTAATCATAAATGGAAACTATGATACGGTGAGAGTGCTGCTGCAATGCCACAACCCAGCGCAAATCCCACCATCCCTGTTGATGTCAACTCACCCGTGCTCGACAGTGGTCACAATAATAATCGAAGGATGGCTACACACGCCTATAGGGCGGCCGCCAGGAGGTGGAGGAGACGGCCGGCTCCAAGATAGAAACGCTAATGCACCTTCAAGTCCAGAAAGGCGATCCCCAGACTCGGACGAATTCTCACGCACCAGCACTGATACCTACCACAGAGAGGCAGACTCAACTTACTCGAGAAGAACTCGGCCAGAGCTACAGAACACGGCTCCAATGGCTCAACTGGAGAGCCTATTGAAGGGGCCAAATAGAGAAAAGCAACTGATTCAAAATGAAAATAAGGTAAACCTTGTTTACAGAGACGAAAAGTAAGAGGAAGGACTTGCTAAAATTTGGGCTACATCGGACTCTGTGATTATACACGCGCAGTATGGAGAAACAACAACTTTTACAGTGCCGCTCAGGAGGCTGCTGAAGGAGAACCCTAGCATTAACCTCTACAGTGGCACATGGACTCTACTTCTAAACAAAGAGAGAAATAACGGCCTAGGCCCAACGGAGATTAAATTCAAAGTTAATATTTCTCCACATGCCGAATTGGGTCATAACAGCCCAAAGTCAGTTGAACAAGGCCCGTTTAGAGTGTAGCCATTAATCACTCAATTCGGCCCTGTTGAGCAAATGGAGATAAACCAACCCCCTCTCTTCTTCAATGCAACAACATCTATTCGGCAGAAAGAAAAAAACGAACCTTCTGTCATAGCGGATCCATCTGCAGAACCGAATCCTGAGGGACCCCCGCCTGGATTTGAAGACCGCAATGGAGATGAACTGAGAAGGAGTCCTAGGATATTTGAGAAAAGTGGAGGCCGCTACATCTCGGCAGAAGACAGAGCAAGGGCTGTGCTAGGTTTTGACTACATTCAAGTTACTCCAAAGCACATCAAGAGAAAGAATAATGGTGAAGAAGAAGTCAAGTTAACTTACTTGCAAGGCTATGACCCCCTGACAGCCATGCAAGTAGAGATTTTAGTCAACACGGCTGGAGTGGAGTTTGAAGGAGATCTAAGTACCAAAATCAATGTCATCATCACAGCAGCTGGCAAGATGGCCTCGGCCATGCAAGCAAAGGTCTGAGAAGCAGACAGTGACTAAAGTTCAAGGCCGGAAAGTGTGCAAGTTTACTTTATGATTAGTTTACATTTTAAAATTAAATTGGGCATGTGGTTGGTTTTAGAAAGGATAGCAGTGGGAATGAGTACCTGTATCAGACTTGGTTTGGCCTTGAACCAATTGTATCTCTTGTATCCTGTATGTGAAAAAGATGGAGTTTATGTTTACCAATGTGTCACAAAATTAACATAAAATTTATATCTTGGAATGTTAGAGGTCTTAATGAAAGGACCAAGAGATTAGCGATAAGGAAAACTTTATTACTAGAGAAACCAGATTTGGTATGCATTCAAGAAACAAAACTTGCGACACTAGACTCGAGAACAGTCAGGGAGATATGCGGCAACATACTTTCAATGCATGAGGCATTAATGGCACAAGGGACACAGGGTGGGATAATAGTAGCATGGACTCCGAAAAGATATACCTTGGTGCAATCAACAAGCAGAACTGTTACATTCCGAAATTTTAATAATTAATTTTGAATTGATTTAAAAGCAAGAATCGAGAATTGTATTAACAAAATGGAAGTTAAAACCTTAATTTAGGTTCCTCTAATTAAGTAAGTTAAGTGTGAATCGAAACCGCGTCGAAATTTCGAGAATTTGAGACTTTACAGGCTCACTGCGTCCGCACTGGTAGGTGACTGCGGGTGACTGACCCGCACTGACTTCTGTTTTCCTTAAATTGCCTTTGAAATTTCTGTGAGTGCGGGTGAGGCCACCCGCACTGCGGGTGGGTGCGGCCGCACTCATGATTTTCTGTGTTGAACTGAAATTGGCTAAGTACTGAGTGCGGGTGAGGCCACCCGCACTGCGGGTCAGTGCGTCCGCATTACGCTCGGACTTTTTCTAAAATTCTTCCAAAAATCTACTAAGTTCTCACTGCGGGTGAAGCCACCCGCACTGCGGGTGATTTCTGTGTTAAAATTCATTCCAAAAATCTACTAAGTTCTCACTGCGGGTGAAGCCACCCGCACTGCGGGTGATTTCTGTGTTAAAATTAATGCTGAAAACTGACTAAGTGCTGAGTGCGGGTGAAGTGACCCGCACTGCGGGTGGAGGACCCGCACCGACACCAATTTTTGCACTGGAAAGTGCTGGAAGGACCTACAAAATGCCGAGTGCGTCCGCACTCAGATCCAGTGCGGGTGAGTGATCCGCACTGGGTGATTCCAAGGGCTTATTTGCATAATTCCTGCTCTCTCTCTCTCTCCCACTTCATTCCTTTACCATTTTAAGTGAAATTTCTGCCAAGAGAGAAGAAAAAGAGCGAGAGAGTTTCCCGTTCCTCTTAAACCCCCGATTGTTGCGAGAAATCGAAACCGGAACCGAGTAAACGCCCGTGGATCTCTTCTAACTCTCCTATTCGGTATTCTTTTCTCTTTTTGTTTCTCTCTAAAATCTACGATTTCTCGATTTCTCTGGTTTTCGTTTTAAACTCGAGATTTGTGTTCGAATTGCTCGAGGACTAGTTCCTCTACACTCCTTGCTTGTTTATTTGTCAATCTTTTTCCCGATTTCTTCCGATTTGTGAAATCTGATTTCTAGGGTTTCGTGCCAAAATTGAAAGTTGGCATGATTTGATTTGCTTAACCCAACCACTTAGACTTGTAATCGGTATGGTTGCCTCCTGATCGTGAATTTTTAGAACATTTAACGGCTGATTTGAGGTTTTGACCAAATTAGGGTTAACCAAACGGTAAATTGAAATGAACCGAGAACCAAAGTAGTGAAACTGTGACTGAATGGTTACCTAATTATAATTGTGTAGGGTTTGAAGGAACCCGAGGTAAATGGTGTGAATTGAAATGTTGTAAGTAAGAAATCAGGAATTGAACGGATTGGTACCAAAGGATAGGAAATTGATTAAGGTGTAAGCCTGATGTAACTCGAGTAAATGTTTCCAATAGTGAACCAATGTTAAACCAAGTATACGTATAATATAGGTATAGGCTCGGTCGAGCAAGAACTTGCGAGACAATACGAGACGTCCGATCCTTAAATTAAGCGGTACGCTCGTCATACTCAGGTGCGGGATTCTTGGACTTGTTTGATACTTTATTTTCAGGAATTAAACTGTGTATTCGGTTGTCATGTTGAATATCATTGATTGCATCACTGAATTGTGTAGAGCATTTGCATAGCCCAATCAAATTTAACTGGAATTGATCTGAATTGAATGATTTGCATGCTGGTATGGTTATAGGTTATGTTGATCTATTGTGATATGATCTTGATTGAAAGTCACCACGATTGGATTGAATATGTGAATGTATGTGAATGGATTTACGAAGTTAAGCACTTGGATCCAATGAATTTGCCAAGTCGGGCTGTATGCTGACTTGGATTCCCAGGATCCTAAATGGCCTTAGGTGAACGGCCCTCGATATTTCCAGTACCGGTTGGGACGAGGGAGGGTGATTATGTGATGATATGTGATATGTTATGATATGTGATTTGAGGTCGTGGGTGACATGTGTAACGTCTATGGCTCGGTGGCATTTTCCTACGTGTTAATGCATTTGAAAGGTCAATTGAATATTACGACTATTGGAATGATTCCAAAGTGGATTTTCTTTATATGATTCGAACCAGACCTTAATAAACTGTTAAGCCAAGCGATTGCAGATGGGTGTCAGATAAAGGGTCCAGCGGTTGGCCATCTGTAGGTGTCAGTAACCCTACAGATGTGGGTTTGATAATGGTTCAGCTCGAAAGAACATCTGTAATTGCTACAAGCCCTAATGAACTGAGTTATGAATCGAGTTAAGCCAAAGTATATGTTGTGTTTGAAATTCATCTTGGAAATTCCGTAAACTGTGTTGCAGGTTGATTTAACTGTTGTCGTGCATTGGCATTCTGTTATTTATGTTTACGAATATATATCTGTTTGAACTGTTATTGGTTTGGGTTTCATTTTTGAATATAGAGTTTGATTGCAAGTCCAATAATCTAAACTGTGGCAAATTTCGCACTTAGAATTTATTCTCACCCCCACCCTCCCGATTATTTTCAGGTTTGTTACACGGAGACAGCGAAAGAGGATATTGGCAATGCATATAAAAGATCCACTGCCTTGCGTGTATATGTGACACCTGATAGATACACGCGGCAGGCTGTCAGACCCCGGTGGATTTGGGGTGTGACAGTTAAGATGGTATCAGAGCATGAATATGCAGTGCCAATAACTCATTTGCTGTCGAGTGAACGTCAGTGAGATCGTATCGAGTTATTAGTATTATTACGAATTCCTTTTTTTGGTTTATTGGTGTTATCTCTGATATGAAAAGAGAAATGATATAGAAACTGAGTTGATATGAAAATTAAACAAAATAATGGAAGGATCTATTGATCGTAAACATTGTAAAGAGGGGTACATATGGTAAACGTAAACGGTTACATATATGATACGATTGTTATTGAGTTTGTGAAATAAATGTGAAAATTCTAAAGTGAATGGAGCAAAGTACTTCTAGCTGGAAACAAATATATATATATATAATGAGTGGTTTATAAAATTCTATGCATATATGCATCAAGAGTTTTATTAGTTGAATATGATTTTTAAGGGTTTATTGGTAAAAGAAAAAGACTAAAGTATGACATGATATGTTAATTAAACCGTTATGTTTATATGTCGATTAAGTACAGAATATAAGTATTGACCTTATTATTAAACTATATATGTAAAATTTCAAAATGAAATATATACCGCTGCTATATGGTAATAAATTGTTATAAGTAAACTGTTTATTTTCAAGAAACATGAAGATTGGGGGTTAAAACTGACTGGTCATTAGTTTTGATTGCTGATCTTAAATAATGCAAGGCATATTCTTTTCTCTTCGACTAACCTTGATAATTATGATATTGGTCGTATGATGCTTAAAGAGAATTTTTATTTATGAAACTTAATTTAAGTTTATCTGGAATAATGTACAAGTAGAGGATGCTAAATGAAAGTTTTACTAATCAATGATATAGGTACGTTTATATGAAAATATATTATAGACTAGATTGTAATATAATGGTTGATCTAAATGTAAATAGTAACGTTCTGGTGAATATGTATATAAAAGAAGAGATTGTCAAAGTATAAATACAAGAAAATATAAATATATTGAAATTGAATCTTTAATGATTAAGCATGAATCGAAAATAATTTAATTATGTGACTCAAAATTTTGATTCCTTGAATCCATTAGTTTCCTTTCGTGATTGTGAAATATGTTCAGAATTGTTGCACCGTTCATTGATACTAAGATTTGTTAACATTTGGTTTATTCTTGTTCTCCAGATGTGATTTGAAATATGGTTTGATCAAACAGTGAAACTTGAAATCTGATGAAGTGTATTTCTGTAGAGTGCTGTGAGTAGATCTTGTCAGAAAAATCAAACTGAAAAGTTTTAATTATAAGGCTTGTAAAAATAAATAAATAAATAAAACCCGCTAGATAGGTTTATATGTACTGGACATATTATATTAAAAGCAATGATAATTTCTTTCCAATAAATATTAATAATCATAGAGAAAAGAATATTGATAGTTTTGATATTATTATGGCATTAGCACAATGTTAATTGTTACAAAACTAATAGTAAAAGGAATTCACTCGAGGACATAACATATATTGTTTTGGACAATAAAAATGATTGAATTGATTTACTTCAAACTTTATAGATTTAAATATTATTAGAAAATTGCTTTTAATTCATTGGAAATAATTAGTAGGTAATCTTTATAAGATTATTGCATATGCATCAATAGTTTTGTTGGTTAAATATGATTTATTTTAGGGCTTTCTTGGTTTATGGAGTTGTTGCATTTCCTGTTATTACGTACTAATGGTGCACCAATTAATTTAATGGGGTCGTTGCATATAGGTGCCTTATTGGTTAAGAGTATTGCATATGTACACTAATATATACTTATGGTTTATAATTAATTTAAAAATGTAAAGACCAGTATTAAGATCACTGAGATTCGATCGAGTCATTATTATCGTTTACGAAATTCCCTTGTTTATTAACGACATATCTTAACGGAAGTCGAATAGGGTATTATATTTTTAATACACTCATGTACAGATATAAAAGAAGAGTTAGGATATAATTGTTAGTTTATAATAATCTAGAAGTCAATAATACGATAATTTATCATAAAGCTTTGTTCATGAATTGAATGTTTATTTATATATCATTTTGTTGCCTTGAGTATTATTGAATTTATGGATCATTTCGAGTTCATGACTGAAATTGTGAAACTCCATAATATAGATGATATATACTCTTAAAAGGTCACTGACCAAGGTAATTAGCAGGAACACTAATTACCGCGATAAGGTTAGTATGTGGATTAAAAGATGGTTAAGTTTTACAAACCACCTGACACGAGATGTCATTTTAATCACATAGATACATGTTTTAGAAACATGGTATTTGACAGACCCCGAATGAAACATTAAATAGAATTGTGTTCGTGTCATTTATGTTTTCATTCAGTGTCACGTTCCACAGTATGAGGTATTTATCGTTCCCACTGAGAAATATGTATGTGTGATTGTTATCCACCGCTGTCCGTAAAAAACAGTCATAACGGTAGCTTTTCCATATGTATAGCTTAGCTGAGGAAGTGATAGTTTACCAAGAATACTATTTGTCCCTCGTATCTCTATACGAGCTATAGCATCACTGGGCCCCTTGATAGAGTAAGATTATCTGCTAGCGGTATAATTACAAGAGTAATTATATTTGATAATCTGCTCAAGATCAAGAAAAGATTAAGTTAGCAAGGATGACACACATCTACCTTGAAACTAATCTGATAGCTATGAGACAGAAGAACAGACACAAGTAAATTGTTTACTGGATCGTGATATTGTACAGTACAGCATCATCTGTGTAATTGGATGGTCATGATGTGTTGCCAGATGCCACCCATGACTAACAGAAGTTAAAACAGTTTTAACTCTGTTTACCAACATAACACAGATCCTATTGGGTCACACCATATAGGAGCTACTCGGAGAATCTTACTGATTAATTATAAATTGATTATAATTAATATTAAGATGGTTATAATTAATTATACGTGTTATAATTAAATTATAAATGTTATGTAAAAATAACAAGCAAAAACATTGGTTAATATATAAACGTGTATGACACGTTGTATAAAAGTTAACCGGTTAATTTATAAATGTGCAGGACACATTGTATAAATTATCGAAACAACAAATAACCGCAAGAAAAATATATATAATTATTCAGAATAATTATACGAATATTATTTGTGTTCGGGCCGAGGGCATTCGAGTCTTTTCAGATTCGTCCTTATCCGCATGACACGTCATCGATCCTATCCAGATGACACGTCATCGATACCGAAACAAATAACCGAAAGAAAAATATATATATAATTGTTCAGAATAATTATACGAATATTATTTGTGTTCGGGCCGAGGGCATTCGGGTCTTTTCAGATTCGTGCTTATCCGCATGACACGTCATTGATCCTATCCAGATGACATGTCATCAATCCTATCCACAAGGGCAAAATGGTCATTTCACACCTATGCCACCTTGCATGTGTAGAAGCATGGAGAAGAATGTGGAAGGGTGTGGAAGGGGTATTTTGGTCATTTCACATATAAAAGGATGAGGTGTCAATGGCATATCTTGTAAATAGGCCGAACTTGGAGGGCATTTTGGTCTTTTGCAACCGAATCTAAACACTATAAATAGGGGTGGAGGGGTAGAGAGAGAAAGATATATTTACATATATATATATGCACATTCACATGTATCTTTTCGTGCAGAAACGAATCGGTATTTTCTCTCTTTCTCGGTTTCTCTCCCAAATAGTGTTTCGGTTGAGAAAAGAAAGTTATACGTAGTTGACGTATAATCTTGCGGGTTGTTGTGGAGTATATTTACGGGATCGATGAATAGTGTTTTACCGAATTTAGCGGTATGTCAGTTTTGCATATTGATGAAACTGAGCAACCGAAAATTCGTGTTTACGGGTTTTCGTCTTTTTCCCATGAATAGTGTTTTTGCAGAATTCCGCGGTTTACGGTATTTCTGGCAGAAGAAATAAACCGCTCTCCGGTTAGTCCTGGTGGATAACCGATAGAGGTATCACACGTGTGATACTCCGAGTCGATTCCTTCCCTGGTGAGGCTCTACTCGCTCGGTCTGCATTCCAACTGTGATTTGGAAACAAGGTATAAATATGTTATATTAATCTATTTAATTTGTAAGTAGATTAAAGTTTTAGAAATCAATCATGGAGTAGATCTGTAAAAGGATTAAATTGGGTTTTGATGCCAAAGGAATACTGAAGGTGGACCGCCTTGGAAAGTTTCCTGACATACCCCGTTTAATCCTGAGCTTAAGTTGGCCGTAGAAATTTTTGTTCTACGGTCATTCCGCAACTTAAGCCTAAAAGGGGTTTTGGTTAGAACCGCGAAACCCCAAAAGTGGTATCTAGAAAACCCTACAATAATGGTAAAACTTTGAAAAGATAATTCAATTTTTAATATATAAATTTCCATGATAGTTAAATGTTATGATCTTAAGTTATTATGAATTGATACAACCGTTGACAAACTAGTTAAAAACAAATTTGCAAATTTAGTTTTAGCATTAACCTATTATAGAAATTTTATTGATATAAATACAACATAAGCATGATATTATTGTTATTGTTCATTTTATTAAAAGCTAACAGAAATGCAGTGATAGATACATTCGTAAGTACAATATGGATAATAATATTTTCTCAGTTTACTTGAGCATGAGAAAATTTATGAGATTTTCTAGAAATATAAGAGTGAGTCTTGAAATGTTCATTAAGGAACTTTATATATTAAAGTATATACAATTAGTTGAATTAATGTTAAATGATGCACGCTGGTTTAGGCATGAATTACGAGAATACTGAAGATAGATCTAACAGATGAAATAACCAATTTTCTAATAAGTTTGGGAATCATGATAGATACATAAGTTAATTACTTGTAAACTGTTAATAAAATTATACGAGTACGGCAATGATTATTCTGATCGATTGTGTTATTTGTTGGTCTATACCAAGTCATAGCCCTTTCTTCCTAAATTTAAGAAGAGTTTTCTTGAATGAATTGGTTTCTATCTTACTCTGCTTGTTCAAGCGTCTCTCTAGCTATGTATTTTCCTCTCTCCTGATTAGGATTTTGAAAATCTTTGAGAAATGAAGCACGCAAGTGCTATTTTGCTGTAAATTGATATTGATATGTTTTCTGGTACTGATTTAATTAGAACTCATATTACAATTGTGGTTAATATTAAATCACCAAGGTTCATTAGTAGATTTATATTATAGTTGGAATAACGAGTATGGTAATTGTAAAGTGTCATGGAATAAACTGTGGGTATAATTTACAAGATTTCTATAAGCTGGTAATATAAACTTGTTAGAGGGTTTGATGTATATATATGTTCTAATATAATTACGTATAAATGTCGAGTGACAAAAGTAAGCTAAAAATATATAATCCTTCTGTAATTAGTAAGTAAAGTGACGCCAAGCAATTATGAGAGTGATATAAATTTGTTATCGTGTGTACGCAATATATTATAATTCTATAATTGAGATGAACTTGTAATAATATTAACAAATAATTATTTTAGAATAATCTTAATGTTGTGGTACCAGCTAAATAATTTTGGAATGAAATCATAATTCTTGTCGAATGACAATCATTAGTAATTATTTTGAAAGTTCTTGATAAAAGTTTCGTACAAAATATTACAATCAGAGTGGCGCAGCGGAAGCGTGGTGAATTTATACAATTAATTAAAGTGGTTAAACTATGCATCTTAATTTTTGGTCTAACTATTTTAGATGAAGAAATATACTATTTTCTATTTTGATTTTTAAATTTCGAGGACGAAATTTATTTTTAAGGGGGGAAGAATGTTACATTCCGAAATTTTAATAATTAATTTTGAATTGATTTAAAAGCAAGAATCGAGAATTGTATTAACAAAATGGAAGTTAAAACCTTAATTTAGGTTCCTCTAATTAAGTAAGTTAAGTGTGAATCGAAACCGCGTCAAAATTTCGAGAATTTGAGACTTTACAGGCTCACTGCGTCCGCACTGGTAGGTGACTGCGGGTGACTGACCCGCACTGACTTCTGTTTTCCTTAAATTGCCTTTGAAATTTCTGTGAGTGCGGGTGAGGCCACCCGCACTGCGGGTGGGTGCGGCCGCACTCATGATTTTCTGTGTTGAACTGAAATTGGCTAAGTACTGAGTGCGGGTGAGGCCACCCGCACTGCGGGTCAGTGCGTCCGCATTACGCTCGGACTTTTTCTAAAATTCTTCCAAAAATCTACTAAGTTCTCACTGCGGGTAAAGCCACCCGCACTGCGGGTGATTTCTGTGTTAAAATTCATTCCAAAAATCTACTAAGTTCTCACTGCGGGTGAAGCCACCCGCACTGCGGGTGATTTCTGTGTTAAAATTCATGCTGAAAACTGACTAAGTGCTGAGTGCGGGTGAAGTGACCCGCACTGCGGGTGGAGGACCCGCACCGACACCGATTTTTGCACTGGAAAGTGCTGGAAGGACCTACAAAATGCCGAGTGCGTCCGCACTCAGATCCAGTGCGGGTGAGTGATCCGCACTGGGTGATTCCAAGGGCTTATTTGCATAATTCCTGCTCTCTCTCTCTCTCCCACTTCATTCCTTTACCATTTTAAGTGAAATTTCTGCCAAGAGAGAAGAAAAAGAGCGAGAGAGTTTCCCGTTCCTCTTAAACCCCCGATTGTTGCGAGAAATCGAAACCGGAACCGAGTAAACGCCCGTGGATCTCTTCTAACTCTCCTATTCGGTATTCTTTTCTCTTTTTGTTTCTCTCTAAAATCTACGATTTCTCGATTTCTCTGGTTTTCGTTTTAAACTCGAGATTTGTGTTCGAATTGCTCGAGGACTAGTTCCTCTACACTCCTTGCTTGTTTATTTGTCAATCTTTTTCCCGATTTCTTCCGATTTGTGAAATCTGATTTCTAGGGTTTCGTGCCAAAATTGAAAGTTGGCATGATTTGATTTGCTTAACCCAACCACTTAGACTTGTAATCGGTATGGTTGCCTCCTGATCGTGAATTTTTAGAACATTTAACGGCTGATTTGAGGTTTTGACCAAATTAGGGTTAACCAAACGGTAAATTGAAATGAACCGAGAACCAAAGTAGTGAAACTGTGACTGAATGGTTACCTAATTATAATTGTGTAGGGTTTGAAGGAACCCGAGGTAAATGGTGTGAATTGAAATGTTGTAAGTAAGAAATCAGGAATTGAACGGATTGGTACCAAAGGATAGGAAATTGATTAAGGTGTAAGCCTGATGTAACTCGAGTAAATGTTTCCAATAGTGAACCAATGTTAAACCAAGTATACGTATAATATAGGTATAGGCTCGGTCGAGCAAGAACTTGCGAGACAATACGAGACGTCCGATCCTTAAATTAAGCGGTACGCTCGTCATACTCAGGTGCGGGATTCTTGGACTTGTTTGATACTTTATTTTCAGGAATTAAACTGTGTATTCGGTTGTCATGTTGAATATCATTGATTGCATCACTGAATTGTGTAGAGCATTTGCATAGCCCAATCAAATTTAACTGGAATTGATCTGAATTGAATGATTTGCATGCTGGTATGGTTATAGGTTATGTTGATCTATTGTGATATGATCTTGATTGAAAGTCACCACGATTGGATTGAATATGTGAATGTATGTGAATGGATTTACGAAGTTAAGCACTTGGATCCAATGAATTTGCCAAGTCGGGCTGTATGCTGACTTGGATTCCCAGGATCCTAAATGGCCTTAGGTGAACGGCCCTCGATATTCCCAGTACCGGTTGGGACGAGGGAGGGTGATTATGTGATGATATGTGATATGTTATGATATGTGATTTGAGGTCGTGGGTGACATGTGTAACGTCTATGGCTCGGTGGCATTTTCCTACGTGTTAATGCATTTGAAAGGTCAATTGAATATTACGACTATTGGAATGATTCCAAAGTGGATTTTCTTTATATGATTCGAACCAGACCTTAATAAACTGTTAAGCCAAGCGATTGCAGATGGGTGTCAGATAAAGGGTCCAGCGGTTGGCCATCTGTAGGTGTCAGTAACCCTACAGATGTGGGTTTGATAATGGTTCAGCTCGAAAGAACATCTGTAATTTCTACAAGCCCTAATGAACTGAGTTATGAATCGAGTTAAGCCAAAGTATATGTTGTGTTTGAAATTCATCTTGGAAATTCCGTAAACTGTGTTGCAGGTTGATTTAACTGTTGTCGTGCATTGGCATTCTGTTATTTATGTTTACGAATATATATCTGTTTGAACTGTTATTGGTTTGGGTTTCATTTTTGAATATAGAGTTTGATTGCAAGTCCAATAATCTAAACTGTGGCAAATTTCGCACTGGGAATTTATTCTCACCCCCTCTCCCCGATTATTTTCAGGTTTGTTACTCGGACTCAGCGAATGAGGATATTGGTAATGCATATAAAAGATCCACTGCCTTGCGTGTATACGTGACACTTGATAGATACACGCGGCAGGCTGTCAGACCCGGTAGATTTGGGGTGTGACAAGAACTTATAGTGTAAATATACCATGGAAGGATAACATAGATGGCACCAAATTCTGGTTCTCTGGAATATATGGGCCATCAACAGCAGTTGGAAGACTAGCATTCAAAGAGGAACTACTATCAATCAAGCCTACTGATGGCACAGCTTGGGTGGTAGGAGGAGATCTGAACAGCACACTAACGATGGAAGACAGAAATAGTACCAATCAATCAGAGTGGAGAACAACACTACAGTTTGCAGCCCTAATTTCATCGCTGGGTCTGATAAACACACCTCTGCACGGAAGACGCTTCACATGGTCAAATGAGCGTCAACAACCGCACATGGCACGGCTTGACCGCTTTTTAGTATCAGATGAATGGAACCAAGCATATCCTAACTCAGCTCAAAAAGCTTTGCCAAACACGTCATCAGACCACTGCCCGATTTCTTTCACGGCATCCACAAGGTAGAAAAAATCTATATTTTTTAGATTTGAGAATTGTTGGTTGAGATTCCAACAATATAATGATTTGGTCAACTTGACATGGCAACAGTTAGGATTAGCGCACACACCGGAACAATTACACATAAAATTAAACAAGATACAACAGAAAACAAAAGAATGGTCCAAACAAAGAATATCGAAGATGAAGGCACAAATTGGCACATGCCGAGAGTATCTTGGTTGGATCGATCAGGTCAAAGAAAGAAGACAAACAACGGAATTAGAGAGATTTATCGCAGCCTTAATAAAGAAGAGATTCACTGAACTTTCCGTACTCGAAGAAGACGTGTGGCGTCAGAGGGCATGCACAAAATGGGAATTGCAAGGGGATAGAGGAACCAGATTTTTTCATAGCATAGCCTCAGCATCTAAGAAAACAAACACAATCATGGAGCTTGATCACCAAGGTGCTACATGCACAAGTCAGCGGGACAAAGCACATGTTTTCTTTTAGGTCTACACAGAGTTGATTGGCACACAATCCACAACCGTGCCTCATTTACACTGGCCAAACTTGCATCCAAATACAACCGAAGTCAGAGATTTTCAGTCCCTAATCGAGCCTTTCACTACAAAAGAAGTTACTGACACAATCAGGCAGTGGCCCAAGAATAAAAGTCCCGGGCCAGACGGCTTCTCCGGTGAATTCTACAACCACTTCGCTGACCTGATATCTCCGGATTTTTGCATGGTCTTTCAATATGTTACGGCACACAACATATCACTAGCCCCACTCAATTCATCGTACATAGTTCTCATCCCTAAAAAAGAGGCACCAGCAACGGTGCAAGACTACCGACCAATAAGCCTGCTTCACGGGGTGCATAAAATTCTATCCAAAATGCTAGCAAACAGACTCCAAGACAAGTTGCCTCAACTTCTGCACAAGGCTCAAACAGGATTCCTCAAAAACAGACACATTTGCGAAAGCTTCATATATGCACAGCACTTGCTGCATACGGCTAGAAAGAGGAAATTGCCAATAGCGTTGTTCAAGGCATATTTCACCAAAGCTTTTGACACAGTCAGTTGGGAATTCATGGTAAAAGTAATGCAAGAGCAAGGAATGCCGAACGAGTGGTTATCTTGGATTCAACACTGCGTACTGGCTGGCACATCACAAATTTTAATAAATGGATTACTTGGAAGGAAAATAACGCTTAGGCGTGGGGTAAGGCAAGGGGACCCCCTCTCTCCACTACTATTCATCATAGCAATAGACTTCCTAGCAAGATACACTCAAAAGTTAACAGACAAGGGGGCATTGAGACTACCTTTCAGAGAAATGACACCTTGTTTATTGTATGCGGACGACGCAATGTTCTTCATCAAACCAGAAATACAACAGTTACAGGCGCTACAGATAGTATTGATGGTGTTTAAGCAAGTCTCAGGCCTATCGGTGAACCTCTCCAAATCTGAACTTCTCATTTTGGAGGGATCACAAACCCTAAAGCAGGAACCTGTCAATGTATTGGGATGCAAATTGGCAACTTTACCCTTCATATATCTCGGACTACCCCTATCAAACAAAAAACTCCCAAAAACAGCGTATTTGCCACTGTTACAAAGAATGAATAAGAGATTAGGAGGTTGGGTAGCAAAACACTTATCCATTGCAGGAAGAATAGTATTGGTCAATTCGGTGTTGTCAGCATTACCGACATATTTTATGTCATGTCTAAAACTACAGGAGTGGGTAATCAAAGACATAGACAAGATACGAAGATCCTTCTTGTGGCATGGCGTGGCACCAAACCAAACCAAGATGAACCTAGCAAACTGGAGCTTGGTATGCACACCAAAAGAATTTGGAGGCTTAGGTGTTATGGATTTAGCGGTTTTCAATCAAGCATTACTAATTAAATGGTATTGGCAGTGGGCTCGGCCACAAAACAATTTATGGAAGCCGATACTGCGAATCAGTATAGGCCATGATGGATTGCCATTATCACCCATATTCACAACAGCCCTCAAAACAGCGACACAGTTTTGTCAAATGTCGTTTACACACATGATAGGCAATGGGGAGCAAATACAACTTTGGAATCACAATTGGAGAGGAACCCCTCTTTGTCAGACACTACCGAATCTATACTCACATGCAATAGATCAGAATGTCACACTTCAAGAAATCATCACTTCAACCGCACTCGAAGGATTCTTTAGACTAATCACCTCCGACATAGCAATGGCAGAATTGAGGTCACTACAAAGTCTTCTGGCACAACTCAACACACACCCGAACACACAAGACGACATAGTATGGATTTGGACAGAGTCAGGTATCTTCACAGTGAAGAGCGCCTATCGAGCATTGAAATTCATTCCCAGGATAGCAATTATAGCAAATCGGATACACAAGGTATGGAAACTTAACATCCCTCCACGCATGAAAGTGTTTGGTTGGTTGATGTCCCATAACAAATTGCTAACTGTTGACAACCTAAACAAGAGGGGCTGGTCATTGGTGAACAGGTGCATACTCTGCAAAGCGGACTTAGAATCCATCAATCACATGATGAATGTCTGTCCTTTTTCATTGGCGGTGTATAGTGTTGTATTCTTACATATACCTGATAGGATGCCATTGAGTTCAACACCATACACGGAGGCAATCCTAAGCCCAAAGTTTTCAAAAAAACAAAGAGGCACCCTTCTAATAACACAATTCGTCATATGGAGAGAACGATGCTCTCGAATTTTCAGAGAAAGCAACAAGGAGGTGGAAGAACTCGAAGGGGAGGTCTTGTGGCAACTTCAGTTTTGTGAGTAGTAGCACAAACAAAATCAGAAAACAAGGGACTAAAATGCTTATTAGTCCAAAGAGAGGCACTGACAAGGGATGGTAGCAGTGATGTACCAGTAGAAAATTCATCCAATTTATCTTTCCACTTATGCTTATTTATACTTTCTGTCTTTACTAGTTTACTTTCATATTTCTGTTTTATTTATTTTAGGCTCAACTGTTTTGAGCATAATTTCTATTTCAATTCGGTGGTTACCACCCTTGTGTAACGGAACCTTTTGTTCAATATAAATGTGGGCACGACCCTCATTTTTACTCAAAAAAAATAAATAAACACACTAGCAAACTCAAACAAGCAAACAAAGAATGACGCATAACATGTACTCAAAGTTCCGTAAATCCTAGTGCATCTCATTTCATACCCATTTGACTCTTTAAAATTGAATATATAATAAGGCCAATTTATTTCGATTCAAAAATATTCATAAGAAAATATGTCGTCAATTGATAAGATATATCTACTTTTTATACCAAGCAATTTCAAGTACTCCTAATCAATACTTTGTCTACCCACACGGAAACTACTAAAGAATCAACAAGCAAATAACAGTTAAAAATATATTTCAAAACCACATGCTAAACCAACATTATGTTCTATCCTCAAAATTAATTATGAATTTGTCTCGTGTGAGCTATCATGTATATAATAACTTTAACCCATGTTTCAAATATAAATTCTAAATTTAATATTATACTTTTCAGATTTTGCTATGAAAAGATATGATAATGCATATTTATGCTTTACTCCAAAAATATGACACAACACATACTATAATCTTATGTTCTCAACTATATTCTTAAAGTTATGTCACAATTCAGTTTTAGATTTATGTTGATACTCCATATGACTAATCATGCATTCAAGCTATGCAATTCAAAAGCATGATCAATACCATAACTACAACTGATTAGTAATTGAGCAAACAAGCAAGCAACAACAACAAGCAATGAAATTGACAAGCAAACTGTTATGTTATGATCCAAATTGCTATTTGGGCCCAACAGGTCATGTATTTTGCATATATGTATTATTTAATTTAGACTCTTGAAGAGAGAAAATTAGTAAATTCAGTTTACTCCATATCTGTCTCTCCTCTCTTCTTTCTCTTCGCACCAATTAAACCCTAACAAATTGATATCAGAGCTTGGTGATATTTTAGAGGGCTCAATCATGGTGAAGAAGAAAAAGAAGAAAAAGAAGAAAAAGAAAGAAGGAAGTTCAATATGCGCTAAAGGTTCCTTATTTGTTGCCATTGTAAGATTCAATTGGCGAGTTGATATTTTCTCTTAGTTTTTCCACTGCGTAAGATCTAGATCCCTCTCTGTTTTCGCTTCATATTTGTGGGTCACCCGGTAGATCATCGGATCCCTTTCCATGCGTGTGGGGGTTGTGATAATCTCTCTTTGGTGCATGTTAATTTCTCTGAGTCGCGCCAAGACTGGCGCTGAAAATTTCTCTGCCCTCCTAGACCGCATCAAAAGTCTTCGGTGGATCTGTTAGCCGCAATAGAAGGGAGCCCTCACCTTAGTGAGCTCTGTCTAGATTGAGGAGCTTCAAGGTGTGAATTTTGATTTCTCTCCTAACCAGCTGCTCCATTTTGTTCTACAGTGTTCCACAGGAGATGACAGGTGAATCCGGTTGGTCCACATCTGTGATTGTGTTGTTATTCTTGATGTGGAGAAGGTTGACATTAAGGTAGACAATTGGGATATTGCCATGATATTGTTAGGCATGTTGCCTAAGTTGGATTAAGGGTTTTAGGATACCAGGCTACTTGGCAGTTAATCACATCCCCTGGAGGATGTGAAGAGCAATTTGTTGGTTAAGTTCGACATTAATAATGACTTGACATCCGAGAGCAGCCATCGAGATATTTTGGATGAGATTTCAGTTTGAGGTTGAGGGTGCCTCTTGTCTTGCCATTATCCTTATTTTTATTTCTACCTAGTTTGAGTTAGTTTTGTTTCTAGCATGTTGCTAGTGTATCTTTGTTTTTGCTTTATATTTTTAGTTTGCTTTAGATGCAATTTGGCTAAAAATGGAGATTGTTATGTTATGATACTAATTGCTATTTGGGCCCAACGGGTCATCTTGCTTATATGTATTATGTAATTTAGACTCTTGAAGAGAGAAAATTAGTAAATTCAGTTTACTCTAGATCTGTCTCTCCTCTCTTCTCCCTCTTCGCATCAAATCCTAACACAAGCAACAACAATAAAATAAGTTAGAGGAATCTGAAAATAACTCGAAACCTGTACCTTAGTAATGACGAAACAAAGTGATCAGCGTGTTGTTGCGTTGTGGATGCATTATATGATTCTACTTGATCCAATTGCGCAAGGTTCACGCCTATGTCAAATTATCATAACTGAACCAATAATTTAATGTTATCATTTATAAATTTAATTAACCATAACCCTCAAAACTTATGAAATTATTACAGCAGGTCCCTTTTTTTTCTAGTGGTTTACCGTACACAAGAAAGCATTGTAATCAATCGGTACCTGAACACAAGAGGTACAATGAGTGCTCTTAACATGGCTTAAACCAGAAATTAGTGAATTCAATAATATAACTTGAGACAGGTGATGAAATTAAGCGGGTTAAACCTATAATTTAGTGGAGCTAGTGAATGAACAAATCAATACAAATAATTTCGATTCTATTATCCATGCATGTGGTTCAATACGATCGAAGTCAGATAGAAAATTAACGTATGAGAGAGATTATTAAATATTGAGAATTGCTCGAAATGGTTATAAAAGAGAGTCGGTCAACCTCGAGTGAATGACAGATGCTGGCTTAAATTTAGATAATTAAAGGGAAAGTGAAACTGACGGGTGTCGACATGCAAGTTTTGAAGATTATAAGTTATCATTTATTTTTACTTCATGAATTGGTTTATTTTCACAAAGCCCCCTGTCATGTTAAAAATAAAACATGACATTTTAGAGTCCAGGTTTTTATGAACCAAATATTACAGTTAATTTTGAAATATTTAATAGTTAGGATATGTTACAATTAACCACTTATGTAAAATTGTAATCAAATAATTGCTAATATAGTTGTTCATTTTTATTTACATAAGTTCAAGACGAGTATAAACATCTTACCACATTTAATTTTTTTTTTCAATTACGTGTTCACTTCACGTCAAATAAAATTTTCCAATCTGATATTGGGATATCACATTTTTAGTGGGGGATAATTATAACTTATATGTAAATATTTTATTTTTTGGATATAAGCAAACTAATATGGTTAAAATATGAGATATCCTTGTCCAAACAAAAGAAATGAGCAAACAAATATGTAATTTAAGAAGAGCAATTAATTACAACTTAATTGTCAATTTACGTTCCTCAATTAAAAGATCATCAAATAAAATATGTTTTGTACTTGAAATTTAACTGAACTTAATATCCCTATGGTTTTTTATATTTTATTTTCAGTCAAATGGGGTCAATTACCGGTTCACATCTCAGAGAACAGGCAACGAACAGCGATGTCATAACAGCCCCGCCCCCCACTTGATGCGGAGTCGAAGCACTAGCTTGGTCTCAAATTACCACACAACAAGACCACCTCGTTTCTTTTATCAGGTAAAAGACAGTTTAACTTGGAATAATCTTCAATGAAAAGTGTGGGAACATTTTGCTATTCCGATTGAAATCAAAAGGAAACAATTAAAATCTTTTGCACATAAAGAAGATTTAACCCTAAAGAAGTTGGCGGGCAAGGTGACAAAAAAGGCGATAAAAGGCGAACAACACAAAATGGACATGATGCCAAAAGCTGACGGATGTAACGGTGCTACAGAGAATCTTCCTGCGATCGAAGAAAGTAAAGATACTCTGAAAAGGGTTCAAGAGGTCATGATGGTAGGGAATCATCCTATTCTCCGGATTGTCATGAAAGACAATCTTGAAAAATCCACTCAAGAACCTCCTATCCAAGATACAAACCAAGTCAAAAAAGGAAAGAAAACTCTAGTTTTTTTTTTAGAAGAACAAAGATCTGGAGCAGGACAAACGACAGGAGTTCAATTAGGAACACACAAGTAATAAAAATGATGATGAAGGCTGGACTTTGGTAACGAAGAGGAAAAGACGCAGTGGATATTAGGCGACGCAGCACAGAGAAAACCAATAGTCGCCTCTTCAAATTTATGCAACTAAATTGAGGCAACAATAGAAATGTTTCAGATATCTCTCGAAGGGTCACATTCAAAGGGTGTGTAAGAACCCTAGACGTTGCCTTTATTGCAATAAAATTGATCACATTATTCAAGATTGTCCTTCAAGATCTTTGGGAAGTTCAAAGGTCACACAAAGGAGATAAATGAATTATAAAAGCAGGGCTAAGCCCCATCTTCAGAATGCAAAACTTTTGACAATCCTCCAAAGAATTGTTGAAATTAATGTTTTTGGAAAAAGAAAAAAAATATTAAATTGGTCAATTAGTCAAATGGTTAGATGAATGTATTTGGGATTTTTAGATAGATTAATTGTTTATGTTTTCAAGGGTCATGTTGGGGAATGGAATTCATGCACTTGGTATTTGTGTTGTGTTTAATTATATTTATGTTTTGAGTTTGTAGAAAGTTACCATATGGCCTATAAATAGGAAATATGTCACTTGTAAGAGTATATCAACATAATAGAAAAAAATTTCTGCATAAAAGTTCTTCTCATACTATTTCTCTCTTACACTAAATATAAAATATAAAACAAAATAACAAAAGGTCATGAATAGGCCAACATAAGTGGTATCAGAGCATAGGTTGTGTGAGAGTTCAAGTGAGATTTCTCTATTAGAAGTGTAAAAAAAAAAAATTGAGAGAGTGATGGCTATGCAAGGTGCATGGGGGCCGCAAGGTGCGCAACTCATTTTTGATGGCGAAAATTATGACTATTGGAGTATAAAGATGAAAACCCTCTTGATCTCACAAGATTTATGGGAGATAGTGGAAGAAGGATGTGAAGAGAAAAAATATGAGAAGGGAAAAGATATTGCTGAGACGTCCGATGAGAAAAAAGAGAATAAGAAGAAAGATGCAAAGGCTCTCTATTTGATTCAACAAGCCATCACCGATAAGATTTTCCCAAGAATAATCAGCATGACAAGTTCAAAAGAAGCATGGCAGATTTTGCAAAAATGAGTTTCAAGGTACCGAAAAGGTTAGAGCCGTAAAACTTTTAACTCTTAAGAGAGATTTTCAAAATTTACAAATGAAGAAGAAAGAAACTTTAAAAGAGTATTTTTCTAAGGTGATTGAGTTGGTGAATCAGATTAAAAAATTAGGTGAAAACTTAACCGATAAATTGGTTTGTGAGAAAATTTTAATTAGTCTCTCTCCCAAGTTTAATTATATTGCGGCCATTATTGAAGAAACCAAAGATCTCTCTACTCTTAGCGTACAAGACTTAATGGGTTCTCTTGAAATGCATGAGCAAAGGTTAAATAGACTTACTGCCTCTTCTCTAGAAAGTGCTTTCCAATCAAAGGTTAATTTAAAAAGAGTCATCTAGCCAAAATGTGACCAAAGGGGATACGTTCCATGGTGATAAAAGTAGAGAAACTCGAACTTGCAATTTTTGTAAGAAACCGGGTCATGTATAAAAGAATTGTTGGAATAAGGGAAAGCCTCAATGTTACCATTGCAAAAAAAAATTGGCCATGTTGAGAAGAATTGTAGGTTGAAAAATAAAGAGAATTCAAATTATACGAAGGAGAAAAATGGTGATAAAGAGGGTGTTGAAAGCACATTTTATGCATGCCAATCGCAGTTGAAAAAAATGAAGATGTGTGGTATGTTGATAGCGGGTGTAGCAATCACATGACCGGAGATGAGTCGATATTTTTCAAGCTTGACACAACCGCCACTACTCAAATTATAATAGGTAATGGTGCAGTTGTGAAGTCAAAGGGAAAGGGCACGATTGCCGTTGCTTCAAAGAAAGGTAAAATGTTAATTCATGATGTGTTGCTTGTCCCAGATTTAGCACAAAATTTACTAAGTGTTGGGCAATTAATTGAGCATGGACATGCGGTTCACTTTGAGGGTGAATGGTGCAAAATTTATGACAAAGTTGAGAAAAAAGAGAATTGATGGTGGTAGTGAAAATGGAGAAAAATAGAAACTTTCCACTTATACTCAAATCTGAAAAAAGTGTTGCTTTGAAAGCTGGTGTAGAAGACTTATCTTGGTTGTGGCACAAAAGGTTTGGGCATGTTAATTTTGAGAGCCTAAAATTGTCAAGTAACAAGAATATGGTGTATGGGTTGCCACACATAGAAGAAAAATGCAATGTATGTGAAGCATGCGTGCTTGGGTTAATTCACCGGGAGTCATTTCCAAAAGAGAAGGCATGGAGGGCAAAGGAACCATTAAAATTTGTTCATACCGATGTGTGTGGTCCTATGAAGACAACCTCTCATGGTGGAAATAGGTACTTTATCACTTTTATTGATGATTTTTCAGGAATGTATTGGGTTTATTTTTTGAGACAAAAATCTAAGGCATTTTCAGTTTTTAAGAAATTTCAAAATATGGTTGAAAAGCAAAGTGACTGGTTGATTAAAAAGTTGAGAAGTGATCGAGGTGGTGAATACAACTCTAAAGAGTTTGACAAATTTTGTGAGGATATCGGCCTAGAAAGACAATTGACGGTTAGTTTTACACCGGAGCAAAATGGTGTTGCCGAAAGGAAGAATAAAACAATTGTAGAAATGGCGAGGACCATGATGAATAAGAAGGGCCTGCCGATGGCATTTTGGGTGAAGGCGACATACACGGCGGTTTACTTATTAAACCGGTGTCCAACAAAGGCGGTTAAGAACAAGACACCATTTGAGGTGTGGTCCGGTGGTAGTAAGCCATCGATGAATCACTTGAAGATTTTTGGCTCTATTTGCTATGCACAAGTTTCGAAAGAGATGAGACACAAGTTTGAAGACAAAGGTGAGAAATGTGTATTTGTTGGTTATAGTACAAAATCAAAGGGCTATAGACTCTTTAGTTTGAAAAAAATAAGGTGATTATAAGTCGGGATGTAATTTTTCATGAGAAAGATAAGTGGGATTAGAAAAAAAATATGGATAATGTATTTTTTTTCAGATCCTAGATGAACCACAAAAAGTCAAGTGGTCAACATGAAAGTAGCCATAAAGAAGAAAAAAAAGAAGAAGAACAACAACCACAATCTCCTACGACAAATGCCGGGTCGAGCTCATCTTCTCCAAGCTCAACTCCAGTAAGATTTAGAAGCTTACGTGATATTTATGCTTCATGTAATTTTTGTGCTATTGAACATAAATATTTTGAGCAAGCAGTCAAAGAAGAGGTGTGGGTAAACACAATAGAAGAAGAGACAAGCGGTCATAATGGTTTGGTGCAAAAGTACAAGGCAAATGAAGAAAATAAAAAAAGTTGTTTTGAGGAAGAATTATTGGGAATGACAACCAAAAACATTAAGGGGGAGTGTTGAAATTAATGTTTTTGGAATAAGAAAAAAAATATTAAATTGGTCAATTAGTCAAATGGTTAGATGAATGTATTTGAAATTTCTAGATAGATTAATGGTTAGATGAATGTATTTAATTATCCATTAAGGATTGCTCCTTATTTCAAAAATGGGAATTATGAGTATCTTACAATGTTTGTTGCATGCAAAAAGCTAGAAAAATTCCACTTAAGCTTAAACTAAAGGTGAATCCACATAAGAATACTATTAGGGTGGAGATGGATGGTTGGTTAGATAACCAAGGGTAACCACCTCCACCACACCAAAGGTGAGGACGTCAGGATGATAGAAGGGGAATGGGAAGAAGAGAGCTAATAGAGGATGACTCAAGAGGAAGGCAAAATCACCAAGAAGGGCAATCTGAAGGGGAAGGAATAGAGGTAGAGAAAGAAGCAGAGGACCTAGGCATCAGATGGCTCCTTCAAGCTCTGGTTCTAACTGGAACAAGTCTGCTTCACCTTGGGTGGACAATCTGAGGAAGAGGCTTGCAGAGGCAGACATTATCAACCAGGAGGGTGAGTACACACCAATCAAAAGGGAGTCAGACTCAGGTTTGATCATTCACGATACCTTTCAGGCAGAACAAGGTACTATTTGAAAAGTAGAAATTGCAAATAATGCAAAAGACAGGGTATACAGCTCTTTTTAAGATTTCTGAGGAAAGTAACATGTTAGGAAGGGAAAGTTCAGGTAAGGGAACAATTATGTTCAATCTGGTAAATGGAGAGGTGTATGTTGGGATGGAAAGATAGAGGATTTCGAAGTCAAGAAGGTTAAGTGTTTTATAATAATAAAGGAATTGGAGGAAGATGAATATGGAGAAGGGAACAACCTGCAGGAAGTTAATGACAATGGTAAGGAGCAAGGGATGCGGATGGCATCAGAAATAGAGAAGGATCAGTATGAAGCTGAGCAACTTTTGTTGGAAGGGCCACTAGGTTTTGAGATGAGTCTGACAGAAAGGCTGTTGCAGAGCTCACCAAAACATATCAACAAGAAAGACTGGTAGAGGAAGAATTTGGGATATAGGAAACACCAAATGGACTAGGGCTACTAACTGAAGGAGATATGAAGATTAAGAGAAGTACAAGGATCAAGACACAAAAGAAGAAGGTGAATTATCTGGTATCTGCTAGTAAGAGGACCTACAAGAGAAAATGCAACAAGCCCAAAAATGCTAAGATGGAGTACCTCAAGTCTCTTAACCCGTTGGAAATGGAGCAAGCAAAACTAGTGGTGCAGATGGCAGAGGTAGAGTTGCAAGCAAGTATGGAAGAGGAAGTGGCCAAAGTGGTCATTGTTTAGTCGTGCAGAATGGACAGGAGAGAATTCTGGAAGGCAATGAAGAAGTTATTTATGTTTTCTTATGATAAGTTTAAATTTCAAGTTTTTGTTGTTTTGGTCTAGTAGTTATTTAAGCTGGCAATATAGTTGTAAGGGTAAGAGAAGGCTAGTTTATGGTAGGATGGTGGAGTTATGTAGGTTTTTTAAGTTTAATGTCTAGATGAGTTATTAGTGAAAGGGAATTTCTATAGAAATGATGATTAGATGGCACTTGAAGATCAAGGTAGTTGGAAATGTAAGTGATAGAGTTAGTGTCCTCGAGCAAATGGTTTTGACTCTATGGTTTGGGTTTATATGATGGCTGAAATAATTCAGCTTGTTCCTAGAGTGTGACACCATTTAGTTCACTGGCTGGAACTAAAGTGGTATCCTCTAAACATCCCTAATCCAAGCAATTAGCAAGGAACACTAGTTACATGAGGTTAGCATGGGAATTAGTACAGTGGATGATTTTTCCGCTATAATATCCTATGGATACATATAAGAGTTTTTATGGCATCAATGAATTCTATGTTTTCATGTCATTGATGGTTTGCATGGTGTCAGATCTTAAGCCTGAGTGACTTCATACTCGAGAAATATAGGTTTGTGGTTGGCACCTGCTGCTTTCTGTAAAAAGGGGCTATAACGGTGTCTTCTCGGCAGGTATAGACTCGTGGAATGAAGCACGTAAACTCAACAAGGAAATATCTCTCATACACATCAGGGAGAATGTGTATGAGTGATGATATCTATTGGGCCCCTTGATAGAATCATATTATACAGCATGCATTATGATACTGGCTGATCACAAGTATATGATGATTCACAGATCAAGAAACAAAATAGATAAGTGTACAAGAATGACACAATCCTATCTTGAGCTTATCAAAAGATATCATGTGATATTGGATACGACACAGGCAGTGTTATACATTGTCTATATTGGATCAACGTACTGTTCAGTTACATATCGTATGTACATTTGGGTAGTCAAGGCCTGTTGCTAGATGCTAACCTTGATCAATGAGACTAGAAGCCCATTGCCAACATGATACAGATCCAAGTGGGTCACACCTCCAAGGGCTCTAGTCGTTTCATCATACAAGTTTTATGATGTCATTGATGCACATCATATCACAAGAATTCCTATCATATCGTCTAATGAATAAGTATTGAATATCATTACACATATTAAGAAGTAATGAGAGGCTTGATTAAATCTAAATGTGCAAGTGTTTGTACACTAGATGATTTTAATCAGATCAGGAATTAGTCGAGTCATGTTTGTACACCTGCTGGTACAATGGTATGATTCGACTGAATGAGGATATATATTTAACTGGAGTAAACATATAATGGGGCTTACCAATTCTACTATTTAGTGTAATTAGTTTGCACTATGAGATAGAGAATTGAGAGACGGGCACGTGGATATATGGTATGCGTGATTTGGACTTACGGTTCAAAAGATATGGTTATTTTAGTGAAGAGATATAGTAGTTTGACTTGGTCAAAACTCATGAGCATCTAGTCAAAGCGTGGTTGACCAGATCTGATGATGTAAGCGTTGACCTCGTCAACGATATAAGAAGGAGAGGTAGGTTGCTTGTTGCCTAAGCTATGTTTGGATATATTTTTGGATGCACCATTGGTCGATTGGACCAAGGGCATGATCAATTACCAAATAAGCCTTGATTGTCAAGTTATAAACTAGATATTTGGAGGGGTATTTGCGTAATTGGTGAGGTCTATTTAAAGGCCTCATCCCTCCATCCAAATCAACCTTTTGATCAAAAGCAAATCATTTGTCAAGCAACCAATCTCTCTCTTGATCTCACATCACTCTCTCTTGGCCAAACCAGCGCCACCACATCGCCAGCTACAGCCACCGGTCCGCCTCCGTCCGAGACCCGCTGCTAGGGGTGGTCCGCACCTCTGCCTCCCCTTGGCAGATCGGCTCAAGGCCAATCTGAGCCAACTCAACCTAGCACCGTCGAGCTCTGCCCCTCATCTTGGCTTACCCGACCGGTTGCGGGTCTAGGCCGCCACCTCCTCTGCCATGCTCCATCTAGGGCCGGTCGCCACCTCTCTAGCCTCCCTCTAGGCCGATCAGCATTGTGATCCGATTGTGCCGCTTCATCTTGATCTTGATCTACTTGTTGAGATCTAGATCAATCGGTTGAGGTTTGTTGACTTGATTTGGATTCTTTGATATCTCTCATTTTCCCTTTCTTTCTTGCTTGATTGATTGAGATTCAAGATCACGTGATCTTGCACGGGGATTGAGAATCAAATCCATAGGGTGTGTTTGATTGGGGAATCAGTGTTGGTGATCTATCAAAACCTATGGTTGGAGATCGATCAAGCCATGCATGATATTGATTGGGGTTAGCACGCTGATCTAGCAGTTAAGCGAGCCGGTTATTCGACTACCCCCTGGTGTACGCCCACTCGGCTTCCCTACATTGGGAAGATGATAAGAAGAAGTGAGCGGATCGCGAAGATGAAGCCTGTGGCACCCAACAATGTCACCTCACGAGAGGACAAGGTATGCACTCTGCTAGATCATGCGTGTGACATGATCCATAAACTGCATGTGAATGATTGCATGTTATGGTAAGATCGTATATAGTGCTCAGCAAATTTTTTGAAATTGTACCTTCTAGCGTGCACTATACCATATGGAGACAGTACTAGAGAGCTCCAAACACATTTAATATGAGTGTTATCTTAGGGTTGTAAATCCTTATTATCTTATCATCTGGAGACACTACTAGAGTGCTCCAAACACATTCAATTGAAGTGTTATATTAGGGTTATAAATTCCTTATTATCTTACCATATAAAGATACTTTCTCCAAACACATTCAATTGGAATGTTGTATAAGGGTTGTAAATGCCCTATTATCTTGCAATATGGAGACACTAGACTGCTCCAAACACCTTCAATTAGATTGTTGTATTAAGGTTGTAAATACCCTATTATCTTGCGGTATAACGACCCTACTAAAGTGGTCCAAATACCTTCAATTGGAGTGTTGTATTAGGGTTATAAATGCCCTATTATCTTGCAATCTAGAGACACTCCTAGAGTGCTATAAAAGCCTTAAATTGGAGTGTTGTATTAGGGTTCTAAATGCCCCATTATCTTGCTATAAAGAGGCACTATTAGAGTGCTCCAAATACATTCAATTGAAGTATTGTATTAGGGTTGTAAATGCCCTATTATCTGGCCATATCGAGACTACTAGAGTTCTCCAAACATCTTCAATTTGAGTGTTTTATTACGGTTGTAAATGACCTATTATGTGGCCATCTGGAGACCCTACTGGAGTGCTCCAAACACATTCAATTGGAGTGTTGTATTAGGATTATAAAGGCCCTATTATCGTGCCATCTCGAGACACTACTAGAGTTCTCCTAACTTCTTCAATTGGAGTGTTGTATCAGGGTTGTAAATGTCCTATAATCTTGTCAACTGGAGACACTACGAGAGTGCTCCAAACACATTCAATTTGAGTGTTGTATTAGGGTTGTAAATTCACTATTATCTTACCGTAGAGGGACACTACTAGGGTGCTCCAAAACACCTTCCATTGAAAGTTTTTTTTAGGGTTGTACATGCCCTATTATCTTACTGTAGAGGAACACTACTAGGGTGCTTCAAACACGTTCAACTAGAGTGCTGTATTAGGGTTGTAAATGCCCGATTATCTTGCAATCTAGAGACACTCCTAGAGTACTCCAAAAACGTTAAACTGGAGTGTTGTATTAGGGTTGTAAATGCCCTATTATCTTGCCATTTGGAGACACTACTAGAGTGCTCCAAACACGTTCAAATGGAGTGTTGTATTATGGTTGTAAATACCCTATTATCTTACCATATAAAGTTACAATAAGAGTCCATCAAATACCTTCAACTGGAGTGTTGTATTTGGGTTGTAAATGCTCTATTATCTTGCCATCTTGAGATACTACTACAGTGCTCCAAACACCTTCAATTGGAGTCTTGTATTAGAGTTGTAAATGCCCTATTATCTTATTATCTGAACACACTCCTAGAGTGCTCCAAAAACTTTAAACTGGTGTGTTGTATTAGTGATGTAAATGCCCTATTATCTTGCCATTTGGAGACTCTACTAGAGTGCTCCAAACACCTTCAATTGGAGTGTTCTATTAGAGTTGTAAATGCCCTATTATCTTGCCATATGAAGACACTACTAGAGTTCTTCAAACACCTTCAATTTGAGAGTTTTATTAGGTTTGTAAATGCCCTATTATCTTGTCAACTAGTGACACTAATAGAGTGCTCCAAACACCTTCAATTGCATTGTTGTATTACCATTGTAAATGCGCTATTATCTTGTCATTTGAAGACACTTCTAGAGTGCTCCAAAACACCTTCAATTGAAGTGTTTTTTTAGGGTTGTAAATCCCATATTATCTTGCCATAGAGGGACACCATTAGGGTGCTCAAAACACCTTCAATTGGAGTATTGTATTAGGGTTGTAAATGCCCTATTATCTTGTAATCTAGAGACACTCCAACAGTGCTCCAAAAGCTTTAAATTGGATTGTTGTATTGGGGTTATAAATGCCATATTATCTTGCCATATAGAGACACAACAAGTGTCCTCCAAACACATTCAATTGGAGTGCTGTATTAGCGTTGTAAATGCGCTATTATCTTGTCTTCTGAAGAAACTACTAGAGCGCTCCAAAACACATTGAATTGAAGTGTTTTTTTAGGGTTGTAAATTCCCTATTATCTTGCCGGAGAGGGACACTACTAGGGGTACTCCAAACACCTTCAATTGGAATGTTGTATTAGCGTTGTAAATACGCTATTATCTTGTCATCTGGAGACACTACTAGAGTGCTCCAAAGCACCATCAGTTAAAGTGTTTTTTTAGGGTCGTAAATGCCCTATTATCTTGCCGTAGAGGGACACTACAAAGGTGCTCCAAACACCTTAAATTGGAGTGTTGTATTACGAATGTAAATGCCCTATTATCTCGGAATATAGAGGCACTCCTATAGTGGAGTGCTCCAAAAACTTTAAATTGGAGTGTTGTATTAGGGTTGTAAATGCCATATTATCTTGCCATTTGGAGACACTACTAGAGTGCTCCAAACATCTTCAATTTGAGTGTTGTATTTGGGTTGTAAATGCCCTTTTACCATGCCATATAGCGACACTACATGAGTCCTCCAAACACATTCAATTGGAGTGTAGTATTAGCGTTGTAAATGCGGGATTATCTTGCCATCTGAAGACACTACTGGAGTGCTCCAAAACAGCTCCAGTTGAAGTGTTTTTTTAGGGTTTCAAATGCCCTATTTTCTTGCCGTAGAGGGTGCTCAAATAACCTTCAATTGGAGTGCTGTAATAGGGATGTCATTGCCCTATTATCTCGCAATCTAGAGACACTCCTAGAGTGCTCCAAAAACTTTAAATTGGAGTGTTGTATTAGGGTTGTAAATTTCCTATTATCTTGACATTTGGAGACACTACTAGAGTGCTCCAAACACGTTCAAATGGAGTGTTGTATTATGGTTGTAAATGCCCTATTATCTTGTCATATAGAGACACTACAAGAGTCCTCCAAACACCTTCAACTACAGTGTTGTATTTAGGGTTGTAAATGCTTGCAATCTGGAGACACTACGAGTGTGCTCCAAACACCTTAAATTGGGGTGTTGTATTGGGGTCATAAGTGCCCTATTATCTTGCCATCTAGAGACACTACGAGAGTGCTCCAAAACACCTTCAATTAGAGTGTTATTTTAGTGTTGTAAGTGCCCTATTATGTTGCATCAAGAGACACTTCTAGAGTGCTCCAAACCACCTTCAATTGGAGTGTTGTAATAGGGTTGTAAATGCCCTATTATCTTCATATAGAGGGACACTACTATGGCACTTGAAACACCTTCAGTTTGAGTTTTGTATTAGGGTTGTAAATACACTATTATCTTGTTGTATAGAGACCCCACTAGAGTGCTCCAAACACCTTCAATTGGACTGTTGTATTTGGGTTGTAAATGCCCTATTATCTTGCTATATGGAGGCACTACTAGAGTTCCTCTAACACCTTCAATTTAAGTGTTTCTTTAGGTTTGTAAATGCCCTATTACCTTGCCATCTGGGGACACCACTAGAGTACTCTAAACACCTTCAATTGGAGTGTTGTATTAGGGTTGTAAATTCGCTATTATCTTGTTATCTGGAGACACTACTAGAGTGCTCCAAAACACCTTCAATTGAAGTACTTTTTTAGGGTTGTAAATGCCCTATTATCTTGTCATATAGAGACACTACAAGAGTCCTCCAAACACCTTCAACTACAGTGTTGTATTTAGGGTTGTAAATGCTTGCAATCTGGAGACACTACGAGTGTGCTCCAAACACCTTAAATTGGGGTGTTGTATTGGGGTCATAAGTCCCCTATTATCTTGTCATCTAGAGACACTACAAGAGTGATCCAAAACACCTTCAATTAGAGTGTTATTTTAGTGTAGTAAGTGCCCTATTATGTTGCATCAAGAGACACTTCTAGAGTGCTCGAAACCACCTTCAATTGGAGTGTTGTAATAGGGTTGTAAATGCCCTATTATCTTCCTATAGAGGGACACTACTATGGCACTTCAAACACCTTCAGTTTGAGTTTTGTATTAGTTTTGTAAATACACTATTATCTTGCTGTATAGAGACTCCAGTAGAGTGCTCCAAACACCTTCAATTGGACTGTTGTATTTGGGTTGTAAATGCCCTATTATCTTGCTATATGGAGGCAATACTAGAGTTCTTCTAACTCCTTCAATTTAAGTGTTTCTTTAGGTTTGTAAATGCCCTATTACCTTGACATCTAGGGACATCACTAGAGTACTCTAAACACCTTCAATTGGAGTGTTGTATTAGGGTTGTAAATTCGCTATTATCTTGTTATCTGGAGACACTACTAGAGTGCTCCAAAACACCTTCAATTGAAGTATTTTTTTAGGGTTGTAAATGCCCTATTATCTTGCCGTAGGGGGACACAACTAGGGTGCTCCAAACACCTTCAATTGGAGTGTTGTATTAGGGTTGTAAATGCTTCATTATCTTGCTATATAGAAACCCTATTAGAGTGCTTCAGAAACTTTAAATTGGAGTGTTGTATTAGGGTTGTAAATGTCCTATTATCATGCTATTTGGATACACTACTGGAGTGCTCCAAACACCTTCAATTGGAGTGTTGTATTAGGGTTGTAAATGCCCAATTATCTTGACATATAGAGACACTACAGAAGTCCTCCAAACACCTTCAATTGGAGTGTTGTATTAGCTATTATCTTGTCATCTGGAGACACTACTAGAGTGCTCCAAAACATCTTCCATTGAAGTTTTTTTTTGGGTTGTAAATTCTCTATTATCCTGCCGTAGAGGGACACTAGTAGGGTGCTCCAAACACCTTCAATTGGAATGTTGTATTCGGGTTGTAAATACCCTATTATCTTGCAATCTAGAGACACTCCTAGAGTGCTCCAAAAAATTTAAACTAGAGTGTTGTATTAGGGCTGTAAATGTCATATTATTTTGCAATTTGGAGACACTAGTAGAGTGCTCCAAACACATTCAAATGGAGTTTTGTATTATGGTTGTAAATGCCCTATTATCTTGCCATATAGAGACACGATCAGAGTCCTCCAAACACTTTCAACTCGAGTGTTGTATTTGGGTTGTAAATGCTCTATTATCTTTCCGTCTTGAGTCACTACTAGAGTGATCCAAACACAATCAATTGGAGTCTTGTATTAGGGTTGTATATGCCCTATTATCTTGCTATTTCGAGACAGTCCCGGAGTGCACCAAAAACTCTATTTGGATTGTTGTATTAGGGTTGTAAATGCCCTATTATATTGCCATATGGAGACCTACAAGTGTTCTCCAAACACATTCAATTGGAGTGTTATATTAGCGCTGTAAATGCATTATTATCTTGTCTTCTGGAGACACTACTAGAGTGCTCCAAAACACGTTCAATTGAAGTGTTTTTTTAGGGTTGTAAATGCCCTATTATCTTGCCATTTTGAGACACAACAAGTGTCCTCCAAACACCACCAATTGGAGTGTTGTATTAGCGTTGTAAATGTGCTATTATATTGTCATCTGGAGACCCTACTAGAGTGCTCTAAAACACCTTCAACTGAAGTGTTTTTTTAGAGTTGTAAGTGCCCTATTATCTTGCCGTAGAGGGACGCTATAAGAGTGCTCCAAACACCTTCAATTGGAGTGTTGTATTAGGATTGTAAATACCCTATTATCTTCGGATCTTGAGACACTACATGAGTCCTCCAAACACATTCAATTGGAGTGTTGTATTGGCGTTGTAAATGCGCTATTATCTTGTCATCTGGAGACACTACTAGAGTGCTCCAAACACATTTAATTGGAGTGATGTATTAGGGTTGTAAATGCCGTATTATCTTGCCATTTGGAGACACTACAAGTGTACTCCAAACAACTCCAATTAGAGTGTTCTATTAGCGTTGTGAATGCGCTATTATCTTGTCATCTGGAGACACTACTAGAGTGCTCCAAAACACCTTCTATTGAAGTGTTGTATTAGGGTTGTAAATGCCCTGTTATCTTGCCATCTAGGGACACTTACAGAGTGCTCCAAACACCTTCAATTGGAGTGTTGTATTAGGGTTATAAATGCACTGTTATCTTGTCATCTGGTGACACTACTAGAGTGCTCCAAAACACCTTCAATTGAAGTGCGCTTTTACGGTTGTAAATGCCCTATTATCTTGCCGTAGAGGGACACTACTAGGGTGCTCCAAACACCTTGAATTGGAGTGTTGTATTTGGGTTGTAAATGCTCTATTATCTTGTCATCTTGAGTCACTACTAGAGTGCTCCAAACACATTCAATTGGAGTCTTGTATTAGGGTTGTAAATGCCATATTATCTTGTCATATAGAGAAACTACAAGAGTCCTCCAAACACCTTCAACTGCAGTGTTGTATTTAGGGTTATAAATGCCCTATTATCTTGCCATCTGAAGAAACTACTAGAGTGCCCCAAACACCTTCAATTCGAGTGTTTTATTAGCGTTGTAAATGCTTGCAATCTAGAAACACTACGAGTGTGCTCCAAACACCTTAAATTGGGGTGTTGTATTGGAGTCATAAGCGCCCTATTATCTTGCAATCTAGAGAAACTACGAGAGTGCTCCAAAACACCTTCAATTGGAGTGTTATTTTAGTGTTGTAGGTGCCCTATTATGTTGCATCAAGAGACACTTCTAGAATGCTCCAAAACACCTTCAATTGGAGTGTTGTAATAGGGTTGTAAATGTCCTATTATCTTGCTATAGAGGGACACTACTATGGCACTTCGTACACCTTCAATTTGAGTTTTGTATTAGGCTTGTAAATACACTATTATCTTGCTGTATAGAGACCCCATTAGAGTGCTCCAGACACCTTCAATTGGAGTGTTGTATTTGGGTTGTAAATGCCCTATTATCTTGCTATATGGAGGCACTACTAGAGTTCTTCTAACACCTTCAATTTAAGTGTTTTTTTAGGGTTGTAAATGCCCTATTACCTTGCCATCTGGGGACAGCACTAGAGTACTCTAAACACCCTCAATTGTTGTATAAGGGTTGTCAATTCGCTATTATCTTGTCATCTGGAGACACTACTAGAGTGCTCCAAAATACCTTCAATTGAAGTATTTTTTATGGGTTGTGAATGTCCTATTATCTTGCCGTAGGGGGACACTACTAGGGTGCTCCAAACACCTTCAATTGGAGTGTTGTATTAGGGTTGTAAATGCTCCATTATCTTGCTATATAGAGACCCTATTAGAGTGCTTCAGAAACTTTAAATTGAAGTGTTGTATTAGGATTGTAAATGTCCTATTATCATGCCATTTGGAAACACTACTAGAGTGCTCCAAACACCTTCAATTGAAGTGTTGTATTAGGGTTGTAAATGTCCTATTATCTTGCCATATAGATACACTACAGGAGTCCTCCAAACACATTCAATTGGAGTGTTGTAGTAGCTATTATATTGTCATCTGGAGACACTACTAGAGTGCTCCAAAACACCTTCAATTGAAGTACTTTTTTAGGGTTGTAAATGCCCTATTATCTTGTCATATAGAGACACTACAAGAGTCCTCCAAACACCTTCAACTACAGTGTTGTATTTAGGGTTGTAAATGCTTGCAATCTGGAGACACTACGAGTGTGCTCCAAACACCTTAAATTGGGGTGTTGTATTGGGGTCATAAGTCCCCTATTATCTTGTCATCTAGAGACACTACAAGAGTGATCCAAAACACCTTCAATTAGAGTGTTATTTTAGTGTAGTAAGTGCCCTATTATGTTGCATCAAGAGACACTTCTAGAGTGCTCGAAACCACCTTCAATTGGAGTGTTGTAATAGGGTTGTAAATGCCCTATTATCTTCCTATAGAGGGACACTACTATGGCACTTCAAACACCTTCAGTTTGAGTTTTGTATTAGTTTTGTAAATACACTATTATCTTGCTGTATAGAGACTCCAGTAGAGTGCTCCAAACACCTTCAATTGGACTGTTGTATTTGGGTTGTAAATGCCCTATTATCTTGCTATATGGAGGCAATACTAGAGTTCTTCTAACTCCTTCAATTTAAGTGTTTCTTTAGGTTTGTAAATGCCCTATTACCTTGACATCTAGGGACATCACTAGAGTACTCTAAACACCTTCAATTGGAGTGTTGTATTAGGGTTGTAAATTCGCTATTATCTTGTTATCTGGAGACACTACTAGAGTGCTCCAAAACACCTTCAATTGAAGTATTTTTTTAGGGTTGTAAATGCCCTATTATCTTGCCGTAGGGGGACACAACTAGGGTGCTCCAAACACCTTCAATTGGAGTGTTGTATTAGGGTTGTAAATGCTTCATTATCTTGCTATATAGAAACCCTATTAGAGTGCTTCAGAAACTTTAAATTGGAGTGTTGTATTAGGGTTGTAAATGTCCTATTATCATGCTATTTGGATACACTACTGGAGTGCTCCAAACACCTTCAATTGGAGTGTTGTATTAGGGTTGTAAATGCCCAATTATCTTGACATATAGAGACACTACAGAAGTCCTCCAAACACCTTCAATTGGAGTGTTGTATTAGCTATTATCTTGTCATCTGGAGACACTACTAGAGTGCTCCAAAACATCTTCCATTGAAGTTTTTTTTTGGGTTGTAAATTCTCTATTATCCTGCCGTAGAGGGACACTAGTAGCGTGCTCCAAACACCTTCAATTGGAATGTTGTATTCGGGTTGTAAATACCCTATTATCTTGCAATCTAGAGACACTCCTAGAGTGCTCCAAAAAATTTAAACTAGAGTGTTGTATTAGGGCTGTAAATGTCATATTATTTTGCAATTTGGAGACACTAGTAGAGTGCTCCAAACACATTCAAATGGAGTTTTGTATTATGGTTGTAAATGCCCTATTATCTTGCCATATAGAGACACGATCAGAGTCCTCCAAACACTTTCAACTCGAGTGTTGTATTTGGGTTGTAAATGCTCTATTATCTTTCCGTCTTGAGTCACTACTAGAGTGATCCAAACACAATCAATTGGAGTCTTGTATTAGGGTTGTATATGCCCTATTATCTTGCTATTTCGAGACAGTCCCGGAGTGCACCAAAAACTCTATTTGGATTGTTGTATTAGGGTTGTAAATGCCCTATTATATTGCCATATGGAGACCTACAAGTGTTCTCCAAACACATTCAATTGGAGTGTTATATTAGCGCTGTAAATGCATTATTATCTTGTCTTCTGGAGACACTACTAGAGTGCTCCAAAACACGTTCAATTGAAGTGTTTTTTTAGGGTTGTAAATGCCCTATTATCTTGCCATTTTGAGACACAACAAGTGTCCTCCAAACACCACCAATTGGAGTGTTGTATTAGCGTTGTAAATGTGCTATTATATTGTCATCTGGAGACCCTACTAGAGTGCTCCAAAACACCTTCAACTGTAGTGTTTTTTTAGAGTTGTAAGTGCCCTATTATCTTGCCGTAGAGGGACGCTATAAGAGTGCTCCAAACACCTTCAATTGGAGTGTTGTATTAGGATTGTAAATACCCTATTATCTTCGGATCTTGAGACACTACATGAGTCCTCCAAACACATTCAATTGGAGTGTTGTATTGGCGTTGTAAATGCGCTATTATCTTGTCATCTGGAGACACTACTAGAGTGCTCCAAACACATTTAATTGGAGTGATGTATTAGGGTTGTAAATGCCGTATTATCTTGCCATTTGGAGACACTACAAGTGTACTCCAAACAACTCCAATTAGAGTGTTCTATTAGCGTTGTGAATGCGCTATTATCTTGTCATCTGGAGACACTACTAGAGTGCTCCAAAACACCTTCTATTGAAGTGTTGTATTAGGGTTGTAAATGCCCTGTTATCTTGCCATCTAGGGACACTTACAGAGTGCTCCAAACACCTTCAATTGGAGTGTTGTATTAGGGTTATAAATGCACTGTTATCTTGTCATCTGGTGACACTACTAGAGTGCTCCAAAACACCTTCAATTGAAGTGCGTTTTTACGGTTGTAAATGCCCTATTATCTTGCCGTAGAGGGACACTACTAGGGTGCTCCAAACACCTTGAATTGGAGTGTTGTATTTGGGTTGTAAATGCTCTATTATCTTGTCATCTTGAGTCACTACTAGAGTGCTCCAAACACATTCAATTGGAGTCTTGTATTAGGGTTGTAAATGCCATATTATCTTGTCATATAGAGAAACTACAAGAGTCCTCCAAACACCTTCAACTGCAGTGTTGTATTTAGGGTTATAAATGCCCTATTATCTTGCCATCTGAAGAAACTACTAGAGTGCCCCAAACACCTTCAATTCGAGTGTTTTATTAGCGTTGTAAATGCTTGCAATCTAGAAACACTACGAGTGTGCTCCAAACACCTTAAATTGGGGTGTTGTATTGGAGTCATAAGCGCCCTATTATCTTGCAATCTAGAGAAACTACGAGAGTGCTCCAAAACACCTTCAATTGGAGTGTTATTTTAGTGTTGTAGGTGCCCTATTATGTTGCATCAAGAGACACTTCTAGAATGCTCCAAAACACCTTCAATTGGAGTGTTGTAATAGGGTTGTAAATGTCCTATTATCTTGCTATAGAGGGACACTACTATGGCACTTCGTACACCTTCAATTTGAGTTTTGTATTAGGCTTGTAAATACACTATTATCTTGCTGTATAGAGACCCCATTAGAGTGCTCCAGACACCTTCAATTGGAGTGTTGTATTTGGGTTGTAAATGCCCTATTATCTTGCTATATGGAGGCACTACTAGAGTTCTTCTAACACCTTCAATTTAAGTGTTTTTTTAGGGTTGTAAATGCCCTATTACCTTGCCATCTGGGGACAGCACTAGAGTACTCTAAACACCCTCAATTGTTGTATAAGGGTTGTCAATTCGCTATTATCTTGTCATCTGGAGACACTACTAGAGTGCTCCAAAATACCTTCAATTGAAGTATTTTTTATGGGTTGTGAATGTCCTATTATCTTGCCGTAGGGGGACACTACTAGGGTGCTCCAAACACCTTCAATTGGAGTGTTGTATTAGGGTTGTAAATGCTCCATTATCTTGCTATATAGAGACCCTATTAGAGTGCTTCAGAAACTTTAAATTGAAGTGTTGTATTAGGATTGTAAATGTCCTATTATCATGCCATTTGGAAACACTACTAGAGTGCTCCAAACACCTTCAATTGAAGTGTTGTATTAGGGTTGTAAATGCCCTATTATCTTGCCATATAGATACACTACAGGAGTCCTCCAAACACATTCAATTGGAGTGTTGTAGTAGCTATTATATTGTCATCTGGAGACACTACTAGAGTGCTCCAAAACATCTTCCATTGAAGTTTTTTTAGGGTTGTAAATCCCCTATTATCCTGCCGTAGAGGGACACTATTAGGGTGCTCCAAACACCTTCAATTGGAATGCTGTATTAGGGTTGTATATACCCTATTATCTTGCAATCTAGATACACTCCTCGAGTGCTCCAAAAACTTTAAACTAGAGTGTTGTATTAGGGTTGTAAATGTCCTATTATCTTGCAATTTGGAGACACTAGTAGAGTGCTCCAAAAAAATTCAAATGGAATGTTGTATTATGGTTGTAAATGCCCTATTATCTCGCCATATAGAGACACGATAAGAGTCCTCCAAACACCTTCAACTAGAGTGTTGTATTTGGGTTGTAAATGCTCTATTATCTTGTCATCTTGAGTCACTACTAGAGTGCTCCAAACACATTCAATTGGAGTCTTGTATTAGGGTTGTAAATGCCCTATTATCTTGTCATATAGAGAAACTACAAGAGTCCTCCAAACACCTTCAACTGCAGTGTTGTATTTAGGGTTATAAATGCCCTATTATCTTGCCATCTGAAGAAACTACTAGAGTGCCCCAAACACCTTCAATTCGAGTGTTTTATTAGCGTTGTAAATGCTTGCAATCTAGAAACACTACGAGTGTGCTCCAAACACCTTAAATTGGGGTGTTGTATTGGAGTCATAAGCGCCCTATTATCTTGCAATCTAGAGAAACTACGAGAGTGCTCCAAAACACCTTCAATTGGAGTGTTATTTTAGTGTTGTAGGTGCCCCATTATGTTGCATCAAGAGACACTTCTAGAATGCTCCAAAACACCTTCAATTGGAGTGTTGTAATAGGGTTGTAAATGTCCTATTATCTTGCTATAGAGGGACACTACTATGGCACTTCGAACACCTTCAATTTGAGTTTTGTATTAGGGTTGTAAATACACTATTATCTTGCTGTATAGAGACCCCATTAGAGTGCTCCAAACACCTTCAATTGGAGTGTTGTATTTGAGTTGTAAATGCCCTATTATCTTGCTATATGGAGGCACTACTAGAGTTCTTCTAACACCTTCAATTTAAGTGTTTTTTTAGGGTTGTAAATGTCCTATTACCTTGTCATCTGGGGACACCACTAGAGTACTCTAAACACCTTCAATTGTTGTATAAGGGTTGTCAATTAGCTATTATCTTGTCATTTGTAGACACTACTAGAGTGCTCCAAAACACCTTCAATTGATGTATTTTTTTAGGGTTGTAAATACCCTATTATCTTGCTGTAGGGGGACACTACTAGGGTGCTCGAAACACCTTCAATTGGAGTGTTGTATTAGGGTTGCAAATACTCCATTATCTTGCTATATAGAGACCCTATTAGAGTGCTTTAGAAACTTTAAATTGGAGTGTTGTATTAGGGTTGTAAATGTCCTATTATCATTCCATTTCGGTACACTACTAGAGTGCTCCAAACACCTTCAATTGGAGTGTTGTATTAGGGTTGTAAATGCCCTATTATCTTGCCGCAGAGGAACACTATTAGGGTGCTCCAAACACCTTCAATTGGAGTGCTGTATTAGGGTTGTAAATTCCCTATCATGTCGCAATCTTGAGACACTCCAAGAGTGCTCCAAAAACTTTAAATTGGAGTGTTGTATTAGGGAAATAAATGCCCTATTATCTTGTCATTTGGAGACACTACTAGAGTGCTCCAAACATGTTCAAATGGAGTGTTGTATTATGGTTGTAAATGCCGTATTATATTGCCATATAGAGACACTAATAGAGTGCTCCAAAACATCTTCCATTGATGTTTTTTTTAGAGTTGTAAATCCCCTATTATCCTGCCGTAGAGGGACACTAGTAGGGTGCTCCAAACACCTTCAATTGAAGTCTTGTATTAGAGTTGTAAATGCCCTATTATCTTGTTATCTGAACACACTCCTCGAGTGCTCCAAAAACTTTAAACTGGTGTGTTGTATTAGGGATGTAAATGCCCTATTATCTTGCCATTTGGAGACTCTACTAGAGTGCTCCAAACACCTTCAATTGGAGTGTTCTATTAGAGTTGTAAATGCCCTCTAATCTCGCCATATAGAGACACGATAAGAGGCCTCCAAACACCTTCAACTAGAGTGTTGTATTTGGGTTGTAAATGCTCTATTATCTTGTCATCTTGAGTCACTACTAGAGTGCTCCAAACACATTCAATTGTAGTCTTATATTAGGGTTGTAAATGCCCTATTATCTTGCCATTTGGAAACACTACTAGCCTGCTCCAAGCATCTTCAATTTGAGTGTTGTATTAGGGTTGTAAATGCCATTTTACCATGCCATATAACGACACTACATGAGTCCTCCAAACACATTTAATTGGAGTGTTATATTAGCGTTGTAAATGCAATATTATCTTGTAATCTGGAGACAGTACTAGAGTGCTCCAAAACACCTTCAATTGAAGTGTTTTTTTAGGGATGTAAAAGCCCTATTATCTTGCCATTTCGAGTCACTGCAAGTGTCCTCCAAACACCTTCAATTCGAGTATTTTATTAGGGTTGTAAATGCTTGCAATCTGGAGACACTACGAGTGTGCTCCAAACACCTTAAATTGGAGTGTTGTATTGGGGTCGTAAGTGCCCTACTATCTTGCCATCTAGAGACACTACGAGAGTGCTCTAAAACACCTTTAATTGGAGTGTTATTTTAGTGTTGTAAGTGCCTACTATGTTTCCATCAAGAGACACTTCTAGAATGCTCCAAAATACCTACAATTGGAGTTTTGTAATAGGGTTGTAAATGCCCTATTATCTTGTCATTTGGAGACACTACATGAGTCCTCCAAACACATTCAATTGGAGTGTAGTATTAGATTTGTAAATGCGGGATTATCCTGGCAATCTGAAGACACTACTAGAGTGCTCCAAAACAGGTCCAATTGAAGTGTTTTTTTTGGGTTGTAAATGCCCTATTATCTCGCAATTTAGAGACACTCCTAGAGTGCTCCAAAAACTTTAAACTGGAGTGTTGTATTAGGGTTGTAAATGTCCTATTATCTTGACATTTGGAGACACTACAAGAGTGCTCCAAACACGTTTAAATGAAGTGTTGTATTATAGTTGTAAATGCCCTATTATCTTGCCATATAGAGACACTACAAGAGTCCTCGAAACACCTTCAACTAGAATGTTGTATTTGGGGTTGTAAATGCCCTATTATCTTGTCATCTGAAGACACTACTAGAGTGCTCTAAACACCTTCAATTCGAGTGTTTTATTTGGGTTGTAAATGCCCTATTATCTTGCAATCTGGAGACACTACGAGAGTGCTCTAAACATCTTAAATTGGAGTGGGTTGTACATGCTCTATTATCTTGCTATATGGGAACACTACTATGGCACTTCAAACACCTTCAATTTTAGTGTTGTATTAGCGTTGTAAATGAGCTATTATCTGGTCATCTGGAAACACTACTATAGTGCTCCAAGACACCATCAATTGAAGTGTTTTTTTAGGGTTGTAAATGCCCTATTATCTTTCCGTAGGGGGAGACTACATGGGTGCTCCAAAGACCTTCAATTGGAGTAATGTATTAAGGTTGTAAATGCCATATTAACATGGAATCTAGAGAGACTCCTAGAGTGCTCCAAATACATTAAATTGGAGTGTTGTTTTAGGGTTGTAAATACCCTATTATCTTGCCATTTCGAGACACTACTCGAGTGCTCCAAACACCTTCAATTGGAGTGTTGTATTAGGGTTGTAAATTTCCTTTTACCTTGCCATATTGAGATACTACACTTGTCCTCCAAACACATTCAATTGGAGTGTTGTATTAGCGTTGTAAATGCGCTATTATTTTGTCTTTTGAAGACACTACTAGAGTGCTCCAAAAAACTTTAAATTGAAGTGTTTTTTTGGAGTTGTAAATTCCTTATTATCTTGCCGTAGAGGGACACTAATAGGGTGCTCCAAACACCTTCAATTAGACTGCTGTATTAGGGATGTAAATGCCCTATTATCTCCCAATCTAGAGACTACTAGAGTGCTCCAAGCACGTTCAATTGGAGTGTTGTATGATGGCTGTAAATTCCCTATTATTTTGCCATATAGAGACACTACATGAGTCCTCCAAACACATTCAATTGGAGTGTTCTATTAGCGTTGTAAATGCAGTATTATCTTGCCATATGAAGACACTACTAGAGTGCTCCAAAACAGCTCCAATTGAAGTGTTTTTTTAGGATTGTAAATGCCCTTTTATCTTGCCGTAGAGGGAGACTACTTGGGTGCTCCAAACACCTTCAATTGGAGTGTTGTATTAGGGATGTAATTGCCCTACTATCTCGCAATCTAGAGACACTCCTAGAGTGCTCCAAAAACTTTAAATTGGAGTGTTGTATTACGGTTGTAAATGCCCTATTATCTTGCTATATAGAGACCCTACTAGAGTGCCCCAAACAACTTCGATTGAAATGTTGTATTAGGGTTGCCAATGTCCTATTTTCTTGCAATCTACAGCCACTACTAGAGTGCTCTAAAAACCTTAAATTGGAGCGTTGTATTAGGGTTGTAAAAGCCCAATTATCTTGCTATATGGAGACCCTACCAGTGTGCTCCAAACACCTTCAATTGAAGTGTTTTATTAGGGTTGAAAATGCCCTATTATATTGCCATCTAGGGACACTACTAGATTGCTCCAAACACCTTCAATTGGAGTGTTGTATTAGGGTTGTAAATGCGCTATTATCTTCTCATTTGGAGACACTGCCAAAGTTCTTCAAACACCTTCAATTGAACTGGTTTTTTAGGGTTGTAAATGCCATATTATCTTGCCATAGAGGGACACTACTACGGTGCTACAAACACCTTCAATTGGAGTGTTGTCTTTGGGTTGTAAATGCTGTATTATCTTGGAATCTAGACGCACTCCTAGAGTGCTCCAAAAACTACAAATTGGAGTGTTGTATTTGGGTTGTAAATGCCCCATCATCTTGCCATTTGGAGACACTACTAGAGTGTTTCAATCACCTTCAATTGGAGTGTTGTATTAGGGTTGTAAATGCCCTTTTACCTTGCCATGTGTTGACACTACATGAGTCCTGCAAACACATTCAATTGGAGTACTGTATTAGCGTTGTAAATGCGCTATTATCTTGTGATCTGGAGACACTATTAGAGTGCTCCAAAACACCTTCAATTGAAGTGTTTTTTAGGGTTGTAAATTCCATATTATCTTGCCATAGAGGGACACTACAAGGGTGCTCCAAACACCGTCAATTGGAGTGTTGTATTAGCATTGTAAATGCGCTATTATCTTGTCATCTGGAGACACTACTAGAGTGCTCCAAAACACCATCAATTGAAGTGTTTTTTTAGGGTTGTAAATGCCCTATTATCTTGCCGTAGAGGGACGCTGGAAGGGTGCTCCAAACACCTTCAATTGGAGTATTGTATTAAGGTTGTAAATGACTTATTAACTTGGAATCTAGAGACACTCCTAGAGTGCTCCAAAAACTTTAAATCGGAGTGTTGTTTTAGGGTTGTAAATGCCCTATTATCTTGCCATTTGGAGACACTACTAGAGTGTTCCAATTACCTTCAATTGGAGTGTTGTATGAGGGTTGTAAATGCCGTTTTACCTTGCCATATGGAGACACTACATGAGTCCTCCAAACACATTCAATTGGAGTGCTGTATTAGCGTTGTAAATGCGCTATTGCAATGTCTTTTGAAGACACTACTAGAGTGCTCTAAAACAGTTGCAATTGAAATGTTTTTTTCGGGTTGTAAATTCCTTATTATATTGCCGTAGAGAGACACTACTAGGGTGCTCCAAACACCTTCAATTAGAGTGTTGTATTAGCGTTGTAAATGCACTATTATCTAGTCATCTGGAGACACTACTAGAGTGCTCCAAAACACCTTCAATTGAAGTGTTTTTTAGGGTTCTAAATGCCCTATTATCTTGCCGTTAGAGGGACACTCCAAGGGTGCTCCAAACACGTTCAATTGGAGTGTTGTATTAGGGTTGTAAATGCACTATTATCTTGGAATCTAGGGACACTCATAGAGTGCTCCAGAAACTTTAAATTGGAGTGTTGTATTTGGGTTGTAAATGCCCTATTATCTTGACATTTGGAGACACTACTTTAGTGCTCCAAACATCTTTAATTGGAATGTTGTATTAGGCCTGTAAATGCCCTTTTACCTTGCCATACAGAGAGACTACAATTGTCCTCCAAACACATTCAATTGGAGTGTTATATTAGCGTTGTAAATGCGCTCTTATCTTGTCTTCGAAAGACACTAGTTGAGTGCTCCAAACCACCTTCAATTGAAGTGTTTTCATAGGGTTGTAAATGCCCTATTATCTTGACATTTGGAGACACTACTTGAGTGCTCCAAATACCTTTAATTGGAGTGTTGTGTTAGGCCTATAAATGCCCTTTTACCTTGCCATATAGAGACACTACAATTGTCCTCCAAACACATTCAATTGGAGTGTTATATTAGGGTTGCAAATGCGCTCTTATCTTGTCTTCTGAAGACACTACTTGAGCAGTCCAAACCACCTTCAATTGAAGTGTTCTATTAGGGATGTAAATGCCCTATTATCTCGCAATCTAGAGACACTCCTACAGTGCTCCAAACACCACCAATTGAAGTGTTGTGTTAGCGTTGTAAATGCGCTATTATCTTGTCATCTGGAGACACTACTAGAGTGCTCCAAAACACCTTCAATTGAAGTGTTTTTTTAGGGTTGTAAACACCCTATTATCTTTCCGTAGAGAGAGATTACTTGGGTGCTCCAAACACCTTCAATTGGAGAATTGTATTAGGGTTGTAAATGCCCTATTATCTTGGAATCTAGAGACACTTATATAGTGCTCGAAAAACATTAAATTGGAGTGCTGTATTAGAGCTGAAAATGCCCTATTATCTTTCCATTTGGAGACACTACTAGAGTGCTCCAAACACCTTCAATTGGAGTGCTGTATTAGGGTTGTAAATGTCATTTTACCTTGCCATATAGAGACACTACATGAGTCCTCCAAAGACATTTAATTGGAGTGTTGTAATAGAGTTGTAAGTGCTATTATCTTGTCCTCTGGAGACACTACTAGAGTGTTCCAAAACACCTTCAATTGAAGTGTTTTTTTAAGGTTGTAAATGCCCTATTATCTAGCCGTAGATGGACACTAATAGGGTGCTCGAACACCTTCAATTGGAGTGTTTTATTAGGGTTGCAATTGCCCTATTATCTCGCAATCTAGAAACACTCCTAGAGTGCTCCGAAAACTTTACAATGGAGTGTTGTATTAGGGCTGTAAATGCTTTATTATCTTGCCCTTTGGAGACACTACCAGAGTGCTCCAAACACGTTCAAATGGAGTGTTGTATTATGGTTGTAAATGCCTTATTATCTTGCCATAAGAGACACAATAAGAGTCATTCAAACACCTTCAACATGAGTATTGTATTTGGGTTGTAAATGCTCTGTCATCTTGCCATCTTGAGACACTACTAGATTGCTCCAAAAACCTTCAATTCGAGTGTTTTATTAGGGTTGTAAATATCATGTTATCTTGCCGTAGATGGACACTACTAGGGTGCTCCAAACACCTTCTATTGGAGTGTTATATTAGTGTTGTAAATGCCCTATTATCTTGAAATCTAGAGACACTAGAGTACTCCAAAAACTTTAAATTGGAGGGTTGTATTAGGGTTGTTAATGCCCTCTTATCTTGCCATTTTGGGACAATACTAGAGTGCTCCAAACAAGTTTAATTGGTGTGTTGTATCATGGTTGTAAATGCCTAAATATCTTGTCATATGAAGACACTACTTGAGTGTTCGAAAGACCATCAATTCGAGTATTTTATTAGGATTGTAAATACCCTATTATGTTGCCGTATAGAGACCCTACTAAAGTGCTCCAAAGACCTTCAATTGGAGTGTTGTATTAGAGTTATATATGTTCTATTATCCTGCTATAGAGAGACACTACAAGAGTTCTCCAAACACCTTCAATTGGAGTGTTGTATTAGAGTTCTAAATGGCCTATGATCTTGCAATCTCGAGAAACTACTTGAGTACTCCAAACACATTCAATTCGAGTGTTGTTATATGGTTGTAAATGCAATATTATCTTGCAATCTGGAGACACTACTAGAGTGCTCCGAACACATTAAATTGGAGTACTGTATTAGGGTAGTAAGTGCCCTATTATTTTGCCTTCTAGAGACAGTACTAAAGTGCTCCAAAATACTTTCAATTGGAGTGCTGTATTAAGGTTGTAAGTTCCCTATTATCTTACCATCTAGAGAAACTAATAGAGTGCTCCAAAACCTTCAATTGGAGTGTTGTATTAGGGTTGTAAATGCCCTATTATCTTGCCATCTAGACACATTACTAGAGTGCTCCAAACACATTCAATTCGAGGGTTTTATTTGGGTTGTAAATGCCTTATTATCTTGCAATCTAGAGACATGTGCACTCTAAACATCTTAAATTGGAGTGTTGTATTAGGGTTATAAATGCTCTATTATCTTGCCATCTGGAGGCACAACTAGAGTGCTCCAAAATGTTCAATTGGAGTGTTGTATTACGGTTGTAAATGCCCTATTATCTTGCCATATAGAGACACTATAAGAGTCTTCCAAACACCTTCAATTACAGTGTTGTATTATGGTTGTCAATGCCCCATTATCTTGTCATCTGGAGACACTACTAGAGTGCACCAAACACCTTTAATTGGAGTGTTGTTTTAGAGTTGTAAATGCCCTATTATCTTGCCCTATTACCTTCCATTCGTGTATTTTATTAAGGTTGTAAATTCTCTATTATCTTGCCATATAGAAACACTATAAGAGTTCTTCACCTTGAATTGGAGTGTTGTATTGGTTTTAAATGCCCTATTATCTTGCAATCTGGAGACACTTCTACATTGCTCCAAACACCTTCAATTGGAGTGTTGTATTACGGTGGTCAATGCCCTATTATCTTGCCTTCTAGAGACACTACTAGAGTGCTCAAAACACCTTCAATTGGAGTGTTGTATCAGGGTTGTAAATGCCCTATTATCTTACAATCCAGAGACACTTCTAGAGTGCTCCAAACACCTTAAATTTGAGTGTTGTATTAGGGTTGTAAATGCCCAATTATCTTACCATCTAGAGACACAACTATAGTGCTCTAAACACGTTCAATTGGAGTGTTATATTATGGTCGTACATGTGTTATTATCTTGCCATATAGAGATACTATAATAGTCCTCCAAACATCTTCAACTAGAGTGTTGTATTAGGGTTGTAAATGCCCTATTATCTTGCCATCTGGAGACACTATTAGAGTGCTCCAAACACCTTCAATTGGGGTGTTGTAAATGTCCTATTATCTTGCTATCTAAAGACACTACTAAAGTGCTGCAGACACCTTCAATTGGAGTGTTGTATTAGGGTTGTAAATGCCTTATTATCTTGCCATAGAGAGACACTACTAGAGTGCTCGACACACCATTAATTGCAGTGTTGTATTAGTATTGTAAATGCCCTATTAGCTTGCCATATGGAGACACTACTGGAGTTCTCCAAACACCTTCAATTGTAGTATTGTATTAGGGCTGTAAGTGCTATATTATCTTGCAATCTAGAGGCACTACTAGAGTGCTGCAAGCACATTCAATTGGAGTGTTGTATTTGGGTTGTAAATGCCTTATTATCTTGCCATCTGGCGACACTACAAGGGTGCTCCAAACACCTTCAATTTGAGTATTTTTTTAGGGTTGTAAATGCTCTATTATCTTGTCATCTGGAGACACTACTAGAGTGCTCCAAATATCTTTAATTGGAGTGTTTTATTAGGGTTGTAAATGCCCTATTATCTTGCTATATAGAGACACTACTAGAGTGCCCCAAAAACCTTCAAATTGAAGTGTTGTATCCGAGTTGTAAGTGGCCTATTATGTTGCCTTCTGGAGACTCTACTAGAGTGCTCCTAACACATTCAATTGGAGTATTGTATTAGAGTTGTAAATACCCTATTATCTTGTAATATAGAGATGCTAGAATTGTAAATTTAGATAATTAAAGGGAAAGTGAAACTGACGGGTGTCGACATATAATTTTTGAAGATTATAAGTTATCAATTATTTTTATTTCATGAATTTGTTTAGTTTCACAAAGGTCCTTGTCTTGTTAAAAATAAAACATAACATTTTAGAGTCCGAATCAAATATTCAAAGGTTTAAATAGCGTTGATCGCGTCATAGCGGATTGGTTAAAAAAACAGCGTTATACCCAAATAGCGCCGCTATAGCGCGGAATAGTGCTGATAGCGCTCTATAGCGCTCTATAGGGCTGATAGCGCCATAGATTTTATGATCTAGAAACGCTATAGGACACTATTTAGAACCTTGCAAATATTACAATTAATTTTGATATATCTAAAAGTTAGGATGTTACAATTAACAACTTATGTAAAATTGTAATGAAATTGCTAATATAGTTGGTCATTTTTATTTACAAAAGTTCAAGATGAGTCTAAACATCTTACCACATTTAATTTTTTTCGTTCAATTACGTGTTCACTTCACGTCAAATAAAATTTTCCAATATTCTGAAATTTAGATGTCACATTTTTGGTGGGGGATAGTTATAACTTATATGTAAATATTTGATTTTTTTTATTTAAGTAAACTAATAATATGGTTAAAATATGAGATATACTCGTCCAAACAAAATAAATGAGCAAATAAATATGTAATTAAAGAAGAGCAATTAATTACAACTTAAATGACAATTTACGTTCCTCAATTAAAAGATCCTCAAAATAAACATGTTTTGTACCTGAAATTAACTGACTTAATATCCTATGTTTTTTTTTTTATATTTTATTTTGGATCAATTACCGGTTCACATATCAGAGAACAGGCAACGAACAGCGATGTCATACCAGGCCCCCACTTGATGCGTACTCGAAGCACTACCTTGGTCTCCAATTACCACACAACAAGACACTCATTTCTTTTATCAGGTACAAGACAACAATTTAACTTGGAACAATCTTCAATCAAAAGTGTAGGAACATTTTACTGTTCCAATTGAATCAAAAGGGAACAATTAAAAAATTATTCGCACACACAATTAACATTTTACTGTCCAGATTGAGAGTAAGATTAATAAGTTTATATTTTTTTATGAAAAATACATATATTAAATTCAATATTTTGTGAACAAAAGGAAGACAAACAGGTGTCAATATAATTTAGTTAGAAAGTTACAGTTAACGAGTATAAATTGAACTTGGCACACCTCACTCGTCTAACTCTCTCAATTATCACAATTCAATATATTAGATCTGTAATAAAAATAATGCAATTGTATTTAATATTTTCATTATAATTAAATTAATATTTTTTTGTTTTAAATAAAGTAGTGTATTATTATGAACTGCGGACTTAGTGCAACAACACGAGTCCCCGTCTCTCTTCATAGAGGCACATTTCTTGAGAATAACATCAGAAAGATGCTGGAGTGTACGGGGCCCTTTAATAAAAAAAAAATGTAGTATATGATTGATCAAATTGTATATAATTTACGTATCGGCCAGTCAGACAACTTGATTAATTTGTCCAATATATTGTTTATACTGGAAAGTATTTGCTACATATTATATAAATTAGTAAAATTGTTTTAAAACATTAATCAGAAATCAAAACCAACCTTATGTCATGTGCTAACCTTAAAGGAATAAATTGCTGTATTATGTGTTTTCATATTTAGTACTTGTTATAAATATTTTCAATTTTTTTTTGATAGCATTCCTCTGGAGATGGTGTGAACCACAGGTCGGACCATGGACAAGTTCAACAAGAATCAGCACGTCCTGAAAGTATCTAAGAAATATCGAGTCATCACTTACCATAGAGAGACAAATTAAATTTCAAAAAACTAAGTTTTAACATAATTTTAATAGAAGAAAAGCAAGAGGTTATAGTCTTTTTGTATTTTGGGCCACTGGATATGGCTCAACTGCTAGTGAGACACAAAACTTCTTCAAAGATCTCTTCTGCAAGTCATCACCAGCTTGCTCAACTGGTAGTAAAGTTGGCGGAGGTGAGCAAGCTGGTGATGACTTGAAGAAGAAATCTTTGAAGAAGTTCTGTGTCTGGTCTTTTTTTTCTAATGAGTATTTTTAAGTTTTTAAATTTTTGTCAAATTGCTATTATGTGGGGGGGAACAGTTATCAGTTGGGTAGACAAGGGTTAGTTTTTAAGTGTTATATTCTAGTTAAGGGCTTGGTGGAAGGAGATGTATGGGGAAGGAAGGGTTTGTTATGTTTAATTTTGTCTTGATTAGTATGAATATTTTATGTTTGTTGTGTCAATGAATAGGGCATTATTGGTCAAATGGTTCATGAGACTTTATAATGATGCTTGTAGAGGTCCACGACAAATTTTAATTATTGAAAAATATAGTGTCATAGGTGATAAAAGAAACCTTTTCCTTTTTGGAGAGATATTATGAAAGATAGGGATACTGTTGAAGTCAGTACAGATTGAAAAGTGGGTAATGACCCTATCATATTCCTTTTTTTAGAGTAGAGTATTTTAAATACTCCAACTGAGCGCATAACAAGCTCAATAAAATAGAGTCTTTCTCGCTGTAATGAAAGTGCCATAGCCTCTCTTAGAGCATCTCCATTGGTGCAAGTAATTTGCAATTGCAAATACACATCGCAAGTTAAAATGAAATTAACTTCAATTCTAATTTCAAAATCCCTCCATCGGTGCAATTCGTTTTAATTGCATTTGGAACGCCACGTCAACAATATATCCTTATCAACTCTTTCTCTCTCCCGACTTACTTGTTCACATAGATAAAACAAACATAAAGTCTCTCAGACCTCTCTCTGTTTTTTACTAAACTATTGGCAGTAGCTGCCAAACCATATATTATATATGAAATTTTAAAATACAATCCTGTAGCATCATCTTCTACAGTACAACATACATCAGAATTACTAAATGAAAAGAGAATTGGCTCCTACTGGTCTTAATAAAAAAACACCCTCAAAGATTAAAAATTACAAACACCCTGAGTTCAGCACTGAACTTACAGTCCAGTCCGACTGGTCTACCAGGATCATACTAGTTGGTATTCGGTGCACCTCTGGCCCCTCTCCCTGACCTGGAACCATACCAGTAACCCCGCTCTTGCCAAATAACTCTATCTCCACACCCTGAACCGTACCAGTAACCACTCTCAGCACCTCACATCCACAATCAGGGCCCCATTAAGAGCAGTACCAGTGCCACATCACACAAACAAGCACGGCCACAATCACAGAAAACGCACAAGCACAAATTAAGAAACCATAAAAAGAAAGGAAGTGCTTTGTAATTAACCGAGAGACGCAAATCGCAACCTGGAATTGGAGCATTTCTCCCATTCAGTTTGTATTAAGACTATTGTTCCCAAAAAATCTGCCCCAAAATTCGAACTAGCATAAACTTAAAAGCTGGTTAACTTGACAAGGTTCAAAACACCTTCTTGTTCAAGCTACTCGGCAAGCTGATCCCCTAAATTTGAAGTAAAGGGGGAGGCTCTAATGGAGAAGAAAGACCTATGGAGGAATGGGACCGGGAAGGGGGAGAGGGGAAGAGCGGAGGCAGTGGCGATGGGCTCAGATCTGCGAAGGAACGGGAATGGGAAGGAGGAGAGGAAAAACGACCATAGATTTCAGTTTCGTCATGCGTCTGTGAGAGGAAGAAGCAGGTGAGATGGAGTGACGAATACAAGAGACGAGCGAATTTGATTGGAAATTCTCCGTGCAAGTGTGATTTCAGCGAAATGAAAGGCCAAATGAAAGCTTTCATAATATGAAAGCTTGCATATTTGCCATTTTGTCTGCATCGGTGATTCAAGAAATAAAATGCCACGTAAGACGCCAGCGTGGATTTGCAATTGCAATTGAAAGCCGATGGAGATGCTCTTAGGCAGAACACCTTCACTTCAGAGGAAGATAAAGACCTTAGTTTTATTATAACTAGAAAAAGGTTTTCAGCCGGATCTGATTTTCACGCACAATAATCTAGATGGGGCTTTTTTGAATATTAGATTAGAATTTATAAAAAAAAATGAAATGAACTCCGCAATCAATGGTGGACTCCCAACTTCTAGAGGTGTCTGCAAATCAAGAAAGAACCATGCTATCAGGTTTTGGGTTGACAAATGGATTGGTAATTGTGCAATGAGTTCTATTTATCCAAATCTTTTTGCTATCACTTTTGATAAAAATATATTAGTGTCTCAAGTATTTTCTATTCATGGATTACAAATTGAATTATGAAGAAAATTCATAGGTGTTTACTATAGGGTGGTATGCATTATTAACTCAATTTCAAAACATTAAGTTGTCTGGTTCTAATGACCAAATTGTATGGATATGGTCTATTCATGGTAGGTTTATTGTGCATTCACTGTATACTTGGCTAGAGTTTGGTGGTGTACCCAATTCTGATTTTACAAGTATTTGGCAAGCTAACATACCTTAAAAAGTAAGAATATTTCTTTGGTTGGTTAAACAAAATAGAGTTTTAACAAGGGACAATTTGAGAAAAAGAGGATGGATTGGTGATCAAAAGTGTGTGTGTGTGTTTTTATTTTTTTTTATTTTTTTTTATTTTTATGACTTAAGAGTCTGTAGATCGTCTATTTACTACTTGTACAATTGCATTTCAGATTTGGGCATAGATATCTAATTTCAATGGTTATACATTTTACAGCAAATCTGTTACTGAATTATGGGAAATAGGTAATTGTGTTCCAATGAAAGATTCCAAATTGGTGGAACTTATTAGAGGAGCCGTCTTATGGACAATATGGCTTGAAAGTAATCAGCTTATTTTCAAAGGTCCCACTGTTAGGAGTCTTAGTTGTTTAGGTACCCAAATTCTTACATTGGCTAATTTTTGGAGCCAGAATCACTTACCAATGCTATGAAGGATGCATAGATTACAGCCCCTATGTTTTGTCTAGAGATCATTTATATTGATGCAGCTGAAGATTGAAGCAAGTTGGGATTTTAGTTAGCTTTTTTTTTGCATTTTGCTGTTTGTCTGGGACTTATTTGCATAAGTGGTGAATTTGTCAGTATGTGTGGTTCTGTTTTTGGAATATTGTCTATTTGTGTTTGTAGTAGACTTGATGTTGTTTTGCAATAGGTATAGCTTATGCCTAGTTGTTTAGTTCTTAGCGTTTGATGAATTGGTACCAGCGTGTTGGTACCAGTTGCTAAACATTGTATGGGTTTTCTGTTAAATGAAAACCGGTAGGACTCACTCACTTCTTTTAAAAAAAAAAAAAAAAAAATTCCACTTCGACCGTTATTTAAAAAAGGGAAGGCATTTATTGGTGATCTAATTATTTGATTTCTATGAGTACAATTAATTAACGTAATAAATAAATTATATTTTGACCATTTATTTTGATGCAACTGCAAAATGATGGAGATCAGTTGCACTAATTTTAAGTACATCAACATGGACAATATATATTGAAATGAGTGCATACATAGTATAATTAAATTCAAATTTTATAATGGCTTAAAGCGGTAGTATTGGGCTCCTTTGACATGTGGGTCTTGATATAATCAGAAATAAGAAACTCCTTGTAGAGTGGAGGATTCTCTTCCGATAATATCAATTTCAGAGGGCCAAAAGGTTTACCAGAATCCAAAGATGGTGCAACAAAAGCTGCAACCGAGATCCTGGGTCCTTTTTTGTTTGCTAAAACACGGTGCTCAGGGCTCTTGAACTTGTCATTGCTAAAACACTATTTAAACAAAATGCAAAAAACATATATTAATTAGAAAGGATCTAATTTAATCCAAAATAACCCCTTGGTGTTTGTATTTTGATTTTTGAAAGATCATATTAATTACTATAATATAATTATTATATTAAAAAATGAATTCAGATGTTGAACAAATAAGAAGCCCACTTCATTTGTAAGGAAGCAGAGTAGGTCGGATGCCCATTGGGCTCAATTTGAGCTCGATGGGCAAACCTTCCGTCTGATCCATTTCAAGCTGCGTTTGTGCCTGCTTCAATATTCGTGCAGATCAAGCCTACACACATCTTGAAGCAAATAAGACAGAAGAGCTACCCATCAAACCCAATTTTGGGTCAAATGGACATCGGTCCTACCCTTTTCCCCATATTTAAAGCTACATAAATCATATATGCATACTTATGTACTATTTTGAGAGAAGATAGTTTTGATATATATGTACCTGAAGAAGATCACCAACATTGACAATCAAAGCCCCAGGAACGGGTGTGACATCAACCAAATGGCCATCATGAAGCACTTGAAGGCCACCGAGATCATCCTGGAGGAGCACCGTGATGAAGCTTAAATCGGTGTGCATGTGAACACCCAGTGTCAGCTCCGGCTCAGGACAAGGGGGATAATAATGCATATACATCCATTGTGGGTTTGCGTAGTCCATGCCTTTTATGTATTCTGGAGGCAATCCTAGTGCCACTGATAGCAACTCATACAATATTTCTGCAACTCGAAATGACCCTTCTTTGTACTTCATTATTGCCTCCCTGAAATTTAATCATCATCGTCATATTGTTGATGATCGGGATGGTCGATATTACTACAGTTATGTATGTCATGAGTCAAATAGGAGATCAATCTGTTGTTATTCCACAGGAATAACAAAAATCTGTTATTCCGATCTCATCCGTTCAAATTTTTCCATGTTGTGAACCTCAAGAAAGATTTTTTTTCATTCGTGAATCTCAACAAAGATCAACGGTTGGGATCGGAATAACAGGTTTCTCTTATTCCTTTAGAATAACATCAGATTTATTTCCGTCAAAATGATACCATGTCAAATGTCTGTGATGTGTTTTATTTATTTATTTATTTTGTACAAAGGAATGCTTGTAGACTTTAAAATTTACACCATGGAGTTACGGTATGATTAACTATTCATAGTACCCCTAGAGCCCTACCATGGTTCCGAAAATCGGCCGATTCCGAGTTGACTCGGCCGAGTCGACTCGGAATCGGCGGTGTCCGGGCCGAGTTTTACCCGATTCTCATGCCCGTGCGAGTTTTTCGGCAAAACTCGGATGAACAGTGACGGAATCGGCCGATTTTCTGATTTTCCGGCCGAGTTACACCGATTCAAGCCGAGTTACACCGAGTTGAGCCGATTTCATTTCAAAAAATTCCGATTTTCAACTAACCTGGATTGTGCTCTGCCGTAGGAGGAGATGAGTCCCTGGCGGGACCGGCTGAGGAGATCGCTGAGAGGCATAGAAGCTGTGCCATTCGATTTGAGTGAAAGACGTAGAAGCTATGCCATTTGAGTGAAAGGCGACAGAAGAGAGAAAGGGGCTTCGCCCCTGTGTTTGCGCGGACGGGAGAGAAGGGAAGAGAGAAAGAAGAGGATCTGTGGGGGGGTCCACTGTCAGTGAGGGAGATAAACAAGAGGAATGGAGGGGATTTGAAATGGATCCGAAATTTCTATTCATTTGAGTTAAATCCCTTTTGTCATTCAATCCAAATCAAGTGACTAGATGATTTCAAGATTCGTGCTATCTGTGAACCAATGGTTCAAACAATTCAGAATTTATATGAACTCACTTAATTTGTTTTATAATTCATTACGGTTGTAAAAATTTCAATCCAAACTCTTGTAAAAATTTACGATTAATTTGCACGAATAATTCACATTTCTATCTTTCAAATTTTAGAATTCAATTTATATATATTCATACATGATAATTAGAATAATTATATTCCCAATAATCTAACAAAACTTGTAAATAAATTTTTAGATTTCGAATTTTCTCAGAATTCGGATAATTCAATATCAATTAGTATATATGTATATATACATGTAATTATCAACTCACATCTTTATAATTTCTAAATAAATAAAATTTGCAATTTATATATATAATTATTCGTACAAAACTTGTATATTTATTCTACTAATTACAAACCTATTTATTTATTTCTTTACACGAATCATTTTATTTTAATTTCAAATGCTCATTTTATTTATATAATTTCATAAATTATTTATATCTCAAAATTTTCAATTTATATTTTAAATTAATAATATAAGTTCTAAACAATCATTGGATTAATTAGTAAAAAAATTATTTTAGTGAAATTTTTTAAATTTATCATGATTAATATTTATTTAAAATTTTGGTATATAACAATTTGAGTGTAATATTGTCTTAATTAACATAGTTTTTTTACAAATTATTTTTATCAATTTTTTCCTATTTTGTGGCTACAAAACAAGGGTTCTGCCAAAAAAACCCGAGTTACCGATCCGATTCTTCCGATTCCGGCCGATTCATCCGATTCTGACTCGGCGGTCAAAAATCCGATTCCGATTCCGATTCCGAGTTTCAGAACCTTGAGCCCTACTACTTAATCCCATTCTACAAACAACAACAAGAATCCCTACCGGCGTCCTAAATAAACTTACATCACTGTTTAGGAGATTCTTTTGGGGCAAAGTAGACAAGCAAAGATATTTAGCTTATGTCTCTTGGGATTGCATCTGTCAGCCATTGGGGAAAGGAGGCTTAGGGCTGAGGAACCTCAAGGTTGTCAATGAGGCAATGCTAGGGAAATTTCTGTGGAGATTGGCTTGCAATTCAAATTCGCAATGGGCCCGATTGATGAGGGCAAAATATCTGCTAAGGAGTGTCCTTTGGACCTCTAAAAGAACATATCTGTGTTCGGTGTTGTGTTCGGTGTTCTGGAGGGGGATAATGGGTCTAAGGGAGAAGCTGCTACCCATGCTCAGGTGGGAAATTGGGAATGGTGTTGTATGTGATGCTGTTGGGGAACCCTGGTGTGAAGGGCTGGTGCATCTGGCTGAGGTATATCACCACAGGACCAGATGTAAAGTCAAGGATCTAGTGCATGAAGAATCAGGGGTATGGGATATGGAGAAGCTCATGGACCTATTTGGAGCTGCCAGATGAGGGAAAGGGTGATGACAGACTGATATTCAAACTGACAACTAATGGCTCATACTCGGTCAAGAAGGCCTATGCAAACCTTGCTGGGCATGATCACGTAAGAGATGATGAGCAGCGTAAATTCTGGAATTGGATATGGAGAAAGGGGGATATACTGCCACGCATCCGCCTCTTTCTATGGAAGGCGGTACAAAATGCACTGCCTCTGTCAGCCACTTTGGCGTCTAGATTCAATTGTGACACAAGCTGTGCCACGTGTGGAGAACAAGGGGAAAACGCAAAGCACATGCTGTTCACATGCCCGTTCGCCCGAGGATGTTGGTTTAGCAGCCCTTTATGCCTACGATCTGATCTGGTCTGGGAAAGGTTGCAACAGGACTACATGGGGATGCTCGAACAAATGACAGAGGAACAGTGGACAATGTTTGCAAATGTGGCATGGGCAATTTGGAGATGCAGGAATGACAGGGCGTACGGGGGGAAGCAAGTATCCATCCAGGATTTTCAAAAATACATGGGAGAGGTTAATATGGAGACCTAAATTAGGATGAGCGGGCGATTCATGCAGAAGGGATTGGCGGTGCAGGTGGAGGACTTCAGTTCTGACTATTCATGTCATACTGATGGCTCCTGGGAAGAGGCATGGCACGGTGGAATAGGTGTGGTGCTAACAAGAGGGGAGGAGATGCTACTTCACCTATCCAGAAAGGTCAGAGCTTGTAGTCCCCTGCAGGCCGAAGCAATAGCGCTCATGGAGGCCATTAAGGAGGTATAAGGAATGGGGTTGCAAAGCTGCCTTTTCCTATCGGATTGTAAATCGCTCGTGGACCTGGTCTCCAAATTTGACCCTCCCCTTGAAACTGATTGGAGAGCATTCGAGGAGATACGCAAATTATGGCTTTTCTTTAGATCTAATGCTTCCTTCCGGTGTCAGTACAGGCAGAGGAACCAAAACCAATTGGCGGATTATCTGGCTAAGTTGGGTCGGGTTAACAATTGGGATAGTTCGGGACACACCTTCCCTCTGTACCGGGATTGGTATGGATAGGTTTTCTCGTTTCTTATGGGTAGATTTGTCTTTTTTTTCTGAAGTAGCGTGTCTCTCTGAAATGCATATGATGAAAACTGAGTGATAGAAAGAGGCATTGATGTAACAGGCCCACGGGCGTTGAAGGAATCAAAAAAACAAAGAAAAAGAAAAAAAAAGAAGAAAAAAGTCGGGAATGTAAACCCATATAATTCCAAACTACATATTCTTGCCTTCTAGCATGATAATGTCTAATGTCTGTTAGAGGGTCATAGGTTTTCTTTCTTCCTCCCCATTTCATGTGTTAATGGCTACCTCTAGTATTTTATATATATATATATATATATATATATATATATTTTTCTAACTGTTTACTTTTATTTTCTTTACTTTTCCCTATTTTTCTTGTATTAGAGGTCAACAAGTGGCATTAACATACTTTTAGATTATTTTTTTTTTTGAATTTTTCTTTTTTTAATAAGTAATAAGCTTTATCCGAAAAAATGAGTTTCCCAGTTCACTCGGCCGATTCCTACCAATTTATCCAATTCCTATTCGATGATGAACAAACAAATTCCGCTTCCCATTCCGATTTTGTGAACTATGGTCACTGAGGCGGAAATGTAAAAATGAGTTTATTTAAGAAAATTTATCTTACCAATTAGAGATGTAACTATGTCCGATTAGACTTGGTATTAATGTCTCTTGAAATTGTAAAAACTTTTTACCTGCATACCAGCGGTATTTCAGTAGGATCCGGCGATCCATCAAAAAAACAAACAAGTGTGTCGCGCCAAATGGCGGCTTCCGACTTTACTTGACTGATGTTGGAAAGAAGCCTCACTTTGCTGGATTTATCGCGGCCATAGAGCTTCTCCTTCTCCTCCTCATTTCCCTCATGAAATTCTTTTACTTTTTCAATGACATAGTCTAACTCATCTTTCGACATTCCATGATTCACCACCTGGAAAGCTCCCCATGAAACTGAAGCTTCAAATACCTGTTAAAGCAATGTTAGCTAGGTATGCACAATATATAGTCAGTACCAAATATATTGCAGCTGACACAACAGTACACACAAATAATGTATAGGATCATTTATTACTATTATGGTGCCATTTGTACCTCTTGAGCAATCCGTTTATAGGAAGCTTCATCTTTGTTGATTGATCCAAGGTCTATGATGGGGATTTGGAGGTCGACAACAGGAGCATCTATGGAGACAGCTTCTCGACGATGAACAAAGAATTTGGGAATCTTGCTTAGGCCTGAGTCGACGAGGCCTTTCACACCTTTTTTCCTCTCCTCAAAATCTTTCGGAGAACTGCTAGTTTGAATGGGGCTACTTTCATTTGTTGGTGGTGCCATTTGTTAGAGCTGATGAGCCTCGTGAGACCTATGTAACACTGGTTGAATAATTTATAGTTGCCACTAGAAGAAATTGTAGTTAGTGTAAAGTTGCCACTAGAAGAAATTGTAGTTAGTGTAACAAAATCTAGTGATGTAAAATGGCGATGTGACATGGCTATTGTATTCTGTGATCATATCTAGTGATGTAAAAAAGTAATGTGGCAAGACTAACATATTATGATTTGATTACGTTACGCAACATGATGTGACCATTATTTTATTTTTTTACGACCATAGCCACATTTTAACTAATTTTTTCCGATTGTAAGTTAGGTCATAAAAAACAAAGAGAAAAATAATAAAAATATGAGAAGTTTATTGTTCCAATTTTGAATTGATTGCGAATTTTGTTTTTTGGTAAAAAATGTACAAAGAACTGGAAAATTATTTTAAAGTGATAGAGAAGTGTTGGAAAATGGTAAAAAAATGTAAAAAATGTTGCATACTTTCGTAAAAATGTTGGTAGAGTTTTTACTCTTACTTGATTCAATACAGAAAATAATGTTTTCTTACCAGGATTCTTCTTGGAAAAAATGGTGACACTTTTTTTTTAAAATATATTTGATTCAAAATTTTAGAAGAGAGGTCTTACTTATTGGATATATACAGGGGCGGATCTACTGTAGCATAGGGGGGTCAACTGTCTCTCCCTGGATTTTCAAAAATAGTACTAAAAATCTGTTTATTTCAGTTCTGCCCCTCCCTGGAATTTAAATTGCCCCTCTAGAGTCCATTTTAAATTGTTTGTAGGCTGTTGGATAGAATCTGGCGGAGCTGAAAAATAGAATCTGGCGGAGCGCATTTCAGTTCTGCTTATTTCAGTTCAGCTGAGCGGGACTTTTAATTTTGGTGGAGCCCAAAAATTGGCTGAGGCCATCTAAGTTCCATGAATCTGCTTATTACATTTTAGTTAAGCCCAAAAATTGACTGAGCCCAAAAAAAACTGCTTATTACATTTCAGTTACATGAATAATTTTGGCGGAGCCCATCTAAACTCACGTAGCTTTCCCTGGCCTCTCATTTTCACCCACGCAGCTGTCTCTCTCTCTCTGAAAACGAAGTCGCCGGAAATCGAAATTTCATTTCGAATTTGAAAACCAGCAGCACGGTAAATTTTGCCTATTAATTAATGAGTTTGAATCCAATAAACTAATTGAATCCGATAACCTAATTAAATCCGATTTCTACCCCTCTCTGACAGAAATTCTGCGTCCGCCCCTAGATATATATAATATAAATTTTGAATTGATGAACCAATCAAACTCGTCACACAGAATAATCTGCAGAAAACCAAAGAAAATGGAAAGGAATGGAATCTTTACTCTTTTCACACCCACCACGAGGCGCAGTCTCTTTTCCTCTAGTCACGCATCCCAATTTTATTCAAAATCAATTTTGATATAATTATGCATATCTAACTGTGAAGTGACGTGATGTTTTTGTGTCTGCACTAATAATTGTGTCGTGACATGTCAAGGCCAATTCAACAATTGTGACGTGGAACTTTGGTGGGCTTCTCGATGAATTTATCAAATTGATTTTAAATGACGAATTTGAACTGTTGAAATTCATCTACTTTACGAGTGATGTGTCTACATATAAAATATTTTAATTTTGAAATTAATTGCATAGAGACAAGTGGTCAAAAAACATTCAAAAGAATAATGTATTAAAATTAAATTATTAACCTTTTAATTTTGACCGCTTGACTTTATACTAAATTAATTCGAATGTTTAAAATTTTCACATGTAGACACATCACTCGTAAGGTAGGATGATTTCAATAGTACGGATTCGTCATTTAAAGCCGATTTGACGGGTTTTGTAATTAAATTCACCAAGGGACTTAGTTAACTTAAGAAGGCTATTTGAATCACATTCAGATTAATTTATCTATTGCCCCCACGTGTTGTTTGGCATCAACTCAAGATCAAGTATTATATATATCAACAAACATTGGAGGGGCAATTATTAAAATATAAGAAGCAGAGACACCATTATTCACATTCTGGTCAATTTATACACTGTCACATATGATGTTGGCATCTAACCAAGTATTAAATATATCACGAAATTTGGAGGGGTCGATTTATAATAAGAAAACGAGGTGAAATATAATAAGACCTTTATGATTGACATTGTGGTCAATAATTTAATGCTTTGTGATTCACATTGTTGTTAATTGGTTAGGGTTTCAATGAAGAGTTCAGACTTCAAAGAGAAACAAGAGAATTTATGAGAAAGCTGAATCACATTTTTTAACTTTATATTACACAGAGCAAACGACTTATTTATAATAACATAAATCTCTAAAGAGAAAAATCTATAAATAACTATCCGTACATATTAAATATTAAAAACTTCCTCCTTAATATAGTCTGTCAAACATAACTTACAATTCTGACATACTGCTAAGTCTAATATAATAAAAATATATGATATAATGAGAGACATACACAACATAATTTATATGTGGTTGATGTACGTAGTTTATCTATGCTTGAGTACTAGGAATAATTTCATTATTTTGGGAGTGTTTTGAGAGGCCTATCTAGATGTGTCCAAGATTATGTATTATTCATAGAAGATAACTTAGTTTTTTTTTTAAAGGGTAAGGTGGGAAGCTGCCATATGATCTGATTTCATTGATAAAAATAATATTATTTACAACTCAGTTCGATCACCCCTCAGATGTCATGGAAAATGTCCTTTATTCACTAAACAAATCACTAATCCATGTGGTGAATAACCATGTATATATGCATGGTCCCCCATCCCTGCTTTGCTAACAAAACCTACGATCCGCCATTTCTGTATACCTCAAAATTATTGAGTTTCTCTCTGGTCATATGACCCACAACCATGCTGCCAAATCTGAGTCCCATGTTGTCTTTCTTACAGGTTTTAAAGCTCTCCCTTAAAAAAAAAATGTACTGCCACCATAGGTTTTGCATGGAGCCCTTGTAGTCACTGCTTGGGACCAGAAGGTAAAGGTACTTTTGGTGAGGTAAGAGACAAGCCCAGAAATCTTTTATTTCAAATCATGTTTAATGAATTAAAATGTAAATTAAAACTTGTAACGCAACTTTATATATAGAATTCAATTCAGTATTTTCTACATTGAAAATCTTATATTAAAATGTACAGAGAGTTCAGCTTTTATTTACTTTTAAATCATGTTTAATGTCTTTGCCTCTTTGACCAAGCACTAAATAATCGGTCACTAAATGAGCGTACTCATTTGCTATTTTTAAATGAAGAAGGCACTGGAGGTGTGAAATTAATTGTGTTGGAAAGTTTTAATGTACGCATGGCCTGGTGCTGCAGTCAGTCCGGGGCAATTAATGATTTTAATCTGAACTTCAATTGTAAACAACGTGATCAGAAGTCTACCGGATACCGACCAGGTAAAGGTTGTATAGGGTCAATGAATTACTGGTCAGATCGGTGGATCAACTGGTGCAACTGTTGATTTTTTTAAACAGTTATTTACTTTTGCGTCTAAGCCCTTCTAACAATAAATAATGTCAAAATTTCTGAAGAAGCAGTCTAATTGTAGGTACATATTTCTCCAAATAAGGGCATTATTTACCTAAAATTAGAGTAATTGTCAAAAGTAGTTCCTAAGTTCATCAAGTCTCTTGGTGAACATAGCTTTAAAATCTATCTTCAAATGATGAATCCGAACCGTTGAAACCCGTCTATCTTACAAGTGATGCATCCAAATACAAAAAAATTAATTATCAAATTAATTTTGTATAGAGTCAAGTGGTCAAAAACCGTTCAAAAAATGAATGCATTAAAATTAATATATAAATCTTATAATTTTGACCGCCTGACTTTATACTAGATTAATTCAAAAGTTAATTTTTTTTTCCATGTAGTCGCATCACTTGTAAGGTAAAAGTGTTTCAATGTTAGGATTCTTCATATAAAATCAATCAAATATGTTTTAGAATTGAGTTCATAAAGAGGCTATGTAAACTAAGGAATTCCCTAGTTCTACTCTAATTGTTAAATATAAAGTATATATAGGTAAATATTGGTATACACATCACCATTGTAGGTTAAGAAGTCATGGAGAAGTAGGTTACTGTCAAATTTTGATCATTTTGTGTATAAAAAATAAAGATTTATTGTCTGGTACCAGGCTGTTTTCACAAACAATTTTATAAAAAAAAGGAACTATCCCATGTGCCACGTGACTGCCTGACATTAATGTCTGACATTTCAATTAATTATGGAGGCCTCCCACTGTCTGACATTTGAACTAATCATCGCGTAGGTATAATTGCTGTATATATGACATTTCAACTATTGGCTAATAAAATTTGTTCTGATCTTCGCTTTAATTAACTAGTGCCTATAAGATATGGGACAAGAGCTACAATGGTCCTATTTGAACCAACCCACTGTCGGCAATTCAACTACTCACGTGAGGCAATTTTAGACCTTATATAATTGCTTGGATAACAACGTTTCAACTAATGCATATATATTTACTATTGATCCTTGTTTCAATTAACTAGTGCTTATAAGATATAAAACAAATATTAGCATGTATGTTCTATTAGAGCCATCCCAATATATGACATTTTAACTAATAATCATCATGCCACAATTTTATACCGCGCGCCTAAAGTGAGGCGATGATGTAATCAGAATTTTGTAGTATGCTTTGAGAGATCAAGTACGTAGGATCTATCCACTACAATTTCAATCCATCAAAATTTTGTACAATGTGATAGTAGACAAACTTAGACAAACTGGGTATGTTCGGGTGGCCTGTTTTTCATGAGAATTGTGAATCAAATTTGTACACAAATGCATGGGAATCAAATTTTTCACTACATGCCATCGATCTCTTCATCGTTCTCCCTTTGTATGTTGAGGGTTTCTAGTCCAGAATATTAATCATCTACTTTCATCGTGGTATAACATCATATCTAGTCAGCAGTGAGATTAAGGCTTGTCGTACTAGATGCAAAAAATCGTATATATTTTGAGGGTTTCTAGTCAAGAATATTAATCATCTACTTTCATGGTATGACATCATATCTAGTCCGGAGTGCGATTAAGGTTTGTTGTACTAGACACAAAGAGTTATGTGATGAGCCTAAAATCCTTGGTATTTCAATGAATTTTTTGCAATTAAGAAAGTATAGAAGATAAATTGCAAAGGAAATCTAACAATCAATTAAAAATCCTAGTCGGCTTAAGCATATTATTTATTATTGTTTGGTAAGCAACGTCTTCAGTTCAACCGTTTATTAATTATTGTTACAGATCTCTTTGAGTGCATGCGTGTTTGAAAACTTTTGGTAAATAAACAATTTTTTTTTTTGCGTACGTAAGGAAACCAATTATGGGAGGTGCATGTGAGTGGTCCTTCATTCCTATCTAATCATTTAATCACTGAATGAATGAAGAATAGAGTTGGTAAGCAATGATGATTTTTGTGAAATCAATTATGGGAGGTGCATGTGAGTGGTCCATTCATTCCTATCTAATTATTTAATCACTGAATGAATGAAGAATAGAGTTGGTAAGCAATGATGATTTTTGTGAAATCAATTATGGGAGGTGCATGTGAGTGGTCCATTCATTCCTATCTAATTATTTAATCACTGAATGAATGAAGAATAGAGTTGGTAAGCAATGATGATTTTTGTGAAATCAATTATGGGAGGTGCATGTGAGTGGTCCTTCATTCCTATCAAATCATTTAATCACTGAATGAATGAAGAATAGAGTTGGTAAGCAATGATGATTTTTGTAGTATGCGTTGAGAGATCATGTTGCTAGGATCCGATCCACCGTAATTTCAATCAAATCAAGACTTTGTACAATGTCACATTAGATAAACTTAGTATGTTTCGATGGGCTTTATTTCATGAGAATTGGTGAGAAGTTTTATTTCATGAGAATTGGCGAGAAGTTCGGTGGGATAGAATATTTATCCCAAAACGTGCTTGGTGGTCTTTTAATAATGGAAAAAAAAAATATATCCCACTACTATGGAATTGGCAACCACACACCGATCCGCAACTATATATGTACATAATGTGTGAAAGTGTCAATAAATTGCCCACGGTTTTACTACCGGACAAGATAACATACACAAATCATCAGAATTTTTTCCCTTAACAACCGAACATGGAAAAAGGAACATGAATAAGAGTTATGGAAATAATAATCTATGTCGTTGTAACAACCCCCATTAACACGCCTACATGATGCAGTTTAATGTCGAAATCAAGCCATATCTGTTCGGATGTTAAGGTTGTTTTATAACGTCATATATGATTATATCTTGATTTTATTTTGAGAAAGATGATTAGATCTGTATTGCAGAGGATGATTTGTTTTTAAGTTAGTACTTTCCCATTTCAATTTTTAATCCATGTCGATAAATTGAGTTGGGTTAGATGTTCTTATTTAAAGTAGATAATAACATCACCGTGTTAAAAAAATACTAATAATAAAAGTATGAAATTCAGTTGGGTTAGGCTAACATCGTACTTGAATCCAATTCTATTTATTCTGCTCAATACTTGGTTTTCTATCTTATTTGAGAATTTTTAATCCAAAATAGTAATCATCCCCTCTCGTGGCATGACACCATATCTAGCCATGGATCCGGTTAAGGCTTGTCCAACTAGATGCAAAGAGTTATGTGATTAGAGTAAAATCCTACATGAAAGTCTTTAAACTTCACAGTTACGTCCATCACATAGATTCCCCGTTTATGAGTTTAAGTTCTTCCCGTTTATGAGTTAAGTTACGCCTCACGATTGCGTTGATTCACTTAAGACTTTATATGTTACCCGAAATTGGTCCAACAATTGATATATCCGGTTAAGACTTCTATCAATAACACCAACACTGATTGTTCAATTAATTCATACGTCTAGCAACCTTGGGATTGGACTGAATTCATTGCAATTAAGCAAGACTACAAATGAAATCAAACAATCAATTAAAAACCCTAGCCGGCTTAACCATATTATTTATTGTTGTTTGGTTAGCAACGTCTTTACTTCAACCAGTTATTAATTATTGTTACAGATTTATTTGAGTTCATGTTTGGAAACTTGTGGTAAAGATACTTTATGCAAGGAAACATGTGGTATATACCAATAATTGGAATCTATTGGTGAATCATTTATGAGAGATACATGTGAGCGGTCTTCCATTCCTATCTAATCATTATCACTTAATGACTGAATAGTAGAGTTGGACTACAATATTGAACTACAATAATCTGCCACCTTAATTGGCGAGGACAAAATTGTTTAACAATATTGATATCCTCACGGATTCTTCCTTCGATAATATATAATTATATATTAAAAAATAATAATTTTTGTGATCATATCCCAACAATAGTTATTTTTTATCCACGAGCATGAAACATATTTCATGTTGTTGTAATCATCTCCTATTTGATCAGCTGTGGGTGATTATTTACTAAGCCATGTTGATTTATTTTGCAACCGTTAGGGTTTCTAGGGTTTGAGAAGAGGAAGAGAACAAGAGACAGAGAAAACTCAAAGTGATTTCATTTGACTTAACTATATATCTGTTACAAAAAGTCATTACATAAGCTATATATTAAAGATACAAAGTCCAATGGGCCTGAATAACAGATTGAGTCAAAACATAACAATCTCCACCTTCAACCAAATTGCATCTAAAACAAACTAAAACATAAAGCAAATGCATAAAGAAAACATAACCTAAACAAAAGGTAAACATAAAGATACACTAGCAACATGCTAGATACAAAACTAACTCAACCTAGCTAGAAACAAACCGACACCAAACTTTACAATTGGAAGAGGCTTTCTGAGCATATCGGCCAGATTCAACTCGGTATCAATCTTCTTCACGGCAACCTTGCCCTATGAGATCACATTTCGAACAAAATGGTATCGAATGTCAATGTGCTTTGTCTTCTTATGGTAAATGTGAACCTTGGTCAAATGTATCGCGCTTTGGTTGTCACAAAACACTATAATATAGGACTCTTGAAAGAAGACATCTCACCAACAAATGCCTTGAGCTAAATAGCCTCCTTAATGGCCTCAGTAATTGCCATGTATTTGGTCTCGGACTCTCAGTACTTGAGAGTGCAACGATGACTTGAAGTGTAGACTTTCAACTAATTGCATAATATCTAAGGGTAAAAACATAACCCATCAAATAATGCCTCTTGTCTAAATCACCCGCAAAATCCACATCCACAAAACTCGTTAGTGCCTTGCCATTACCAAACTCTAAACGAGTATCAATGGTACCTCTCAAATAGCATAAGATCCGCTTCACCACTTTCCAATGTCCTTTCCAAGAACAAGATTGATATCTACTTACCACACTAATGGCTTGAGCAATATCGGGTCAAGTACACACCAGCAAGTACATAAGACTCTCGACCTCACTCGAATATGGAACTTTTTACATATATTTCTTCTCATCATCGAATTTTGGTCTTAAAGCGGCCGAAAGCTTGAAAAGCACCGCAAGAGGTGTTGAAACAATCATCACTTTCTCCATACCAAAACGGCATAGCAATTTCTCGAGAAAACTCTTTTGTGAAATAAATAAATTTTTTTTGGACCTATTCCTTGTGATCTCCATCCCGAGAATCCTTTTGGTGCCCCCAAATCTTTCATCTCAAATGCCAAACTTAGTTGCTCTTTCAACCTCCTAACTACTTTCAAGTTTGAAGATGCAATCAACAAGTAAATGAAATTCCCACCATTCAACTTCTTGAAATAGACACAACTATCATAATTGGAATGATGAAAATTAATACTCACCATGAATGAGTCAAACTTCTTGTACCATTGCCGTGGTGATTGCTTAAGGCCATAAAAATTTGCTCATGTGAAGGTTGACTCATGTAAATTTGCTCTTCCAAATCACCATGTAAGAAGGTGGTTTTCACATCCATTTTCCACCAAAGAAAGCAAAATTCGAACGGATATATGCTTAACAACGGGAGAAAATACATCGTTGAAGTTCACACGTTGGACTTGACTATACCATTTAGTCACAAGTCTTGCTTTAATCAAAAATCAGCAGGATTTGAGCCATCAATCTCCCACTTGTAAATCACAATCCTCTTACCACTAGAAAGCTTCACAAAAGATCAAGTCCTATTTTGTTGCAAGGATTGTAACTGTTCATTCATAGCAGCAACCTAATAGGCCTTATCCTTGGAAGAAATATTCTCCTTATAGGAAGATGGCTCACAATACTCCATATTCTCTGTAATTGCTAAAGAATAAGCAAAGTTACAGTGTCCATACCTTGTAGATGATTGAATTTCTCTTCTAGCTCGGTCCCTTGCCAATGCATATGGTTGTGCCTCTTCTTGGCCTTCCTCCAAATTGACATCATGTGAGATCGCATCATCACCGTCTTAGACTGTCTCCTCAAACTCTACATTCTTCTTAACTGTGTCATTCTCCTTAATAGTCGGCTCGGGTGTATGCAATCTCATTTGCCTTTAATATTACTGACTCATTGAAAATGACATCTCTTGAGAAAAAGAACTTGGATGATTCAGGACACCACAACTTATATCCCTTTACATTTTCAGGATACCAACAAAAACACACTTCTTTGATCGAGGTTCTAACTTTTCTTCATTCACATGTGCATAAGAGGGACATCCAAACACCCTCAAATTCGAATAATCGGTCAGCTTACTTGACCATATTTCTTTGGGCAGGGGCGAAACTAGAAAATTCTGATAGGAGAGGCTAAAAATTAAAATGCACAAGTTGTGGCTAGTGGGAATTGAACCCAAGCTCTCCCCATACACAACATAAGCTCTTATCACTACACTACAAGTAGACATGTGATAATTTATGATGTGGGATGGACTATATAAATTGTTTCAAAAAAATAAAATTCAATAAAATTTTAGTATACACAACTAAAATTTTAAAATCATACAGGTGGATTAGCCACCTTTTGAATGGCTTTGGATCCACCCCTATCTTTGGGTGTCTTCAACTCAATTGAAGTGGTAGTAGATCGATTCACCAAATAGCAAGATGTATTAACGGTTTCCGCATTTGAAAACATACTCCTAGATCTCTCAAGTAGTGTCCTATTTATCATTTCCACAGCACTATGAATTTGTTGAGGAATGGTGACCACCATTTTGTGCTGAATTATCCATTTGGCCTTACAAAAGTTATCATGGTTACAAAACTCTAACACATTATTGGTTCTCAACCCCTTAACTTTATTTCCTATTTGGTTCTCCAAAAGTGACTTTCATTATTTGAAGGTGAGAAACATATCGATTTTCTCTTTCAAGAAATAAACTCAACCCTTCCTTGAGAAATCATTAATGAAAGTAAGCATGTAATAATAACCTTTACCTTTAGATGACTCATGAAAAGATCCCCAAAGATCCAAATGAATGTAGTCTAATGTTCCCTTAGTCGAATAAATGGTCATAAAAAAACTCAACCTCTTATGCTTGCCAAATACACGATGCTCACAAAATAAGCCAAATAAGCCTCTCTTGCTCAAGATGGTCATTCCTTGCTCACTCATATGCACCAATCTCATATATGCCACAACTTTGTAGCATATGCATCTGATATAGTACCCAAACGTGTAATAGCGGCCTAGCCTGTGACCGTGGAACCTTGTAGGAAAAAAAGAGTTCTAACACTCTTTGCCTTCATGATTGTGAGAGCCCCTTTATAAACCTTAAGGACATCACCTTCACTTTGGAACATGCATCTCTTTTCCTCAAGAGACCCTAAAGAAATCAAATTCTTTGACAAATCAGGTATATGCCTCACACCCGTCAATCTTCGGACATTTATATCATGGAACTTAATTATCACCGAACAAATTTGGCAACGTTACACATGTTGTTGTTCTCCATTAGAACCTTTACAATCCGTAGACTCATAAGTGTCAAAGAAATATCTATTTGGAGTCATGTGTTGTGAAGCACCCATATCCATCTCCTAACAATACTTGTCATCCACATTGGTATCTATCACACAATGAGTATCAACCGTGTCACATTTGGCCACATTGGCCAACTTGGAAGAAGAACCTTTAATATCCATTTTTTGTTTAATTTTAAGCTTGAAATAACTAGCCTTAATGTGTCCCTTCTTCTTGTAATAGTTATGTGCCGAATTCTTATGCCCAAACTTTGAATGTGTCCTTATATCTTTGGAGTTTCGGTCCCATGACTTACCCCGATCCAGAGGTGGATCAAGGATTTTTGTCAGGGAAGGGCAAGAAAATAATGAATCGGATTTGAATAATTAGTCGGGTTCAAACTCATTAGCTAATTTGGTATTAGATAAAAAAACAATGCTCTAATTTCTAATTTCCAATGCTTTGACTTCTAATTTTCAATACTCTGACTTCTTATCATTACCAATTAGAATTCAAAAAAAATTATCATAATTTTAACTTTAAATTTAACACTAAATTAAACACCAAAAGTCTAGAGGGGGGCAAAGTCAAACTGAACCTATAAATTTGTGTAAAACTTCAAAATCCAAGGAGGGGCAGTTGCTCCCCTCTGGAATACACTAGGTCCGCCCCTGCCCCGATCTACAACCAAACCAACACCCTGACTCCCTTTCTCACTATTGATCATTTCACTATCGGTATGCAACTTGATTTGCAAATTGCTCTTAACATTCTCAAGAGAAATCTTGTCTCTACTATAAATCAATATGTCTATAAAAGCCTTGTATGATGCAGGTAAATAGCACAATAACAAAAGAGTTTGGTTCTTATCGTCCACCTTAACATCAATATTACCTAAGTCCTTCAAAATAGATGCAAACTACAAAATATGATCGAAAATTGATGTACCTTCAACCATGCGAAGGGTGTAGAGGCACAACTTCAACTGCAATCGATTGGTAAGAGATTTCTTCATGTAAATGTTCTCCAATTTCTTCCACAAACCCTTAGCGGTCTTCTCCGATAGGATCTCTTGCAATGTCAAATTGCTCAAACACATTTCGATAATGGAGAGTGTCTTATCATTCATATTGCTCCACTTACTATCCGTTAACGCATCAATCAAATTTTCTCAATCAAAAATAGTATCATTAACGTCTTGGCTTGAGAAAATTTTCACCATACGCACTTGCTATAATGCAAAACTCATCTTTTCATCATACTTCTCAATATCATATTTCACTGACATATTCATTCAAATTTTCAAACATCTGATTTATCAATTCTCCCAATTAACAAATACACCAAGTAACAAATTATGAAAATTATAATTTAATATAAATTAGAATTACAAAATCAAATCACTACGCCTCTGACCAAAATGCACAAAAAAAATTCCCTGGTCTTTGCGCGGTCCAAGAGAAAAAATCAGAAGCAGCTGGTGCGTACTGGAGTTAAAACCAAAAATCTGTTGGTTCTTGTGCGGCTCATAGGAAGAATCAAATCGCACACCAAAAGCGATTATTGCGGCACACAACTTCGGCGACATGGTTCATCAACACGCGATGCGAAAGGATATGACTGGAAAGCGAAAATGAAACTCTAGAGGGAGAAAAATCCTACAATAGCAGCGGACTAGCTGTGAATCTGCCGATTGAACTGTCGGCAGTAATAGTGACTGTGATACCAACTTGTTAGAGTTTTTAGGATTTGAGGAGAAAAGGAGAGCAAGAGACAAAAAGAAAACTCAAAGTGATTTTAATTCTGTATTACAAAGAGTCATTAAACCACGTATTAAAAATACAAAACTCAATGGACTCAAATAGACTTTTTGGATTAAAACATAACAACTTTTTCAGCTTAAACTCTTTATCTCTACTACTACCACTCCTAGTGCGAACTCTTCCCCAAGTACCTATAAATAAAAACCTCCTTTTGTCCTCCTAACAATATATTGTCAAGAAGCTGCGTACCTTCATTTTTTAATTAGCAGTATCCATTCGTACCAAGTAAAATAACAATATTATAAGCCAAAAATGATGGGAAAAACACAATCCACTATAGTAACCCCATTAGATGAAACCCCAAAGCACAAAATCTACCTTTCCAACCTCGAACTAGCCCCATCACGCAAATACACTCCAACAATCTACGTGTACCCCTCGACCAGCATACCAGATTTCTTTCCCATCAAGGCATTCAAAGCTGGTCTGGCCAAGGCACTGGTGGTTTTCTACCCGTTGGCCGGTCGGCTGAGCCGGAACCTGGAGACCGGCAGAATAGAGATCGACTGCACGGGACAAGGTGTGAATTTTATGACAGCGGATTCAGATGCAACACTTGATGATTTCAAGGATTTCACACCGTCAACAGAGATGAGGAAGAAGCTTGTGCCGGTGATCGACTCTGCTGAGCCCCCTTGTGCCATAATGGCTGTCCAGGTTTGTTTTTAATACTTGTTCATACTTTTTTTAAATTATTTTTTCCTTTTTTTAACGACAGTGTTATATGCATTCATGTGCAAGAGTAATTAGCATTTAGCAATGCTACCATTTAAAATGTATATAAAAGGAATTTCACTACCCAAACAATCAGTTGGTTCGTTCTCAAGGATAACAGGGGAACAAATAAGAGAAAAAAAAAAAAGTTGGTAAAAAATTCAGGCTAGTTACGCTGGGTTGTGCCTTTATGTTTTTACAACTTAACAAATATTACAAATAACATTTATTGTCCATCTCAACGGTTATAAATGGGATGCAATCAAAGAAAGTAAATCTCTTAATAACCTATAGAAATGTCTAACTTAAGATTATCAACCATTCACATAGAAGTTTTTCTTAATCAGAATATATAGTGAGTTTTTGGCTAAACTAAAAGGATGAGCATGATGTGAACAAGCTCGAGGTTAAGGCACTTTGTTCTCTAACGGAGAAGATATAGCAATTTTTACACTACATTTCTTGAATAAGACGGGTACATGCAGAGAGTTCCCAAAGGCCCACCCTCTAATTTCCAGAAAAGCAGTTAAGTGATTCTAGAACAATTTGAACAAATTGGTTGCTCGGCTATTCCCGCAATATTTTAAATTAATTTCAATCTCGGCTAACAATTAGCTGTTTGAATCTACTCGAGTACAGATGTCAATAGCCACTCAAGTAGTAAAAACATTTTGAACTAATAGCTCACCGTTATGACGCCTCTCCCTCGATATATATAACAGCAATTTTAATTAGACATATTAATTAATGACAACATATTCGTACGAATGTCCTAAAGAAAGTTATACAACATAAAAGCAGAGGCGGAGGGAGTAAGAGCTAATGAGATCAATTGACCTCCATTTTTTTAATTTTTTTTATATTTATACACAATTTTCTATATAATCTAGAGTAAAATACTATAAATACTATAAATTGACTTTCATTTGCATTATAAAAATTTTATTTGATTGACTCTCATTCACGATTGATCCCCATAGTTAGAAAGTCTGATTCCGCTCCTGCATAAAAGTAATATACTTTTACAAAGTAAATATCATGCCATGAAATACGTAGCCATTTAAACGGCAGCACAAGAAAGCAGAATAAGAAATAAAGCACACCATACAATGATACAAATAATACGGACTCACAAAAGAAGCGGATTTAGCAAGAGTAAATGATGTAGGAAATAAATCTGCTACGATCCTAAAAGGGATTGTAGGGTCCTACAATTTCAAATCCAAATGATGTAATACTAAAAAATAACTTTGAGATTCGTGCATAAAATAACTTTTATAGAGATTCGTAATACTAAAAAATAAAGGTTGGATTTGGAATCCTAGGACCCTACAATCCCTTAGGATCGTAGCAGATTTAGTTCCAAATGATGTATGCATCCTAAACCTAAAATAAGCGAGAGTCAACATACTACCACATCACATCATAGATTAACAAAACATTACATATATATATATACTAGCTAGCTAGTATTGATGCATGCAATTTTTGAAGATAATTACCAATCACAACCCAAGTTGATATCAATTTTCAGTAAGATGACATCACAGCTTCTCATCATATGATCAAAGCCTCCCTGGAATAGGAAACCTATTTTCAAATTTGGTCGAAAAAAGACTCAAGTCCGTCTTCCACTTTGTCAATCCGTTAATTAAAGTATCTCAATTCTGGCTTGCTCTAAGTATTCAAAGGGTTGTTGAAAGTTGAGCATCAATATTTTTGTGCTCAATGATCAAAAGTTGCATGCTTGGGTACACAAGATGGTTGGTCACTTTAATCACCATGGCAAAACTAATTAACAAGAGCTGAATTTGTTCCTTTAAACAAAATTGTTTTGCAAAATTAATTAACAAGTTCTAAAAGATGGTTTCTCTAATAAATTATGATAAGCCAAAAATATTATAAAACATAAAAATGTTCCATTAAACAAAACTAACTAACAAATTGTAGACAAACTCCATGATAATTGCAAATTTTGTTGTAATTATTTTGGAAGAGTCATGAAGGCGTCTCCCTACATTGTTTTGTTAAAAAAAAAAAAAGAATTTAATTAATATCCAAAAATATACAGAGATTTATGCAATATTTGTTAGGTAATATATAAATTTAACTCACTAATCTATTTTTTTCTTCTATTGACGAGCAGATGACTCGCCTCAGGTGCGGCGGCATAGTTCTTGGCTTTGCAATCCACCATTACGCCATAGATGGCCGCAGCGCCTCCCTTTTCATTAAGACATTATCTGCCTTAACCCGTGGTGATTCAGGCACCATACCTGCTCCCTTTTTCGATCACACCATCCTGCGGGCCCGCTCCCCTCCTTCTGTCTCCTTTGACCACTCTAACTACTCCCCGAATGTTTACCAATCCAAAGGTCTGTCAAACACCTCTCAGGGCATATGTTCCAATTTCAAACTCACCAAAGATCAAATCCACTCCTTGAAAATCGTCGCAGGTGGAGAGAGGGTGTCTACTTTCCGTGCAGTAGTTTCGCTCTTGTGGAAATGCACCTGCATTGCACGTGGACTGGCCTCTGATGTAGAGACCCAACTCATTCTGCCTGTTGACCTACGTGACCGCTTCAAGCCACCACTCCCTGCAAATTACTTTGGTAACCCGACACTCCGTGCAGTGGCTGTAACTAAAGTTGGGGACCTTGTGTCAAACACGCTTGAATTCGGTGCAAATTTAATACAAAAGACGGTAGACAGTATTACTGATGATTTTGGACGATCACTTATCGACCACTTAGAGTTGACAGATTTAGAGGCTTTGTGCAAGATGAGAGGTGCAATGAGTAACACAAGCTTGATGGCAATAAGTTGGCTAAGCTTTCCCGTGTATGATGCAGATTTCGGCTGGGGCCAACCGATGGTAATGGCACGTGCAGAACTGTACGGAAGTGGGTATGTTTATCTTTCTAGAGTTCCGACGATGGATGGCGGGATATCGGTGGTAGTCGGACTAGAGCCAGATAGCATGCAATGCTTCAAGAAAATATTGTACGAGGAGATTGAGGCTCTTGAGGCATGATACAATATTCACACGACTTAGGTTGGGCTGGAAGCTGTGTACTTTATAGGGCTTTTTTGGGCCTTGTACATATGTATTATCTGAGTTTTTTTTGTTTTTTTTTATTGTTTATGCTCTCTTTGAAAATAATGTGAATTTTTTATTTTAATTATTTATTATTTTTAAACATTGGGAACATTCCTTCAAGTGATCAGATTAATCAAACCATTTAGATAATACGCCTTTTTTTCAACAAATAATCATTCATCTCAAATTTAGTATATCAGTGGAAAGATGGGCTTTAGTTTATTATGTCTGTTCCAAGGAGATTTAAGCGAAGCACTAAATTAGGCCCAACATATGACTTGCAGCCACCAATTTACTCATTCCTAGTTTCCAGCTTAATCATGAAGCTTGGAACAAAGATTTTTTTTTTATTGAAATTAATTTAAAATAATATAAGATACTAGAATGATTCCATGTGAATTTAGATGACAGAACCCAAAAAAAAAAAAAAAAAATTCAGCTTCAAACTATGGATCCGAAAATAAATTAGTAATTGATCCAATCTGGCGTGCCACAGTATGTTGGCGGATTTAGTTTACTGTGCCCACTAGTTCTTACCATCACATCTGAAAAACTTAAATTTCAATGTTGAGTTGCTTGTTAGATAAAATCCCGAAACATCATAAACTATTGTGTGAACGGAGGTTTGGTGTGGCGGCTCAAAAATAATAAAAATCCGGCTCCATTCTTTGGAGCCGAATATATTTTATGGTTCCGCCTATTCATCAAAATATTTGGGCAATCATTTTAATACACTACATTATTTTGTATTAATTTTTATAATTAAAAAAATTCTCCATATTGCATCTCCATCCCAAAATGTGCAATCAATGAGAGAATGGATAAAAAAAAAAACAACTTCATCTTAAGATTGCATCATTTATTATCATTAACAGAAAATTTGAGAATTATATATGTCTTCTATAGAATAAAGTAGGGCTGCTGAGTCGAGCTGGTTCAAGAATCAATGAGTTGAGCGGCTCAATATTTCATAACGAATCGGATTCGAAACTGAAAAAAGCTCGAACTCGACTCGGCTCGGCTCATGTAAACACTTGGTTCGATTCAACTCGGCTCGCGAGCTCGTGAACCGGCTCATATTTTTACTTGAGCCTTGAGCCGTGAGCCGGTATACTATTGAATTATTCATGATAACTATGTAAAAAAGAGAACGAAGATTGCTCAGTATACTATTGGATTCATTGGTTTCTTTTTATTTATTTTTTCTTTCCTCTTGTTAATTTTTTATGTTTCTTTCTTCAACCCTATAATTAAGCTTAGACCACGGGCTTCAGTATGAAGGCTGAAATTAGAATCTTCTAGTTCTTTGCTTACTTACTGCTACCTAGTGGGGTCCTAGATATCACGACTAGCGTATCAACCCTTCCCTGGGACGTAGTGCCGCTTGTCGTGTTTTATATTATAAATTTGAAATTTTATTACAATATTAGATGGTTTTCTAAAAGAAAGAAATTTAAAATTTGCATTTAATACATTTTCTTTTAACATCAATTTTATATTTAATGTGAATTTAGTACAAATTTTGGATTGTTTAAAGAGATTACAATAAAAAAAAATTGTCCAATATTTTATTGAATTGCATATGTATTTGGAAAATGATCTACCTTAATTATTGGATTCATATATATAAATCATGTATGTTTGTATTTTATTATCTTAGAATTCGTTATAACAATACAATACGATTCGGCTTAGCTTGGCTCGTGACCCAGTTCATGTAAAAAAAAAAAAAATCGAATTTCAAAGTTTTTCAAATTTCAATTTTTTTCCAAATTTAAAAAAATTTCAAATTTCAATTTTTTTTCAAATTTCCAATTTGGAAACACTTTGAAATTTGAAAAAATTTTGAAATATGAATTTTTTTTGAAATTTGAAATTTGGAAAAAAAATTGAAATTTGAAAAACTTTGAAATTTGAAAAAACTTTGAAATTTGAAATTCCAAATTTGTAATATAAAACACGTTATGCTGTAGCATCCCAACCCAATTTGAAACGGAGAAAATTAACAAGAGGAAAGATAAAAAACTTCTTGATATTAAAAAATAAAAAGGAACCAATGAATCCAATAGTAAATAGTATATTGAGCAATCTTCTTTCACATGATGAATAATTGTTACATAGTTATGAATAATCCAATAGTATACCAACTCACGGCTCAAGTAAAAATATGAGCCGGCTCATGAGCCGAGTCGAGCCAATTGTTTACATGAGTCGAGCCGAGTCAAACTTTTTTCTTTCAAAAGTGAGCCGAGTTAGAGCCGAATCATTTTGCTTCTCTCATTGAGCCGAGTCGAGTTTGAGCCGAACCTTAATCATTAGCAGCCCTAGAATAAAGTGCCATTGAACAGATTAAACAGCAAAAAATCAGAGAATAAATAAAAAATCTTAATATATATAACAATACGAGAGATTTTTTGCCGAAATTTTTATTAATAACATATACAATAATCAAATTAAACATATTAACATGGATTTAATATTTTTTTAAAAGGAACATTTCTCATGGATTATCTAACGGAATTGAGTTGGCCCAATTCCGCTGGATAATTAAGTGGAATTGGATTCAACTTGTGCAATATTCAATTCATTCGTAACTTTGTAAATTCTGCTGAATTATCTAGCGGAATTTTTTCAATTCAATTCCGCTGGATTATCTAGGGGAAATGTTAATTTTGGAAAATTGATTAAAATCATATTAATTTGTTTAATTTGATTATTTTATTTGTTATTAATAAAAATTTAGGGATTTTTTTTGTTGGAGTTGTCAGAACAATGAGGAGAATAAAGGGCTTAGAGTTGTCTTATATAAGAGGTAGAAGAGAGAATAGATCGAGTTGGCGCAGGAGATGTGGCAAATTAAGAAATTTAACCAGAAAAATAAACTTTTGCATTTTAATCCATCTGAAAAATTAAGAAATTATGGAAATTTACAAACATACCTAAAATATTATGTTAGCATTCAGACCAGCTCTTCTAAATTTCAATCCCTACATACCCATATGTAAAAGAAGCATCGGGTGCTAACTGAGCTGCATAGATCGAACAAGAAGCACAGAGAAGATATTGAAGCAAAGGCAATAGGATTAGAAGAGAAAATTGTGAAACAAAACCCCTTAAATTCTCTAATAAAATATAAAACCTTGATGGCAAATTGGCAACCCTTAATACTAATACTATAACGTTTTTCCTTATTTTTAAATGTTAATTGTATTTTACATTTCTCTGGTCATCTATTTTAACAGTATCTTGTATAATCGTAATTGGACCTATAAAACATATATATGCATACCTTTTTTTTCCTCCACATTTTCATACACCAGTCAACACATGCACCACCTTAGACTTGTAGGAAAGCCACAGCAAATCATGCCAAAAGAAACACCTAATTAGTGCCCCGTGGCAATACTAGCACGTCGAATATCATGCCTTCCTCCATAAGTTAAAGCAAGCTGTGGTCATTATATGAAGTCTCAAGGGTAACTTCATCTTCCATACAAACTCTTCTTCTCTCACTGTTTTTCCTTCTTTCTCTCCCTAACCCACAAACACACTCTTTGCTCTCTGCATCTGCACCGCACTAATTCCAACAGAGAAGATATGGCTTTTTGGAGGAACAACTCAATGATGCCACTATTGGCAGGGCAGCGGCTGGTAGATATCACACATACAGAAAGTGCTCATATGCGAAGGCACGCAGATTTGCAGCGTACCAGAGTGGTGATGGCTCCAAAAAATAGAAAGAGTTGTTCCATTAAAATGTCAGTCTCCAACGACGAAGTAAATATAAACGTCAAGGTATGATATTACTAAATGCTTAATTTTGAAGTTAACAATAAAAAAAAGGTTTAGTTCCAAATTTCCTTCAACAAATTGTTTCTAAAGTTATCAAGAAATTGTTCTTGTTTGTTGAAATAAGATTGGATCAAGATTAAGATGATCCTGGCTATTGGCAAACCATTTAGGTTTCTCTCATAGAAGGAACCTCTATTGTTTTCCCTTTTTTTATGATATTTCCAACTTTTTTTCTGTTACCACTGCTTTGTGTGTTTATGGTTTTCTAGTTGTCATGACATTTATGCTAGATTTTATTTGCTTAACAAATGAAAAAGATGAATTTTTGATAGAAAGAAACAAAAATGAAGGATGAGTTCGAAACGGCCGGAGTGCGTTAATTAGGAGTGCTTTCGTTATAAAAGTGCTTTGAGATGTTTCAGTTAGAAAGAATAGAGTGTGTGAATTATGTAATGTGCAATTGGAATTTAGAAACTGAACATCTTACTATTTTAGGGTTTTGAACCTGTCTCTAAAAAAAGTGACACCAAAACAACAAATCAAAATAGTGATCACTATTGTTTATGATTTCCTGTTTTCAATATAACAAGATGAAATAGTGACCACTGTTGCTTAACTCTTTTTATGGGAACTTTTCATATGATACAATGAGTTTCATAAAAAATTGCACATATATAGAACAATTTAACTTAGCACAATGCGCCTAAGTTGTTCATTGTGGTAATACTTCTAATAATCACCAAACGAGGAAGGGTGACAAAAAGAAAATTCTTCTTCAAATCACATCATATACTTACCTTTGTAACGATGAATATTCTTTGCAAATACCTGGTTGGTTCTTGCTTTTTTACTTAGTGTGAAGATATGAGGAACCCACAAAATGTAGTAACAGTTATTCTAGGTGGTGGAGCTGGGACCCGTCTTTTTCCCCTTACACAAACAAGGGCAAAACCCGCTGTAAGTTTTCTTAGATTGATATAAAGTACTATACATACAACAAACTACCCAACAATCTTTTTTTATTCATATTATTTCTTATGAGACAGGTGCCAATAGGTGGCGCGTACCGACTCATTGACGTGGCCATGAGTAACTGTTTCTACAGTGGGCTGAACAAAGTCTATGTTCTAACCCAGTTCAACTCTACCTCGTTGAATCGACATGTTACACACACCTACAAGATACGCAACAATGTGGCTTTTGGAGACGGCTTTGTGGAGGTGTTGATGCATTTCATATTTTCAATTTTTTTTATCTGTCACATGGGTTAATTTGGATTTAATACTCCAAGGTTTAAGGTTTAGGTATTGTACTGCCATAGAATCTACTCTGTGATCCTGGTACCATTTTGTCCACTCTGCATCTAGCCAAAATTTTATCTGAATAATAGTTCTTACTGCTCCATGACAATTAATAGGAACCTGAACAATACTGAAGCTGCACCCAAAATATATATTGAAGTCCAATCAAAGCCTGAACAACCTGTCTATTTAATTCCCATGTCTAATACAAAATAATGTTTCATTTATTCAATAATATAATGATATTTTGCAGGTTCTAGCAGCCACCCAAACCCCCGGAGTGAATGGAATGAACTGGTTTCAAGGCACGGCTGATGCTGTTCGCCAGTTTGCTTGGCTCTTTGAGGTGCTAAATTATGCTTTTAGGTCTTCATTTACATGAATTTCATGTAATTTTGGATTTACACAATTGAGGATTGCAACAAAGTTTGCTAATTTTGTACCATTGGCATTGGTTGCTCCAATTTGTTAATCATTTAGTCCTGGTTGAACCTCAATTTGAACCAAGATCCTTATAATCCATGTTTAATTGATATTTTAGAAGTATGAAGAAAATTATTATAAAAATAAATTTGTGACAGAACAACATTGTTAATTTTGTGGTTTCTTAGGATACAAAATCCAATGAAATAGAGGATGTATTGATCTTTTCCGGAGATCATCTTTATCGAATGGATTACATGGACTTTATTCAGGTAAGTTAAAACTTACAAATGAATGTTTTTGTCATTAGCATTTTAATGAACTAATCATCATTCCGAATTTTGCTTTGCTTCGCTTCGCATGTAGAGTCACAGACAAAGTGGTGCAGATGTCACAATCTCTTGTTTACCTATGGACGGCAGGTAACTTTAGACAAATGAATGTTGTTGAAGTGCATCCATGGTCATTGTTAATTAACTTGTAGGTAATTGATTTTTTTTCTTGACAGTCGTGCATCGGATTTTGGATTGATTAATATAGATGACACTGGAAGAATCATTTCCTTCAGCGAGAAGCCCAAGGGAGATGACTTAAAGGCTATGGTAATACAATGTGTTCAATATCTTATCTAAGTTATATTCTAGATTAATCAAGTAATTTGTTCAACCCATGTGACATTAGGAATGTCACGGTTTGGCCATGTTTAGACTGAAATTAAATAGTTGTGAGTAGCTAGTATGTATCAGTGTTCAGATAACGATTATAGCGTATAGGAGTGGCTCTAGAGGACGCTATCTTATATTAAACAATCAGCAAATTTTCCACTTCTATTTTCTGTTTTATTGTTCTCTAATATATTATATGTTTACTTTGGTTCTGTCTCTAAGGGGATTGATACTAGTGTTTTGGGCCTTTCAAGAGAGGAAGCACTTAATAAACCATACATTGCTTCGATGGGAATATATGTGTTCCGGAAAGATGTCTTGTTGAAACTTCTGAGGTATGTCCTTCTTAATCTTCATTTGCCTCATTTTCTTTGTCAAGGATTGGTAGTTTGATACATAGGAATTTAATTACCACCCGAATTTGTTAGTGTTAGTAGCTACTTGCTAGCTTTCCTAGTGGTCAATGGAACTCAAATAATGCCCTGCCCATACTAAACTTAAACCTTCTGTGAAAAAATTAATCAATCTTTTGTTATCTTTTATCAATATTACAATATATAACCAGTTATCTTTGTACCAATCATGTCCAGAACACCAAAAGGTTCAATGAATTAGGTAGAGTTGATAATTTAACTTAAGAGAATAAAATAAATTTGTCTGATTGTTAAACCTATTGTCAAATGATATGTTTATTAATATGATATGTAAGGAGGCGGTTTCCTAGTGCAAACGATTTTGGTTCGGAGATAATACCTGCATCAACAAAGGAATTCCTTGTCAAGGTCCATTCCATCTTAAATACCCAATCCTTGATATACGAGAAATATATATATATATATATATATATATATTTTACATCAAATTTACAATAGCAAGATCGATGGTCAAGATTGAAACATAATTAACATGAAGTGATAATAATAATATTAGATTGACGTATTTTACTAATTTCAATTAAAACATTAGAATGTTGTGCTAAAGTTTCTATTAGATTCAAATAAAAACATAAAATCAGTTTCAAACAGAGAATATTTTTTATTTCAAATTATATTTTTCTAACACCATCTACAAACAGGCATTCCTTTTTAACGATTACTGGGAAGACATTGGTACAATTAGATCCTTCTTTGAGGCCAATTTGGCCCTTACGGACGATGTATGTGTTCTCTACTTATTATTTAATTTTTTTTAAAGCAATCTGTTGAAGCTAATTGATTTAGACTAAATAACATTCTTGCTACAGGTTAGCAGGTCTAGAAACACACAATTGGGAATGGTAGGTATGGTATAAACCTGAGTTGCTATCATTGTTTATTCATGTATTTCTTGGTATAAATTATACCATAATTAGGTCCTGCTTTGACTCACCAATCAAGATAACCAAAATATCTGACTAATTAACCTTGTCCTTCTAATATCTCTTTTTAATGCTGAGGCCAGTAGGTGCTGGAGGTAGCAACATGTACTTTACATTCAACATCTGATATATTATTATTTGACTTCAATTATTCAAATTTTAGCAACCGAGATTCAACTTCTACGATGAGGACAAGCCAATGTATACATCCAGGAGAAACTTACCACCATCCATGATCAACAGCAGCAAGGTAGCATCCAATCTTTAGTAAAGTTACTTTGGTATTTATTTAGCCTTAGATAAAGTTCATTTTCGAGATCTAGAAAATGCTATGATTAAAACGTACAAGTATTTTGCAGCATTATGTCATTCACAGAAGAATAAGCAGTTAGGACTTAGGAGCCCAACCAAACTTGAAAACAAACACTGACACCTGCATTAATTCTGCAAAATGCACGTCCAAGCTATTGATAATATACTTTTCATGATTTATTTTTAATATTGAAGGTGACAGACTCAATAATTTCTCATGGATGTATACTGGACAATTGCTCGATAGAGCATAGTGTCATTGGTGTTCAGTCTCGCATAAGTGCCAATGTCAGAATGAAAGTAAGCCCTTAATTTGACAATCATATTTTGAGTTGTAATCTTCCCTCGAACCCAGTAGTAATATGATCGACCCTGTCATTTTAGAAATATACAGACCCTCTATACCAGACCAGTTTAAAAATAAATTCTATATTTAATTAGGAATTGAAGAAAATAATATTCATAGTGGTTTGATACTGCCAGGCCTGGAGACCGTATAATAGCTTTAGATTGTGTATTCTGCAGCCCTTTGTATAAGTACGAGGAAAATCTAACCATACGTAGACGCACCAAAAGATCAATTTCATACTAATATATATATTAAGCTTCATACAATCGATGCAGGACACAGTAATGTTTGGTGCTGATTTATACGAAACAGATGATGAGAGAGCAAGTTTGGTGCGAGAAGGAAAAGTTCCGGTGGGAATAGGTGAAAACTCAGTTATCAGGTTAGAGATTTTAATTTAAATGATTAAATCAAAGTAAGTTCTTATTGAATATTGATAAACCTCAATGAAAATTAGGATTAAAAAAAAAAAAAAAAAAAAAAAAGATGAGGAGAACTTATAAATCCCAAACTAAAAAATACATTTCTAGAGACGAAATAAACGTAAATGATGAAATGTGGATTACACATTTCTAGAGAAGAAATACAGTACAAGTGCCTTTTTAATCTTTCTTTCAAATATATTACATATTTAGGCCCTTTAGTTTATCTGTTTTAACAATTTCATAATTTTAGATTGATATGATTTATCTACATCTTTATCTACCATTTAATAGTTCTTATCTTTTTCTAGTCCAGCAATTGTATTATTGATAAAAATGCAAGAATTGGACGAAACGTTAAAATCACCAATTCCGAGGTACAAATCAATTATTTAATTCAATTTCTTATTTCCGATAACACTTCTCTAGGATGCATATATGTGGCCTTTCTTATAAGTAGGAGAAAAAGATGATCATTTTTGTTACAACATTGTATAACCTTTTTTTTCTATGCTGCCAGTGGGGCATATTCAAACAAAAACAGAATTGTGCCAGTCATCATTTGGTACAAGAAAAAAAGTATATTTCAAGATATTAAATCTACAAATTTATTTTCAATTATTTTTCAGGGCATCCAGGAAGCAAATAGAAAATCTGATGGATTTTACATCAGAGATGGTCTAATAATTATCCCGAAGAGATCGACAATTGTTGATGGGATAATTATATAACTATAATTTCCTCTCTTCCGGACGACGCAACGACCAGTGAAAAATGTTGAGAAATTATAACTAGATTGTAAATAAAATGATTGTGAATATAAACGAAATTAATTATGTAGTATTTTTTTTACTGAAAAAGAGTACAAATTAATGCGTTATATATACAAGGCTTTTTTTTTAACTCTCTAGATCTCTCTCTTTGAAAAACATTGTTGTAATTTTTTTTTTTTTTTTTTTTTGTCTTTTCCCTCTAATCATCTCCTCAAGTCTCCAACCCAAGAAAAGAAAACCACTGCTCATCAAACTCCAGTGGCACATTACCTAATGAAAAAGTTTATGACAGACACATGAGTTACAATTGTTTTCATTGTCTATTAATATAATTGAATGAAGAGGACAGATTCTTATATAGCAATGTATAAATTCACAAGTTTAACTTGACAATTGAAAAAAAATTAATAAATTAAATCTGAAAAAGTTAATTTATCCAGTATGTTATTGGACTTAATTACAAATAGGCTAATAATCGTATGTCATATAATTTAAGTGTTAATTCTTTGATGATCAATCCACGACTAGTAATATCATACCATTAAAAATTCAAATTAATTGATGTCTGATGAATCTTACACCAACCGTCATAATATTAATAATTGAAAATAACGGCTTATTTGTCAAAAATATGCTCTTTACAATGTTAATAAATTATTTTTAAAGGCAAATTTAATAATATTAATAATTGAAAATTATATTATGTGCTTCTCAACTTACATAACTTGCTAGTTAAATTATCATGAATTGGGTACAGATGGTAATATAACAATAATCATCAATTTAAGATTTTTTAATCAACTTTTAAATTACATAATAAACAATAAAATCTCAACTTATATTTATTTTTTCGTAGGTAGAATACATTTATGATATAAATTATAGTTATAATGCTAAATTTTAAGTTTATCATTATTTTTTATTGTCAAAAGTATTAAGATAATTTATTATCAAGTGATGGCTTGAAATTTATATTAATCTTTAATTAGCAAAAAAATAATTCATAAAATAATATTTCATAATTTTATTCTTTCAAACAAGTACACAACACAGATTTCACCAGTCCCGCTTATCAATAGCTATTGCACTCTATTTAATTCACCACTTGAGTAATAGTAACATCGGGATTTCCCTGAAATTCTGGATCAGACTTGCTCTCCTCCTCGGAAGCGCTCCTCTGAAACCTAGGAGAAAATAAAGCCATCTCCTCCTTCCTGCTGTTCTTAAGCCTCCTCGCTTGTTCTATCGTTAGGCGGTAAGAAGCCCTAAGAACATCCAATGGCAAGGCTCGGATAGTAGATTGCTTCCCGGTTATTTTGCTCACCATAGCATTAGGGTTTGTCTTGAACGAAACATACTCAAATTGAACTTGGTATGCCCTTTTCAGCACTGCATAGTTCTGAGGGATTAGCAGAATTTGTCTTTGGCGGAGCTGGCCATCAAAAACAGTTCTTCCTTGGTGGTTGACAATCTGGACCCTTCCGCTTCCACCGGTCACATAAATCAAGCTATGAGCATTGATGTTCCAATGTGGGGCCAGAATGGAATTCTACAAATACAAAAAATATTTCAGTTAGTTCGAACAAATTTAGTAGCTCGCTCATTGCTTAATACACAAAAGGTTTTTTAGAATTACCCTTCTCAAAACAACCCGGTTGGCACTCATTTGGACGATGTTAAGGATGGGCAACTTCTGGCTGTTGAGTATTGTGATTCTTCCGCTACGAGGGTTATAGATATCAGCACGGGATGGATCATTAATGTTCTCTCTTATTCTCATAGTGCAGAAGTTCTCGTCCAAACCATTGGTATAATTTCCCCTCCAATCTCCTTGATATCTTTCTCCGTAAAACTCTTCCTGTTGTTGTTGTTTTTGCTCATCTTGGATCCTAGATGGTCTAAGCAATTGTAGCCCTTGCGGTACATGCACTATTTCGCCTCGCTTGTCATTTTGACTCTGGAGCCTTCTCACAAGCTCCTGATTTACTCCAAGAGCCTCAGCCAAAAATCGAGTGTCAAATCCAGTTAGGATATTTCCTGATTGTTGCTCGGTTTCATAAGATTGTCCTCCCCTCTGGTGCCTTCCCGCCAGCAAGAACTCCTTATTTAATTAAAAAAAGCGTATAAATTAGAGGTACTTTTAATCAACATCACGAAGATGCAATTAATTTACACTTATGTGACAAATATGTTATGTGATAAATTAAACTTATGTGACATATATCTCATACCCTCCGTCTCGGCTCAAGCTGATTGGCGCTATTGCTTATGTCAGACACAGTGACTGCAACTGCAGGGACATCACCATCATTGTAGAACCAGTGAGTAACACCTGCCGGTAAAGCAACAATATCTCCCTCACGAACACGCCGAACTTTCTGGTGTTCATCCCAAGGCCTCTGACCCTGTGCCTGCCCTTCCTGTCTAGACTGCTCAAATTGTTGTTGGAATGATTGGTAACTTTCTGGGCACCCAGGATATACTATTCCCATTAGGCACCTTCCTGCAAATTATGTTTAACAAAATTGTGTTAGATATAGTATATATTATCTCGAAATGGCATGTAAATAAGTGCTTTGATTTGAAATATTATCTCTATGCATGCAATCTTTGAGAACCCAACTTTACCTTGTTTAATGTAGACAAGAGAAGGCGCATTAGAGTAGGCAGGTAAGCGAAGGCCTCTAGGCTCGAGTATGCGGCGTCTAGCAGATAGGCCGGCGCATCGAAGCTGTTCATTGTTCTCATCATAGTATTCAGTGACACCCGCCTCATGTTGCACCCGCCTTGATGGTTCAAGTGCTTCGAGCCTCTCAAATCTACAGGCCCTCTGGCCAATACCGAACCCTCGGGAGGCATGCCATGGGCTCTGACCACCAAATTGAGCTGCACATCCATGAAGTAAGACCAAAAGGAAAAGTATAAAAGAAAGAAAGGTGGAATTAGCCATATCTAATCTCTCACCAGAAGATTAATGGTTGAATTGATTACTTGGTGAAGAGAATAGCGGGGCTACTTGGTACTTATAAGTGTAAAAAAAGTGCTTTGTTTTGTATATATTCAGAGAGGTTGGTAAGGTCATGACAAATGACTTTAACATAATTATATAGTGGGTGGTTACTATTATCACAAACAACTATTCTCCTCATATTTTTCTAGTAAAAAAAGTGCTTTGTTTTGGATAGACTCAAAGAGGTTGGTAAGGCGACAAATGACTTTAACAGAATTATATTGTGGGTGATAAATATTATCATAAACAACGATTATCCGCATATTTTTTTTATTTAAAAAGCAATATATATTGATCATTTCAGATATAAGCTTCCTAAATAACGCGGATAATTACACGTTTCTGTCTTTGTCATGGAAATTACAAAATGCTTTTCTTAAAGTTTCAATCTTCCTTAAAAACTTGTGGGAAAGCCTAATCACTTTTGGATGCTAATAAAAAGGTTGGTGGAGTGTAAATAATTGAAATTAATCTATACTTGATGATAACTCAAAAAACCTGTAATTTTCTTTTTTCCAAATACTAAGTTATCAAATTTAATTTGCCCATAAAGATCACTAATTTATAAACAAAAGAGAGTAGGAAATGGGACTACTCCTGGCTGAAAGACGGCGCCAGAAAGAATTTGAACGAAATCAGGCTCGCTGAACTCTAATTAATTATTATAAGAAGGCCATTTGTATTGTTTTAATGCAATTTAGTTATGTCGCTCTATTTGAACCGGCTCATGTGAGAGAAAGAAATTAAAGACATTAATTCAAAATTGCGCACAAAATGATTGTTTTATAATTTTAATTTTTTTTATGGAAAAAACAAGCTCTAAATCTCTAACTCATTGGAAAGTTATCTTATTTTTGTATAACGTGGAAAATTCTCTTGGATATGCATTTCAATCATACTATTCCTGCCAAATTAAGATGAGGGGGCCATGCCTGATTAATGATTTGAAATAAGCAAATTTGTACCATTCCCATGTTAATTATATCCAAATCCGTGTGTTCAAGTATTCATAGGTTTATCTTTCGGTTGCTTAGGTTTAAGTAGGTCATAAACTACTACTATCAAAAAGCGTTGAAATTAAACAAATGTTAGTTTGAAGTAGTGAAAGTGTCCCAGTATAAGCCCAAATTAAACCAACTAGTGAAAGAGGCCCAGTATAAGCCCGAGTTAATCCCTCCCCCAACATAAATCAAATGAAAACGATCGATCGATGATCTAAACTCTCCTCTGTTTCCTACGGTCTTACAAATTGTCTCTCCCCTCTCTCCTCATCCTCTCCCTTTTTATACATACGAGCGAGAGAGAGAGAGAGAGAGGGAGGGAGAGAGGCAAGATGGGAAGAAGAAAGATAGATATAAAGAAGATAGAAGAAACAAGCGCTCGCAAGGTCACCTTCTACAAACGCTTCCGTGGCCTCATGAAGAAGGCGTATGAGATTTCTGTTCTAAGCAACTCGGACGTGGTGCTCATCATTCGCCACCCTTTTAAAAACAAACTCTGCTACTTCTCACACTCTGAAGGGTACACATATATGATCATTTTAAGTAGTTCCATTGATCTTGAACTTCTTCACTTAGTTCTTTGTTTACTTTTGTTGATACCTTTTTTCTTGTTTCTTGGTTTCTTTGGATTTGATGTTTGATGATACGTGGGATAAGCAATTCAATGGTGAGATACTGAGATGAATTTGTACAGTTATAAGCTTTTTTAAAATATATATGTAGCGTTGATTACAAAATCGAGTATTTCTTAGTTTCTAATTGTTAAAATTGCTTGAATCTTATTTTCTTGTTTCTTTGGTAAATTTGGGTCGACCTTAGCTTAGTTTCTGTGACCTTTAATTTGCTGCTTGCAATTAAGAAATGATTTGCAATTTAGTTTGCTCCTTTTCTTGAAATTTTTTTTTTGTAATTCTTTTATATGAACGATCTCAAGTTAGTTTAGAGTTAAATAATGCTAATCATGTGTATCTTCTATAGCATTAGGAGCTTAGTGAAGAGTTCAAAATACCGAAATTAATTCCTCCAACATTATAGTAAAGGTTTCTAGGGTTTGAGAAGAGGAAGAGAGCAAGAGACACAATTGAGATACAACTAAAATGATTTTGAGCTGCTTGTTATTTTCTCCATGATTTTGTATGAGATGGAAAGAAAATACGGGAAATAAATCAAATCCATTTCGAACAAAAATGGTCTTCGTACGGATTAAGAAATTTATCTCAACATGGTTAAAATTTCATAAAATATCATGAAATTTATGTTGGCATAAATGTTTAGTCACTACAATTTTTCCATAGAGTTAAAATCACCGAAAATCCTTTATATTACAAATAATATTTGTGAATGATAAAAATCTTACATACTCAATTAAAATTAATAAAAGTGTGCCATAATAATTCATTGACAAAACAATATTTCTGATTACTGAGTTAAATAAGTTTTGTATAATTATATTAGATAATATTAAAGGCCAAACAACTTTTATGCCAAAAAAATAGTTTAATATTTTTTAAAGATAGATTACTGCCTGCATTCTTATACATTAATAATCTATAACTAAACCATTTAAAGATAGATTACTGCATCACGAGCAGCAAATCAGACCACTTGTCATCATCTCTCATGAGTTTTGGTAGAGCTGTTGCAATTCTTGGAACACAACAAGTGCATGCATTTTCTGTTCCGCATTATAATCTTTTTTGATGGTAAGGAGGCAACTGCCATCCCTACTGTTTTGCATTGATAAAAATTATTTACAAAAGTTGATGTTGACTAGAAAAGTAAATACCACTGGCACTGTAATTTTAATTACATGTGCACTCCGTCCCTCAAAGAATTTAACAGTATTGAAGCCATCTTGTTATTTCCTGCACCGTGTCAGCCACCAGGATCCTGACTGATTTTCTTTTGCCAGAGAAAAATTCTGTTGGTGCGTTCACGCCACAATGCCCATAATCCCGATGCAATAATCAAATCTGTTAAGAATTATGAGTTGAAAATATATTTTAAATTAATTGTAAAAATACAACATATTCAAACAAAATTAATGATGATATGCAACATAATATTCCTTATTGACAGCACAGTACTTCTGGTGACTAACTTGCATATTCCATTAAAATTAATTCTCTATTTATGCCACGTATTTTCATAAATATATTAAACTATATTAAAGGCCAAACAAATATTTTGAGACCAGAGCACGAAAGGTCTTATGCTATCCATAGCACCTAAGTTTCTCATATAGTTTATTTATCTTTAAAAGGAGAATAGAAAAATTACTGATAATTATTTACTAGTTGGACTTATTTGTAATAAAAATAAATTTTGGATTATCAGTAAAAAATTACCATAAAGTAAAATAATATTATATCCATATGATGACTTGCAATGTTTGATCGACTTGTCAATTTTGACACCATTTGGGATTATTCAGATCAATCATAGAGTCATATTTATGGAGTGTTTTATGATTATAAAATAAGACTATATTGTTAAAATTCTGCATAATATAAAATGGCTTCTAAATAATTTTCTTACATGGAAAAGAAATAATGAACCAAATATTCTAATTTTTTTTTATTAAATTCCTTAACTGAATATTTCTGATTAGTAAAAGCAAATCTATTTAATTCACCACTTGAGTAAAAGAGAATCGATCATTTAGCAAAAGAAAATAATTTAGTAATTTACTATGCTTCTTGTTCCCCTCATATATATACCTAGGAACAATCTATGCCATTATTTGAATCATCTTTCTTTGGAAACAAATTATATATTTTAGGGGAGATTATTTGACTGATTCTCGGAGGACAATCAAAACCAAAGAGAATGTCAGACGATATTAAAGAAACATATAAATATTGGTAATTTAATTTTATTCTTTCAAGCAAGCAAGTACACAACACAGATTTCACCAGTCCCGCTTATCAATAGCTATTGCACTCTATTTAATTCACCACTTGAGTAATAGTAACATCGGGATTTCCCTGAAATTCTGGATCAGACTTGCTCTCCTCCTCGGAAGCGCTCCTCTGAAACCTAGGAGAAAATAAAGCCATCTCCTCCTTCCTGCTGTTCTTAAGCCTCCTCGCTTGTTCTATCGTTAGGCGGTAAGAAGCCCTAAGAACATCCAATGGCAAGGCTCGGATAGTAGATTGCTTCCCGGTTATTTTGCTCACCATAGCATTAGGGTTTGTCTTGAACGAAACATACTCAAATTGATCTTGGTATGCCCTTTTCAGCACTGCATAGTTCTGAGGGATTAGCAGAATTTGTCTTTGGCGGAGCTGGCCATCAAAAACAGTTCTTCCTTGGTGATTGACAATCTGGACCCTTCCGCTTCCACCGGTCACATAAATCAAGCTATGAGCGTTGATGTTCCAATGTGGGGCCAGAATGGAATTCTACAAATACAAAAATATTTCAGTTAGTTCGAACAAATTTAGTAGCTCGCTCATTGCTTAATACACAAAAGGTGTTTTAGAATTACCCTTCTCAAAACAACCCGGTTGGCACTCATTTGGACGATGTTAAGGATGGGCAACTTCTGGCTGTTGAGTATTGTGATTCTTCCGCTACGAGGGTTATAGATATCAGCACGGGATGGATCATTAATGTTCTCTCTTATTCTCATAGTGCAGAAGTTCTCGTCCAAACCATTGGTATAATTTCCCCTCCAATCTCCTTGATATCTTTCTCCGTAAAACTCTTCCTGTTGTTGTTGTTTTTGCTCATCTTGGATCCTAGATGGTCTAAGCAATTGAAGCCCTTGCGGTACATGCACTATTTCGCCTCGCTTGTCATTTTGACTCTGGAGCCTTCTCACAAGCTCCTGATTTACTCCAAGAGCCTCAGCCAAAAATCGAGTGTCAAATCCAGTTAGGATATTTCCTGATTGTTGCTCGGTTTCATAGGATTGTCCTCCCCTCTGGTGCCTTCCCGCCAGCAAGAACTCCTTATTTAATTAAAAAAAGTGTATAAATTAGCAGTGCATTTAATCAACATCATGAAGATGCAATCAATTTTGCCCAACAAATATGTTATGTGATAAATTAAACTTATGTGACATCTCATACCCTGCGTCTCGGCTCAAGCTGATTGGCGCTATTGCTTATGTCAGACACAGTGACTGCAACTGCAGGGACATCACCATCATTGTAGAACCAGTGAGTAACACCTGCCGGTAAAGCAACAATATCTCCCTCACGAACACGCCGAACTTTCTGGTGTTCATCCCAAGGCCTCTGACCCTGTGCCTGCCCTTCCTGTCTAGACTGCTCAAATTGTTGTTGGAATGATTGGTAACTTTCTGCGAATTAGGCACCTTCCTGCGAATTATGTCAAACAAAATTTTGTCAGATATAGTATATATTATCTCGAAACGGTATGCAAATAAGTGCTTTGATTTGAAATATTATGTCTATGCAATCTTTGAGAACCCAACTTTACCTTGTTTAATGTAGACAAGAGAAGGCACATTAGAGTAGGCAGGTAAGCGAAGGCCTCTAGGCTCGATTATGCGGCGTCTAGCAGATAGGCCGGCGCATCGAAGCTGTTCATTGTTCTCATCATAGTATTCAGTGACACCGGCCTCATATTGCACCCGCCTTGATGGTTCGAGTGCTTCGAGCCTCTCGTATCGACATGCCCTCTGGCCAATGCCGAACCCTCGTGAGGTATGCCATGGGCTCTGACCACCAACGCCAAATTGAGCTGCGCATCCATGAAACAAAACCAAAAGGCAAACTGAAAAAGAAAGAAAGACGGTGGAAGTAGCCATATCTAATCTCTCAGTAGAAGATTAGTGGCTAAATTGATTACTTGGTGAAGATAAAAGCGGGGCTCGTTGGTATTTATAAGTGAAAAAAGTGCTTTGTTTTGGATATATTCAGAGAGGTTGGTAAGGTGAGGACAAATGACTTTAACAGAATTATATTGTGGGTGATGATTATTATAAAAATCAACGATTCTCCGCGTATTTGTCTAATGAAAAAACAAAGAAACATTGATCATTTCAGATATAAGCTTCCTAAATAACGCGGAGAATTCCACGTGTCCTTCTTTATCACGAAAATTACGAAAAGCTATTCTGAAAGTTTCAATCTTTCTAAAAAACTTGTGCGAAAGGTTAATCTCTTTATGATAACTCAGAAACCTGTAATTACTGATGTCCGCGAGTTCAATTATCATCGCTGAAAGAAATCAGTGCAATTTAGTTGCCCGCCGAACTCTAATTAATTATTGTAATATTTGTGTTGTTAGCGCAATATAGTTGTCTCTCCATTTGATCCGGCACATGTGAGGGTAACAATGTAAAGATTTAATTTCATGATTATTTATCTTTTTATTTAATAATATTGCACACAAAATTATTGTTTTATAATTTTAATTTTTTTTATAAAAAATGCAAGCTCTAAATCTCTAACTCGTTGGGAAGTTATTGTTCATAGCTAGGTTTATCTTTGGGTTGCTTAAGTAGGTCGTAAAACTACTACAATCAAACAGCGTTGAAATTAAACAAATGTTAGTTATTTCAACCCCTTTTTTTATTAATACCCTAAAAAAAATTAAATTATCAAATATGCCCTCGCATTGGAATTAATTTTAAAAGTGCCCTGACCGCCCAAACGTGGGGCGGTCAGTATTTCTTACCAAACCGCCCCATGTTTGGACAATCAACTTCTTCTTTTTTTTTTACCAAATCGTCTAGCGGCGGGGCGGTCATCAACAGTATTTATTTATTTTTATTTTTTTAGAGATCTTAATATTTTTCATCTAAAAATGAGAAATAAGAAATGTTCCATTTTATAGCAAACATTCATTTTGAACAATTCTTTATGTATATTTTATATATATAATGTATATATAAATTGTTTTACTCATACATACATACATACAACCGAAATTAACATATTTAATTAAGATCAAACAGATCAATTATTTTTATTAATATGTGCCCGACCTGTATACTTTTATCACAAGTGCAAACCCTTCAAATTTTAAATTTACATAAAATATTATAGTTGCAAGAAAAAAAATATATGTTTCCCAAAAAAGTAATGAGATGGAAATATATATAAATGTGGAGAATACATAAATAAAAAGGGTTGGAATCACATCTAGTATAATTACCAAAAATATTGTCTTTTATTCAAAACTCTATTTATTATGCAAAGTGATTTGAAACTTTAGTATTCATCTTATAGTAAAAAAGAGATGAAAATGAGTTATTATGTTAAAAAAAAAAGAAACTAACTTTAACCGATAGATTGGATTGGTTTTATCCAACTGTCTTTATTGATTATAATTTTGATAATTTTGTTAAAATTTCGGACTTTGACTCCAAAAAAGTTACTGAAGAAAAATGAATTGTAAAATAAGAAAAAGATTAGTTTTAAATCACTAAAATTTCAAATCATTTGACGGACAGAGAAGCATATACAAAATCTCATTACTTCTTTTTTTATAGACATGATATGTGTATATATAATATAGGTCTTCTAATTTTAAATTAAAAAAATATTAAGAAATTCAAAATTATCAAGATTATAAATTAAAGAATTGCTTTACTAAAAAAAAGTAAAGAATTGTTCAAAATATATGTTTACCATAAAATTAAACATTTCTCATTTCTCATTTTTAGATGAAAATATTAAGATCTCTAAATAAAATAAAAAGTTCATGTAGCTGACCGCCGTGTCGCTGGGCGGTTTGGTCAAAAGAAAAAAAAAAAATAAGCTGACCGCCCAAACACGGGGCGGTTTTTTAGAAAAGCTGACCGCCCCACGTTTGTGTGGTCAGGGTATTTTTAAAATTAATTTCAATGTGAGGACAGATTTGATGATTTAATTTTTTTTTAAGGATATTAATAAAGAAATCGGCAGTTTCAACTAGTGAAAGAGGCCCAGTATATGCCCGTTATTAAAAGCCCAAATTAAACTAACTAGTGAAACAGGCCCAGTATAAGCCCGAGTTAGTCCCTCTCCCAACTTCAATCAAATGAAATCGATATAATTTGCTCAGGGCCCCTTTAATATTCGTGCCAAAGCAGATCAAACGGTCGGGCTATAAACTCTCCCCTCTGTTTCCTGCGGTCTCACAAATTTTCTCCCCTCTCTACTCATCCTCTCCATTTTTATACTTACATGTCAAAAACCCTGTGGTTCATTAATTAATATAGTAATTATTGGCAGAGAGAGAGAGAGAAAGAGAGATGCAATATGGGAAGAAATAAGAGAGATATAAAGAAGATAGAAGAAGCAAATGTACGGCCGCAAGATCACCTTCTACAAGCGCTTTCCTGGCCTCACCAAGAAGGCTTATGAGCTAGAAGTTGTTGGATTAATTTCTTCAATTATCCAGATGTTGTTGCAACAGCAAGAACAGATGTTGTTGAATTAATTTCTTTAATTATAATATTTTTTATAAGAAAGTGGTGTATTTGAGAAAATTGTACAATTTGTACCAATCAGACAACTTGATGTAATTTGTCTGATATAGTTTTTCAATTAATTTCTATTTACATATTATACTGGAAATTATTAATTAAATATTTCAATATTCAAACCAATTGATCCAATTATATATATTCCACAACAAAACATATATATTGTAAAATTAGTAAATCATTCTCACAGCCAACATTATGTCAAGCGTTGACAAAAGGAATAAATTGTTGTACTATATGGTCTTCATAGTTAGTACTTGTTATAAATATTTTGACTCTTTTTTTTTTCCCATAGCAATATCCATTGGAGATGGTGTGAACAACGGGCCAGGCCGGGTTGGGCCTTGGACAATATAATGACGAACCAAACTTTAACAACTGGCCGAAGCAATATATTTTAATAGTGTGGTGGTAGTTGAGTACTCTCTTTAAATTTATTAAAACTATGTTGTAATTTTATTTTATTTAAAAAGTTGTATGTGCATGCTTGAATGTTTGTACGGAGTTACTACTGAAAAACTTTAGCTACTTTAACAACTGGCCGAAGCAATGCTTTGATTTTCTTAAATTCTGCATCTATTTTTGTTGTACTTTTACGTGTAGCAGATTGTATATATAAAGCTGCTATACAGTTATGTTGTCAAAAAATAAAGTAAATTTATTATAATTATGACAGTACATCTAATTAACAAGTTATCGATTAGTTCTCTCTAAGTTGCTATACATAATAAAACATGACTTTATACTAAATTAAATACTTTTTAACTAATAATTTTCGGTACTATATATAGAGACATTGTAAACACCATTTAATTAGAGCAGTAAATTTTGATATTTTGAAACTCTTCATTAAGCTCCTAAGGCTATAAAAGAAACACACGATTAGCATTATATAACTAACTCTAAACAAACTTGACTTGAGGCTTTAGAAGAAACACACCATTAGCATTATGATTTATTTTACTCAAGAGACATCCAAATAAACTAATAGATAAGATAAACAGTACAAAAGAATTCAAACATAAAGTACTAAAATCCAAAAACAAAAAATACTACAATCAACCTAAATAAAACTACATTCCCCAACATAAAAAGAAAACTACGGGTAATCTTAGTGCGGAATCATGGGGTTGGATGGCCGTTCTTGGGAGGCAACAAGCTATCACCGACATCCTCCTGCATGTTGTCAGGGTATGTGGCTGGTGATGGTGCTGTGAAGGTCTTTGTTGCTTGGGTCTTAAAGTCATGGCTTTGCGACCCGCTAGCCTCATAGTCGTGGGCCCTTGGGGGAAACTGACAAGGAACCGGTGGTGGATATGGTGCTGGAACCGATGGTGGATACATCGCCGAATAGCTCGGCAAATATGCTCCCAGCTCCTTCAAACTGAATCTGGGCTCCTGAGTCTCTTGCTTCATACCCTACATAAAAATTATATTAATGGAGGATATCAATAAAGATTTCAGAAATTCCCAAAAATTTTATTCATATCCTCCATAAAATGAAAATTTACACAATTACCCTTAATTTTTTTTTCTTAATGTCCCAACAACTACAGAATCTGGATGGGTTGGGTTTCTTTTTTTTCTAAAAAAAAAAATTGAGGGTAATTGTGTAATTTTTTATTTAATGGAGGATAAGAAAAATTCCGGCAAATTGAGAGTTAGACACGGGGGTAGGGGTGAGTAAATCGCTCATAACTCGTGAGCTGCTCATAACTCGCTCATTAAAAGCTCGCCTAAACTCGCTCATTTATCCGCTCATTTAAACTCGCTCATTAACAACTCGCTCATTTACTTAATGAGCGAGCATGAGCATGACCCAACTCGCTCATAACTCGCTCATTAAGAATTTGCCACATCTAATCCCTGCCACATTTAATCTTATGTAATTATGTGTAACATCAACCTTGTCTCATTAAGATTGATAGATAGTGAGCATAGTTTCATATTTAATCCTGTGTAATATAGTGAGCATAATATAACATTTAATCCTATGTAATATACTAATATTCATAGTTTCATATTCATTTCTTTTTGTAAATCGACAGAACCAAAACCTCCGCCTAAAGCCCAAAACAAGTAATAGTTATAATAACTCGCTCATTTAAATGAATTATGACAATTTGTTGGATTTTGTTATGATGACTTTTAACAAATTTTGTTATGTGTGGGCACACTATATAATTTTGTTATGAGTTATAAGTCATAACTCGTGAGCCGCTCATAACTCGCTCATTAAAAGCTCGCTCATTTACAACTCGCTCATTTATCCGCTCATTTAAACTCGCTCATTAACAACTCGCTCATTTACTTAATGAGCGAGCATGAGCATACCCTAACTCGCTCATGCTCGCTCATTAATCACCCCTACACGGGGGTGTCCTAAAACAAGTTCATATTCTCTTCATTTATTTTAAGATTAAAATGACTAACTTATTAACTTATAATTAAATTATATTGACACCTGTTATCCTCCTTTTGTTCACAAAATAAAGAATTTATTATATTTATTTGTCATAAAACCATATTAACTTGTTAAGCTCAATTACTATCTTTCATTCTATTTTGTTTCTTTCTTTCAGGGTGATGCCTAGGGAGAAACTTATGTGCGAAAGATTTTGATAGGACCTTTTTAGTTAATGATTTGAACAGGAAAATTTTCCTGCACTTTGGATTGGAGATTATTCAAGTTAAGCCATTGTTTAGTACCTGACAGTAGTAATTGGATGGCCTGGGTGTGTCAGTGGGTACCCAGCTGTTGTTTGGAGCCATTGCTCGAGGCTTTATTAGACCAGTAGGTAATTCAATTTTACTGAAAATCAACAAAAGCCAAGCGATCATGATGAGTTCATTTGATGTACAAAGACATGTTTGATTTGAGGGGTTTTTAAAAACTGTAAATTCGTAAGTTGTAATGATTTCATTGAAGCATGAGGAAATTTTAGAGAAAATTACTTTCTCATATTTTAACCAAATTATTATTTTTCTTATATATATGCAAAGAAAGCCAATCTTTACATTTAACCATCCCCCACCAAAAGGAAAAAGATTACACAATTGGATATTGGTATTAATAATAACATAAAAAAAATGAAACCTACATATAAAATATATAATAATGTGAAGGTATTGAAACGTACTTGAAATATTGCTCGCCTTTAGGGTTAATGTGGCCATTGTTCTGATAGAATTGCATACTAGTATTAATGGTTGCTTGTTGCTGCAGCTGCAGGTTGGCAAAGAATGCACTGGTTTGCATCAGCTCTTGCTGTTGCAACAACATCTGCATAATTGAAGAAATTAATTCAACAACTTTTATTGATCAGGTTTATGCTTCATGGATATTCTATAATTATTGAGCACCATGTATATTTTTGTAATTTTTCTTTAATATGTAGTTTTCTGTATGTATTGAAAGCAAAACAATAATCAATATAGATTTGTGACAAGTATTGCTCAAGCCTCAAGTAGCCATAGACTTCTGTAGAGATGTAAATTGTTCAAAACTGAGCTGAGTATGGTGCCAGCAATTAATTTTCTAATGTACAGTTGATTTTTCCTAAATTAACAGATATTTACAAATAACTTACTTTTCTTTGCTGAATATGAGAAAGTATGACTGTCAGCTTGTCCCCATAGTCATCAAACAAATGTTCAGGTGTCATTGGGGTAGCCGTTTGATAAAACCTAATTATAGAAACCAAATTGACACAATTTAACAAATATTGTTAGTAAGCTATAAGATATTTCTCATAATAAAATGCTGATTCCTTTCTTCTGGACAACATATTTATTTTGATATTTTCAGGCCAATTATGAATGAAATACCCAGATTCATAATAGAAGCAACTAACCTTTGGTAGTCGAGTATCTGTTGAGGAAACTCTTGAGGATTAATCACCTCAGTATGCTGCACATTATATAAAATAAACTTTTGTAATATAATACCGGTAATCCTGGTAATCCTGGTTGTATTTATGTTATTTTGTAAATGCTGAACCCTATGTAATATAATACTGGTAATTCCTGTTGCATATTGGTTTACAAAGTGGATCTCATTTGCCTTATCGTAGTATTATGTTCATTTCTGGGGAAAAGGAAAAAAATGAGGTGCAGTTTGTAAGCAGTAGAAATAGAACATGTTAAAAATTAAAACAGTACCTGGATTGATCTGTTGTCATCACCTGATGTTATGGCCCTGGAGTTTTCTTGCTCGATACTAAAAATAAAAGGCATAAACACTGTTAGCATTGGCAGTGCATTAGCTTGACACTAGAACTTCTGAATTAAACAATTTTCAATAACAGTTCATTAGCTTTATACTGGCCTAGGTTTGCACGATAGAATAATAGAGCATTGCGCAATGCAACATATCTTTTTTTTATATATTGATATAGAAAAATTAAAGATGGAGGTCCAAATACTTAACTTATATTACAAGATATGTTATAATAATTAATGCGATCTCCTATTGAAAATAAACAAGCACATACCTTATTTCTTCTGCTGCCAACGTGTCTTGTATTTTGCAATTTTCAAGTTTTGCAATTAGACTCTGCATTCAATGAAACAAACATTTTTATTATAAGAGGGAAATTACGTATATCAATATAAATCATTTTCAAAAGTATGACCAATATCCATATGAATATAAAAAAGAATTGCTTATTAGGACAAATTGTAAACTATTTTGATGAACATCTCAGATAAAACTATTTTTATGCACTAAACTCTGAGCTCTTATATCAAAGTGCTATATTATTTTAAAGGGAGAATTATTTTACTATAGCAATTTTGTGCGGCATAGCAATTATCATAAAGATGTATCAAGATGCTAATTATCTGAAACAGTTATTACTATTATTCATATATTGGGTTTATGAAAGGGAATTGGGTACAAATAATGAGAACTTACATCTTTATTGGGGATCACCAATCTTTCGCTGTTCACAAAACAAGAATTAAAAAAGAAAAAAACAGAGATATGTCATAGAAATGAAAAACAAGAAACCAAGAAAGAGTTTATTTCACCACATTCATAATATGGTGTTCTCCAATAGTGAAATTCTACAACAATAAAATAACAATAACAAAAAATAAAAGCCAGAAATCAACAAAGACAGAAGTAATATCACAAAAAATTAAAGATAATACCAAAATTCTCGACCATTGACTTTCCGAACATCATCTGGCATGTTAAGAAATCTAATCAAGATATCCTCGACCCTAGAAAAAAAGAAAACAAAATAAAATGTAATTAATAAATGTAAAACACATACAATTAAGAACTTAATGTGTAAATATGTAATTTCTCAAAGTACTTGTTGAAACAAATATAAATGTTAATTAAAACATGGTTGAGACTTGAGAGAATTAGACACTTATTTACTAACTGTATGTTTTCATAAAACCTTTACTGTCTGTTGGAGAGACTAATCAAGAACTTGCAAGAACTAAGTGAAGAAGTGCAAGATCAATGGAACTACTTAAAATGATCATATATGTGTACCCTTCAGAGTGTGAGAAGTAGCAGAGTTTGTTTTTAAAAGGGTGGCGAATGATGAGCACCACGTCCGAGTTGCTTAGAACAGAAATCTCATACGCCTTCTTCATGAGGCCACGGAAGCGTTTGTAGAAGGTGACCTTGCGAGCGCTTGTTTCTTCTATCTTCTTTATATCTATCTTTCTTCTTCCCATCTTGCCTCTCTCCCTCTCTCCCTCTCTCTCTATCTCTTGTAAGTATAAAAAGGGAGAGGATGAGGAGAGAGGGGAGAGAATTTGTAAGACCGTAGGAAACAGAGGAGAAAGTTTAGATCATCGATCGATCGATTTCATTTGATTTATGTTGGGAGAGGGACTAACTCGGGCTTATACTGGGCCTCTTTCACTAGTTGGTTTAATTTGGGCTTTTTATAACGGGCTTATACTGGGACACTTTCACTACTTCAAACTAACATTTGTTTAATTTCAACGCTTTTTGATAGAACTAGTTTATGACCTACTTAAACCTAAGCAACCGAAAGATAACCTATGAATACTTGAACACACGGATTTATACATAACATGGGAATGGTACAAATTTGCTTATTTAAAATCATTAATCAGGCATGGCCCCCTCATCTTAATTTGGCAGGAATAGTATGATTGAAATGCATATCCAAGAGAATTTTCCTAGTTATACAAAAATAAGATAACTTTCCAATGAGTTAGAGATTTAGAGCTTGTTTTTTCTATAAAAAAAAATTAAAATTATAAAACAATCATTTTGTGCGCAATTTTGAATTAAAGTCTTTAATTTCTTTCTCTCACATGAGCCGGTTCGAATAACTAAATTGCACTAAAACAATACAAATAGCCTTCTTATAATAATTAATTGGCGAGCCTGATTTCATTCATATTCTTTCTGGTGCCGTCTTTCAGCCAGTAGTAGTGCCATTTCCTACTCTCTTTTGTTTATAAATTAGTGATCTTTATGGGCAAATTAAATTTGATAATTTAGTATTTGGAAAAAAGAAAATTACAGGTTTTTTGAGTTATCATCAAGTATAGATTAATTTCAATTATTTACACTCCACCAACCTTTTTATTAGCATCCAAAAGAGATTAGGCTTTCCCACAAGTTTTTAAGGAAGATTGAAACTTTAAGAAAAGCATTTTGTAATTTCCATGACAAAGACAGAAACGTGTAATTATCCGCGTTATTTAGGAAGCTTAAATCTGATATGATCAATATATATTGCTTTTTCAATAAAAAAATATGCGGATAATCGTTGTTTATGATAATATTTATCACCCACAATATAATTCTGTTAAAGTCATTTGTCGCCTTACCAACCTCTTTGAGTCTATCCAAAACAAAGCACTTTTTTTACTAGAAAAATATGAGGAGAATAGTTGTTTGTGATAATAGTACGTAACCACCCACTATATAATTATGTTAAAGTCATTTGTCATGACCTTACCAACCTCTCTGAATATATACAAAACAAAGCACTTTTTTTGCACTTATAAGTACCAAGGAGCCCCGCTATTCTCTTCACCAAGTAATCAATTCAACCATTAATCTTCTGGTGAGAGATTAGATATGGCTAATTCCACCTTTCTTTCTTTTACACTTTTCCTTTTGGTCTTGCTTCATGGATGTGCAGCTCAATTTGGTGGTCAGAGCCCATGGCATGCCTCACGAGGGTTCGGTATTGGCCAGAGGGCCTGTAGATTTGAGAGGCTTGAAGCACTTGAACCATCAAGGCGGGTGCAACATGAGGCTGGCGTCACTGAATATTATGATGAGAACAATGAACAGCTTCGATGCGCCGGCCTATCTGCTAGACGCCGCATAATTGAGCCTAGAGGCCTTCGCTTACCTGCCTACTCTAATGCGCCTTCTCTTGTCTACATTAAACAAGGTAAAGTTGGGTTCTCAAAGATTGCATAGACATAATATTTCAAATCAAAGCACTTATTTACATGCCATTTCGAGATAATATATACTATATCTAACAAAATTTTGTTTAACATAATTTGCAGGAAGGTGCCTAATGGGAATAGTATATCCTGGGTGCCCAGAAAGTTACCAATCATTCCAACAACAATTTGAGCAGTCTAGACAGGAAGGAGAGGCACAGGGTCAGAGGCCTTGGGATGAACACCAGAAAGTTCAGCGTGTCCGCGAGGGAGATATTGTTGCTTTACCGGCAGGTGTTACTCACTGGTTCTACAATGATGGTGATGTCCCTGCAGTTGCAGTCACTGTGTCTGACATAAGCAATAGCGCCAATCAGCTTGAGCCGAGACGCAGGGTATGAGATGTAACATAAGTTTGATTTATCACATAACATATTTGTTGGACAAAATTGATTGCGTCTTCATGATGTTGATTAAATGCACCGCTAATTTATACACTTTTTTAATTAAATAAGGAGTTCTTGCTGGCGGGAAGGCACCAGAGGGGAGGACAATCCTATGAATCTGAGCAACAATCAGGAAATATCCTAACTGGATTTGACACTCGATTTTTGGCTGAGGCTCTTGGAGTAAATCAGGAGCTTGTGAGAAGGCTCCAGAGTCAAAATGACAAGCGAGGCGAAATAGTGCATGTACCGCAAGGGCTTCAATTGCTTAGACCATCTAGGATCCAAGATGAGCAAAAACAACAACAACAGGAAGAGTTTTACGGAGAAAGATATCAAGGAGATTGGAGGGGAAATTATACCAATGGTTTGGATGAGAACTTCTGCACTATGAGAATAAGAGAGAACATTAATGATCCATCCCGTGCTGATATCTATAACCCTCGTAGCGGAAGAATCACAATACTCAACAGCCAGAAGTTGCCCATCCTTAACATCGTCCAAATGAGTGCCAACCGGGTTGTTTTGAGAAGGGTAATTCTAAAAAACCTTTTGTGTATTAAGCAATGAGCGAGCTACTAAATTTGTTCGAACTAACTGAAATATTTTTTGTATTTGTAGAATTCCATTCTGGCCCCACATTGGAACATCAATGCTCATAGCTTGATTTATGTGACCGGTGGAAGCGGAAGGGTCCAGATTGTCAACCACCAAGGAAGAACTGTTTTTGATGGCCAGCTCCACCAAAGACAAATTCTGCTAATCCCTCAGAACTATGCAGTGCTGAAAAGGGCATACCAAGATCAATTTGAGTATGTTTCGTTCAAGACAAACCCTAATGCTATGGTGAGCAAAATAACCGGGAAGCAATCTACTCTCCGAGCCTTGCCATTGGATGTTCTTAGGGCTTCTTACCGCCTAACGATAGAACAAGCGAGGAGGCTTAAGAACAGCAGGAGGGAGGAGATGGCTTTATTTTCTCCTAGGTTTCAGAGGAGCGCTTCCGAGGAGGAGAGCAAGTATGATCCAGAATTTCAGGGAAATCCCGATGTTACTATTACTCAAGTGGTGAATTAAATAGAGTGCAATAGCTCTTGATAAGCGGGACTGGTGAAATCTGTGTTGTGTACTTGCTTGTTTGAAATAATAAAATTAATATTATCAATATTGATATGTTTCTTTAATATCGTCTGACATTCTCTTTGGTTTTGATTGTCCTCCGAGAATCAGTCAAATATTCTCCCCTAAAATATATAATTTGTTTCCAAAGAAAGATGATGCAAATAATGGCATAGATTGTTCCTAGGTATATATATGAGGGGAACAAGAAGCATAGTAAATTACTAAATGATTTTCTTTTGCTAAATGATCGATTCTCTTTTACTCAAGTGGTGAATTAAATAGATTTGCTTTTACTAATCAGAAATATTCAGTTAAGGAATTTAATAAAAACAATTAGAATATTCGGTTCATTATTTCTTTTCCATGTAAGAAAATTATTTAGAAGCCATTTTATATTATGCAGAATTTTAACAATATAGTCTTATTTTATAATCATAAAACACTCCATAAATATGACTCTATGATTGATCTGAATAATCTCAAATGGTGTCAAAATTGACAAGTCAATCAAACATTGCAAGTCATCATATGGATATAATATTATTTTACTTTATGGTAATTTTTTACTGATAATCCAAAATTTATTTTTATTACAAATAAGTCCAACTAGTAAATAATTATCAGTAATTTTTCTATTCTCCTTTTAAAGATAAATAAACTATAAGAGAAACTTAGGTGCTATGGATAGCATAAGACCTCTGTGCTCTGGCCTCAAAATATTTGTTTGGCATTTAATATAGTTTAATATATTTATGAAAATACGTGGCATCATAAATAGAGAATTAATTTTAATGGAATATGCAAGTTAGTCATCAGAAGTATTGTACTTTCAATAAGGAACATTATGTTACATATCATCATTAATTTTGTTTGAATATGTTGTATTTTTACAATTAAAAATATATTTTCAACTCATAATTCTTAACAGATTTGATTATAGCATCAAGATTATAATGCGGAACAGAAAATGCATGCATTTGTTGTATTCCAAGAATTGCAACAGCTCTGCCAAAACTCATGAGAGATGATGACAAGTGGTCTGATTTGTACTGCTCGTGATGCAGTAATCTATCTTTAAATGGTTTAGTTATAGATTATTGATGTAAAAGAATGCAGGCAGTAATCTATCTTTAAAAATATTAAACTTTTTTTGGCATAAAAGTTGTTAGGCCAACAACATAATTATGCAAAATTTATTTAACTCAGTAATCACAAATATTGTTTTGTCAATAAAGATTAGTATGGTATACTTTTATTAATTTTAATTGAATATGTAAGAGTTTTATCATTCACAAATATTATTTGTAATATAAAGGATTTTCGGTGATTTTAACTCTATGGAAAAATTGCAGTGAGTAAACATTTATGCCAACATAAATTTCATGATATTTTATGAAATTTTAACCATGTTGAGATAAATTTCTTAATCCGTTCGAAGACCATTTTTTTTCGAAATGGATTTGATTTATTTCCCGTATTTTCTTTCCATCTCATACAAAATCATGGAGAAAATAACAAGCAGCTCAAAATCATTTTAGTTGTATCTCAATTGTGTCTCTTGCTCTCTTCCTCTTCTCAAATCCTAGAAACATTTACTATAATGTTGGAGGAATTAATTTCGGTATTTTGAACTCTTCACTAAGCTCCTAATGCTATAGAAGATACACATGATTAGCATTATTTAACTCTAAACTAACTTGAGATCGTTCATTTAAAAGAATTACAAAAAAAAAATTTCAAGAAAAGGAGCAAACTAAATTGCAAATCATTTCTTAATTGCAAGCAGCAAAGGTCACAGAAACTAAGCTAAGGTCGACCCAAATTTACCAAAGAAACAAGAAAATAAGATTCAAGCGATTTTAACAATTAGAAACTAAGAAATACTCGATTTTGTAATCAACGCTACATATATATTTTAAAAAAGCTTATAACTGTACAAATTCATCTCAGTATCTCACCATTGAATTGCTTATCCCACGTATCATCAAACATCAAATCCAAAGAAACCAAGAAACAAGAAAAAAGGTATCAACAAAAGTAAACAAAGAACCATTTACACCAACAGACTGTGCTCATGTTTCGCAAAGAGGACAATGATCATACATGTCATACAAAAGCTCGCAAAATGGACAATAGTCTGGCAAAACTGGTCCCCGCTCAGCGGTGATGCCCTCTACTATCTCTTCGGCCACCTCTACTGTCTCTTCGGCACCCTCAAATGTCTCATCAGCCGTGTTGTGTTTTGCTTCCTCCTTAGGTGCAATCATGGTTTCGCAAAGTGGACAATGATCACACTTGTCATACAAAATATTGCAAAATGGACAATAGTCTGGCAAAACTGGCAGTGCTTTCACGTACTGACCATCTAACTCCATCTGTTCTTTCCGCTCAGCCGTGATGCCCTCCACTGTCTCTTCAGCTGTGTTGTCATCCATTGTCTCTTCAGCCGCCTCTACTATCTCATTAGTCATGTTGTGCTCTACTTCCTCCTTAGTTGTAATCATGTGCTGCTCCTCCACTACTTGGTCCTCGACCCCATATCGAGCATCCGATTCCGAGTAATCAATCAGTTCAGAAAGAGCCCTGTTCAGCTCAGGAGTCGGGCTGCAAGGCCCCAGCTCACCTGAATTGCTGTTCGACGCCACCTCTTGCCGCTCTATCTCAACATTATTACATGTTGAGATGAAAACATCATGAAGGTGTATGTAATTTTCCAATGTCAAGATAGTGGCCTCGGTACGGCAGCCATTGTCAGATTTGTATGCGGTCAGCAACGCCTTTAAACCCTCCATGCACCTCTGATAGGCCTTCCTATAGTAAAAAGTGTGTGTTTTGCAAAAGAAGCTTTCACAGGACCTGTGACATTCCATGGTTACTGCGAGTGAAGCTGGTAACAGAGTTGGATGGGTTGAAATGTTCAATGGCTTTACTACGAGTGGAGGTGGTAACAGAGAAGTTGGATGGGTTAATATAATGAAGTAAACGGGGTTTGGGCATTAGGTTCAATGGGTTTGATTTTGTTTCTTGAAGTCTTGAAGAAAAGATTTTTTCTTTTTTTCCTTTTTTACTTTTTTCAAGTGTTGTTGTAAACTAATCAATTTTACAGGCCCACGTACATATAACTTTGCTTCAGGCCCAGTCGGCCTATTTTTGGACGAGATCACTTGTGGAAAATGATCAATCAGGATCTGACATGTATAGCTATCAGGATCGGATTATGGTCCGATCTTGACCGGGGCGACAGTGAAAGTCAAGATAATTAGGATCGCATGTACAGACAACCCTGATTGTAACTATGAGGATTGGGAAATAAATCTGCTACGATCCTAAGGGATTGTAGGGTCCTACAATTCTAAATTCAATCTTTTATTTTTTGAGTTGCACATATGAATCTCTATAGAATTTGTTTTTTATGCATGAATCTCAAAACAAATAAAATGTTGGATTTATCGGCGTTGAAGAAGAGGACGTTCAACCAGCATGCGCAAGATAACATAGCCAATGAAGCGGGAAATCCTGTTCAACAGATCAGTCGGCATCATTAGAGGCAATCCTCATTGATTGGATCAACTCTCTGATGTAGTTCTCTACATCAATAAATTTCACAATGAAGGTCTGATACGCTAGAATTTTTCAATGTACCGAGGCCAAAGCCTAGATAGTCGGTACGGTGGCTGTCGTATATTTTGAGTCTAAATTAGGCTTGATGCTAGGTGCAAGACCTCCAGTTAGTGTTTTACACAGTAGTACATTTTCTAAGTCTTGTACCAATGATAAATAGTACGTCTTTTTATTATTTATTTTTTAAAGTTAGTGGCTTAATGTTGAAAATAAATAAAATTAGTGTTGAAAATAATAAATAGGATTAGGAACTCAATTAGCCTCAGAGGACCCTTTTTAGGGAATAATTCATCATAGGCTAAATAAAAGCAATAAAGGGAGCAACTAATTATAAAGTTACTCAACCTTTTTCCTTTTTTAGAAAAGTTACAGTTATTTTTCCTTCAAACAGCTCTTTTTCACTTTTGACCATATAAATACCCAGTGTAACAACTCAGCAAATAATATACATAATTTTCTCTCAATTCTACTATCTCAGAATTACTGAAAAACATCATGGTATCAGAGCAGGATTAAAATCCCGACTCAAGAGAGAAAAATCAGCAACAGCACAAGGAGTTGTAAATCAGAATTTTCGAAATCAAAATTCTCGCAACAGCACAAGCAGCTGTAAATCAATACCAGTAACAGCACCAGTAGCTGTAAATCGAAAATCACAATGTCACAAAGTCACGAGAAACTCATAGGGGTAATGCTAGATGGCAGAAATTACCATGTGTGGGCAAGGCAAGTAATTTTCTCCTTAAGTGGCCAAGAAAAGAGTGAGCATATAGATCCTGAAAACAAGGCTCCTAAACAATCAAATCCACCAACTGAACCCGAAAAGAGAGCACTAGCAAGATGGAAAGTGAGCGATCATACCGTCATCACTTGGTTATTGGCAACAATGGAACCAAAGGTATCTGAGTTGCTCTTGTTTAAAGATACGAAATTAGAAATATGGCAAAGAGCCGAACAACTATATGGCCATAGAAAAAATTACTCACATATCTACCAAATTCAACGTGATTACCAACAAGCAAAACAGCAACAAGGGCAACCAACAATGGAATTATACGGTTACCTTCAACGTGATTACCAACAAAAATCCCACAACTGACCTCGCTGAAATCCAAAAGCAAGAAGAGCAAGATGACATTTTTCAGTTCCTAGCAAGCCTCGATTCCACATATGAGGCAGTGAGGTCTCAAATTCTGTTACTACCCGAATTACCAACCCCAGATGAAGTGGCAGCCAGTGTTGCAAAATGCGGTATGCGGAAGGGCACCGCATACCGCATATACGGTATGCGGCCGCATATGCGGATTTTTATGCGGACTAATATATGCGGATTTTAAAATAAGAATTCATATATAATTTGTATCATTATATGCATAATCTCACAACAAAAATAAAAATACAAACATAAAAACACAAACAACATAATACAAACATATCAAAGAACATAAAATAACATAATACAAACATATCACAAGTCAGTTATCACAACATAATACATAAATTTTATAGCATACAAACATATGCGGTTCTATGCGGCCGCATATGCGGAACCGCATATGCAGAACCGCATATGCGGAACCGCATAGAACCGCATATGCGGCCGCATATGCGGAACCGCATATTAGACCGCATATGTTTTTTCCTATGCGGTTTCCAACCGCATACGCATATGCGGCCGCATAGAACCGCATTTTGCAACACTGGTGGCAGCCATGGTAGATAGGGAAGAAACAAGAAGGGCTGTCATGGTGGTGCAATCCCCCGAAAAAACTGAAACCAAGGCATTCTCAGTAATGGCAAGACCAAACCCTAGCCACAGGTCGGAGGTAAGAGGAGACCAAGCGCCGGTGAGGTGCGATCATTGCCGAAGAGAGGGACATCGCAGGGACCAGTGCTGGTACCTCTACCCTCACCTCCGACCCAAGTGGCACAAGAAAGGTGGAGCCGGAGATCGAAAAGGGGAAAGAGGCGGCTGGGAACGGGGCTTAGGTGAAAGAGAGAAGAGAGGGCTTTTAGCGGATGGAGAAGGAAGAGCCACTGAAAGATCTGGACCATCCGCTGGATCTGGACCGTCCGCTGAAATTGCCTCAGCTTCAGACTCACGGGATCCCATGAGGCATTTGCTCCAGCAGCTCTCCGTGTTGCTAGATCAAAAACAGGAAAAACACAAGACCTCTGGTATGGTTTGTGTTACAAATTTAACTTATTTTTCAAATAATTCTAAATGGATATTGGATTCGGGTGCCACATATCACATGACCGGAAATAGAAATTTATTATCCTCTTTTAGGAAATACGAAACCAAAAAATTTGTAACTGTGGCAAATGGTGATAAAATGGAAATTATTGGAGAAGGCTCAATAATTATTTTTTCAAAAATAATTTCAAATGTTTTGTATTTAAAAAATTGCTCATCCAATTTATTATCCATTAGTAAAATCACAAATGAGTTAAATTGTGAACTCATTTTTTTGACAAAAAATGTGATTTTTCAGGATCGGATAACCAAGATTATGATTGGTGAAGGATTTCTAGAAAATGGGCTTTATTATTTGAATGAAGAAAAATTCAATCTCAATACTACCAAAAAGGAAGAATTAAATGTACTTTGGCATAGAAGAATTGGGCATCCTTCCGACAAGATTTTAAAGAATGTTTTTAATTTTTCAAAAATAGATAATAGCAATTGTGAAACTTGTAAGCTAGGAAAGCATACTAGATTGCCTTTTAAATTATTAAGTTGTAAAAGCGGGAAACCATTTGATTTAGTCCACTCGGATGTATGGGGACCCGCTCCAATTAACTCTTATAATGGATATAAATATTTTGTCATATTTATTGATGATTTCTCTAAAATAACTTGGTTGTATTTATTGAAAGATAAAAGTGAAGTGTTCTCACAATTCTTAGATTTTTATAAATTCATAGAAAATCAATATGAAGCAAAACTTAAGATTTTTAGATCCGATAATGGAACGGAATTTGTAAATCAAAATTTTTCAAAATTCTTTAAAGAAAAAGGAATTTCACATCAAACAACATGTGTTTACACACCTCAACAAAATGGTGTTTCTGAGAGGAAAAATAGACATTTACTTGAAATGACTAGAGTACTCTTATTTCAAAATAATGTTCCAAAAACGTATTGGTCGGATGCCGTTCTTACCGCTACATATTTAATAAATAGATTGCCAAGTGTTAACTTAGAATACAAAAGCCCATTAGAAATTCTTTACCAAAGAAAACTTAATATTGAGCATTTAAAATTTTTTGATTGTACATGCTATGTACATAAAAATAATAAACAAGACAAGTTGGATCACACCTCAATTAAGACTATTTTTTTTGGGTTATTCATCACAAAAAAAAGGGATACAAATGCTATGACCCTAAGAACAAAAAATTATACATTTCAAGAGATGTAACTTTCATAGAAAATGAGCCATATTACAAAGAAAAAATACATGAGGAGCCTATTATAGAGTCTTTGGAAGAGAATATTTTACCCCAATCCAATCCCTTGATAGAAGAGGTAAGACCAATTGAAATTGGAACCACAAATGAAAATGAAAATGAGGAGGAATTAGAAGAAATTTCATCAAGTGAAGAAGGTCAAAATATAGAAGAAACACCTTTGAGAAGGTCCGTCCGAACAAAGAATCCTCCAACAAGGCTAAGAGATTTTATAACATACAAGGTACAATATCCAATACAAAATTTTATTTCGTATGGTAATGTCTCCTCCAACCATAAAGCCTTCTTGACCTCAATTGAAAAAGAACAATAACCAAATGATTATCTTGAAGCCATTAATAACCCGGTTTGGATCAAAGCTATGAAAGAAGAGCTAAAAGCTCTTGAAAAAAATGAAACATGGGTAATCGTACAATTACCACAAATAAAAAACCCGTAGGGTGTAAATGGGTATATAAAATTAAATATAATAGTAATGGTACCATAGAACGGTACAAGGCCCGCTTGGTGGCCAAAGGATACACACAAACGTACGGTATAGATTACTATGAGACGTTTGCACCCGTTGCCAAAATGAATACGGTACAAATTTTATTCTCAATTGCAGTAAATCAAAATTGGAAACTATACCAAATGGATGTCAAGAATGCCTTCCTTCAAGGAACTCTTGAAGAAGAGGTATACATGAATTTACCACCTGGCCATGAAAAAGGAGATGATAAAAGCTTGGTTTGCAAGTTAAACAAGTCAATTTATGGATTAAAGCAATCTCCAAGGGCATGGTATGGAAAACTAAGCTCCTATTTAATTTCTTGTAATTTTAATATGAGTAATGCCGATCATTCCTTATTTGTTAAAATTATAGGTACTAACACTACTATTGTATTAGTATATGTTGACGATCTTATAATCACCGGAAATAATCAAGAAGAAATTAAAAGAATAAAATTGCAATTAAAAAAAAGTTTGATATCAAAGATTTAGGTTATTTAAAATATTTTTTGGGAATAGAAATAGCATATTCAATTCAAGGTCTATTTATCTCGCAAATGAAATACACCTTAGATTTGTTAGAAGAAACCGGTAAATTGGGTAGTAAACCGGCCTCCATACCAATAGATGGAAAATACAAACTAAATACCGAGGATGGTGAATCATTAGAAGACATAAACCAATTCCAACGACTTGTAGGAAAATTAATTTATCTTACGGTAACTCGTCCAGATATTTCATATTTCGTAAGTCAAATTAGCAAATTCATGCATAATCCAAGGACACCACACTTAGAGGCCATTGATAGAATATTAAAATATTTAAAAGGAACTCCCGGCAAGGGAATTTTTATGAAATGCAATAATTCTAATGAAGTGTGTGGCTATTCCGATGCAGATTGGGCCGGAAGCTTCGATAGAAAATCGACAACCGGCTTTTGCACCTTTGTATTCGGAAATTTAGTCACATGGAAAAGTAAGAAACAAAATGTGGTGGCGAGATCAAGTGCCGAAGCGGAATATCGTGTCATGGCATCTACCGCAAGTGAATTAACATGGATCAAACAACTACTTTCAGATGTTGGAATTCAAGTTCAATTGCCAATGCAAATGTTTTGCGACAATCAATCGGCTCGGCATATAGCATCCAATCCGGTGTTTCATGAGAGAACTAAAAACATTGAAGTTGATTGCCATTTCATTAGAGAGAAGATTCAATCAAAAGAAATTGAGACTCCGTTTGTAAGAAGTGGAGACCAATTAGCGGATGTATTTACGAAGGGTTTAGATCCTAAACCATTTCAACAAAATATAGACAAGTTAGGGTTAATTGATATTTACACGCCTAACTTGAGGGGGGTGTTGAAAATAAATAAAATTAGTGTTGAAAATAATAAATAGGATTAGGAACTCAATTAGCCTCAGAGGACCCTTTTTAGGGTATAATTCATCATAGGCTAAATAAAGGCAATAAAGGGAGCAACTAATTATAAAGTTACTTGTCACACCCCCGATCCGGAGGTGCGACAGTTCCTACCGCGCCTATTTACCATTCAATATACGTAACACAAGGCATGGATCTTTTTATGCATTGCCAATAGCATCCATTATTTTTGCCACATCCCAATTTATTTACAATATTTATCTGACATTTTATAGTGGATGATGCTAGAGATATATTCTCTGCACCCTGTCAGATATAATAAACTCAAATCCCATACCTTTAGTTGGCCCTGCTGTCAATTACCCGGAAGCGCTCTTTATCTTCGTATAATAAACCTGTAACCCACAAGGGGAAACGAGTGAGAAATAATAAATTATTTCTCAGTGCTGATTGCCACTCAGATTATTGGATTCGAAGGAAATCCATATTCAGAATGAAATCACCGCACGAGAAACAACCAGTTTATTTCATAATGACGAATGCAAATGCTCAATAACAGTATCCAATTGAATAACAAATATTTCATAATTAAATTAGAACTCTAAGAATCTTATTAGAATAAATAGTTTGGGTAAAAATCTTTTAAAACCATAACATCAGGTAATGTTTGAGACCTATCTTTAGAACCACTAAGTCTGGTAACATTTGGTTTCTTAATTTTACAATTTATAGTCTGGTAACACTAAAAGATACTATAACATGTATCTGTCGTGTCAGGGCTTATACCATTCTAACTATTATGACATATTATTAACAGAACCAATATGAAAACAATATTACAATACTGTCATTATCAGAAAGAAAATCAATGATAAGACAGTTACCACAGTTCATTAGTTTCACAATCACAATTCACATTTATTCAATATCCCCTATCTAACCGGTACTGGATTCAGTTGGGGCCATTCACCATATGCGCATAAGGGTCCTGGAGTAAAGTTTAGTAGCTAGCTAAACTTTACAATATATTAATTCTTTTTCTCCACTATATGGAGGTTCAAGGATTACAATATTTCATATTCAATCAATTCAATCACTGTGGTCTCAATCAATCATTTGCAATCAGAACAATCAATCGATAAACAATATCAACATGATAGTCAACAGACTTACCTGTAATTCAGTTTCAGTTGTATTGGGCTATGCATATGATGCAACAGTTCAATCAATGCAGTCAATCAAATATTCAAAATGCACAGCGAGTTACGATTTAATTCCTAGTCATGAATCTCAGACTAATCCAATAACCTCGCACCTCATATCGTAGGGCAAATAGAACGAGCAATCATTGCATATCAGTTGTCCGAGCAATCCTGTCAAGTCTTATTCCACAGTATATATGCCTATAGCATAATAACATATTCTCGATTAATACTTATAAATTATCGTTACAAAACAATATATATGTACACACTAAGCAACTAGTTGATCACTTGTTTTTCTTATTCATTGCTAATTAATGACTTCATATATTAATTATTGCTTAGTTCTTACCCTTTAATATATTTACTTTATATTTTTAATTTATGTCTTATTCAAGGTCAAACAATTTTCATATCAATGTTCAAAGTCTAGTACAAGTATATAATTTCACAAACTACAAATATATCCAGTTCAATTCTCTTTTATATCAAGGTTCAGTTTGATTCAAAGCCTATCCTAGTTAATTTATTTCCATCCAACTTACAATGTACAAATATATATCAAAGACTCTCTGACAAGTACCATCCGAAAGTTTAACTTCTTTATTTTGCAACTTAACTCCTCTGACAAGAGGGTTTTACTAAAGCATTAGTAATTAGCAAATTTAACCTTTATTTTATTTTCTGTTCATACGAACAAGCCCCTAGAAATCCAAAACAGGGATTTTCCTCTCTATCATTTCTGATTGGATATGTACATGACTTAATTTCTAATTCTAAGAAAAATTCGATTATATGTACATGACCTAAACATCCAATTTGACCACACAACTCGAAAACATAGATTATAAAGAAATTTGATTACCTTATAGCGATCAGTACATAAATCCAATTCGAATTGAAATGACTATTTAGAATCAACGCGACGTAATCGGAATTCCAATCGGAAATCATATATATTTTTATCAAAATATTTAGAAAATTGGTTCTAAGTTTCTTTCTCCTCTCATTTTTTTTATCTTTCGATTTCATTTGGATATGTTTATCAATGGAGATATTAAGTCAATAAAAGAACTTTAAGTAAATGAAGGTCGGTTAAAAATTAGAAGTCATTCATGCATGGGGCCCACGTGGTAAAGAAAATGCCACGTTAGTTCTTCTCTCTCTTTTTTTTTTAAGTTTTGTATTTTAATATTTAATTCTTTATATTTCAAATATTATACATATAAGTCCAAAATAATTTCAAGAAATTAGAATTTGAAATTTTCCGGTGTTATATTACTCAACCTTTTTTCTTTTTTAGAAAAGTTACCGTTACTTTTCCTTCCAACAGCTCTTTTTCACTTTTGACCATATAAATACCCAGTGTAACAACTCAGCAAATAATATACATAATTTTCTCTCAATTCTACTATCTCAGAATTACTGAAAAACATCACTTAAATACCTACTAACAATTTCATTGATAATAAAAAAAAGAATTTATGACGAGTCAAATGACTCTCCTTCTTAGATGTAACCTTATTCATTCTCATAAAATCTTATAAATTACTCTAATCACTTAATTCTAATATCTACTCTTAAACACTCTATTACCTCTTTCTCCATCTCTTTCCACGACCAAATCCGCTTTCGTCCGATTGCCGCCGCGCTCCGATGTCCGGATTCACTCACCACCGTGCTCCGATCGAGATGGAGGTAGTAAAGGCTCTACGCTTTGATATCTGACAATACCGCGCTCTCGGCTCCGGTCGGATCCACTTGGTTCCCTACCCTCTCCCTCATTTTTCTTCCGTTTAAGGAGATACAGACAAGAGAGAGGGGAAGGTATCACTATATCGGAGATGGAAACTAGAAAAGGTGAAAGAGACGAAATGGAGAGGTGTAGAAGATTGAAGGAGAACGATGGCGGCGGCTAGAGTTTCTTTTTTTTTTCCCTTTGTCGCTTGGGAGAAAAGAGCAAAAGTTATCTTTTTATTGTTAGTGGTAAGCTATAGTACTAAGGCAGGTGTCAGATAACTTTTATTTTATTTTTTATTTATGACTGTACAATTGCTTGATATATTTTCTCACACTTACCCATACATAAATATACTTCCAATTATTTATACTAACACAAAGTCTGTTATGACTTTTGTAGACTGTAATTGGTACAATATATTACTACAAAATCCTACTTTCTAATATATGTCGGTTTAAAAAATTCTTGAAGTTTGCAAGTACAAAACATTAAATTATCATTTTTCTAGAAGTTTCTTCATTGACAACATAAAAGTCACATAGTTCTTGATTGTGGGCTGAGCCCATATGCCTTGTCTTCTTAGGAATACCAATGGAGAGGAGCAGCATCAATGAAGTGGACAAAATAGTTTCGATATATTAGGCCGAGATATATGGCTAGGGGTTTAAACGGATCAGATACGGATCAGATAGTGGTAAAACTATATTCATACCCGTTTTTATTTTTCGGATACGGATACGAATTGGATATTAGACGGATACGGATACGGATAGGATATTAACCGGATACGGATGCAGATATCCACTTTTTATAATAGTGAATGACATAATTTTTTTCAAAATACATATTAAATTATATAATATATATCTACTATTCGGATACGGATAATTAAAATTCAAAACCATATCCGTATTTGTATCCGCACAGATATTCGGATATTGGATATCCGTATTAAATTTTCGGATATGGAGTCGGATACGGTCGGATAATATCCAACCCGTTTGCACCCCTATATATGGCGTGTTATCTTTCCGTATCAAAAACCAAGCAAAATTGAATTAAATAAATGAAGTTGTTTCTTTTCATTTTCTCTTCTTTACTGTTTTTTTTTTTTGGTACAAATTCAATTGTAATGCTTCAGTTTCAGTTAATTTTGTGTCGGATATTTCAATTAGGAGTATTGTATATGAATTTGCAGTAACGGGTTTTATCTGTTATGACATTGATGTAGTGGTGGCAACGTGCTAGCTCATCACGAGCTATGATTAAAGATTATCTTGTGAGCTACCAAGCATTTTTTTTTTTTTTTTAAAAAAAGATTATCTTATGATGTTATTTATAAGAATGATTCTTACACATATAACTCAATTAATAAATTCTTATGTTAATAAGACATTACAATTTCGAAATTAATCTGGAGGAGTCATGGAGGCCTTGTGGCTCCGGTTATGTCGTGTTATTTAGCCCAAACCGAACAAATTATAGGTCAAAATATTTTATTTTCTTTTATGCGCATAAAATAAGATAAGTTTGAAACCCTAATCAAAGTTTTTTTTATTTCTTACAAAAAATATTAAACTATACAAGTGAACAAATATGCATAACTAAAATTCAATACGAAACATTAATTCCTGCTACGGAAATACCTCAATTTCCAAATGATAAAATACAAAATACTGACTCGATCGGTACTGCTGATTCCTAAACGACGCCTAAGAATTAACATCCCTTTCTATTATAATTCCCTTGTGACTTGTGAGCATGCATGCACAGCATGTATGTATGTGTCTATTAGTCTCACGAGGTGACGACAGCCAAAAGATTGCATTATTTGCAAACTAACTGCTAATTAAGTTTCAATAAGAAAGAGTTAACCAAAGCGTCATACCAGATAACTGGAAAGAATCCTGGCCGCCATTTTCTTTATTAAAAGATGTTGACAAATTCTATGGTTTATCAATTTCACTTGTTGCCTATAAATATCACTCAAAATTGAAATTCATGTATCTATTGCAATTCGCATAAGTCTAGCCAACAATGTCTATCACCCGTGGTGACAAGCTTAAACTAAACCTTCTAATTGAGAAAAAAAATCCCAGAAAGTGTTGTTTGCCAATGTCTGGAAAGATGTCGTCGATTTTCTCTTCAGTCTGTTGTGCCTGCCCATTGGATCATTGAGCAAACTAATAGCCGACGAATCAACCTTTGGTACCTTGTGCAACACTTACCTCAGCTGGGAGCAGCTATATCCTATCTTTCTTTCTAAACCCCGAATGGCAGCAAATAGTTTTATACCTGTTATTTCGCCTACATCTCCCTTCAATTTTGCTCTTCTTCTATGTTCTGCCAGTCCAGTTACTACACAAGAGAAGCTTTATCGATGCCGTTGCAACCATAGCTTTAGCTATGTGCGTGATAATGTTTGCAATAGCTGCCTCTGCACTACCAATATAGAATTATTATATGTGGGATCCGGTGTCCCGAAGGCAGAGGTTGAAAGAGACGGATATGTCAAAGATAGCATTACTTATGCTGTAATGGATGATCTATCCATAGTGCCTATGATGTCTTTTGGGAGAATGGGGTCTCAAAAAAATGGGGTACAATAATTTAAGCCTGTTCGAAGAAAAAACAGTCAGCCTAGATATCCAACAGGTCAGCTCTGTTTCTTTCTTTTTAAACTTCAATAAGACTACATTTTCAAGAGTGAACTTGATGAATAAAAATGAACATTCATATATTAAGCAAAGTTGATGATATCAAGAACACATCATGAATTGAACATTAATGCAGTATCAAGAGTACCAAGAGGTCGATCTCTTTTCTTCTCAGTATTACTTTTATATGATAAACTATACAAGTGCTTTTCGTTATTTTGTTATACAAAAATTTATGCGTATTGCATAGTAATTAGTTTGTTTAATTGACACTTTTTTTTAATCGGAGTAGGGTTTGGAGCTTCTAAAGACATCATTAAAGTCCAAGAATGTACTCACTGATATGTTTCTGGCACAGAAGAAATAAGGCAATGCATGCAGAAGAAGTCAACTGAGCTCTGATTATTATTACTAAATTTCATGTAAAAGCTCGTATTACCTACCAAGTTTGGAATATTTTATGATGGAGTAATTTATGCAACTAATGTTTTGGATCTTAAATAGATGTTATTTTGATCTTTATTTGATGAAAACCTTGTTCTTTGAACGTGGTGCATGTTTGTTGTTTAGCTCAAAACTTCCCAAAATTTTCAAATGTAAAATTGTTTACAACTTTTCATCATTAATACCCTAAAAAAAATCAGAGATATGTTAGAAAATTCTCTATGTATATTCTGGTTTTTTATCCAAGATGATAATGAAAATGTATAATTTTCTTAACTCAGTAGTTGCCATCAAAATAAGAAAGAATAAACTGGACCCGGCTTATTTTCCAGTTTGGTTCATTTAGAAGACCGGTTATGCTGTTGAACTTGTTAAAAACGGATTAACAAACCGGTTTTTGTTTTAAAGAAAAAGGAGGTATTTAAACCGGTTCAGCTTTTCATGATCTTTTCTTGCATTAAATGAGAGAGATAATGAAAGCGTATGATTAGGCTAGCAGGCAATCATATCCGAACATGATCATGCGGAGCCACAAAAAAGTAGTGATTTTGTTGGTCTTTGTTTTGTCTTGTAAAATTTGCATATAAAAAACCTCAAATATTTTGGATATTTTAAAACAATCAATTATTTACAGTATAAAACTATTATCTAATTGTATATATATTTATTTCGTTTCAGAATAACAAATACTATTATTTTAAAACTATATCTCATTGTAAAAACTATTATTTTATTATTAACTCTTGGTTACGTAACCTTTTTTTTTGACAAAATAACAAATAACTATCATAAAAAACAAAAACAAAAAATTGAGTGATTATATTCTTCCTTATAAGTTATAAAGAATAATATTCAATCCCTGTTAATAAAATCATTTTTTTAATTCAAAATTAGATGTTAAATAAATTTGAAATATCTATAAATTTGTATTTTTATTACATTATGATATATGTGTGTGTGTCAATTTTCAAGCATATATATTTTACTATTTAAAGAAAAGAAAAATATTCAATGAGTTTTGCAGCAATTGGTACTCATATAGTTGACTGCTTCAAGAAAAAATGTATTAAGATCTGAGGAAAGTAGGTGACACAAAATTATTGGGAAAGATGTATACGGCCATATTTTTTTTTTCTTCTTTAATAGTGACTCCAAACGGTTCTCTCCAAAAAAAAAGAAAAAAATATTCCCAACAGGACAACTATATATATTTAAGGAGAATTTCAGTGCCACACAAGTCACAATATCAATTTTAATTTGTATTTCAAAATTCTGAATTCCAACTATTGATCTTGTTTTTTTTTTTTTCCAAGAGATAATTCGTCCACAGCAACTACCATGGCATAATTATTTTTTTGTTAGGTCCGCCAGATTTTGCTAACAATTTCATTGACAATTTAAAAAATTATTTACAAATTAAGATGATGGCATCATGTTAGTGTGTTCATTTTTTTTACTGCTTTATATAACAAAGTAAACTTAGAATTATATAATTTTAGGAAGATGCATTTTTTACTGCTTTACATCTATCGTTTTACATCTAGAACGTCATCTACATCGAACAACATCAATATCAACATTAACATTCGAATATTAATATCTAAAACCTCAACATCTAACCCTCTCTATCGGTACACGGTAGCAGACAACAATGACCTTCAGCATCAACTGACCAATGACCAGAGGAAAGAGACCATCTTTTTTTCATTTTATCTGCAAAGCTTGCGGGTGGGGGAGGCCGGTGGGGCCTCAGCCTCCATTTCTCAAGAGCTAGCAGCTAGAGCTATGGTCGCCGACTCTCTCTTTCTCCTGAAGAGTGCAAAGGACAACGACGAAGTGCACAAGTTGCGGTGGGACTGTGGGATGCGGAGTAGGAGGTGACTTGCTGGCGAAAGCAGTAGAGTGAGGAATGGCTTGTTGCCGGTCTCCATCCTCCGCCTCTTTCGGATGAAGGATAGAAAGTGACTTGCTGACAGAGATGGTGGAGGGGAGGCGGAGAGAGAAGAGAGACGGACTTGAAAGGGGTGGAGCAGGGGGGAAAAGGAAAGAGGTTGGATGTGGCAACGGCTAGAGTTTCTTCTTTTTTCCCGGCTCTTTAATTTTTTCGCTCACAGAGGCACTCTAAGTTTGTTTTTTTCTAAGTAGATTAGAATATACAACTGAAAAAATATGCATAACTAAAATTCAATCCGAAACATTAATTCCAGCCACATAAATAACTCAATTTCCAATGATAAAATACTAAATACTGACTTAATTGGTACTGCTGATTCCTAAACGACGCCTAAGAAAACAAACCGTCATATGTTCTAATTAAAAATGTATACCGTCTATCAGAAAAGAGAGAAAAGAATTCTGACCGCCTTTTTCTTCATTAATTAAAAGATCTTAATTTGACAAATACTACCGTTGCCTATAAATGTCTCTCAAATTGGAATTGATTTGAGAATAACAACTCGTATCAGTCAATTAGTGGAAAACAATGGCGAGCACGTTTGAACTAAAGCTTCTCATCGACAAAAATTCCCAAAAAGTGTTGTTTGCCGAAGTCACGAAAGATGTGGTCGATTTTCTCTTCAGTCTATTGTCCTTGCCCATTGGTTCATTGGCCAAACTAATAACCGAAGAATCGACTTTAAGTCCCTTACGCAACACGTACTGCAGCTGGGAGCAGCTGGATCATAGCTTCCTTTCTTCGAGTCGGATGACAGCAAACAGTCTCATCATCCCTGTTATTTCTCCTAAATCTTCCTCCAATTTTGATCTTCTCCTCCTATCCTCTGCAAGTCCTGTACCTACTGTAAATGAGAAAGTGTATATATGCAAATGCAATTCTAGCGTCTTCACCAATGTGCATGGTACTCGTTGCCAAAGCTGCCGGTATTATATTTACCAATCATCTTATGTGGGGCCCTGTGTCACGAAGGAGACAGTCAAAAAAGACGGATATGTTAAATCTGGCTTTACATATGCTGTAATGGATGATCTAGCGATGGTTCCTATGACGCCTATAGCGAGTATTGAGCTTCTCAACAAAATGGGGCACAAGGATTTAAGCCTGCTTGAAAAGAAAATAGTCAGCCTGGATGTCAACCAGGTCAGCTCTGTTCCATGAGAGTACATTCTCCAAGTGATATCATTCATTCTTATAATTATTATTAAACACTTTACTATATTTTTTATTCTTCAAGTGATTCTGATAATTTTATGCTAAAGAAATTTTTGTGTATTGCATTGTAATTAGTTTGTTTAATTATTCTTTTCCAATTATAGTATAGTATATTTGTTTTGGTTGACTTTAGCTTTTAGTTTTTTTTTTCTTTTTGTCTTACTAGGGTTTGGAGCTTCTAAAGACATCATTTAAATCAAAGAATGTACTCACCGATATGTTTCTGGCAAAGAAGAAATAAGGTCATGCACAAGACTGTTTTCTGATGATTTGATTATTAGATTACATAGTTTCTTGTAATAGTTCATATTATCTATTTAGTTAACTGGAATATCTTATGATGGAATAATTTATGCAACTAGTGATTTGGACCTTATGAATTATGATATATAGTGATTACATAGTGATCCTTGAACGTTGTGTATCGTTGTTGTTAAGTTAAGACTCAGAACTATCCAAAATTCAAATGTAAAATTTGTAACGACTTTTCATCATTAATCCCCTAAAAAATTCAGAGGTATGATGCAAAAATAGGCTTGTTTGTATTCTGCTCTTTTTTATTCAAGATGACAAAGAAAATGGATAATTTTCTTAACTAGAGTCATCTCCATCAAAAGAAGGAAGTAACGCATGTTTAATTTCCAGCCGCTTGATAATTTGAATTTGCCTTAAAAGTAAGCTGAAGAAAATAATGATGGTTCTTCAACATGTGCAGCCTAATAAATGAAATGAAAAAAAAAAAAAAAAAAAAAACCGAACTTAAAAGGATGAAAAGAAATGGGAAAAGGCTATGTGAATTTAAATGGTATGTTCAGTGAATGGTGGTGGATGATCTTCCCCAGGCCCATTCAATAGGTTCCGGATCCCCTAAAGTAACCAGATTTTTGGGTTTTGGATCGGAAACTGTCCAATTCGAATCCGCCGTTCAAGATCGCCTCGGAATTCAGATTCATTGCTAGATGTGTGCGCTCCACTTTAGATGGATTGTCGCAAATTTGAATCGGACGGTCCTGATCTAATTAAAACCCAAAAATTGAGTTACTTCATTGGATCTGAATTCCATTCAATACACCGTTCAAGCCTCTAATTAGTTGTATACAATACCAAAGTAACAATGTTGAACTAATATTGATCTAGTACTAGTTAGCATCAATTAATGTCAAAAATATATAATTATTAGAATAATATAACAGAGAATACGAATACATTTACTCCATGAAGCTCCCTTCTCTCTCTTTGTTTTATTAATTCAGAATAAAATTGCAGTCTTTTCATATATTTTTTTTCCTGGGTAGCACAGCATCATATATAATTTGATTGCTTAATCTATCCTGCTTTAAATGAATATTTTCTAACAGATACATATTTCATTTTCCACATTATTTTCTTGATCTAAGATTGTCTAAATATTAGATTAAAGATAAACAAATTTTCTGCAATTTTCTACCTTTTTCACCACTCTTACTCTAATTTCTTGTGACTCACATAAACATGTCATGGTGTATATTCCGATAATTACTTTGCTAGTAACAAATATTGACCAAGTGTCATTTGAAAATTATCCATTTGAAAAGGTTCACGCCTTCTCTGTTTGTGCTTTAAGTCTTATGCCCATTGTTATAGGAGCCTAGAAATGCCATGATTATGACGAAATTTTGTAATAATACAAACAATATGCTTATACATGTTTAGGTGAACAATATAAATGATATGATCAAATGATTATCGTGTGATGTCTTATTATAAGAATGATTTTCACATATATACCATACCATATAATTCAATTAATAAATCTTCTGTATATGATTCTTAAGTCAATAAAATTCTAGCAGCTTTCTAATTATATTTAAATTATACAACATCAAAGATGTCTTTAATTATTAAGATATTTGAGAAAATCAATATTAAAATTCATATCAACATAGTTCTCTTCTGGTTTAAATGTATGATAATTTTTTTGTTTTATATTTACTGTCATAAAAATTATAAAACTATATACTACATGAATCACATTAATTACTTACAAATCTAGCGATAAGCCCTATCTGTAATTCAAGATTGATTAAGGTGCTATAAAGATCCATTAAGTTATTTTTTAAAGTATTTATTGAGTAGCTAACATTTATTAATTCTTAAGCATATTGTATTGCAATAAATAGATTGATTGAAAAAGCATCCTAACACATCTGAAATGGTTTGCAGATACAGCTGCATGAGCAGAGTTTATAGGGACAGAGTACAACAATCTATTTATGCGCAACAGAATCAACCATCTCTCCAAATCCCTGTACAACAATCTATTTATACATGAGCAGAGTTCCTCCTTGACCTTGTAGCTGCAATTGTATATTACTAGGTCTTCCTTAAACTTGTTTCTGACATTGCAGATTATGAGGTTTTCCTTGAACTTGTTGCTTCCATTGCAAATTATGCGGTCTTCCTTGAACTTGTTGCCTGTGAATGGATGCTTGGTTTGGTTCCATAGCAACTGCCTTCTCTTTATTTTGCTGTTTTTTCATGCGGCTGCATGTTCGCAAAGCCTGCATTCGCTTGCACCGATATAGATTGTTGATGTTGTTTCTGCACATTCTGAAAATTTGAAGACGCGTTATATATGTCATCGGGAGAGGAAGCAGATATATTTTTGTGGCAGATTGAGCTTTCCGAAATTGAAGTACTTTTCTCGATCAGGTTTATGTTTCTTCAGTGTTGGAGAAATATGAAGTATCTTAAGACGAATTTATATTTTCTTAACTCATGATTTTTAAGATTAAAATGTACAATGTCTATAACTGTAACCTTATATAATTAATTGTTATGAACACCTGTTGTCTTCTTTTTGTTCACAAATTATTGTTTTTAATATACGTAGTTTTTTCATAAAACCATAATAACTTCTTCAACTTACTCTCTTTCACACATATACTTTGTCTTTCGTTAGGGGGTGATGCCTAGGGAGACTGTGTGCTTAATTACACCAAATTATAACTTTTTTTGTGACACTAAATTACACTCTCTATTTACAAAGTTTTCAAAGTTCAAATAGTCGATCCAAACCGTTCAACATAATGGATATATTAAAATGTGCTTGCAAAACAAATTTTATATTTTTTTTTCTATTTTTTTTTTACTATTTATTAAGTATTTAACAAAATCGCTATATTTGGACCGTGAAAAGTAGCATGTTTGGATTGTTATTCTGCTAGGGAGATGTCCATTGTTGCAGAGATTGCATATTATGAGGTCTTCCTTGAGCTTGTTTCTGCAATTGCATATTGTGATATCCTCCTTGAATTAATGACTTTAAATGAGTCACATTTAATACAAATTATTACACTTTCAAAGTTTATCAAATAAATATATCTGGACATGTTTTGGTTATATTTAAAATATTACTGACAATTTTGTTGATTTAATTATTTGAAATATTGCCATAATTGATTAAATAAACATGTAAGATATATGCTCGTATGCATACAACAAGTTGTAAATGATTTAAGATCAATTATGCCACGTAAATCTTGATTCATACTCCCAATATTGATCAAAGTATATCTCTCAGTTACGGTAATAATCACTTCACGAAATGAGTCCAAAATATATAAAATGGTCATGTGTAATGAATTGATGAAAATATTTTGCTAGAATTGATGAACTTTTCAAGATCAATGAATTCCGACTTAACTTAGGTGCATATATTTTCCTTTTATAATTATTCTCAGAATCTTTTGTAACCCCACCTTTCAAACTTTATAGTGTTTGCATCTGGATCTTTTGTAGCACGGGGGGGGGCAGCTGTCCTCCCCTGAATTTCGAGTTTTAGTGATGATTTATTGGTACTAATTGAAGTTGCCCCTCTCTGGAAATTTTTTTGCCCCCCTCTGGATGTTTGATTTGTAATTGGGGTCAAAATTTAGTGTTAAAATCAAAATAAATTTCTTGAATTATGATTGGTAATATTAATTATAAGTTATAGGATCATGAATTATAAGTTAGGGTATTGGAAAATATAAGTCAAAACATTGTTTTTTATCGAGTACCAAATTAGTTAATGGGTTTAAACCCGATAAGCTATTTAAACTCGATTCGATATTTTTTTGCCCCCTTTGACAAAAATCCTGGGTCCGCCCTTGTCATGTCATGGTACACCATTATTTAACCTAGTGTTTTTAAATGTGACTGTATGAACTGTTGTATATGTTCATATCATCATATGGTAGTTGATTACTTTTAAAAGTGTGTTGGATGTCTTGATCTCCAACTCATGATTTTAAAATATATATATATATATATATATATATATATATATATATATATATATAATCTTAGCCAATCTCTTATTCTCTATATACACATATAAAAAAATTATGATATTATAATTTTGTTTAATCGTTATTAAGGGTTTACAGAAGTACACAGATATAGATAATTTTTTTAACATTGATTTTCAACTTATGAGTTCACATAAATATAAAGCCAAAAAAGTGATAATTTTTATGTACATATAGATCAAATAATATATATCACATCTAACAAATTTATTTTAACATAAAAAATTTAAAATTTCATGGTTAAAAAATTGAAGAAATAAAGGCATAATAAAACACATATAAATTTGAATCATCTTCTTTTAAAAAAATGTAAAATATTTTTTCGGATCTCAGAAAAACACCACACAGTTTTAAGAACCTTATTCTAACCTACAAATCCATACCTATGAGGTAACAAAACTTTTGAGGTTAGATCCAGACCGTCCAATCAGAATCCGAACAATCCAAATGCACCGATCTTCTTAAATATTTGTGCTAGAAAAGATCAGACGGTCTATATCTAAACTCAAAATTTTTGTTACCTGAGGTGGTATGAATTCATAAACCTACAGGGTTAGACTCAGGTAATGATTTTAACAGAGATGTTCTCACTTCATGCAGTGCACAAACCATTAGCAGCGCCGTTTTGATATTATAGTCATTGCGCTTTATGAAGCCAAAAGTACTCTGTTACAATCTTTACCCCCCCCCCGACCTCTGAATTTATATCACCTAAGGTAACAGAAAATTTCGGTATAGATCCTTTCCGTCCGATCAGAACCCTTACGAATATTTTTCTGATCGGACGGTATAGATCCAAACATAAATATTCTGTTACCTCAGAGCTATGTTGATTCGAACTCACACGCCGCATCAATCTCTCCGACAGAGCAAGGAACAAAAACGAAAGAAAGAGAAAAAAAATTCAGAGTAAAAGGAGAACAAACCTTATTCTCTCTCTAATGGCGGACCAAGCAAGTAAGAAACCCTACACGCTTCCACAATCCGACCTCGACAAGAAGTGGGATGCATGCATCGATCTCTCCATTCGTCGAGTCCTCTATTCCTCCCTCGCCGGCGCCTTTTCCGGCCTCATCTTTTTCCGTAAGCCCCCCGTTTTTATTTCTTTTTTTCAAATTTGCCCCACTGAAATTCTAGCTAGGTAGATCTGGTCATGGTTTTCGTCCTCGATTTAGATTCATCTGTTTGTTAATTTAGTTGTGGCATTAGGGTTTCATATACTATTTGGGAGTGAAATCTTTGGACTTTGACTTAATGCTGTGATGCACGTTCTCTTATTGATTTATCAAATGGTTATTTGAAATTTGTGCTTGCGCAATCATGCAAAGTTTGATTGAAGAAATTCTCCTTTTTACTTCTCCTATGTAGTTATTTTGATTTCTACCCAACAATTTTCATTATTCGCTGCGAATGTTTCAAACCATTTTGTCTTCGCCAAAAGTAAAAAAATAAAAAATAAATAACCCAGAAAAGGGGTAAAATTAGAGAGTGAAATGAAGGTTGCCAAGTTAGATATAGATCAGTAACAATTTGCATTTACTTACACTTTTACTCAAGTCTTCAGCTTATGACGACTAAATTCAGTGATTTGCTAGTAGTGAAGTGTGATTTATTCTCTACTTCTTTTGTTGTTGTTTAATTGCTTGATTGGATAACCAAATGATACAAGGTGATGATGCCCAAAACAGGCCATAGACTGTACCAGTAACTTTGTTTAAATTGCAAATTTCTTTATCACGTTGGATCAATGTCTTCATTTTACAAATTCAAACAGTTGATTTAAACCATTCAACATGATTTTCATAAGAAAATGTACCTCCAGACTTAATTTTAGATTATTTAGATTTTGTATTACTATTGTTTAGGTAGATAATAACCACTACTTTTGAATGGTCTAGAATCTTTAGACCATGTGATTTTCTACCTATCTAAAAAAATAGCAAAAAAATTCTAAAAAACATAAAATTTGATATACAATTACATTTTCGTATGGTGATCAAGTTGAACGGTTCAGATCGTCGATTCGGACTTTGTAAACAAAAATATTGATCCATAGTACAGAGCAATGTGCGCTATGCATAGTACCATAGCCTTACTCTTAATAGAGTGATGCCTCTTTGTCATGTTTAGTTATGTATCTGTTTTGTTTCTTAACAGGGAGTCCTACATCAAGATGGGCATCTGTGACACTTGGACTTGGTGTAGGGATTGGTTCGGCATACACAGAGTGTTCCTACCTTTTGAATGGTTCTCCTCCAAAGTGGCCCCTTACGTCGTCGGCCCCACCTCCTCCTCCTGCTTCTTCTCCTGCGCCCCCTCAGTCAGCAACACCTCTTCCTCTTCCATCTCAGGTATTCCCCCCTCCCTCCCTCCCTCCCTCCCTCCCTCTCTCTCTCTCTCTCTCTCTCTCTCTCTGACACACACACATCTTACTGTGCAAAGGTTAGTTAAATATTTGAAACATAAAAAATCCAGAAAGGAAAAAAGCAGCCATGCTTACCAGTTATATAAGTACCATGCCTAGCTGGTATCTCTTGGGACGGTACCTAAATTCTGGGGGAACAAGCATAATAGATCTTTGCCCTTTTTCATAGTCCTTCACTTTTCTCAGCTACATTTTGCTCAAGTTTTTGTCTCGTACCTGGCAAATATATTTTAATATTTTATTTTGTTCTTCTTCTTTTTTATACACAGTTGTTGAACAGGAAAATATGACTAAATGTTCCTCTTTTGGCCATGATATGGTTTTTCTCTAAATTATTACAAGCACTTGTAGCTCATGTACTACATTTCTATTCACTTATTAAGTGTACAATTATCTGCACTGACATGAATCTCATCTAATGGTCATCATATTCTCTTTCAGGAGGAAAGCAAGTGAACGCTTTATTTTTGGATTTTCAGAAGTTCTGGGTACCAAGTTATAATTTTTACATGTTCTGAGGAAAGAAAAAAGGCCGCCATTTTACTCTTTTTGAACTCTTTGATCTGGATTGCTTGTTCATGAGTTATGCGCAAGAGATTTGTATTCCCTTTTTGTCAGTTACGGTAATTTTTAGGGAGAAGCAATAAAACTTGACCGCCCTGTAAACCTGCTTACATGTAGGTGCACTTGCATGAGTGATTAATTTATTGTGGTTTCATCTGTTGGATAAATAGCGAAAACTTTCACTAAATGCCATCTTCTTGGTAAAGATTTTAACATCAGCGCACTAACGATTTGCAGTGTTGTTTTTGATTATATAGTTTGTGCACTACATGAAGCCAAAACTACTCTGTCAAAATCCTTTTTTGGAATTAATAGATGAATTAATTCAATATTTTTGATGATATTTCTGTTTCCAAATCAACTGAAGAAACTTCAAATTCAAAATTAAAAGTTCCTAAGGTTTCTGTAACCTCATAAATTTCCTATACATAAAATTTGATGTAATTTGATGTTCATTTGAAATTTTATTGAGAACAAATTATGTAGCATGAACGCATTTAGAGCCATGTTATCTCCGTATCCGACACGTATGGTAACTGTGTTTGACGTAGCACTAGAAGGTAGCACTCAGTTCCTAATAAAGGTTAAATTATAAAATAATCAATCGTTTTTCAAATTGCATTAATTTGATATGCATTATATCTAATCTATAGATGTGTAGTATATGTAGTATATGTAGTTTACTTAACTAACTTGATAAATAGACTACTGCTTGGTTTGTCAGAATATCTGATTATCTATAAAGTGGAAAGGCATAATATGGGATTATTTGCGCAAAAGATTAAGCTTTTTAAAAATAACAAAAGCAAAAATACTTGAATGTTACATCAGTAGCTATTGAAGCAATAAAAAGTATACTTAGTCTACTGTTTGGCTTACAAAATTCTCTCAATTACATCTTTTTACATCAAAATGTCACCCAATCTGGAAAAGGGGCTGTTAACCATCCGCATCTTGCACACAGTGATGCAGTGGCGATTTATATCCCTCCTCAAAAGTCTCTCTCTACAACTCTGCTCACATACCACTATTTTGAATTCACAAACAGCTTCATGCTCATATTTACTAAATGCTGAGAATTTCGCTCTGCATCCTTCATACGTGCAATCGACTTTTCGGTAAGTCGACTTCACTCAGTAACCAGCCAGATACTCGGCCAGACAAGTTCCTCTTGATTTCGGCAAAATTGTCCATGAAATCAGAGATAATTTCAGCCGGGTGGCCAGAGAATTCAACCTGTTGATTAGGTACCACTTCAACTGTACCAACAATTGACTCTGATAAAATTTTGGGATCTCTCTGTCAGATAGTCAACCATCTCTTTTCTAAGTGTGACAGCAACTGATGCATGAGACCGAAACGGGTCACCGGCTGTATTGTCAATGCAGGCTGTGGCAAGGCCAGTGAGGACCAGTTGTGCCACCTTGTGTACCAGTTCAGTGTCACAGTTGGGACAGTCATATTGGAGCAGGGTTGAATTCCTAATGGGTTGCAAATCAGTCATTGGAGGGTCCATAATTCAGTTCACTATTGATTCCTGATGAAGAACAAAAAAAAAAAAAAAAATTTGATTAGTGATGTAATGTTGTAGAAATACTTTTATGCAATTATTTCCAGTAGGGAGAGCTGTTACTGGTAATGTCTAAAACAAGAAATATATAATTGTAAACAGGGAAATCAATCATCTCTTATATATTCTTCCTTTTTTATTTTTCCAATAGTAACGAAATTACCCCTCTCTACTATTTAATCATGAATGAAGAGACAAGAGAGTAATCAAGCAGATGCAAAGAAGCTCAGAAGAAAAAGTTGCAAATGACAAAACTACCCCTCTCCTTTTTAATCATGGAATGTGAACAATATATTGTTAATGTATATTTGATGCTTTCGAGATGCTCCATGCAAACATGGTATGATCTAATTAGTCAGAATTATTGTAGGTTAAGAAATGCACTAATCAATCATCCCAATTTGAGTACAGCCCAATTTCATCAGCATAATATCAATTTAGAAATTTCGATAAACACCAAGATTCACAAACCAAACTCAGTATCATAGTTCCATGAAATTCATGCATTCATTTGGTCATATATTGATCAGAAAACCAAAAATAAATGAAAGGGTTATCAAAGAAACAGTCTTTTTTACCCAATTTCTGTGAATTTCAATGAATTAGATGGGTTTTGAGTCACCGTTTCGTTCGTTCGTTCGATTGTGACTAAAAGAAAGGATGGAAGGATTGAATGTTAATCGTTTCAGATTGATTGTTTTTGAACTTTAAAAAATGAATATATGATCAACTTGGTTTTGAAATGAAAGGATTAGTTTGTGTATAAAAAGAAATTATTTTTTGAGGAAAATTTCAAATAAGCCTCTAATTTTTTTTTTTTTTGTTCAAACTCCCCCCTATATAATTTTTAATCCGACACAGTTTTAATCATTTTTAGCATCCTATGATTATTGTTTTAATAATTTTTAAAAATAACTAGATCGAATAAGCCTAAATTACATTTTATTTTATGTAATATTGAAAAGCTCGAGCAATATTAATATTCAAATTATAGATGATATATTTTGATTTAATGTCATAATATTTTATTTTTAAATGTTACATATGAAAGCATGGATTTAGTTGTAGCATGAATGCTACTTTTACTTCTATGCGAGAGGGTGAAGGTTAGAGGGGAAAAAATGACACGGCAGAGCTGGCTTCGTTACGAAATGACACGGTTACGGTACGAAATGGCACAGAATGTGTGACTATTCCGTGTCATGACTCGCGTGTTCCGTGCCATGACCATTTGCGTGCCGTGATCAGCTTTTGAAAATTTTAGCACGGCATGTCACGCGAAAGATCCGGTCACAGCACGGCACATAATCACACGAATCACATGTAATTAGGACCGTTAGGTCTTAATCAAATGGTGGATTTTGAATAAACTAACTTAAATTATGAAAAAAATAGTTAAACATTCTCACATAACCAGTTACGTTTGGACACGCCGTGACTCGTGTGCTGTGACCACCCCTCAACATTTTGGTCACGGCACGTGTTATCATTCACTTGGTCACGATACGACACAAGACCAAAGTCACAGCATGTTAATCACGATACAGCAAGGCATGGCACGTTTTTTCCACTCCAGTGAAGATAGTCCAATAGATATTAGGTCAAATTTGATTTCAGATAAAAACTGTGCAATTTGCATCAAAATTTAAGTTAAACTTGTCCAATTTATATCAAGATTCATACATATATACATAAATTGTAAGCTTATTCACATAGATCTTAATACGAATTAGATGACTCTCATCTAACATCAGATGGAAGTTAGTCCGATATCTATCAAATCACGTCTGATTATTCATGTAGGTGCTATTTCATGAGTAGAACTGGGTATTCTTGAGTTCATCAAATCTCTTTATAAACTCAAAATTTAAAATCTATTAGATTGATTTCAAACTATGAATTTGAATCGTTAAAATCCATCTGCATTACAAGTGATTCATCTACATGCAAAAAAAATTAAACTTTACCATTTATTAGTATAAAGTCAAGCGATCAAAATAAATTCAAAAGTTTAAATTTTTTGCATGTAGACACATTACTCAGGTAAATAGATTTTAACAGTTCAGATTCATCGTTTTAAATCTATCTGGTAGATTTTACAATTAAATTTACAAAGAAATTTGATGAACTTAAGAATACTCTAATTCTACTCCTATTCATGACAAATTTAAGGCTGCATCACACTAACTTTTGTTGGATTTTAGCCTCATGAGCATGGATCACAAGCCAACATCACCATGCATTACATTCTTCAGAACAATAAAACGAAAAAAGGAAACAACAACGAGTTGGTTGATGTTTCATTAGTTCAGAATAATTGAATTTTTTTTATGAACTATGTTGTTTCGTAATAAAACTGATGGAATTTCACTTTTTTTTCAAAAAAAAAAAAAAAAAAAAAAAAACGAGCCTTTTCATCCTTGCATATTTCATTGCGCGACCGCATACATACACAATTCAACATGAAATCGTTTATTCAAATTTGTACATTGTATTTTAAAACACTAATTAACCAATTTATTCACTTGACATAGTGATACGTAGGGATTATAAGTGTAAATCAATTAATTCGATTGATCTGACTAGAATAATAATGAATTTACAATATAATTGATTAGGATTAAATTTTGGAAAATTCGCAAAATAATATTTTGTATATGAATTTTGTACTAAAAGCCGAGAAAATGATATGTAATATTTTTTTTTGAAGTAACAATTATAATATTATAAAAATAATATGATACCTTGTTTTTAAATGAAGCTTGTTCTAAATTATGGTTTATTAGACTATTTTATATTTTTATTGTTCTATTTATTGTTTGTTAGAATATGACATAATTTTATTTGTACTTTTAATAACATTTCAATTTCTGCAATAATTTACCTACGGGTTATTCTAAAAAAAAAAAAAATTCTGCAATATTTTTTTTACTACATAAAATAAAATTTAGATTAAATAACTTTCATCTAATGATTTATTAATTGAAGAAAAAAAATATTATAGTCCATCTATAAATGAGAAGGGTACACATTATTTCCTATAACAAAAATTTGAAACATTGTATGTAAATATAAAACCATTAAATGTGATTAATGTTATTTTTCTCTAAATTTATATTAAGAATTGATTAAGGTTTAGAGCATCTACATCCCTGAAACTCTTGGAGTTTCTAATATGATGTGGCAGTTTCTAAATTAGTTTCAGGGATGCAGATGGGTTTCTTATTTAGCAACTTTGCTCCAAAGTTTATTAATAAGAAACCGTTTATAAACTTTGACGTGGCCAAATAATTCGCTGAAATTTTTTTCTCCTGTAATTTATTTGCTGATGCGGCAATTAAGAAACTCTAATTTTAGTTCCAGGAATGTGGGGGTTTAGAAACTTTTAAAGACACAATTTCTAAAAATTAGTTAACAGTTATTTAGAAACTCCAAGAGTTTCAAGGATGTAGATGCTCTTAGGTGATATGGATAGCATAAGGCATTCTGTATTACGATATCAAAAATCTATTGTATAAATTTCAAACTTCGACCTAAGTAGCTCAATAAATTAGTTATATAATAAGCTTGTAGCATACCAATTTTTATTATTTTTGAAATTATTTTACTACTTTTTTATGATTTATGAAAGATGATAAAAAAATAATCTAAAACATTCAGAATTTTTTTTATTTTTAAGTCATTTTTTGTCATCTTTCATAAATCATAAAAAAATAGCATAAGTCATTTTTAAGTCACCTTTAATTTTTAATTTTATGGCAATCAAAATTTTAAAAATCAAAGTTCACAAATTACCTACATCAATGATATTCTCATTAGCTTTTCATAACTGTCAAAACAAAATTAAAATTTTATAATCTTTTACATGTTTACAGAGAAAAATAGTATTAATTATATTTAACTATTTTACTTTAAAAATCAAACAAAAAAATATTAAAATTTAAAAAAAAAACAAAAAAAAATGAGGCATGCAACTCTATTTGTTATAGATTGAAATGAAGAAATCAGATTACGTGTGTATGACTTGTATAAGTATGAAGTGCCAACGTGTCATGGCGCGCACAGTACATGACCCTTCCAACAAATATAATAATAACTGGAAATGGTAGGGTCCATGTTTGGAAAAAGCGACGCCGCGATCGAGATTGACGGGGTCACGAGAATTCCTTCTTTAATCGCCACAATGTACTGGGGCAGAATATATCCAACAGACGTTGTAGCAAATTATGTCCTTTAGATATTCATAGTCGTTAGATTCTCTTCAAGATTTGTCTGGAAATAAAAATATCGAGTGGAACAGATCTCCTGGAAGATTTAACGGTGTAGATCTCGGATCGGACTGAATTTAGTCTGATGCCCATTGAAGTCCTTAAAACCTTGCACATCCCTCCAAATTCTTTGTATGGATCCTGTAAAGTAATGTATATTTTGTGTTTCCATATAGACCGTACGATCAGAAATTGGGTCAATCCGGCCCAAAGTAAAATTTACAGGGTCCCTTTATATTCGTGCTGTAACAGATATGATGGTTTTGATCCTAAAGGAAATTGTGGGTTACTTTAGGGTACTGAATTCTGCAAATTCTCATCAAATAAACCGTCGCTTGTCTCTTTTCGGGTCTCTCAGTCAATCTCCCTCTTCTCTTCTCTCCAGCTTTCCAAGACATAAAGTAACGTACATTTTGAGTTTATATCCAGACCGTACGATCAGAATTTGGGTCAATCCGGTCCGAGGTGAAATGCACTGGGTGTTATAATATTTGTGCCAAAACAGATCAGACGGTTTGGATGGAAACAGAAAAGTTGTGCTACTTCTGGGGTTCATAATCCCGAAATTTCTCGAAACCGCCGTTTGTCTCTTTTCGTGTCTCTGATTCTCTTCTCTAGCTTTCCAACCCAAAGGATCGCATATTTTGTGTTTGTATCCAGCAATCAGAATTCGGGACAATCCGGTCCGAGGTGGAATTAACTAGTTTTCTTAATATTCGTGCCAAGACATATCGAACGGTTTGGATCGAAACTGAAAATTTGTGTTACTTTTGGGGTTCATATTTCCCAAATTCTCGAAACCGCCGTCTCTTTTCGTCTCTCTCAGTCTTCTCTGATTCTCTTCTCCAGCTTTCCAAGACATAAAGTATCGCACTTTGTTTGTATCCAGACTGTACGATCAGAATCGGGTCAATCCGGTCCGAGGTGTAATGCAATGGATGTCTTAATATTTGTGCCAAAACAGATCAAACGGTTTCGATCAAAACTGAAAATTTGTGTTGTTCATATTCCCCAAATTCTCGAAACCGCCGTTTGTCTCTTTTCGTGTTTCTCTCAGGGTCTATTCCGAGGATAACAAAAGTTCACTTCATTTCAATAGAATAGAGTTGAAAAGAGATGATTTGAAATTGAATTTTAGTGATTAGAATGATTAAATTAGAAAGAAGAATTGATTTGACGATTAATCAAAATAGTCAAAAATTTGATATTATTTTCTCTTCCTCTCCGTAGCTACCCTTAACCCTCTCATGTTTTAGACTACTCTTTCATTGTCGGTCTCGTTGCAATCTCCCTCTCCACTACTCTTCCGTCCATTTTTTACTTCTTCACTGCTCCTTCGTCCCGACCTTTGTCTCTCTTCCCTGCTCCGTCTCAACACTCAGTTCCAAATCAGAAAATACGAGGGTACAATAGACCTTTCACATCAGCTAATTGAATTCTCGTCAAATAACTTGCTTTCTCTCGTGATTTCTCCGCAGGATTTGGCGCTCCTCAAATCCAGTCGAATCCTTTCTATTTTTTTTGTCTCAGCGTTCTGATCGGGGTGATTAAGAAAGAATTCTATTTCTATTTCCAGTTTAAGGGAGAATACTGGGTTCCGATCAGACCCTCAGTCTTCTCTGATTCTCTCCTCTCCTCCTCTCTCGCTTTCCAAGAATTCCAACAGGAAGCCGATGATTCCTTCTTCCCCGGTGCCTCACTGACTACCGGAGAAAGAGAACTCGAAGGAAGAGGCTTCAACAAAACCCTAAACCCTTTTCCCTTTCTCTCTACGGTTCGTTCAGTTCTAACTGCTAACTTAAGTCGTCGTTTGTCGTGCGCTACTCGATCTAATGTCAGTTTTTGTAATGTCGGTTTTTCCATCGTTTGTATAGAATCAGCCTTTGGTCCAGTGGCAAAGAAAGTAACTTCCGTGTGGGAGGTCGCAGGTTCGAAATGGTATCCGGACAATCGGAGAGCTCTAGCTGTCATAGGCCGGGCTGCTCCGACGGAGGTGGTGGCGGTGGTAGTGGTGACAGGGACGGTGAAGGAACTCTTGGCACTGGTCTCTCATCTGATTCTGCACTTCCACCTCTGGCTTCCAATCAATCGTACGTATCCTTTGTCTATTTCCATGTTGTCTGTTTGCGTATGAAAAATTGGAAACTTACATGTCAATGTAATGTTAGTTATGTTTTGATGCTGAACTATTTTCAACGGTAGGCCCATGGAACTAGTTTATGGGGTACATTGATTGTAGCAGCTACTAAGAATATGGAAGGAAAGGTTCGCTTGCATCGATCCTGAATATTTTGTACCAGGGGAAGTGCTATCTCCCTTTCAGGATTTAGATCCAGTGCGGTACCCTACTGTGTAGAATGAGATCTTCATTGTCCGTTTTAACATGGCACGAATCTTAAAGATGACCCGTTATAATCCAAATAGGCATCGGAATTATTTTGGCTTGGCTGGGAGTTATTCTGCATGGTTGGGTACACACATTTGCTGATACTCCATTCTGTGAAGCATATTTTGCAAGTAAATTGTCATTCAACAGCATTACCTATCTGAATGGCATGAATGTGCTGCATTTTATTTTATGTTTTTTTGACATAAGTGGGTAAAAGCTTACTGGTTTCATTAAAGGAATCAGAAGTTTACGGGACTGATACCAAACAGCTGGTACCAGCTCTCAGTTACAGAGTATTACATAGTTTTAGCTAAAAGCAGTAAAAATAATACAAAAGTTCTACACAAAACACATATCCAGATATTAAAGGAAACAAGCAAATTACAATAAATTTATGATAAATGATCTTCATCTGTTATGTCAATTAGGGTTTTTCCTTACCTGATGAATTTATATTCTTCTTACGTTTAACTTGGGACCAAATGCTTTTTTGGACCTTTTCTAATGGTTTTGTACTTGTTGAGCCCCAATTCCCCATGATAAAACAATGAAAGATAATAAAAATTTTAGAGAACCCGAATGGTATAATACTGGTGAGCTCATACTTTTGTTTGCTACAGCTTGAAGGGATCTTTAAATGAAGAAGATGAGCCTCTAAACCTGAACCAAGTCAGCAAGGTTCCTGATGCAAGTGCTGATCTTGTCCATGCCGCTTTAAATGGAGGGGCTTCTCTGAACAACTCTCGATCTCATGCCCTACCTCCTCCTCACGGTACAATTACTTTTTATCAATTTTCTTCCCAATAGTACTTATTCCAAAAAATCATAATTTATGTTTTTATCTGTACTCTTCTATTTTTATTAGAGGCACCCGATAGTGAATCTGAAGATATTCCCATAGCTGCCTTAAGGCGTGCAAAAGAAGGCAGAGGAAATGACAAGGTAATAGATGTACCCAGTGAAGATGACGAACTGGAGATAATTGGTGTGAACGAAGCACCGGTCGATAAGAAACACAAGAAAAAAATGCCTGTTGTCTCATCATGTGTCGGCTGGAGAACTCGGTTGTCTCGGGGGAAGCAAGAGAGAGTTTCTTACTCTACCTACTTCCAAAAATTATCTGATGATTCTGGAGATGAAAATGTAAAGGATGATGACATGAAAGATGAGGATGTTGTTGAAGAGGAAGAGGAAGACAGTAGTATCAGTTCGGGGGAGGAATTTAACAAATCCGAACCCGATAACCTAGACGATGACATGCTGATTGGGGACTGGCAAGAGCGGTATCGTGCTGTGAAAAGGAAAATCATGGAATCAGATCAAGTAACAGATGAATTGGATGGTTTCATGCCTGGCCCGACTGCTAAGAAACTGAAACTCGATAACCCAGACGAGGTTCATGTAATCGAGTCGGATCTTGAGACGGATTTTGATCCAGATAGAGGGGTATTAAGATCCGCTTCCTCAGATTCTGATTGGGAGGAGGAGATTCGGTATGTACCATCCAGTGTAGGTGGGAGCCGCAGTGCTGGTTTCCGCATTACCAGTAATGGTTCAGGCACTTATCAGGCAAAGACCCCCGGGTCGAAAAGTTTCCCACGCCCGTACCGTTATAGTGTTAAAAAGGATGGATCGGGCTCAAAATTTAGGTCATCTAAACGGCACAAGAGTAGTAGTAGTAGTAGTGCAAGGAGTAGAGGTTCGAAAGGCCGAGATCTTTTGAGGATGTTAGTTGATAGGATGTCTGATGAGAATGGTTCAGTGGATCCAAACCAGTACGGGCTGAAAGATGTACTACCACTGATATTCTTCTTTGAGGATGAGTTGGAGGAGAGAGAAAAGGAGGAGGAGAGAGAATTGGATGAATTGTGGGCTGATTATGATTTTGCTGTGGAATCAGAAAATATAGGGAGGTACCGAAATGATGAGGTACAGTGGCTTAGAACTTTTTTTTTTTTTAACTATATTTGTTTTTCTTATTGTTTTTATTGTATTTTACTTGTACCTTCACTAGCATTTTTCATAGAATAATTGTTGTTTGTAAATGTTAACCTACTTTGTTCTTTCCTGATTTGGTCTGGTAGCATGTAGAGGATTTAATGGAGTTCATAGCAGTTGGGCGTTAATTTTGCATGCATTTTATTTTTCAAAACTTTGTACCCGTGCATTGGACTTCTCGTACTTAATAAAACTGCCTTGTAAACTTTTTTCTTCTACTTTTTGTAGGTTTTAAATTTAGATGAAGGTGCAGTATCGGATCGGACTTCTGATATTAATGGGTATTGCCCAAATGGACAGCATGATTTGATATTAGATGAACAAATTGGGGTTATTTGCAAGAATTGCCCCTTTGTGAGCATTGAAATCAGATACATCCTCCCTGCCATGGTATATCTGCACTTGCTTTTGTCCTTTTTTATTACTAGAAGGTGTGTCTATTGTATTATGAACAGAATATGTGATGCCATGTTAATAACATTCATTTGGAATAATGAGAGAATATAACAAACTATATAGTTCCAATTTGCGGGTGTTTCTTTACATAAGATTCTCTCTTTTATTTTTAATTTTTTTATAGTGAACCAGATTAGGATTAGCATATGCCTTGCAATACTTTTACCATTTCAGTGTGGTATATTTAATAACACGTAGAATCAATAATCTCTTGTTTCACAAGATGAGCATTTCTACCCTATATGAACTGCATATTTATAAATTTTACTTGTGCCCCCAACCACTTTTTATCTTTTCCTGTATCATGGTACATAATTAGTTAGTAAACGTTTCTCATTATTTGAATTTCATTTAATTCAGGCTACTAGCATGGTTGACAAATCAGCATGGAGAGTCTCTACCTCTGAGGCAAGGATCCCACTCCAGTATAGTAACCTATGTGCAAATGAGGAAACCAGTGAGGCTAAACTATGTTACAACACCCTAAATGGTACAGTGTGGGATCTAATTCCCGGCACATTCTCCACCATGTACGCACATCAACGCGAGGCAATGGAGTTTATGTGGAACAATTTGGCCGGAGGGATTGACCTCGACTCCCTGCGCAGTGGGCCCCCCACTGATGTCATCGGTGGATGCGTTGTGTGCCATGCACCCGGCACAGGAAAAACCCGGCTTGCCATTGTCTTCATCCAAACCTACATGAAAGTCTTTCCAGATTGTCGGCCTGTCATAATTGCGCCACGTGGGATGCTCTACACATGGGAGGAGGAATTTAAAAAATGGAACGTTAACATTCCATTTCACATATTAAACACAAGTGAGTACACCGGGAAGGAAGACAGTGAGATAAGAAAACTGGTACGAAATGAGAAACGCTCTGAGAAGTTGACCCGGTTGGTGAAGTTGTGTACCTGGGATAAAGGGAATGGTGTCCTTGGGGTAAGTTATGGCCTTTATACAAAGCTAACACTTGAGCGGTGCAAAACTGAGGAGGATGCTAAGGTAAGAAAGGTTCTACTAGAAAGGCCAGGACTACTTGTACTTGATGAAGGGCACACACCGAGAAATGCAAGGAGTTGTTTGTGGAAAACCCTAGGGAAGGTAAAATCAGATAAGCGGATCATTCTCTCAGGCACCCCATTTCAGAATAATTTCATGGAGCTGTACAATATTTTGTGCTTGGTTCGGCCTCAGTTTGCCGAAAGATTCTTGATCAAACGGCCAAAAAGAGGACGGCATCAACCTATTGATCCTAATGAAGGTAAAGGAATCTGGAATTCAATCACTAGTAATGTAATAGATGATAATGCCGAAGAGGTTAGAGCAATTTTGAAACCCTTTGTGAATATACACACTGGGAATATTCTCCGAACCCTACCTGGGTTAAGGGAGTGCGTTATTATTCTCAGCCCCAGTTCGTTCCAGAAGGATGTTATTAAGAAAGTGGAGAGCATTGGTACAGGTTGTAATTTTGAAACTGAATACAATATTTCCTTGGCCTCAATTCATCCTTCCTTAGTTGCAACTTTAAAATTGACAGAGGAAGAGGCTTTGCTTGTAGACAAACAACAGTTGGAAAAGTATCGATTAAACCCAAACGAAGGGGTAAAAACAAAATTTGTTATAGAGGTTGTACGTCTATGCGAGGCTTTGAAGGAGAAGGTCTTGATTTTTAGTCAATTCATTGAACCCCTATTGCTCATAAGGACACACCTCATAAATCTCTTTCAATGGAGAGAAGGGACAGAGATTCTACAAATGGACGGTAAGATTCTACCTAGATACCGTCAAGCCTCAATTGATATCTTCAATGACCCAGATAGTGATGCTAGGGTTTTGCTTGCATCAACAAGAGCCTGCTGCGAGGGAATAAGCTTAACGGGTGCATCAAGAGTTGTGCTATTGGATGTGGTTTGGAACCCAGCAGTGGGTCGGCAAGCCATCAGCCGGGCATACCGCATTGGCCAAAGAAAATTTGTTTATACCTACAATTTAATAACATCTGGTACAAGTGAGGTAGACAAGTATGACAGGCAAGCTGAGAAGGATCATTTGTCGAAGCTCGTTTTCGCACCTGAGATAGATTTGAATACTGTGAGAAATACTCTGAATAAGGCCGAAGAAAACCAGTCATCTGAGTTGGTGGCACAGGATAAGATCCTGTCAACTATGACCTCACATCGGAATCTACAAGACATGTTTTCCAAGATTTATTACCCACGTACCGAATCGAATATTGTCTATACTTACAACCAACTTGCCCCTGTTTAAGTCCGATGTACTCTGAGGTCGTGGGTTTGAAACCCGGATCGGAATCCCTTGTGGATATTAGATAGTTCGATGTACTCTTATGGGTTGACATCATGAGTTGATCCAGTCCATTTAGTTTCTATGTAGTTGGGCTTGTGTGTTGTTTTCTTTCTTTATCTATTCAAATAAATGTTGGTAGGCCGGATTTCTGAAAATTGAACATCTTGTGAACCTGCTGACATGACATATTCTGAGCCTTTCTCGTGTGAAATATTAGGGGAGCCCATCAGTGAACTGCATTATTGATGGTTCCTTTTTTTTATCAGCGAATAATTTTGTACTGCTCTGTTTGGTGTTTCGTATTATAAGTCTGATATCTTGTGGAGAATTAGTTGGGCCCACCCTCCATTATTTTTGGTATCTTTCTCAACTTTAATTATGCTTCCATAAACTCAAACTTTAGACAACATCAGCTTTTAGCATATATGCAAACTTCTCATCTCATCTATCCCAGACACGAATAGAGAAATATAAGAAAATTGTGGCAATGAGTTGCTCTCAGACACAGACTCGGCAAATTAAGGACATAGATATTATTAATTTATAATACTAACACACTTCATCTTTGAATAATTCAAATTTTCTTCTGTAGTTATCCAATCAATATTAATGGACAGCACAAAATGAGTTATTTAATAGAGCAAAATAAATGGACTACATACTGCTAACTAGCTAGTAATTAATTCCTTTTGTTCATATCTAAATTCCACAAACGCCCTCATAAGGTCTATTTTATATATCACTGTTATAAATAATTAAGTAACAAAAAAATAATAATTCAAAAGAAACCTACGAATTGATCGAGCTAACAAAAAAAATATATATATAATTCCACAAAAACCCTCACTTGACTTGAACATACTTTTTACATATATTTTTTACATTATATTAATTATTCTGCCAAAAAGATTCGGCAAGGTCTTCCATTAATTAAACCAATATGTTTACTTGTTTTGTTCATATATTGTCTATAATTAGAAGTTACAAGGGCAAACACAAGATTTTTGTCAGAGAGGGAAAGAAATTGGATTAAAATAGTTTATTGGGTTCAAACTCATTAACTAATCGGATACTATATAGAAAAACAATTAATATAATAAAAAAAACAATAAATATAGTATAGTCTTACATAATAAAAAAAAATATCATTATACATATTAAAAAAAAAAAGTTGGTTTAGATTCGTAAATTTCAATAAAATTTATAGAAAAACAATAAAGTTTTTCATTAACACTACTTTTGAATTGGTCTGGCAGGCTTTTTAGTTCTAGAGAGGGGCAAAACAATTTTCAGAGAGAGACAAAGTGACTCGGACCCGTCTTTTTCCCCTAAATTTCATAACCCAAGAAGAGGCAGCTTTCCCCCTCTAGCTGTGTGTGGGTCTGCCTCTAAATATATATTTTCCATTCATAAATACCACTAATAGCAAATCTTTAGATTGACAGGTTCACATGCAGGGGCCGAGGCTACAAGGGGTATACAAATTTTAGACATACATAATTTTATAATTATTTTGAATATTAAAAATATTTATATATTTTTTCTGAAAAAAATAGATAAAAAGCATATTTTTGAAAATTAATTCAGAAGTAGACAAATTTTATAAGTTTTGAAAATATAAAATAAATTTTGAAATTTTTTTGGACAAGGAATGGACAAGTGGAGAATCTATATCCTCTAATTGATAACAAAATATTAATGTTTAGATCCAGGCCATTTGATCAGAATCAAGAGCAATCAAACACGAAATAAAATACATGGGATCTTTTTAATATTTGTTTGAGTTTGATCATACAGTCAAGATCTAAACATATATATTTTGTTATTTTAGAGTAATATAAATTCAGCAAATCTACACCCTGATTACAAGAATGAAATAATATCTGCGAGAGTATCGTCGCGGATACTCCTGTCAGTAATACCAACACATTCAGAAAAAAAAAGAAAAAAAAAATTGTGTTGGTACACTCTCACAAATAATCATTTTTTACTCTCACAAATACAGTCTCATTCTTGTAGTCTCAGTCTCATTCTTGTAGTCTCCAGACTCCAATAGTTTGACTTTTCAACTATTCATTTGTGTCTCGACCCATTCGCCAATAAATTTCTCACTGTTCATATGGTCTAAGAAATGATTATTTGGCAGGATTAAGAGGGATTAAAGCTAAAGGTGCCCTAAGGAGGACATCCTCGTTCGTTGTAGTTATGTTGTTTGCATATTCATTGCTTTCACCTACGTACGTACAAAAAAATAAAAAAAATGAAAATAGAAATAGTAACGTTAATTATTTTGTTTGCCAATTATTATCGAATAATTTTGTATTGCTCTGTTTGGTGTTTCGTATTATGAGCCTGATATCTTGTGGAGAATTAGTTGGGCCCACCCTCCATTTATTTTGGTATCTTTCTCAACTTTAATTATGCTTCCATAAACTCAACTTTAGACAACATCAGCTTTTAGCATATATGCAAACTTGTTATCTCATCTATATATCCCAGACTTGCTCATAAAACCAGGTTTGTTATCTAGCAAACTTCTCATCTCATCTATCCCAGCTTTCAGCATATATAGCAATCATATTTAAAGCATTTTACCCCCAGAATAATAGCAAATAGATATTCAAACGTCAAAGCATTTGAAGAAATAAACTCACAGAGGTATGGCTCCTATTTATTACTCACAAAATTTTTCAGTCATTCAATTAATTTGGCCTACCTATTAATTGACATACCTAATTTTATATTTAATTGTCGTCTATTATTTACAGAGCATGTACTTCATTGTAAAAATGTTTTAAAATTAGTTGTAAATTTGGATGACGGATAATTGAGGTCTATTATTTACAAATCATGTACTTAGAGTCTTAGACCATGATCTGGAATGGTTTGGAAAATCGGCCGATTCCGAATTGACTCAGCCGAGTCGGACTGGAATCAGCCGGTAGCGAGCCGATTTTTCCCGAGTTGATTCGGTTGTGAGAGTTATGTGCAAAAAAACCATTAAATCGATGATGAATCGAAACAATCAGACAAATTTCCTCTATTTCTCCTTCGTTTAGAGTCAAATTAAACTATTTTGATAGTTAAATCAAACCAATTTGTGTTTTACCATGGATGTGGAAGAGAATTGGGGAAAAATAGATGCTACTCGGAGAAGAGAAGAAGCTTTAAAGGATTATAAAATGTTAGATAGACATGATGTACATGAGGTGTACTGTTATATTTTGACAATATAATTGTTTCATAGTAGACCATGTTTATATCATCTCTTATATAGATAAATGATCCTAACGGATTGTTGTAAATTTGTAATGTTAAGCTCACCAAAGTTTTGATGAGCTTAACTCTAAAACTCATCAAATCGATTTCAAATGACGAATTCGAACCGTTGAAATCCGCATACCTTACGTGTAGATGCATCACACATAAGGTAGGCGGATTTCAACGGTTCAGATTCGTCATTTGAAATCGATTTGATGAGTTTTAGAGTTAAGCTCACCAAAACATTGGTGAGCTTAAGAGCACCCTAGTTCTACTCGTTATACTGAATAGAGACAAGGGTGTCTTGTGTACAGCTGTTGTCTATTGACGTTCGACTGTTTTTTTTTTTTTTTTTGGCTAAATTAAGGGATGGGAGTATGGGATTAACCTAAAAATTCGATTTTTATAAAAATATAAAAGTTGAAATTAAAAAGAAGAAGTATTTCTCCTGTAAATATTAGTTAGTTTATTATTATTTTATTTAGGATTAAATAAGTTTTATTTATTTAAGTAATATCAGCACAAATTTGATCGTTATCATATTAATGTCTTTATTATTTAAATCAGTACAACAATATCCTCTTTATATTTCAATACATAGAATAGCGAGATGATTCAGCTAGGTCGTAGAGCTTTTGACAGTAAAAAAAAATGTTTTAGTTATAATGCTTGTATTATATTATATTAGTGAATTATTTTAGTGTAATATTTTATTTTAACATAATTTTTTTGACAAATTACTTTTTATCATTTTTTTCTATTTTTTTAGTACAAAATAAGCTTTTGTTAAAAAAAAAATCTAAGTTTCTAATCCGATTCAGCCAATTTCGGACGATTTATCCGATTCTGTTTCCGATTCCAATTTTCATAACCATATTTTGGTGTGATTTTTTTTTTGAGAAGAAACGATATTGATAAACGCACATAGTGTCCATTAATTGCATAATTGTAATAATAAAAAAGTTGTTTATTTTCGGATAAAATTGATCAGCTTGGTCATCAAATCACACCGTGTGTTAACGGAAGTACAAGATGTGAGTCATCCTATGAATCCTTAGTCCTAACAAGACAATAATTATTTATATTTGAGTAATCTTATAAACGCGCGTGTCGCTGTTAGCAAAAGACCCACTAATTAATAGCTCATTCGCTCTCTCTAGCTGTTTGTTAATTAGTATGATGTTGAGGTAGTACCATATTGTTGGAGCCTTACAAGTTAACCAGGATATACAGTTCCGTATGTTACCAGTATGCACAGCCAAGAATAATTAATGGTTGTTTAATTTCTTTCCCCTTATTTGCCAAAACACTATTCTTACTCGAATTTATTGGTACTACAATTGTTCACCCAGTTTGCACGGCCAAGAATAGACGAAGCAACTTGAAAGATGGCCGAAGGGATAGTTACTTTTGTTTTGGAGAAGTTGTCGGATGCTGTTGTTAAAGAGGTTCTACAAATACAAGGTGTCGGCAAGCAAGTGGAAACATTGAGTCTTGAGCTTCGTCGGATTAAATCTTTTCTCAAGGATGCCGACATGATGCAGACCTTAAATGAGAGGCAGAAAAATTGGGTCAATGAGATCAGAGATGTTGCTTACTACATAGAAGATGTTATTGACAATGCTCATTTCTTGAAGGCTCCCGAAAACCCTTCGAAAGAGTTCCCGAGAGGAGGTTCTCGAATTGTTGGTGCTGGTAAAAGGATGTGGGGCAAGCGCAAAAGGCTCCCAGCTTTGCACAACCTTGGCAGTGAGATGAATGAGATCCTGGCACGAATTCAGGATATCATACAAAGTAGAGAGAAATATGAAATAACCTTTTCGGGTGAAGGTAGTGGAGAGCGGCTGAAGCTACCGGTCAGGCCCATTATAGTACCTGACATTGATGATCCTTCTGTTGTCGGCTTCGATCCTCATAGGGACAACATTGTGCAACACTTACTTGACACAAGCACTAAAAGGCGTGCTATCATCTCCATTGTGGGACCTGGTGGGCTCGGAAAAACCACTCTTGCTCAAAAAGTCTACAATAGGTAAATATGATTATATGAAGCAATTGTGTCAATAATTGATTAACAATATGTTATTTCAATCTTTCAAAAACTGATGACCATCTACTTCTTTTCCTACAGCAATGATGTTAAGAGACAGTTTGATGTTCACATATGGGTAACTATCTCTCAGGAGTTCAATCTAATGGATATTTTGAGAAAGATAATAGAGCAAGTCCAGCCTCTCCTTCCAAACGACCTAGAACGGGGAGAACAACATTTATTGAGAAAGCTTCACGAAACCCTTGATGGTAAGAAGTACCTTCTTGTTTTAGATGATATATGGAAAAGTGATCTATGGATTCAAATTGGTAGGGGGGTTTTACCTGATGAGATTGGAACTGGGGTAATCATGACTACTAGAATCCAAAACATTGTCGGTGATGCTGAACCATATGAACTTCCCTATTTAACTGAGGAAGCGAGCTTAGAGCTTTTGCTGAAAAAGGCTCTGCCTAATCGAGAGTATCCTGATGATCTATATGAGCTTGGAAAGCAATTTGTTAAAAAAAGTGGTAGATTACCCCTGGCATTGGTGGCTTTGGGAGGTTTATTATCAAAAAGACCTGACAATTATGCTGCTTGGAGTAAAATGTTGCAAACTATGAACTGGAAAACTGATGGGAGAGAATGTACTGAGATCATAGCCACCAGCTACAATGACTTGCCATTTGTCTTGAAGTCATGTTTTATGTACCTAGCGGTTTTCCCTGAAGACTATGAAATCAATGCTGAAAGATTATTTCAGTTGTGGGTTGCTGAAAGGCTCATACCGGCAGAAGAAACCAGAACATTGGAGGATACTGCTGAGATCTTTCTGGAGGATCTAGTGCAAAGGTATACTTCCATAGTTCAACATTCTTTTACAGATTTATCTAAGATACGGTTGATTTTTTATTTATCTATATTTTTTGTGTGATAAGATATCTTACTTTTAAAATTTAATTGGCTATTTAACAATAAATTCATACTCTTGACTAACATTTGTCGTATAGATTAACTATACTATTTAGTTTAAAACAAACATGCCTAAGAAGTTTCTCTGTTGCATTTATCAGAGAACATAATGTTTTGTCGTGTATTTAAGGATATGGTTATACGTCTTAGTTTTTACTTTGAATAATACAGGGAGTAAAATAAATAATGGTGTCATCAATATTTGTTTCAATACAGAACTACATTTTTTTCTCTGTCATCCTTGAAGGCCTAACTAAGTTTTATGTGTCGGTTCATTGCAATAAAAAGGTATTTGTTTGGAGGCCTCGTTGCACCTTTAATTTGGTAATCCTTTTGTGCTAATTAAAAAGAATCTCTATAATAACTATAAGTTGTTCAAAAATAATAATAAAAACAAATTAGTCTCGACAACATGCCTATTGGCAATTATTTTCTTTGTTTGGATTGCTTGTTTCAGTACATGATTGCTCATTTTGGTAAATGCACTTAATATGATTGGTTTGCTCACTAGTAGGGGTGTCAATGATACCCTTTTAATCGTTTACCCGAGCCATATCGTATTCGATAAGACGGGTATGAATAAGGTTCTTTTTCGTTAGGTTATCGGGTATGAATATGAGTAAAAAAAATAATGTTAACTTATTGGGTGAGGGTATGGGTAAGAGCTATTTCATATCTATAATCATATAGGGTAATTAATAAATATAAAATAATTATATGATAATTTTTTATACATATAAGATATAACTATATAATTTTATTATTATAATTAGATTGAATAATATTACATTTCTTATAATTTTTTAATTAGTAATTTATGACAAAATTGATTTATACAATATTGTATTATTTCATTTAATTAATAATATATATCTTTTAAAATAATAATATCAATAATTGTAAATGGAATAGAAAGATATATTTCTTTATATTTTTCTGTTATTAGGAATATGATTTATTTATATATTTATTTAGACGATGGATCAAGTTATAACAATTTTTGAGTTACAACAATTTACCACAACCATTTTCTACATTTTCAAAGTCCAAATTGTCAATCCAAACCGTTAGATGTGATCTCCACAATAAAATGTGCTTGGACACCAAATTTTACATTTTTTGGATTTTTTTTTACTATTTATTAAGATGGGTACAAAATTTAATGGTCTGAATTTGACTAGTTTTTTTACCCATCTTAATAAATAGTAAAAAAAATCCAAAAAAATGTAAAATTTGGTGTCCAAGCACATTTTATTGTGGAGATCACATCTAACTGTTTGGATCGATGATTTGGACTTTGAAAATGTAAAAAATAGTTATGATAACTTATTGTAACTCAAAAATTGTTATAACTTGATCCCTCATTTATTTATTAGTTATATTCTGTGATAAAATGATATAAGCTATCAATGTATTCACTAATTACTATTATTTGTTTCATTAACCGTTATCTTAATGGGTAAGGATAAGGTTAAGCTAATATTTAATGGATAGGGTAAGGTATGAGTAAGACAAATTTCAAGTAGGCATGGATATGAATATGTGACCACCTAACCCGTACCATACACGTTAAAACCTACTCATTCGATTACTCATTTTGTTACTCAGTAGCTAGTTTTACATATTGTCCTATGTTTTACAAAACTTGTATCTTAGATTCAACAAGCTACCGATTGTCTTTTTTTATACCTTTTACATACCCCTACTACAACAGTAACAATTACTGCTTTTCGTTTCTCAACATTTCTTTTCAGTTTACGATATGCACATTTCTACATACACCTCCTATAATCCAAAGAACTTCGTTTAATTTTTTAATTTTTTTTCAATAGAAGCTTGGTTCAAGTATCAAGGAGATCTCACGTTGGTTCCATCACAAGTTGTCGTATACATGATCTCCTTCGTGAAGTTGCCATCCAAAAGGCCAAGGAGGATAACTTTGTCACAATTTGCTTGAAACCTCCTGACAATTGGATGAGCGTCGCCAAGGCACGCCGTGTGGCAGTGCATTACTCGGGTTGCGATGAATTGATGAAACATGCAAATCCAAATCTCCGTTCTTTGTTGTGCTTTGAGAAGCCATTGCCAAATTGCTCTCGGCAAAGGCTGCTTAAGGTGTTGGGTGACATGCATGAGTATTCTCCTAATAACCCAATTAACTTTGAGTATTTTCATGGACTGACTCAGTTAAGGTATTGCAAACTTGCTGGGAGTGGTTTAATTAACACAACATCTTTTGAGTCGTTCATCAGCGGCCTGAAATTTGTGGAGACCTTTGATTTCAGAAATCTAGATAATGTTGGCGAGTTACCTGAAGATATATGGAATGTGAAAACACTTCGGCATGTGCAGCTAACTAGGGGTTTTTCAGGACCCTCATCATCTGCCGACTTAAGAACTCTGCAAACACTTCGAGGTGTACATGTGTGGAACCAAGACTCATGGAATGCACAGTTACCTAAACTACCAAATCTGCGCAGTTTAGGTATCGAAGTAGAGAGCTTGTTTTCGTGGGATTTATTTGCCAAGTTGCTTGACACACTGAAGCATCTAACCTCTCTTCACTTATGTGGAACTGGAGTGCCACTAGAAATAGTCAACATACAAAGATTTCCATTTTACCAACATTTACAATATCTGCATCTAATGGATCATTTCCCAAACAAGTTGTCGCTTCAGGTTGGCATGTTTCCCATCCACATCACAGAGCTTGTACTCAACGGTGTCCAGTTCAATGTTGATCCGCTGCCAATGCTAGAGAAGCTATGCAACCTCAGGCGGCTCTGTTTGTGCAGGCAAGCTAATCAAAAGATGAGCTGTTCAGATGGAGGCTTCAAACAACTACATGAGTTCATGTTTGTCGACCAGCTTGGCAATCTAGAAGAATTGGAGATAAAGTCGGGTGCCATGCCCATACTTAAGAAAGTGACACTACGTTGGTGTGACAAGCTGGGGGTGCCTCTCGGGCTTCAGTACCTGTCCAACCTCAAAGAACTCAAGGTAGAAGACTGCAGTAAATTAAACGAGCATGCAGATGAGATCCGTGACATCTGCAAACATGTTCCCTACATATATATTGGTCCGTTTATTTAATTTATTTTGGAGGTTTCCTTTCCGTACTGCTATCATTTTATTTTCCTTTCAATTTATTTGTTTTTTTACTTTTATTCTGGACTTGTTAAATATGCTTTCATAATGTAAGATTTATGTTTCAAATGATGTTTTTTTCGGTACTGTGTTCTAGATATGTATTTCAAAGACGAGAGACAAAAAGCTATTACGAAAACAAATTAAAGACTAATTGTGTTGATTTGAACATATTCTATATATGTATCATGGTGGTAATTGTATTGATTTGTTTCTACCTGCAGAAATTTTTTATTCTATTAAATATAAAATTTTGAATTATACTTCCGGAAAGAAATATTAGAGGAAATCCGAAATTTAGGAGTGCTCAATTTTAAATTCTGCCGCATAAAAACTTCTAGTTGAGAAAAAAAATTAGTGGCCGCTATATGGAAGTCTGGTCCAGTTTTCAGTATCAGAATTTAAAATTTCAGCTATTATAAATCTCGAAATTTGTTTAATATTATTTTAGAAGTTTGGATTTAAAATTTATATTCATTAAATTAAAAGGATAATTCTAACGTATGTACGTCAAGCTTTTGTGTATAATATTATTCGTTTGATATTTAAAGAGCGAAAACAATGACTAAATATAATTTTCGCTCTTTGTAAAAATCAATAACTAATTAAGTTGGGATGTGCGCTGTAAATCCATATGTTTATATTTTGGTACCACTAGTGCATGACATAATTGAAAGAATAAAGAGAGGTGCTCCGCTCTTTTGCACGGCATTTTGAAGACTATGAAATGGATGTTGAAAGATTATTTCAGTTGTAGGTTGCTGAGAGGCTTATATCAGCACAAGAATCTAAAACATTGGAGGATACTACTGAGATCTTCCTAAAGGATCTAGTGCAAAGATATATATACTTCCATAGTTCAACATTCTATTATAGATTCATCTAGACCCGGTTGATTTGTATTAATTTATATTTTCTTGAGATAAGATATCTTACTTTTAAAATTTAATTGGTTCTCTTGACTAATATTTTTTGGTCATCCTTGAAGGCCTAACTAAGTTTTATGTGTCGGTTCGTTGGGAAAAAAGGTATTAGTTGCGAGGCCTAGTTGCACCCTTAGGTAATCCTTTTGTGCTTTTAAAAAGAATCTCTATGATAACTATGAGTTGTGTAAAAAGAATATATAAGAAATATAAATTAGGCTCGACAACATAAATATATAGGATACACAATTCAAAGTACCTGAGAAATTACACTTGTGATTAATAAAACACTGTACATGCATGAATTAATGGAGCAGGTCGTTTCCTCTGTCTATGATTTTTTTTTTTTTCTACATTGTTTATACAGGTAAAACTTTCCTATAATTCCGGGGTGATATCTTGGATAACTAAAAATAGAAAAAGTGAAGCTTGAAAAATGCCTTTTTTAGAATTTTAAAAATATTGGGGTCTCTATATATTGTTTGATTGCTCCAGCCTCCAGGTGCAAACAAAATTAAAGTTCATCAACTCATGCTGGAAGATTATGCAGGGATGGTCTTTTAACCTCAAGAAAATAATAGTAAGAAAAAAAAAAAAAAAAGCAAATCATGATCCCAATATCATAGAACTTAATTTTCATTTTTCTCTGCAAGCCAATACTCCTGGTAATTGAAGCCTGTTTCAGCCCATCCGTTTCAGGCCGAAACAGTTTATTTCGGCCATTCCATTTTTTGGTCCATAGGCATTCATGGGCCATATGTGCATAGGAGTCCATGGTAAGCTGCGCAACACCACTTAAATTCTCATACTTTTTGTTCACTCCGTGATTCGAACCAAATTGTTTTTTTTTTTTTTTTGGAAAAATATGGGTTTCGCCCGCCTTTAATTGATATTCGCGGTTACAAATTGTTCTATGAGTTGAGCATTAAAACTCTTAATTAGCCACTATACTAGACTATCTTATATGATATATGCTATTAGCTATGGTATTTAATTTAAGCCTTTTGTGTAAGTTTGGTTTTAAGTTATGATTATGATTAATCTAAATACCTTAGTAAAATAATAAAAAATATATGTAATAGGTGTATTGTATTCTAGCTTTTTCAAAATTGCCGTTTTATTTCGTATCTCATATAATTAATAACCATACTTGTATTCATGCAACATAGATTGAAGGTGATTGGTTTAAACTTATTTTTTATTTTGCACTTCCAATGTCTTATTGTTGGTCGTTTTCTTCATGTTTTCTTTTTTCCTTTTAATTAGGTGAGCCCGCGCCAACCACAATAATTTTTGTCTTAAAAGAAAAATTAGGTGGCACCACCACAAGAATTCTATAATTAATATATATATACATCAAAATGACGTAACCTTATATAGCAACATTAATTTATCAATCATATTAATATGGGCATGAATCATGTTTTTTTCTCATAAAAATAACATAACCTAGCTATATCACTTGCATCACATGACAAATCATTTAGTAATTTTTGAGAAATTACTTCTTCATATTCTGTTTAGATATGTGAGGACACTTTATTTCATGCCTAGCTTGTTAACTTACAAAAAATTGGTTTTACTGAGGGATAGACATTGTGCTGAAAAAGATCGAATACCAAAATTTAGTTTTCCACAAAGAACCCTAGGAAAATGGGTATTTCATATTTCATACCCAATCAGAAGTTGCTGGCATTGCTGAGTGCCCAAGCAACTTTTTGGTAATTTTGCAATTTTTACCCTCGGATTTTATTATTGACCAAGAAAATGGTAACCTAGTCGGTCCCAAGTACTACTCTGTTATAGTGTTTCATATTCTGTACTTGTCTCGTGTGAAATATTAGGTGAGCCCACCAGTGAACTGCATTATTGGTAGTCCCTTTCTTTATGTTTGCCTTTCTTTATATAAAGGATATTTTATTTTTTGCGCATCAGCAATCAACAGTGTATTTTATTTTAAAGTTTAAAAGGTTAAATTAATAGGCCACTTTGCTTCTTTCTCCAGTAGTTTGGAAAAAAATGGCATCTGACATTATGATTTTTAATGAAATCGGTGAGCAAACACTAACTTTATTCAAAAAGTTAAAAATTAAAAATTAATAGGTCACTTTTATGGAGTGCAATTGGGCCACTGAAAAAGCATTCCGTAGCACCTTTAAATTATTGGATCCCACCGTTGGAAGCTCCGACTTACCTTCCTTTTCCATTTTTTTCTAACTTTTATTTTATTTTTGTTGAATTTATTTGAATACTGGAACACAGATTTTTTTTTTTTTTATTTTTTTTGTCAAAGTAATTGAATTTTTTGCATGACTTGGATTTTATCAGAACCAACCATACGATCCATACAGCATATGGTATAGGGGTGTTAATGTATACGGTACAGTCGGATGGAGACATTTTCATAACCATATCTATTAAAATTGATCTTAGTCATATCCTACTCTTATATATTAAAAATTAACCTTACCCTACCCTATCCATACTTGCTAATATTATCGGGTAACGAAAGTTACGAAACAGTGGCGGGTGAATAATGGATAATACTAATATAATAATTAGTTTTATTATATTTTACAAATAGAATATTTAAAAAACATTCATTTTACACATGTGTAATTGCATTAATAATAAAAAAAATAAAATGTGCAATCAATTCCAATTAAATTGTTTTTTTTTGTAAAGTAGGAAAATTAAAAAATACGACTATATATTATTTATGTATATGTATATGTATATGTATATGTATAAGTATATGTATATGTATATGTATATGTATATGTATATGTATAAGTATATGTATATGTATATGTATATGTATATGTATATGTATATGTATATGTATATGTATATGTATATGTATATGTATATGTATATGTATATGTATATGTATATGTATATGTATATGTATATGTATATGTATATGTATATGTATATGTCTCGTATATGTATATGTATATGTATATGTGTATGTGTATTTTTCTATAATTTTAAATTTCATATTTGATTTACAAATTTTTTTGTGTAAATTTGATAAATCTAAATACGAATTTTCATGTATATTTTCAATAGAAAAATAAAAAAAATTAAAATTTTTTGTTTTAAAAAAAAGTAAAAAAAGTAAAAAAAAAAAAAAAAAAAATCGGGTTCGGTTAACAGTTAACCGAACCAACGAATCCGGTTAACCACTAACCGGACCCAAACCAAATTTCCGGTTAACGGTTAACCGGACGCTTTTAAAGGGTCCGGTTAACGGTTAACCGGTTTGGGTAGATTTCAAATTCCACAGCCGGTTCGGTTATTTTTTTAAATTTAATTTATTTTTTGGATATAAATAAAAAAATCGGCTTATTGAACATGCTTCCAAAACACAAGATTTATGTCTCCATCAATGATAAGTGTGCTGATTTGCTTCTAACTGCCGATTTTTTTATTTAATAAATATAAAATTTTAAATTATACTTCTAGAAAGAAATATTAGAGGAAATCCGGAATTTGGCAGTGTTCAATTTTAAATTCTTCCGTAAAAAAAAATTTAGCTGAAAAAAAGATAAATTAATGGCCGTGCTATATGCATGGAAGTCTAGTCCATTTTTCAGTATCAGAATTTAAAATTTGAAAAAGATTCTCGAAATTTTTAAATTTTTTTTTTAGAATTAAGTTTGGATTCAAAAATTTATATTCATTAAATTAAAAGGAAAATTCTAACGTACATTAAAATTCTTTATATGTTCTCAATTTATTTAGACATGACGTCAATCAAGTTTGAGTATTACATATAATTATCATTTTTTAAATATATATAATATCAAAGTTATAAAACTATTACTCAATGTGCACATGCACGGATCCGTATCCTCCCAGGTACATAACTCAACACAATTGAAACGGACGGCTCAGATTTACTCTCATCCGGTCGGGATTTGGGATGACAGAGGGGACAAGATTATTTATGCTTTGAAATGTGTGTCAATTCATTTTTGGACCGTCCGATTCAATTCTACTCAGTCAGGTAACCCTGAGGGGATACTAATTCCACATGCACTTCATGAGTATTACATCACTACATAACATTTTTTCATCAATGTACACCTTGCTTGACATGATTGGATGAGAGAAATTTCGCTTTTAATTTGTAATATTCGTTTAATATTCAAAGAGAGAAAACAATGACTAAATATAATTTTCGCTCTTTGTAAAAATTAATAACTAAGTTGCGATATGGACTGTAAATCCATATGTTTTTATTTTGGTAGCACCAGTGCATGACATGATTGGAGGAGAAGAATAAAGAGATGGAATGTAAAACATCATGCATGTGCGCTGATAGACACACTATACAGTGTCCACAAGTGGTGCTCATCATGAGCCTTGCATATATATGTGACACGTCTAATTTACTTTATTTTCCTTGCAAATATGGTTTAATTTTCTTTATTTTAAAATTGATTTTATAGATTTAATATGAACTTCAAAAATTATATATTTATTCTTTTTTTCTTTTACAATTATACTTTTGTTACACGGAAACTTTATTGTAGAAGTCACCTTATCAAAGAAAAATAGTTCTCTCGCGTATACTCAATCCCCCTATATTTTTTCTAATAAAAGAATGAACTATTTCTCTAAAATTGACACCAACCCAGTATTTTTTATTTTATTTTTACATTATGGAGGTGAAGTATATGTGGATTAGAGAGACATTATATATCTAAATGGGTGAACAAGAACAACAAATTGTACATGTGAAAATATTATCATATGAGTGTGGCAATGGTACTATGTGTTGTGTCAGATCTTGAGACTGATTTTGATCAAGATATATAGAGGGGTATTAAGATTCTCTTCCTCAGATTCTGATTAGGAGGAGATTCGATATGTACCATCCGGTGTAGGTGGGGCCGTGGGGGCAGCAGTGTCGGTTTTCGCATTACCAGTACATGTAATTATGATCTCTTCCTCGCTACCTCTCTTGGTTCATGGATCTATTATAAGTTTATAACTACATGTCCTTATTAACTACGTCAAACAATGTTGCAATTCTAGATCAGAAAGTTTAAACATTGGGATGCACAGCTGGTGAATCGTTAATTTTTACATGGTTATTAGCTAATTGGCAATCATACTTAATTACAATTAATCATTGGTCAATTATTTGTTACAGTATTTCATATGATGTGCAAAAGTATGGAAATAAAATAATGAATAAATGATCACTATATTAATTACATTATGAATAAATATGGTAGATATAAAGACATTTAAAGAGGATCAATATTATCCATACATTGACTCTCTTTTTTTAAGGATATCGTGTTAACATAAATATGAGTGGTGACAATATGCATAATTGGGGAAAAGGTGCGCAAAATGAAAATGAGGAGCGGAACTTGGCAATATGCTGCGCGAAACCTAGATCATAAACTAAAAAATTGCGCACTGGAAGGGAAAGGGGTCGGGTCATCAGGTATTAGAATCGGTTAATCAAACAACCGTTCTTAATTAATCATAATCAGGAACGGTTGTTTATAAAGAACCGTTCCTAATAGGGTCTGAACTATTAGAAATAGTTGTTATAAATAGCCGATCCTAATAGGCCACTATCAAGAATAATTCTTTATTATAAACAACCGTTTTGATTGTCTAAACTTTTTTAGGAACAACTCTTTAATAAACGACTGTTCCTGTTTCTACAATTAAGGTCGGCCATTTACTTTGTCCGTTCCAAATATATCATTATCGTTTTTTTTGCTATCTCCGATCCTAATGTGATGATACTAAAAGTGCATTTTCTACTAGTGAGTACTGTCCAGAGTCGTACTCCGGACTAACTATTACTTAAATTAAAACAAAAAAAAATAAGTTAATCATATCAACATTTACTCTATTACATTAAAAAAATTACCAATATATGTACAAAATCATGTTGCAACATTTGCTCTGTTACATTTACACTATCACGTGTATCTTGTGTTGTGTGTGTGATATGCGACGCTATCTATTTGTCTGATTTTGTTTGAGTTACAATTTATGTTGTTAACTCAACTCACACTGACACTACTACATAAAGCTTTATTGTACATGATTAAAAATGGGTTCGTACAAAATTGAAAATATTTATTTTAATTGACAAAAAGTTAAATTATATTAGCAAAGTATATTTACCTCATGGTACAAGACATCACTTTTGTCTGACATTATGTTCAGAATTTTATTATGGTATTTTTGCAATTAAATTTTCTTATGATATTCTCTAACATCATGGTGATTGATTTCCTATATCATAACTAAATTAATCAAACCATTGATTTGATAAAATGACAACACAGCCCAAATACACAAAAAAATTCTTTGCAAGTTGTTGCTATATATCAAATTTATAAAATCAATGAAAATAAATAATTTATGTTTTAAAAGAAAAATAGTAACCAGTTCTATTAATATTTCATTAAGGTTTTGGTTCTTTTTAGTAAATTAATATACATCTAGTATAAACTTATTTACATGATAAAAAGGCTCATAACTCAATAAGATATAATGATTAATGAAAGCACATGCATGCATTATAATTAATCCGTCTTTTAGTACATATGTGGAGCTTGGTGCAGATATTGGATCTGAACTTGATTAAATCAGCTGAATTAAACAAATGAATAAGGTAGACCTCGAGATCTGCGTTTGAATTTAACTAATGAAATAAATACAAATGAGTTGATGAGAGTGCGTCATGAACTAAATATATATCAATTAATTAAACAAAATAAAATGTCTAGAGGTGAATGCTTGGTTTCTTGCACCTCCGACCTCATCCTGTGCATAGAATGAAGGGATATACATTATTTTGCATCTTTTTTATAAACATTGTCGGCAAACTAAGCAAGAGAATGATTCTTTTCTAGTCTTGAAAACGGTGACAGCCCTCAGCACAGTAGAGGCCTTCAGCATTTTCTTTCTTTTCATCTGTACCGTCAGATTGGAATCATGCCAATCAAGTGTCCAGATGAAATGCTCAGTCCAATATATGAATGTTCTCTCCGTTTTCTCTCCTCTTTCAGTTACAGCTTAACAAAATTCACCTCTCTCTCTCTCTCTCTCTGTCATCCAGCTCGACAAATCGCCCATCCTATTGACGATATCGCCCCCTTCTTTTCAGGTCACTGCTTCACTCTCTCCATCTCTCTCTCTGTGTCTCACTTGAATAAGGTAGTGTTGTTTGTTCCTAATTCTCTCTCTCTCTTGTCGCTACATTTCTGATTTTGTTGATTCTTTGTGACTGACCTCACCGATTTAACGTTTAGGCTGTTGGCAGAAACTAAATTTAGGTTTTAGGGTTTGTCTTTTGTCAGAAAAACTGAAGCCTTAGAACTTAATTTTACTTTATTTTTGTTGCTGTTTTTTTGGTTAACAGCAAAACTTCAATCTTTCTTTGTTGCGTCCGTTGTTGTCTGTCCTTCTCTGGCTTCAAAGAGGTAAATTATTGTATTTCCTTTTCTGTTTTTATTTTTTCTTTGTAATGCATATATGCCCTTTGGTTTTTAAAGGAACCAGCATAGAACACCTCACATTAAACAGCATATATGCATTGTATTTCCATGTATATATGCCCTTTGGTTTTTTAAGAGAACCAGCATCGAACACCTCAGGAGAATGTTTAATCTGGCCATCAGTGATTCGGTGCACATCTTCGAATTCACGTTAATATTTTTTTTATAGATAAATGGTGGTAGATTTATTTAAGGCCTAAATTTTAATCAGCTTTTTGCTCAGAGAATGCTTTGCCCATGCTTAGGTAGGTACTTGAAACATAATCACTTTTTTGTTTTTGTAACATGAGTCCATGTACAGTTTAAGTTGTACATTGTGTAAGCTGAAGGGGCGGACCTAAAGAGGCTCACGGGTAGGCAAGTGCATTGAAACTTTTTTTTGGGTCTAATACAATTTGTACCATGTGCCTACCCCTGGATCAAGAGGGTGCCTACCCCTGACCCGGAAATTATTAAAGGCCCAATGAGAAATAATAAAAAAAATTTAGATCCAAATCCGTTCTCCCTGCAGTTGCAGTTGCGGATTGGTTGATCGGAAATTATTTAAAGTGAAGCGCAGGACTAAAAGACTTCGTTCTATTCCGGCATTTTTTTACTTGCTTCGGACGTCTAACTTCAAAGAGCATTTTGGGCAGGGCCCCTTTTTAACATCATCAATTTTCTATCATATAATACACAACGTACCTTTTTTATATACAAAAATTTAGTTATATTTCTATATTGAGTCATACAACACACTTTCTCCATTTCCTTCCTTTTTATTCATTTTTTTTAAATTTGTTTTTCTTAATTTTCTTAATTAATATTTGTGTCTTAATGTTTATATAACTCAATTATTTGATAAATATTCATTTTGTATCCGTATTTGAATCTGTATTAGTGGATTATCCGATCTGTATCCGTTTAAGACGGCTTTGATTTTAGATTTGATTTCCATTTATTATTCGTATTTTTATTCGTATCCGTTCATTGAAATACATATATAAATTTGGTATTAGCATTATCCGCTTAGATTTCGCTTGGTTTACACCCCTATATTTGTCTCTATTCAATCAAAAAAAATTTACTCTTTTCAAAATAAATAAATCTAGTACATCTGAGATTCCTTCTCAATTATGTACCAAGTCATATCACTTTGGCTAAGGTCCAAAGCACTCGTAATCTTAATAACTTCAACATCACTGGATAAAAAGCGACATAAAAAAAAATAGATGGCTCCGCTATTATAATGAATTAGAGAGCAAAACAAGATGGTTGTTGCTACTTCAGTTGTTCTCTTCTTCTTTTTTTCTTCTTGTTTTTATACTCTTGTTAGCATTTTGTATTTTAATTCACGAGATTCTATATTAAAAATGAATTATTTTGTAATGTTGTTAACATTTTGTGCCTGCCCATGATTGAAATCCTGGACCCCCTCCCCTGCCTAGATGTGTATTTAAATTGTGCTCTATTTTTTACATAACATGTACTTAATTGTAAAAAGTTTTAAAATTATATGTAAACTGGATAACGAAGAATTAAAATTATGGTGTATCATTTACAAAGCATGTACTTAGACCACGATCTTGTGTAAATTAGGTGATAATTAAAATTGATACATAGTGTCTATTAATTGTATGATTTTAATCGTAAAAAAAAAGGATAATTCTAATGTACATTAAAATTTTAATTAATGTGCACATGCACGGATCCGTATCCTCCCAGGTACCTAACTCAACACAATTGAAACGAATGGCTCAGATTTACTCTCATCCGGTCAGAATTCGAGATGACAGAGGGGACAAGATTATTTGTGCTTTGAGATGTGTGCCAATTCATTTACGAACCGTCCGATTCAATTCTACTCAGGTAGGTAACCTGAGGGGATACGAATTCCACATGCACTTGAGTATTACATCAATACATAACTTTTTTTCATGAATGCACACCTTGCTTGACATGATTGCATGAGAGAAATTTCGTTTTTTTGTAATATTCGTTTGATAGCTAAATATAATATTCGTTTAATATTCAAAGAGAGAAAACAATGCCTAAATATAATTTTCGCTCTATATAAAAATTAATAAGTTGCGATATGCACTGTAAATCCATATATATATATAGAGAGAGAGGTTGGCTCAGATCAAAGTGATAGTTCCTGAACTTTGGTGCTACCAATTTGTTTTTCAATTTTCAAAGTTCAAAACGTTGATCCGAACCGTTCAAGTCAATCTCTATATTAAAATATGCTTGGAGACCAAATTTTACATTTTTCTGAATTTTTTTACTATTTATTAAGTCACTTTGAAAATCGTTGATCCAATGGTGGCTTAACAAAATAGTAAAATCAGAAGCCATCGTTGGATCAGCGATTTTCAAAGTGGCTTAATAAATAATAAAAAAATTCAGAAAAATGTAAAATTTGGTCACCAAGCATATTTTAATATAGAGATTTACTTGAACGGTTCAGATCGATGTTTTGAACTTTAAAAATTGAAAAATAAATTGGTAGCACCAAAGCTTAAGAACTACCACTTTGATCTTAGCCAACCTCTATATATATATATATATATATATATATATATATTATTTTGGTACCACCAGTTCATGACATGATTGGAGGAGAAGAATAAAGAGATAGAATGTAAAACATCATGCAGCTGATAGACACACCATACAGTGTCCACAAGTGGTGCTCATCATGAGCCTTGTCAAGAAATATGCCAAGCTTGCATATATATGTGACACGTCTAATTTACTTTATTTTCCTTGCATATGTGGTTTAATTTCCTTTATTTTAAAATTGATTTTATAGATTTAATATGAACTTCCAAAATTCTCTATGTATTCTTTTTTTTTTTTTTTACAATTATGCTTTTGTTACACGAAAACTTTTATTGTAGAAGTGACCTTATCAAAGAAAAATAGTTCTCTCTCGTATACACAAACGCCCTATATTTTTTTCAAATAAAAGAATGAATTATTTCTCTAAAGTTGACACCAACCCAGTATATTTTTATTTTATTTTTACAATATATGTGGATTAGAGAGACATTATATATCTAAATGGATGAACAACAAATTGTACATGTGAAAATATTATCAGATGAGTGTGGCAATGGTACTATGTGTTGTGTCAGATCATTGGTCAATTATTTTTACATGGTTATTAGCTAATTGGCAATCATACTTAATTACAATCATTGGTCAATTATTTGTTACAGTATTAATTTCATATGATGTGCAAAAGTAGGTCATGGCATGCTGTTGAAAGAGGTACCTGCTGAGTCATTAGTCATTATATATTTCCTTGTTGATGCGAAAACACATCGAGGAAACTCCCCTTGCATGTGGATCTCTAATTTTGCTAGGTTACTAGCTAAATAATAATTTGAGGTACAAATTATAGTGATAATTATTCCGGGATTTCATAACAAAGGCACAGAAATATAGGATACAAAATTCAAACAAGTACCTTAGAAATTACACTTGTGATTAATAAAATACAAACATAAATTCATGTTGGATCTATGAAAGAACTGGATTAATTTGTGTTTCGGTAATAACAATGTATGAATAGAGCTGGTTACTCATGACTTTACCTATATCCATATCTAATAAACTAATGAAAAAAATCTTTCTTATACTTTTCTTATTTAATACGATACGATAAATAATTAAAAGGATATCATTGATTGACACCCCTATGTGTGAGCCCACCGGCGAACTGCATTATTGTTAGTTCATTTTTTCATGCTTTCTTTTTCTTTTTCATTCATGATAAGAATTAGGTGAGCCCACCAGTACAGAGGATGAGGAAATCTCGATATTTTGTCTTAAAAGCAAAATTAATTAGGTGGGCCCGACACAATAATTCTATAATTAATAAATATAAATGACATAACCTAGCTATTTCACTTGCATCACGTGACAAATTATTTAGTAAGTTTTGATAAATTAATTCTTCATTATACAATTGAATGTCCTTAATCGGTTTTAGTTATTTTGCTTGCACATTCCTTTTTTCACTTAGGTACGAAAAAATTAAAATAATAATTTTATTTTATTAATTTGCCATTTTTTTATCAAGCAAAGTATCTCCATCGTCTCTGATCAGCGAATAATTTAGAACTGCGCTGTTCCATGTTTCGTATTATGATACTGATATCTTGTGAGAAATTAGCTGGGCCCACCCTCCATTATCTTTGGTATCTTTCTCAACTTTATTTATGCCTCCATAAACTCAACTTTAGACAACATCGATCAGCTTTTAGCATATATGCGAACTTTAATTATGCCTTAAACTCAACTTTAGACAACGTCAGCTTTTAGCATATATGCAAACTTCTCATCTCATCTATCCCAGACTTGCTCAAACTTCTCATCTCATCTTATCCCAGACTTGCTCAACTTCTCATCTCATCTATCCCAGCTTTTAGCATATATAGCAATCATATTTAAAGCATTTTACCCCAGAATAATGGCAAATAGAGGTTCAAAAGTCACAAAGCATTTGAAGAAATAAACTCACAGAGGTATGACTCCTATTTATTACTCACAAAATTTTCCTGTCATTTAATTAATTTGACCTACCTATTTATTGCCATACTTAATTTTATGTTTAATTGTGGTCTATTATTTACAGAGCATGTACTTCACTGTAAAAATGTTTTAAAATTAGTTGTAAATTTGGATGACGGATAATTGAGGTCGATTCTGAGTTGACTCGGCCGAGTCGGACCGGAATCGGCCGGAGGCGAGCCGATTTTTCCCGAGTTGACTCGGTTGTGCGAGTTATGTGCAAAAAAACGATAAAATCGATGATGAATCGAAACAATCGGCCAAATTTTCTTTATTTCTCTTTCGTTTAGAGTCAAATTAAAATGTTTTGATAGTTAAATCGAACCAATTTGTGTTTTTCAATGGATGTCGAAGAGCATTGGGGAAAAATAGATGCGACTCGGAGAAAAGAAGAAGCTTTAAAGGATTATAAAAAGTTAGATAGACATGGTGTACATGAGGTGTACTGTTATATTTTGACAATATAATTGTTTCACAGTAGACCATGTTCATATCATCTCTTATATAGATAAATGATCCAAACGGATTGTTGTAAATTTGTAATGTTAAACTGAATAGAGACAAGGGTGTCCTATGTACAGCTGTTGACACTCGATTGTTTTTTTTTTTTTTTGACTAAATTAAGGGATGGGAGTATAGGATTAACCTAAAAATTCGATTGTTATGAAAATATAAATGTTGAAATTAAAAAGAAGAAGTATTTCTCCTGTTAATATTAGTTAGTTTATTATTATTTTATTTAAGATTAATTAAGTTTCATTTATTTAAGTAATATCAGCACAAATTTGATTGTTATAATATTAATGTATTTATTATTTGAATCAATACAACAATATCCTCTTTATATTTCAATACACAGAATAACGAGATGATTCAGCTAGGTCGTATAGCTTTTGACATAAAAAAAAAATTTTAGTTATAATGCTTGTATTATATTATATTAGTGGATTATTTGAGTGTAATATTTTATTTTAACATTTTTTTTTTTTGACAAATTACTTTTTATCATTTTTTTTTCTATTTTTTAGTACAAAATCCAAGTTTCTGATTCAATTCAGCAGATTCTGGCCGATTTATCCGATTTCGAATCAACAGTCAAGTGACCGATTCCGATTTTCAGAACCATATTCTGGTGTGTGTGTGTGTTTTTTTTTTTTTTTTTTTGAGAAAAAACGATATTGATAAACATACATAGTGTCCATTAATTGCATAATTGTAATAATAAAAAAGTTGTTTAATTTCGGATAAAATTGATCAGTTTGGTCATCAAATCACACCATTTGTTAACCGAAGTATTATATTATTGGATAAATCAAAATTCATATAGAACAAGATGTGAGCGAGTCATCCTATGAATCCTTAGTCCTAACAAGACAATAATTATTTATATTTGAGAAATCTTATAAACGCGCGTGTCGCTGTTAGCAAAAGACCCACTAATTAATAGCTCATTCGCTCTCTCTAGCTGTTTGTTAATTAGTATGATGTTGAGGTAGTACCATATTGTTGGAGCCTTACAATTAAGTTAACCAGTATATACAGTCCCATATCTTACCAGTATGCACGGCCAAGAATAATTAATGGTTCTTTTCTTTCCCCTTATTTGTCAAAACACTATTCTTACTCGAATTTATTGGTACAATTGTTCACCCAGTTTGCACGGCCAAGAATAGACGAAGCAACTTGAAAGATGGCCGAAGGGATAGTTACTTTTGTTTTGGATAAGTTGTCGGATGCTGTTGTTAAAGAGGTTCTACAAATACAAGGCGTCGGCAAGCAAGTGGAAACATTGAGTCGTGAGCTTAGTCGGATTAAATCTTTTCTCAAGGATGCCGACATGATGCAGACCTTAAATGAGAGGCAGAAAAATTGGGTCAATGAGGTCAGAGATGTTGCTTACGACATCGAAGATGTTATTGACAATGCCCATTTCTTGAAGGCTCCCGAAAACCCTTCGAAAGAGCTCCCGAGAGGATGTTCTCGAATTGTTGGTGCTGCTAAAAGGATGTGGAGCAAGCGCAAAAGGCTCCCAGCTTTGCACAACCTTGGCAGTGAGATGAATGAGATCCTGGAACGAATTCAGGATATCATACAAAGTAGAGAGAAATATGAAATAACTTTTTTGGGTGAAGGCAGTGGAGAGCGGCTGAAGCTACTGGTCAGGCCCCTTATAGTACCTGACATTGATGATCCTTCTGTTGTCGGCTTCGATCCTCACAGGGACAACATTGTAAAACAGTTACTTTACACAAGCACCAAAAGGCGTGCTATCATCTCAATTGTGGGACCTGGTGGGCTCGGAAAAACCACTCTTGCTCGAAAAGTCTACAATAGGTAAATATGATTATATGAAGCAATTGTGTCAATAATTGATTAATAATATGTTATTTCAATCTCTCAAAAACTGATGACCATCTACTTCTTTTTCTACAGCAATGATGTTAAGAGACAGTTTGATGTTCACATATGGGTAGCTATCTCTCAGGAGTTCAATCTAATGGATATTTTGAGAAAGATAATAGAGCAAGTCAAGCCTCTCCTTCCAAACGACCTAGAAGGGGGAGAACAACATTTACTGACAAAGCTTTACCAAAAACTTAATGGTAAGAAGTACCTTCTTGTCTTAGATGATATATGGACAAGTGATCTATGGACTCAAATTGGTGGGGTGCTACCTGATGAGATTGGAAGTGGAGTAATCATAACTACTAGAATTCAAAACATTATCGGTGATGCTGAACCATATAAACTTCCCTATTTAACTGAGGAAGCAAGCTTAGAGCTTTTGCTGAAAAAGGCTCTGCCTAATCGAGATGGAGAGTATCCCGATGATCTGAATGAGCTTGGGAAACAATTTGTTAAAAAATGTGGTGGATTACCCCTTGCATTGGTGGTTTTGGGAGGTTTATTATCAAAAAGACCTGACAATTATGCTGCTTGGAGTAAAATGCTGCAAACTATGAACTGGGGAACTGATGGGAGAGAATGTACTCAGATCATAGCCACCAGCTACAATGATTTGCCATTTGTCTTGAAGTCATGTTTTATGTACCTAGCGGTTTTCCCTGAAGATTATGAAATCGATGCTACAAGATTATTTCAGTTGTGGGTTGCTGAAAGGCTCATACCTACAGAAGAATCCAGAACATTGGAGGATACTGCTGAGATCTTCCTAGAGAATCTAGTGCAAAGGTATACTTTCATAGTTCAACATTCTTTTACAAATTAATCTAGATTCGGTTGATTTTTATTTATTTATATTTTTTGTGTGATAAGATATCTTACTTTTAAAATTTAATTGGCTCTTTAACAATAAATTCATACTCTTGACTAACATTTTTCATATAGATTAAGTATACTTTTTAGTTTAAAACAAACATGCCTAAACAGTTTCTTTTGTTGCATTTATCAGAGAACATAATGTTGTGTCGTGTATTTAAGGATATGGTTATACATCTTAGTTTTAACTTTGAAAAATACAGGGAGTAAAATAAATAATGGTGTAGGTTACATTAATATTTGTTTCAATACAGAACTACATTTTTTTTCTCGTTGTACCCTTAATTAGGTAATCCTTTTGTGCTAATTAAAAAGAATCTCTATAATAACTATAAGTTCTTCAAAAATAATAAGAAAAACAAATTAGTCCCGACAACATGCCTATTGGCAATTATTTCCTTTATTTTGATTGCTTGTTTCATTACATGATTGCTCATTTTGGTAAATGTACTTAATATGATTGGTTTTTCCTCACTCGTAGGGGGTGTCAATGATAGCCTTTTAATCGTTTACCCGACCCATATCGTATTCGATAAGACGGGTATGTGTAAGGTTCTTTTTCGTTAGCTTATCGGATATGAATATGGGTAAAAAAAAAAATTTGTTAGCTTATTGGATAAGAATATGAGTAAGAGCTATTTCATATTTATAACTATATAGGATAATTAATAAATATTAAAAAATTATATGATAATTTTATTATTTATACAGGCTGTGGCTAATTTGCTGCCGGCATCATTTCTGCTAGCGGTGCTGCCACCCATTTTTTTATTTTGTGATGTCCAAACAACAAATCCAAACCTTTAGATGTTTAATCTATATTATAATCTACTTGGAGACCAAATTTTACATTTTTTGGAATTTTTTTACTATATATTAAGCTGGTTTGAAAACCGCTGATTTCAATGCTGCAGAAATTTACTGAAATCAACGGTTATTTAGTAATCGGAAGGGGCAATTTTCGAGATTCTGCGCAAATTTGAGTAAATTGAGTAATTTGATAGAATTTTTGAGTATTAATAAAAATTTCGGTACACCCCTACTACAACAGTAACAATTACTGCTTTTCGTTTCTCAACATTTCTTTTCAGTTTACGATATGCACATCTGGTGTTTTGTGGAAGATATATATATATAGTTCTACATACACCTTCTATATATAATCCAAAGAACTTCGTTTAATTTTTTAATTTTTTTTCAATAGAAGCTTGGTTCAAGTATCAGAGAGATCTCACGTTGGTTCCATCACAAGTTGTCGTATACATGATCTCCTTCGTGAAGTTGCCATCCAAAAGGCCAAGGAGGATAACTTTGTCACAATTTGCTCGAACCCTCCTGACAATTGGATGAGCGTCGCCAAGGCACGTCGTGTGGCAGTGCATTACTCGGGTTGCGATGAATTGATGAAATATGCAAATCCAAATCTCCGTTCTTTATTGTGCTTTGAGAAGCCATTGCCAAATTGCTCTCAGCAAAGGCTGCTTAAGGTGTTGGGTGACATGCATGGGTATCCTTATGTATTGCAAGCTTTGCCAATTAACTTTGAGTGTTTTCATGGACTGACTCATTTAAGGTATTGCAAGCTTGCTGGGACTGGTTTAATTAACGCAACATCTTTTGAGTCGTTCATCAGTGGCCTGAAATTTGTGGAGACCCTTGATTTCGAATTTGTACGTGATGTTGGCGAGTTGCCTGAATATATATGGAATGTGAAAACACTTCGGCATGTAGCGTTGGATACTTCCGGACCCTCCTCCTCTGCCGACTTAAGAACTCTGCAAACACTCTCGGGTGTGAAGAGCCGAGAGTCATGGAATGCACAGTTACCTAACCTACCAAATCTGCGCAGTTTAGGTATCGAAGTGGAGAGCTCGTTTTCATGGGATTTATTTGCCATGTTGCTTGACACACTGAAGCATCTAACCTCTCTTGAGTTAAGTGGCTATCAAGTGCCACTAGAAATAGTCAACATGCAAAGATTTCCATTTTACCAACATTTACAATCTCTGTATCTACATGATATGTCCCCATCCGTTGAAAACAAGTTGTTGCTTCAGGTTGGCATGTTTCCCATCCACATCACAGAGCTTCTACTCTACGATCTCCAGTTCAATGTTGATCCGCTGTCAGTGCTAGAGAAGCTATGCAACCTCAGGCGGCTCTGGTTGTGGAAACAAGAGAATCAAAAGATGAGCTGTTCAGCTGGAGGCTTCAAACAGCTACATGAGTTGGAGTTTATGGACCTAGGCAATCTAGAAGAATGGGAGATAAAGTTGGGTGCCATGCCCATACTTAAGCAAGTGACACTAAATTCGTGTGAAAAGCTGGGGGTGCCTCTCGGGCTTCAATACCTGTCCAATGTCAAAGAACTCGAGGTAATACGGTGCACGGAATTAAACGAGCATGCAGATGAGATCCGCGACATCTGTAAACATGTTCCTTCCATAGTGTTCATTTAATTTAATTTATTTTGGAGGTTTCCTTTCCGTACTGCTATCATTTTATTTTCCTTTTAATTTATTTGTTGCTTACTTTTCTTATGGACTTGTTGAATATGCTTTCAAAATGTAAGATTTATGTTTCCAATGATTTTTTTTTCGGTACTGTGTTCTAGATATGTATTTCAAAGACGAGAGACAAAAAGCTATTACGAAAATAAATTAAAGACTAATTGTGTTGATTTGAACATATTCTAGATATTCATGCATGGTGGTAATTGTATTGATTTGCTTCTAACTGCCGAAATTTTTTTTGTTCTATTAAATATAAGATTTTAAATTATACTTCCAGAAAGAAATATTAGAGGAAATCCGGAATTTAGAAGTGCTCAGTTTTAAATTCTGCCGCATAAAAACTTCTAGATGAGAAAACGAAAAGAAAATTTTCGAAATTTTTATTAATATAAAAAAAATAAAGAATTTAAAAAAACTATCCAACTTTTCTTGTTATTTTGAAATCTACTCAAACCACAAATTTTCTTTGCGGTTTTATGGAATTTTTATTTGTGGTTTTGTCTTCTTCTTTTTTTAAAAGAAAAATTTATAATTTATTTATTTTTTATATTGAAATATTAGAAATATTTAATATATTTCTTTGAAAATAGATGAAATATTATATAATTTGATTTATTAGAACGACTGTGACAAATAACCCGGATCAACATTTTTCAGGCCGAATTTTTTAAGGCTGTAAGAAAAATTAATATATTTCTTTGTGTGTTATTGAAAAAAATAAAAATACTTGGCTTCTGAGTTATTCATCTAGGTTCAAAAGTCACTTCTAGGTAAATACATAAAATATTGTGATCCTTCTAGTACATTTAATTTCTAAAAAGTTGTATCTATTTTTGAAAAAAAAACTTTAAGTTATTTAATGATTGTTATTAAAAAAGAATTATCAAAATAGATACAACTTAAAAATAAAAAGTACTAGAAGGATCACAATATTTTCTGTATTAGCTAGAAGCAGTGTTCTAAATAGCGCGCTATAGCGTTTTTGGACCCTAAACGCTAAGCTATACAATTAAAACACGCTATTTGAGCTACAGACGCTATAGCGGTAATAGCGGTCCGCTATAGCGGTAATAGCGGTCCGCTATAGTGCATAGCGTGTAGCGCAAATAGCGCCCGCTATGCAACATGCTGTTTTTTTTTTCTTTTCAATTTATATGGGCTTTAAATAAAGGCTCAGATTGGATTTTAACCGTGATTTTTTTTATAATTGACGTACTAAGCTTTATATTAAATTATTAATTATTATTTTGATAAAAAAAATTATTAATTAGTAAATGAGAGATCCATCAAACGAAATCAAATAAGGAAGCTACAGTGCGCTATGCAACATGAGTTGTTTTTTTTTTTTTAATTTATATGGGCTTTAAATAAAGGCTCAGATTAAATATATTAAGATATTTCTTGAAGTAACAAAATGATACTTACTATATGGCAGTTTGAATATTTTGAATAGATTAAGATAATTAATTATGCCATGATGTCTAGGTTATTTTGAAATTTAAATAGAAAAAAGATAGATTATGTCATGATGCTGAATATATTTTGAATAGAAAAATATCGATAGTTTATGATAGTTTATGATATTAGTAATACTATGGATATTTTGAGTCACAATTTGGACTTTGTATTGGTTCAATATGAATACTATACTATAATTTTTTAATCAATTTGATGTTATTTATTGTTCTATGAGACTTAGATAATGTTGATATTTAGTACAAATATATGATATAATTTTTATAAAAATAAAAAAAACGCTATGTGGGATAGCTTTCGCTATAGCGACGCTATTCGCTATCGCTTTTTTTTTCGGCTTCCCGCTATGACGCGATAAACGCTATTTAGAACCTTGCCTAGAAGTGACTTTTGAACCGAGATCAATAACTCAGAATCCAAGCATTTTTAGTTTTTTTCCAATAACACACAAACAAATATATTAATTTTTCTTATAGTCGTGAAAAACCCGGCTTGAAAAATGTTAATCCAAATTATTTGTCGCAATCTTTCTAATAAATAAAATTATATAATATTTCATCTATTTTCAAATAAATATATTAAATATTTCTAATATTTCAATATAAAAAATAAATATATTATAAATTTTTTGTTTAAAAAAAAGAGACAAAACCTAAAATATTTTTTGCAGAAAGAGAGTTTTGGAAAAAAAGACAAAAGTGAAAATAATTTTTGCGGAAAGTGAGTTTTGGAAAAAAAAAAAGTCACAAAATTTTTTTGCGGTTTGGCATTCTAAAACCGCAAAAAAAATTTGTGGTTTTGGTAGATTTCAAAATAACTTGAAAAGCTAGATAGTTTTTTTAATTCTTTATATTTTTTGGATAGTAATACAAATTTTGGAGAAAAATTAGTGGCCGCTATATGAAAGTCTGGTTCATTTTTTAGTATCAGAATTTGAAATTTCAGCTATTATATATATCTCGAAATTTTTTTTTTTTTAGAAGTTTGGATTTAAGATTTATATTCATTAAATAAAAATGATAATTGTAACGTATGTCAAACTTTAATGTATATATATATATTTAAATATTATTCAAACAAAAAAATTAAATCTATCAATTATTTAGAAAAAATTATGTATTATATATATATATAGAGTACGGCTAACGCGCTTCCTTTAGCATATGGGCCGAAATGCTTCCAGTGGAAATTTGAAATTTCAAAATCCAAAAAGTCGATCTGAACCGTTCATCTTCTTCTCCATATTAATATCTGCTTGGAGACCAAATTTTACATTTTTCTGAAATTTTTTACTATTTATTAAGCCACTTTGAAAATCGCTGATCCAACGGTGGCTTAACAAAACAGTAAAACCATTGGATCAGCGATTTTCAAAGTGGCTTAATAAATAGTAAAAAATTTCAGAAAAATGTAAAATTTGGTCTCCAAGCAGATATTAATATGGAGAAGGAGATGAATGGTTCAGATTGACTTTTTGGATTTTGAAATTTCAAATTTTCACCGGAAGCATTTCGGCCCATATGCTAGAGGAAGCGCATTAGCCGTACTCTATATATATATATATATATATATATATATATATATATATATATATATATATATATATATATATATATATAGTTTGGCTACTCTACTTACATAAGCGTTTTTGTGTTTTCTAAGTCCAAATAATCGATCTGAAGCACTCAACATGTTCTTCATATTATATGTGCTTGGAGACCAAATTTGACATTTTTTTAAATTTTTTTGGAACTTTATGTTTTCCATATTGTATCATGAAATATGAGTTAGGCTGGGGTGCTATGGATAGCATAGTGGCCTCTATGCTACGGCTCAATATTCAAGTTTTCAAAATCCAAACGGTCGATCCGAACCGTTCATCTTATTCTCCATATTAATATCTGCTTGGAGACCAAATTTTATAATTTTCTGAATTTTTTTACTATTTATTAAGCCACTTTGAAAATCGCTAATCCAACGGTTTTACTGTTTTGTGCAGCCACCGTTGGATCAACAATTTTGTAAAATACTTAATAAATAGTAAAAAAATTCAGAAAAATGTAAAATTTGGTCTCCAAGCAGATATTAATATGGAGAATAAGATGAACGGTTCAGATCGACCGTTTGGATTTTGAAAACTTGAATATTGAGCCGTAGCATAGAGGCCTCTATGCTATCCATAGCACCCAGCCTAACTCCATGTAATATTATATATATTATAAAAATATTTATATTATTTATTATTATAAAAAAAAAATTCCGATCCGTATCCATATTCGAAAAATAAAAGAGGATACGAATATGGTTTTACCACTGTCCGATCCGTTTACACCCCTAAGTTACGGTTCACTTATCCAATGAAGGAAGAGATAGAACTGGGCTTTTGGGGCCTGATTTGGACGGTTTCATGCCTGGCCCGGTTGCAAAGAAATAGAAACCTGATATCCAAGACGAGGTTCATGTAAAACTGATGAGCGATGATGAAATGTCTATTTTCTGCGTAGGGGTTGGCTATTGTGATTGTATCAGAACTGAAGTTTCGTTGTTCTATTCTTTCATCATTTGTCAATTTTCATTTTTTTTTTATCCATGAAAGAGTGCTCATCTATGATCGGTGGATCATTTGTACTGCTCTATTTGGTGTTTCGTTCAAATTCTCTAAGCCTGATTTCGTGTGAAAAAAATTAGGTGCGACCCAGCAGCAAACCGCATTATTGTTGGTCCTTTTCTTCATGTTTCCTTTTTCTTTTTCTATTTCATTAGGTGAGCCCACGCCCATCAGGATGTGGAAACCTCGAAATTTTTGTCTTAAAAGCAAAATTAGGTGGGCCCACCACAGTAATTCTATACTTAATATCATTGAGTAATTTTTGAGAAATTACTTCTTGATATTCTGTTTGGACATGTGAGGACAATTTATTTCATGCCTTGTTACCTGTAAACATACACCAAATTATTGTTTTTTTTTTTCTTTTGTTCTCAAGGATAGACGTTGTCTGGAAAAGAACACCAAAAATTTAGATTATTCCAGAAAGAACCCTAGGAAAGTGGGTATTTCATATTTCATACCCAATCAGAAGGTGTAGGCATGCTACCATTGATGAGGGCCCAATAAATTTATTGGTAATTTTGCAATTTTTCCCCTCGTTTTTTTTTTTTTTTTTGAGAAAACCAGGTAGTGACTACCTCCGATTTTATTATCGGTCCCAAAGCTTCAACAATTGCGCACCTGAACACAATTTTCATTTCTCCACAAGAGTTTTTCTTCTTACATTTGGGCTTATGTACTCTTACTCAGATAATTAAACCGTATCGAATTTGATCAGGTTTGTATTGGTATGTGCAACTCAGTTTGTCTCAGTGCTTTGTAAAATTGTTTTCCTTTTTACTATTAAGTAAAATGCACTAGACAAGAATGCATGTTCTAAGAAAAAAAATTACATTCTATTTATTTTGGTATCTTTTATTTCCCACATGACTTAAAAACTAGAGAAGATGCGGAATACAAAGATAAGAAAATAATGCATTTTTGTTTGTCCGTGCTCGCTTTAATCTGTTTTTTAAATAGGCATTGTATTTTAATGTTTTTGGGTAAAAAATGTAACAAAGGAAATACTACCTAGCTGAAATGAAATTTTTCTTAATTTTGTAGATATATTTTTTTAGTGGTCTCTGTAGAGTCCGGTTAGTATAACATCGGTGTCATATGACACTGACTTCAAAATTGATAAAAGAGACTTCAAACGACTAATCCAAACCGATTTACTTTATGAGTGATGCGTTTACATGCAATTATTTTATATTTTTGAGTAATTTAGTATCAAATCAAGCGGTAAAAATGTTGAAAAATGAATGTATTCAAATTAACTTAAAAACTCACACATTTGACCGCTGGACTCGATACTAAATAAGTTCGAAAAGTTATAAATTTTGCATCGTTAACCTACACAATTTTCAATTGTATAATTCCGTGTAGCGAGTGGGTATTGTGTTTGTGTTATAACTGATGTTTTGTTGCTCTATTTCTTGCATCATCATTTGTCAGTTGCTCTATTCTATGTTTCCTTTTCTTTTTCATCATTTTGAGTTCTTCTTTTTCATATTTTTTTATTCTGATAACTGTGTCTCAATAAAGTCACTCAAACAATCTGAGCATTGTTGCTCATTTCAAGATTCCAGTCTTAATTTTGGATTATTGTGTAAAATCTGAGCATTGTTTCTCATTCCAGATTGAGGGAGTGTCTGAAATTGCTGAGACAGCGACTAATTAGACATAGGATGAGTAGATTTTATCAATTTAAAGTGGTGGGAAAAAATAAAATAATGAAAGAAATGTAATTTTCACATTCTATGCTAGCTGGATGATAAAAAACGGTAATTTTATAAAAGAAATTTTTTTAGTTTGATAATCTTAATTAGTGGTAAATAAGATTTTTTTTAATAATTTAACTAGAATTAATATGAAATTTACTACATAAGGATAAATAAGAAATAGTTGCAAGAGCTCAAAGGTGAATAAGATAAATAAGAAACTATACAAGTTGTTAAGAGTAAATAGAAAATTATTCCTAATATTTAATGTGCGATTTCATAACTAAGATAAAATATATAGAGGATACACAATTAAAAAATGTACCTGACAAATTAAATTACACTGGTCATTAATAAATTACAAACATAATTGCATTGTTTGTACAGGTAAAACTTTCCTATAATTCAGGACTGATGTCTTGGATAAGTAAAAATAGAAAAAGAGAAGATTGACAAATGCCTTTTTAGAATTTTTTTAAATATTCCATTTTTGGGGTTTATAATTTTTTATTGCTCCAGGTGTAAACAAAATGTTCATCGACGCATGCTGGCAGATTATGCAGGGATGGTCTTTTAACCTCAAGAAAATAACAGTAAGAACAGAAAATAAAATAGAAAAAAAATTATCATCCCAACTTAATTTTTCAATTTTCTCTGCAAGTCAGCACTCCTTTAATGAAGGTGATTGAATTAAAACCATTTTCCTTTTGCACTTCCAATTTCTACTTTATTATTGGTCTTATTTTGCAGAATTTTTTTTTCTTGTTTAATCTTATATATATGTTCGGAAACTGATGAGCAATGAAGAAACCAGTTTTCTTGTTTGATTGTTATATCTGGGATTCTGATTTCAGCTATCAGTTTTGTTTTCCTTTGATTTCGTTGATCCAATTCAGCAAATGAAGAACTTTGATTTCTTATTAAGATTTGTTTTCATTAAAAGCGAGCCTAAGTAGCATGCCTTTTAAAAATAAAAGATTATCATTTACTCTTTCTTTTATTGAAAAAAAAAATAAGAAAATTGCTCTAATACATCATGTTCTTACCAGACGGGTCATATATATTTGATCGGATGATCACGCCATGTTATTAGTAAACACATTTTGAACTTCCTTCTAGGTATCTTCATTGCTGGCTATGCAGAGTTAATGCAATCTTCACTCCCTAACCCCATAACCAGCAAAAAAATTATAAAAAGCTGCAATTAAAAATCTCTATCATTAGTATCTTCTGTACAATTTAACAACAAAGTTCTGACACCATGTCGACCGATTTAATGAACGAAATCCAAGAATCTGACAAGACCCCAGACAACCACACCCCCTGTCCCAGTACCGAAACTTTTACAGATGCCAGTACAAGCTCAAAAATTTGTACAGTTACTTACATTAAGGTCTTGCATGGTGACCTCGACATATGGATTCATGAAGCCCGGTCCCTACCAAACATGGATATAATGTCAGAGAGGATGAGGCGGTGCTTTTCCGGATGCAAGCCCCCTTGCATGAAACCTAGAAAGAAGCGAGGTGGGGTCCACAATATTATTACCAGTGACCCATATGTATCTGTTTGCTTATCAGGTGCAACTGTAGCACAGACCCGAGTTATACCCAACTCCGAGAACCCAAAATGGGAGGAGCATTTTGTTGTTAATGTGGCGCATCCCACTGCTACGGTTGAATTTCAGGTAAAGAACTAAAGCACTGGTACAATTTTTGCATGCATTAAATTAACTAGAATTGGTCATTTTTTGTTGCTCCTGTAATAAATAAAAATCAAGTACAGAAAGATAAAGTAACCACCGAAAGCAAAATAGAAAGCTGACCACTGTTCAATATATATTCCACCAGTATCAGTATGGATATTGGTACCTTGTCTGGTAGTGGTACTGTACCAGTGAGATAAAATTTCCTTGTTTTTTCATTTATTTCTTGACAGTAACTCCAAATCCAGCTGTAATCCTTAGTTAATCATATTTCTCTCTACATATTGTTAGGTAAAAGATAACGACTTGTTCGGTGCGCAATTGATTGGTATTGCCTCAGTACCAGTTGAAAAGGTCATGACAGGAGAAGTAATAAAAAGTTGGTTTCCCCTGGTGAATCAGTCGGGTGAACCGGTCAAATCTGGTCAAAGTAGCCCAGAGCTGCACATATCATTGCAATATAAGTCGGTAGACACGAATTGTTTGTACGGAAACGGCGTTGGAGCGGGTCCAAACTATTCGGGTGTGCCCAATGCATACTTCCCGTTAAGAAAAGGCGGTAAGGTAATGGCAATTAAAACATGTAAACCTGAGAATATGTTTATTATACTTGTATAATTATAAGGCCATACCCTGATTGAAGGTTACATTATATAGCATATACTTGATCAAACTCGTGGATTCTGATTTGTAGGTAACCTTGTACCAAGATGCTCATGTGATGGATGACACATTGCCTAAGATAGAGTTAGATGGGGGCAAAATATATGCTCAAAATAAATGTTGGGAGGATATTTGCCATGCCATACTAGAAGCACACCATTTGATATATGTGGTAGGGTGGTCTGTTTACCACCCGGTGAAATTAGTGCGTGAACCGACACGCCCATTGCCGAATGGAGGTGACTTGACTCTAGGAGAGATGTTGAAATTTAAGACACAAGAGGGGGTAAGGGTGGTGTTGCTGATTTGGGACGATAAGACCTCGCATGATAAATTTTATCTCAAAACGGTACATCTTACTAATCTTTTCATCATGTAAGAATATCACATTTGGCTTAATTTGTTCCTCTTAACATTTTAGGGAATCAAATCATTATTTTATTGACTGTAAAGTATACTTCAATTTCAACGCATGTTGAGTATATTATATATATATATATGATAATTTGAAAAATTGAAGAGATATACGTGAATAATTTTGGTTTTTTTTATTTTATTTCCACAATTTTTAACAATGTAGAATGGCATAATGCATACGCATGATGAAGAAACAAGGAAATTTTTCAAGCATTCAAGTGTGCATTGTGTGTTGGCACCAAGATATGCTAGCACAAAACTTAGCATTTTCAAACAACAGGTGAGCCCCCAGATCTTATCCTTACATGAGGGATGTGCTAATTAAATTATTAACTTATATCATAAATTACATGTGAAACATTATGTTATCATATAAGAGAAATCCTTAAATAAAGCAACGGTGCAGTGAGAAATCCCCAATGACAAAGAATTAACATGAAAAGAAAGCCTTAGTAATAATTTTGTTTATTATTATTCATACTTAGGAAGTAAAAAACATTTTTAGTTTCAGGTAGTGGGTACTCACAACAAGAATGAAACACTTTTCGCGAGGATAAAAAAATGACTTTTTGCGACGGACTACTCTCATTGTTCAGTTTTTTCTTTTTCTTTTTGAGTTTCAGGTAGTGGGTACTCTATTCACACACCATCAGAAGTGTGTGATTGTCGACACACCTGCTGGTGGAAACAACCGTAAAGTAACCGCTTTTATTGGAGGTCTCGACATGTGTGATGGACGATACGACACACCAGAGCACAGGCTTTTTAAAGATCTCAACACGGTTTTCAAAAGCGACATCCACAACCCCACATTAACTGTACAACCCTTCTCTCATCCCTTGATCAAAATTTCTATAGAAATGAAATATCATGACGGGTTTGTAAAGAATTATCCTGCTTTACTGATAAATCACCACAAAATTCCTTACCTGTATTTTTGCAAGGAGGCCATAACTTAGTAGGAATATTTAAAATGGTATCACCTTATGTTATTCACAACTTCAATATTATTATACTACTATATATGATGCTTTCTTAATTAACAGAATCTGGTGTCCATTTTTATTTTCAAGAAAGAAAATAGTTGTTTTGAGCCAAATTGAATTAATTTTATTCAAGAGCTTCTTGGATTTATATAGAGCTTACAATATCCTATTTAGTCCCTCATCTTTCTATAATGCCCTTTTTACCAAAAGACTAATATAAAACATACAAATAGTACCAACACTCCCCCTCAAGATGGGCAAAAGATATCCACTAAGCCCATCTTGTCACATCCTCTAGCTAGATCTATCGAACTAAGACCCTTAGTCAGACAATCTGCCGTCTGGCCTCCAGTTGGAACATGGCTCAACTCCAGTAGCCCATTGTTCAACTTCTCCTTGATAAAGAACCTGTCGATCTCAATATGTTTGGTCCTATCATGTTGCACAGGGTTGTTCGCAATGCTGATGGCTGACTTGTTGTCGCACCACAACTTCATCGTGGTTCCTCGGTCCAGCTTCAGCTCCACCAACATGCTTTTCAGCCACAACAATTCTGCAACTCCTAGAGCCATCACTCTGTATTCTGCCTCTGCTGTTGATCTTGCCACCACAGACTGCTTCTTGCTCTTCCATGAGACCAAGTTGCCTCCAACAAATATGCAGTAACCTGAGGTGGATCTCCTATCATCGGCACAGCTAGCCCAATCAGAGTCACAGTAGCCCTCAATATTCACATGGCCATTCTTCTTGAAAATCAGCCCTTTTCCAGGAGAACTCTTCAAATACCGTAGGATCTGGTACACTGCGTCCATATGACCCTTCCTTGGGTCATGCATGTAGCGACTCACTACGCTCACTGCAAAAGAGATATCGGGGCGCGTGTGACTCAAATAGATCAACCTACCTACGAGTCTCTGGTATCTGTCATGATCGACTGATTCTCCAACCTCGGCACTCACTTTGAACCTCTGGTCGATCGGTGTCGCTGCAGGCTTGCACCCTAGCATACCTGTTTCCTTTAGCAAATCCAGCACATACTTCCGTTGAGACAGGACAATCCCCTTTGGCCCACGAGCCACTTCAATCCCAAGAAAGTATCTCAGATGTCCCAGGTCTTTCACCTCGAACTCTTTCCCCAATCTCACCTTTAGCCTAGCAATCTCATTCTCATCATCGCCCGTGATAATCATGTCGTCCACATACACGGCAAGCATCGTGATATGGCCTCCATCTCGTCGAAAGAACACAGTATGATCGGCATTGATCTGCTGATACTCCATGCCAACCATAGCCTTCCTGAACCTGTCAAACCAAGCTCGAGGAGATTGCTTTAGCCCATATAGAGATTTCTTGAGCCTACAAACCTTACCAGTCGTCTGGTTTGTGCCGAAGCCCGGTGAAATCTCCATGTACACCTCCTCCAATAAGTCACCATGGAGAAACGCATTCTTCACGTCGAGTTGGTGTAGTTTCCACCCCTCATTCGCGGCTAGGGAAACTAGAGTCCTGACGGTGCTCATCTTGGCTACGGGTGCGAATGTCTCATCATAGTCGATGTCGTAGGTCTGACTGTACCCTTTCGCCACCAACCTGGCCTTGTAGCGCTCAACCCAACCCTCTGGGTTTTGCTTCGCAATGAAAACCCACTTGCATCCAACTGCCTTCTTGCCAGGTGGTAGTGACACAAGCTGCCAGGTTTTGTTCTTCGCAAGAGCTTCAAGTTCTTCGAGCATGGCTGCTTTCCACTTAGGATCCTCCTTAGCAACCTGCCAATACTTAGGGATAGAGACATTGTCCAAAGATGCAATGAATGCTCGGTGTCTAGGTGATATGTGAGAGGAAGAAACAAAGTGAGCAATGTCATGGTCATATGGGAACCCATATCGATCAGGTGGGACCCCCGCATTGCTGCGAGCAGTCCGCCTTACCGATAGGGGAGTGGGAGGAGTAGAGAGAGGAATCATATCACCTGAGTACTCTGGGTCTGTGGTGGATGGTGAAGGTGTCTCCGAAGTAGAGGCAGGCAAGGACAAGGGATTTGGGACTGGCAACTCAGTAGGCACAGGCACGATTTCCGCAGTCTCCTTTCTCCTCCTCATATACACTCTCAGCTCCCCCTGAGTCTGAGTCTCACCACCCTGATCCGGCAAAACAGCCGACTCAACCGGTAAAACAATCGACTCCACAGCCGACTCAAGCGTGCAAGGAACATCTCCAACACTCACCATCCTCAACGCATCGCTACTGCTATTCTCCCCCTCTCGCCGCATACCTCCAGTATCGAGCGAGTCCCCAAAGGGTGAGGACACTCCAACACATTGAGTCTGAACCCCTTTGTGGAAGTCTTTAAAGCACTCAAACACATCACTCTTGTTTTTCATCAGATGGAGCCAAGTAACACGAGAACAACAATCAATAAAAGACACAAAATATCGAAATCCATTGAAAGTTGTTGTAGGACAAGGGCCCCATACATCAGAATGCACTAAATCAAAAATACAAGAGCTTCTACTACCAGAACTAACATACGAGCTCCTGGTATGCTTGCCCAACTCACAAGCATCACAAAAGAGTTTATCCTTATTAGCTTTTTCAAATAAAGAGGGATACAAACGACTCAAAAGACTAAAAGAAGGATGACCCAAACGTCTGTGGTGAAGCAACAACGAGTCCTCCACACTACTCCCATCTCCTCCAAATCTCTCAACTATGGAAGAAAGGGCTGAGTCCATTCCCTTCCTATCCATGTACCACAAGCCACTACGCAAAGTCCCAGTCCCAAGAGTCCGGCCAGTCCTCTTCTCTCGGAAGATCACCTTTGGAACATCAAAAAGGACAACACAATTTAGTTGGAGGATAATAGCACTTATAGACAAGAGATTTACAGGAAAAGATGGAGCATGCAAAACATTGGACAAGGTCACGGTGTTGGTACATCTCACTGTACCCTTACCGACAACGGGCTGGTCTGTACCATCGGCTGTTTTGATGTTCAACGGAACTGCTAGGCGAGTATAGGAAGAGAACTCTCTAGCAGCCCCCGTCACATGCCCGGATGCCCCGGAATCAATGATCCACTCCAATGTGCTAGTGGTGGGAAAGGAGGCAAGAGCAAGGGAATCACACATACCTGTGACAGCGGCGGTATAACTAGTACCTGTGACAGAGGTGGATGCACCATCTACCATCTCTGCTGCCATCTGCTTCCTCTGAAGCACCTCCAACAATGCTTGATCCTCCTCTGAGAAGCCACCATTAGGTACAGATCCCTCATCCTCGTCCTCACCAGCAATAGCATGAGCCCGGTAGCCTCCTCGACCACCACCTCTCCTACCCCCACTGCCTTGACCGCGACCTCCAGGCTGGCCACGACCACCTGGGTTCTTGTTCTTTGGTGGCTTGGTACAAGCTGACTTGAGGTGGCCTACCTCTCCGCAGTTGAAGCATGTGCGAGTCTCTCCTCTAGACCCGGTGTTGCCCCAGCTAGGAGTCGCTAGAGCTGACTTCGCCTGCGAAAGCCCTCCTGCTCCAGTCTGCAACCCGATCCGGCTCTCCTCCTATATCATTGCCGAGATCGCCTCATCCAGTGAGGGGATCTTCGGCTGAGTAAGTAGCACGGCACACCTCGGCTCAAATGCCGGGTTCAACCCCCTCAGAAAATGCATAGTCCTCCTCTGGACTCTCTCATCTCCCTTCTTGCACTCGGGGTCCTTGCAGCACGCTGGTGGTGAGAAGTGATCATAGTCTGCCCACAGATGCTCCAGTTCTGCGACATACTCCTGGATTGACCTCTCTCTCTGCACCACCGCCTCTATCTCCCTCTCGATCTGGAACACCCGCATGTTGTTGTCGACTCCCGCATAGATCCTCTGCAACTTCCCCCAGACACCACTCACGGTCTCTATGCCATCCACTATGACAGCAATAGATGCAACCATCGAGTTTAGGAGCCAAGTGTGCAGCAGGCTATGAGTCGTCTTCCACTCTTTGTACCCGGGAGATGTCTTCCCCGGTTCCTCCTTCTTCCTTTCTTAGACCCGATCTTGCACCCTCAAGATCTAGATCTGACACATCTCTACCTCGCTTCTCATTCCTGACCTGATCTGATCTAACAACCCATCAATGATCAAGATTCGAGCCCGATCAACCCTCCAACGGGTATTGTGGGGTTTAGCCCCCCCCCCCCCCCCCCCCCTCCCCGCCCCCCCCCCCCTCCCCCAAAAAAAACCCGAACCCTAGGTGGTGGCCGGCCCTAGAAGAGAGAGAACCGGCCCGAGAGAAGACAGAGGGTTCTAGTACTGTAGCAGCGGAAGTTACTGTAGCGGCGGCGCGGAAGTTACTGTAGCGGCGATGAACAGTAACCACGCGGTGAACAGTAGCCGCTAGGGTTAGAAGCTCTGATACCAAGTTGTTTTGAGCCAAATTGAATTAATTTTATTCAAGAGCTTCTTGGGTTTATATAGAGCTTACAATATCCTATTTAGTCCCTCATCTTTCTATAATGTCCTTTTTACCAAAAAAACCCTAACAATGATACTAATATAAAACATACAAATAGTACCAACAAAAATCAATGAGAAAATGATTTCACATTATTAGTTGAAAAACAAATGGAGTTAGGAAACAGGGATACAATGAACAGTTTGTTACTTATAACACTCCCACTCTAAATAGGTAAATGGAAATGGGCCGAGACAACCGTGGCATGACCTCCACTGTAAAATTGAGGGGCCTGCGGCATATGACATATTAACAAATTTCGAGCAGAGATGGCGAAAGGCGACAAAATGGAAGGTTAGTTTGAGAAGAGTGACGAGTTGGACCGATGATACATTGATAAAAGTCAATCGAATATCTTGGATTCTCTCTCCTTCCAATGACAACTCCAATAATGCATATGTTTGTAACGAAGACGATCCCGAAAGTTGGCATGTGCAAGTATGTATTTACTATCTTACCCTCTTAAAAAAATTTCAATGAGTGAGGCTATGGTACTATGCATAGGGCAGATTGGTCCCTAATATGGATCAATATCATCATTTTTTAATTCCAAATTTTCATATATAGATCTTGTTGAACAGTTCATATCAACTGTTTAGATTTTGAAAACAAAGATATTGATCCATAGTATGGACTAATCTGCGCTATGCATAGTACCATACCCTCCTTTTTCAATATTGAGCAAATTTTTTTCGATAATTTTGAATATAAGAACTATTTACAATACTATACTAGACAGCCACTGAGATCAAATATTCTGATGTTGATTTTCTTTAATTTGGTGAAACCAGTTGAAAGTTGTAGGAAATAAAACATTAAATTACATTCAAAGTTTGAATATTCTCCACCACTTCTATTAAGAACTTTCTTATTTGATGCTAGGTTTTTCGATCGATTGATTCAGGATCAGTGAAGGGATTTCCAAAAGTGGTACAAGAGGCAGAAGCACAGGTACGCCAAAATCAGGGAACTGTTATTATTTTATAAGGCTTTTGGAGGTACTTCTTTGTAATTTTTTATCTTTTGACTTCTTCTTTTTTTTCCTGAACCTTGGATGTGGAAAAAACCTAAAGCCAATGATGCAATAATTATCATTAATGAAATGAATATTTAATATCTACTTGGTTATTCATTTTTAATCTTTTTTTTTTTTTTTTTTTTTCTCATGACAGAACCTTGTATGTGCAAAGAATTTAAAGATTGACAGGAGTATACACAGAGCATATGTAAAAGCCATAAGAGCAGCACAGCACTTTATATACATAGAAAACCAATATTTTATTGGTTCATCATACAGTTGGCCTTCCCACCGAAAAACAGGTGAAAACTTAAACCAGACAATTTTGCAAATGCAATTTCACATAGTTTTGCTGTTTCTATACCTGTGCTAATCTTAATTTTCTTTATACAATATACCAATTTCCATATTCTCATTTAATTATAATTTAATGCTTCTTAAATAGGTGCTGATAATCTGATACCAATTGAATTAGCATTAAAAATCGTAAGCAAGATAAAGGCCAGAGAACGCTTCTCGGTTTATGTTGTGATTCCCATGTGGCCCGAGGGAAACCCTACCACTGCACCAATGCAAGAGATCCTCTTCTGGCAGGTAAAAGAAAATGCTAGCAATTAGTTCATACAACAGCAAGCACATAACACAAAACACTGAGCAGAGAGAAAAACAAATGATACATGCCAGAAGTAAGATGCATAATCCAAGTATTGTACCATTATATATGACCCATTTTTTGTGATCCACATCTCCCTGCAACCCCCGGTCCCTTCCATGGTTGGAAAAAAGTGGAAATTTCATGTATACCCCTTAAAAACATCAAAATTACGTAATTTCCTCTCTAAAATTCATAATATCATATTTACTCTTCAAAATTTCAAAAACTGACCAATTAGAAAGCTAAATATTTCTCTAAAACAGGTTACATAATTTCATTTTTAATAAAGGGTAAAATGGGTACTTTATAAATTTAAAATGAGTTTAAATTGGGTAAATTTGAAAGTAATTGAGATTTAGAACGGTAAATATGATATTATGGATTTTAGAGGGGGAAATATGTAATTTCAAGGATTTTGAGGGGTATACATGAAATTTCCTCAAAAAAAAATTTTCATCACAAACAGAACCCAAAAATGCATATATTAGAATCCGACCAGTACAATTATATATGTCACCTATTTGTTAACACTTCTATTTTGTGTTGATTAGGGGCTAACAATGAAAATGATGTACAAGATGATAGCAACTGCTTTAAACCAAGAAGGCTTATCAGAAACACACCATCCACAAGACTATTTGAATTTTTACTGCCTCGGAAAGCGTGAATCTAGTACAAAAGACAGGTCTTCTCTTCTTGGTGAAAGCTCCTCAGTGAGTACGCAGTGATGTTAGTTTCAGATTTTATTCTTTTTACATGTGCTCTACATGCAGGTTATAAAATACCATACCTTTTGTTACTAAAAACACTAAAATGATTTTTTTTTTCCATGTTTTTTATGAACATGTATAACATTTTCTATGATTTTTAAATTATATTTTCAGTTTCTAGGCATATGATACTTTTTCACACATACCATTGTTGCACGGAAGCGGGACACATCCTATGGGCATCGGACCCAAATCAGTCTGATGCCTGTTTGGAACCATCCGATTCGCATCATTCAAGACATATTAAACCAACTATATTGAAATTTATATAATCACCTTTGCTAACTTTTTTTTTTGGGTGTGCAGAAAGCTAGTCAGAAATTCAGGAGATTTATGATATATGTGCACTCCAAAGGGATGGTAGTTGATGATGAATACGTGCTAATTGGATCGGCTAATATAAACCAGAGGTCTCTAGAAGGATCTCGAGATACCGAAATTGCTATGGGCGCTTACCAGCCTCACTACACGTGGGCCCGGAAACACGCTCACCCCCATGGCCAGGTCTCTCTCTCTCTCTCTTACTCACAGACATATGCATATACATCCTTTGTGAGGGAAATGAAGAAAAGCATCAGTTGAGTGAGGCTATGGTACTATGCATAGCGCAAATTGGTCCGTACTATGGATCAACATGATCTTTGTACGAAAATGTATTTGCAGATTAGAATTAACATTTTTTTAGTATTTTTTTACTATGTTTTTAGATAGGTAGAAAATTACTACTTTTGAATGGTCTAGGATTTTTAGATCTAGTGACTAAAAAAATAGTAAAAAAATTATAAAAAGAATGTAAAATTTGATCTACAAGTACATTTTCATATGGAGATCATATTAATATGGTTCAGATTGATTGTTTGGATTTTGAAAACAAAGATATTAATCCATAGTACGGACTCCGCGCTATGCATAGTACCATAGCCTCACTCAAGAACCCTCACTTTTAATTATTTGAACATGCAATAATATGTATATAAGTTTTAGTGTTAGTTGGATTTTACCAGAATCAGTACTACATAGTGGTGAAAAAAAAAAAAAAAAAACTGAACAATGAACATGACATTAGTCAAGATAGATTGATATTTTATCATGTATTTTTTAAATCAAAATAGTCAAGAAAATACTACATTTCCACCTTACAAAATCAATCTTTTTACTCAATTACAATTGTTTAATTTCATACAGGTTTACGGGTACAGAATGTCATTATGGGCGGAGCACTTGGGCGAAGTCGAAGACTGTTTTATCGAGCCGCAAAGCCTAGAATGCGTAAAAAGGGTAAATGAATTGGCAGAGGAGAACTGGATCACTTATGGTTCACCAGAAGTATACAATGATATGCAGGGACACTTGATGAAGTACCCGATTAGAGTAGAGAGAAACGGCAAAGTGGGTCCCATGCCGGGATTCGAGACATTTCCCGATGTCGGTGGTAAGGTGCTCGGTTCACAGACATCTCTCCCTGATGTACTAACCACATAAATTTGAAATTTTTTAAAAAGGAATGGAGTACTAATTTGTTGGTTACATGATACTCCACTTATTTTGGATGCACACATTATGAAAAATTTATAAATTGGTGGTGTTATCGAATTACAATTCTTTTTGAAAATTAAGAAGAACAAAAATCATTTTTATGATGTAGAACTGTGTGATTTGTATCCCTGATATTTGTATATGTGACCTCCTTCATGGAGAGGTGCTTTTGTGTTTCTATTTATTGGATACAAAAAGGAAAATGGCAGAGTCAAGATTTTTAGTGGAGTGTGCCAAAGTTTAGAACGAGACATAATTTAATAATGAGGAGGGTTCAAATGCACCCAAATTTTTGTGCACCCAAATGCACTCTATTTTTCAAATCATTTTTCTCTGTTTTCAAAGTCCGAATAGTCAATCCGAACCGTTAGATGCGATCTATATATTAAGATGTGCTTGGAGACCAAATTTTATATTTTTTGAAATTTTTTTTTACTATTTATTAAGCCACTTTGAAAATGGCTGATTTTACATTTTCTGGTCCATTGGATCAGCGATTTTCAAAGTGGCTTAATAAATAGTAAAAAAATTCCAAAAAATGTAAAATTTGGTCTCCAAGCACATCTTAATATGTAGATCGCATCTAACGGTCCGGATTGACTATTCGGACTTTGAAAACGGAGAAAAAGAATAGAATGCATTTGGTTGCACAAAAATTTGGGTGCATTTGAACCCTCCTCTTTAATAATAAGAATTCAAATGTCAGAGTGATTTTGTATCTATCTAAAAAAAATATAATATTTAGTTTTCAAACATATTTTAATATGATATTATGTTGAACGGTTCGGGCTGATTATTTAAATATTAAAACCAAGATAAATAATGTGAGACACGATAAGACATGAGACATTTGAAACCCTACTCTTTTATAATTATTTTGAATATATTTTTATATAATTTTTTTTTAGAAAAACACATGAATAAAAGTATATTTTAGGAAAAATACTTTAGTAAGGCGTAATTTTATAAAAAAAAATTAATCTTAAGTATATTTTTATAATTTTCTTTTTTGAAAAAAAAAATATAAAAATAGAAACATATTTGTTAAAAGGATTTTATAAATTTTTAGAGAAAATATAAACTTTAGAGTAAGGAGTTCTATTTTTTGAACTACGGATACTTTTATATTTTTTTCTGAAAAATATAAAAATAAAAAACATTTTAAATTTTTTTTGAGCCAAGACCTCTGACTATTTTGAGATCAAAATCATCACTTGAAGGTAGGGGTGAAAAGAATAATATTTGACCCGTATTGATACGATCTGTATTCGAAAACTTAGATGTATATATCTAGTATTCGAATATCTGTGTGGATAAGGATATTAATATGGATTTACATTTTAATTATTCGTATCCAAATAATATATATATATATATATACCATATATTTTAATGTATATTATTAAAAAAATTATGTTATTTAATATTATAATTAGATAAATATCCAACCTGATCTAGATCCGTATCTATATTCGTCTGATAATAGGTCCGTATCTGTATCTGAAAAATAAAAACATAAATACATATATTATTTTACCACTGTCCGCTCCGTATCCATCCCGTTTCACCCCTACTTCGAGCAAAATCGCATCCTCTCCAATACCTGATAAGGGAATCTTTTACAAGTATTAAATCTGGACCGTTTTTTTTAACTTGACACGAATCTCAAAGCCCAATAATACTGCCCCTATGTTAACCCAAATTTCTTCCTCTGCAATACCAATACGAATCCACTTCGAGCACCGCTTTTTCAGATGAAGAACAAAATGTTTGATAAGCCCAGCAACTGTGACTATCGAACTATTGGACCTTAAAATATCGAACCCGATATATGGTTAACAGAAGCGGATCTGAAATTTGACTCGTTAACCGTTAGTGCGGGAATATTGAACCCTCGCCATTTTATTCTCCCTCTTTGAAATGCAAAACTTCAAACCGAAATCTCGCGCCACCAATCAATGGCTATTCCCTTGTCACAAGAATCTCAACCTCTCTACACAAACCCTAACCCTAACTCTAATGGAATTATTTCATCGAACAAACGACTGGGAGTTTGGTTGAAGACTGCCACTTACACCCGCTTTCTTCTTCAGTGCACCAAGACCAGGTCTTTGCACCTCGGAAAGCTTCTTCATTCGCTCATGATCAGAACCGACTATAAACCCGGTCTATACATGCACAATATACTCCTCAACTTGTATTGTAAATGTGGTGACATGTTGACTGCCCGTCAACTGTTCGACAAAATGGTTGTGAGAGATTCCATCACATGGAACACTTTAATTTCTGGCTACTCTCAATTGGATTTGTATGATAGTGCGTTAGATGCTTTTAGAAATGCAAGAAATGGTAGAGTTTTGCTTGACCAATATGGATATGCCGGTGCACTTAGTGCGTGTGCCGGATTAGAGGATTTAAAGCATGGTAGAATAATTCATGGGTTAGTTGTTGTTAACGGGTTGCTTACTAGCCCGTTTTCTGTGAATTCTGTAATGGATATGTATTCTAAATGTGGCATGATAGGTGACGTGAGATTAGTTTTTGACCGAGCTAAAGAAGTAAATGAAAGTTCATGGAATTTACTTGCCAGTGCCTATGCAAAATCTATCCGGCCTGAGATGGCAATAGAAGTTCTAGTTTGGATGCATTGGTCAGGGGCCAGGCTTAACAACTTTGCTCTTTGCACGGTTCTCAAAGCATGCAATGCTTCTTTATATTGTGATGAAATAAGAAGGGTGATACATGGTTGTGTGGTAAAAGTTGGTTTGGATTTGAATTTATTTGTAGGTAGTGCCTTGGTCGATCTCTATGCAAAAAGTGGTCGTTTAGAGGAGGCGATTAAAATATTTCAAAACATTCCAAATCCAAATGTAGTGGTATTTAATGCCATGATTGCTGGCTTTTGCCGGTTAGAAAACGAAACAAATAGGGAAATTAGGATCGGAGCAATAAAGCTATACTGTGAGATGCTAAGGAGGAGAATCAGGCCATCTAAAAATACTTTGAAGAGTGTGCTAGAGGCTTGTCATTTAATAAATGAAATTGAATTTGGAAGGCAAATTCATGCACACGTGGTTCGGAACGGGCTTGAACATGACAGGTTTGTTGGCCATGCTCTAATTTCTCTCTATTCAAATTCAGGTTTGATTGCTGATTGTTTGAAATGTTTTGATTTGGTTTCAAAGGAAGATGTTTTTGTTTGGGGTACTATGATCAATGCTTATATTCATAATGGGCATTTAAAAAAGGCATTTGATTTGTTCAAAGAAACTTTGTTTCTTAGGTTATACCCTGATGGTTTCATCTTATCAAGTTTAACAAATGGTTGTTCGGATATGGGTTTAATTCGAATTGGAGAGGGGATCCATGCTTACGTGATCAAATCAGGGCTTGATAGTTACATGATTTGTTGTAATTCATTGATTGGTATGTATAGTAAAACTGGGGATATAAAGGCCGGAATTAGGGTTTTCAATGCGATAGATTGCTTCGATACTTCTTCATGGTCTGTTATGGTTTCGGGTTATGGTGTTAACGGTTGTGGCAGTGAGGTCGTGGAGCTTTTCGAAGGAATGGAATGGCGTGGGTTTAGAATAAATGAAAAGGTCTTTTTGGCAATTCTTACCGCTTGCAGCCATTGTGGGAAAATTGAAGATGGAATTAGGTCAGGATTATTTCTCCCCTCTCTCTCTCTCTCTCTCTCTCTCTCATGCACACACATAACCAGACAGCAGCATGCACACTTTCATCCACATACACACATTCTGACTAGGGGTGTTGATTTTCAACTGAACTGACAAATTTTGGATTAAATGGTTGGTTCGGTTGAATTTTTGAATTACTTCGGTTTTTTTTATATTTGGTTCGGTTTAATCTCTTTTATTTTAGTTTCACCATACAAACTGAATTTTAATTGATATGTACTTGAATTACGTCGGGTTTTTTAATCTCTCTTATTTCGGATTGACTAATATATATCTTGATATTTTTTTCTATGATTATTAAATGTATTTGAGTATGTATTGAGTTTTGACCTTCTGAAATTTAATTTCTCTTATTTCGATTCAACCAAACAACCGAAATTTACTTCGTTTTTTTTTTGTTTGGTGTTATTCGGTTGACAAGTTAATTTGGTTGGTTCGGTTAGATTTTTGAAATTTTGGTTTGATTATTTTAATTCAGTTTTAACCGAACCAACCATTTGAACACCCCTACTCACAAGCACCAATCATATATAGTTCCTGTTTCTCGCACAGACCATATATACAGGTTATCTGGTACCATGCAAGCATGTACCAATACCATGGATGCTCTGCTGGTACCACACTGGCTTGTACCAAGTACAAAAGAAGTAACACCTATTTAGTTCTTTTGTCTTTTTTTATTATAGGTTTTACGAGACAATGATCAAATACTATGGATTATCTCCAACTGTCAACCACATGGCTTGCATTGTTGACTTGCTGGGCCGTTCTGGAAGGCTAACAGAGGCCGAGGATTTCATAACGGGTTCCGGGTTCGAATCCAATCCTTTAATCTGGCACACTCTTTTTCAGGCTTGTCGACTTAACAGAGATAAAGATCGGGCTATGAAGGTAGGAGAGAGGTTAATAGAGCTTGAACCGTTAAATGCTGCTACTTACATCATTTTATACAACATTTATATGAGTATGGGGAAGTTTTCATTGGCTATGAAAACAAGAGGTTTAATGAGGGAAAGAGGAGCTGTTAGAGAAACAGGTTTTACTTGGATTGAAACCTGTGGGCCCATTAAAGTTTTTACTGATGGATCAACTAATTTTTTACCACCCAGATATAGTTCTATTTACAAAAAAGTCCACAAATTCTTACTTGATACAAAGGAGAAGAGTAAGGATAGTGACAGCAAGATATGGGAAATGGAGTTTCATACCAGTAACAAATTGGAGAAGGGTAATTCAGTAAATATCCATGGCGAATTGTTGGCGGTTTGCATCGGATTAACAGATTTACCCGATTTCGCTCCAATTAGAATTGTGAAGAACCAGAGAGTTTGTAATGATAGCCATGAGGTGATCAAGTTGTTATCGGATAGTGAAAAGAGGGAAATTTTGGTTAGAGACCCAACCCGTTTACATAGATTTAATTTGGGTAAATGCTCCTGTGGAGATTATTGGTAGTAGTCAAAGCTTTTGCAGATTTTATTTATTTGTTAATTACTTGTATATATTATGAGGAGGGTTCAAATGCACCCAAATTTTTGTGCACCCAAATACACCCTATCTTTCATATCCTTTATCTCCGTTTTCAAAGTCAAAAAAGCTAATCCGAACCGTTAGATGCGATCTATATATTAAGATGTGCTTGGAGACCAAATTTTACATTTTTTGGAATTTTTTTACTATTAATTAAGCCACTTTGAAAATCGCTGATTTTACATTTTCTGGACCATTGGATCAGCGATTTTCAAAGTGATTTAATAAATAGTAAAAAAATTTCAAAAAATGTAAAATTTGGTCTCCAAGCACATCTTAATATATAGATCGCATCTAACGGTTCGGATTGACTATTCGGACTTTGAAAACGGAGAAAAAGAATTTGAAAGATAGGGTGGATTTGGGTGCACAAAAATTTGGGTGCATTTGAACCCTCCTCATATATTATTGTCCATTTTTATTTTTATTTTCATTTTCTTAATAGAGGCTCTTTTGCCTTTTAGAGTCAGTATGTTGAAACAAATAAGAATAGAGAATGAAGATAAGTGTTTAAATTTCCATGAAAAAAACTTTTGGAAGGATAAATTAGTATTTTCCAATATAGTTTTATAACATGGAGATGGAGGCGCTTTTGATTTCTCCCTTTTAATGGTTACTCTGGTTGGTTAGTCCATGACCATGATCCTATTAAAGAATTATTTTGTCTATTATGATTTTTATAATCATTAAAAACAATAATTTTATCAGCTAAGGTTACGAATAAAAAAATGATTTGTAACTTATCGGATAAGGATACAAGGACTATTTTGTATCATTATTCTATTGGTAATTGATAAATATATATATATATTTTTTATTTGTACTTTTAATAATATAATAATTATAAGGAGATTGACTTATCTACGATATTTTACTCAATTTTATTTAACTAGAAATTTTTAATGAAATTAGTTTATATAATATTTTATATAATTTTGTTTAATTAATTATGTTTTATTCTATTTAAAAAATAATGAAACTAATATTTTTTATATTTAATGTAATATATTATTTTATTTGCTAATTTTAGATTAAATTATATAAGTCATTGATTTACGAGGATAATTCAAATGTCTTCATTTTTTGTCATCCATTATATGTTTACTTTTAAATTTTCTATTAACAAAAACTTTAAAAGTTATATTTCAAAATGTAACAAATAGATATAATTTATATTATTTTCTCTTTATGTACATAAATTTTTTATCACTTTCCGATTTTGTTTTTATATAAATCAATAAGAATCAGCATCCATAATTTATCAATATCGATGTAAGTTTGCAACTCAAATCAAAATAAAATTAAAATGTCATAATTATTTATACGTGCATAAAAAAATTATATAAATTAAATGTAATAGTTTTATTTTAATATTTTAGTTTTAAATTTTAAGTTATTGACATCTTCAAAAATAAAGGCATGATGAAAACATAAATAATAAATAAACAATAAAGACATTTGATTCCTCATCTTAATTTATTCAGGAAATATTTACTACTTATTAATTATTCGTTTACTTGAAACTTGTCAGCGTAAGATAGATAAAGAAAATGCAGCAGAGAACGGATACAATTATAACCAATTTTTAAATATGGGATTAGGAGTGTTCATCAAATTTAGTTTAATTGGTTTTAAAGCGAATCGAGAGAGAACTAGCCTTTGGTTCAGTGACAAAGGCACGTGATCTCTATATGAGAGGTTATGGGTTCAAAACTCGGATGGAGGAAATCATTTGTTATAATAACAAGGGTATTAAATAGTTGGGTGGCTTGACATCCAACATTTACTAAAAAAAAAAGCGGATCAAGAGAGTTCGGTTTCGACGGTTCTATTTTGTCAGTTAAATAGATTGGATTTAGTTTGATTTAGAAATTTTAAAATCAGTTAGATCGAACCAACTAAAATTTTTAAACCTATTTCTCGTTCGAACCAAACATAAAAAAATATTATGACATAATGTATATTGCTTGATTCTAATTAAACCAAACCTAACAAAAAATTTCAATCCATCTTTAAAAAAATTAACAAAAAACGTTTCTTTTTATAATTAATGTCCTACTTCAATTCAACGAAAAAAGACACAATTTATTAATTTATTTGGTTCAGTTTTTATTCTATTTTAATTTGATTCGGTTTAGTTTTTGAAAACTGAATAGAATTTTAATTTACTTGTTTAATTCGATTTAGACCGAATCGAACCGAACTCGGAGCCATCCACCGATCCACGGTGACACTCATTGTAGCGATTGCCGAATGGATCAAGGAATCTATATTCTATAACCTCTGAGGTACCTTTTAGATCATAGCCGTCCGTTCACAATCTGGACCAATCCGGCTCGTGGTGGAACCCACTGGGCCACATTAATAGTCGTGCGATGACCAATTCAATGGTCCAGATTCAAACAGAAATATTCTGTTACCTTAGGTGATACGAATTCACCTGAGGTAACAGAATATTAGAGATTAGATCGAACGGTCTGAGGGAAGTCACGTACTTCTTTAATATTCGTACCGAAGTGAATCGAACGGACCAGATCTAACTCTAAACTTCTGTTACCTCTTGCGATATGTATTTCTTCTACTGAGCAGCAACAACTAGAGACTGGTAACTGGTACGAGAGAGAGAGAGATCAGATATGGCTGTGCTGGCACGTGCGTACGGTTCCTCTCCGGCCGTGCTCCTCTCTTCTCCGTCTATCCTCCGTACGGCCTCTACAACGTGCTCTGCCACGTCATCTCTCTTCCCTGCCGCCAGCACTCAATACCGTCGGTCTTTACGGATTCTACCCGTTAGAACTCGAAGACCCGCTTCGCTACGAATTCGGGCGGCCCGGACCGAATCCACTGGCGTCTCTCTCGGATTTCGAGCTCCATACTTCGAGGTTATTTTTTTTTTCTTTAAGAGGAAATACTAGATATACATTTTCTGATTATGAATATTTAAGTTTGGATTTGGAATTTATTTTACACAGCTTCCGGACCCGCTGACTGGAAAAACTGTAAAATTGGATGATTTCGAGGGAAATCCTGCTTTGCTGGTATGGTGTTTAGATATTTTATGGAAAAATTTAGATTTTAGTCCTCCAATTATGGATGAAGGCTTGGTTAGAATAGTGAGCCAACCCAAATTTGACATAGTAAGCTAATCCAACTTTTGATTGGATTGGTAGAATAGTATGCTAAACCATAAAAGATAAACAAAGAATAGTCTATTTTGGCTAACCCAAACACATCCAACATAAAATAATAGTTCGGAATAGTTGCTAATCCAAATTAGCACTATTCTTTGCCTCATCCAAATGTACCCGAAAAGAATCAAATTGGTACATGAACTTTCATCGGGTAAAGATTAGCGCACAAACCATATGCTGCAGCTTTTTAATTCTATAGTCCGTGTGCTGCATGAAACCAAAACTGCTCTGTTAAAGTCTTTACCCCTTCGAAAAACTGATGGAAGTACTAATGTAGTCATTTTTTAAAAGTAAAGGGACTAATTGGTTTTTTTTTTTTTTTAAACTTTTAAGGACTAAGTGTAAATGAAAGTTCAAGGACCAATTTGCTTCTTTCGACAAAGTACGAGGACTAAAACCTAAATTTTCCCATATTTTATGCATTGCTAAGTTTATAGCTTTTTCAAAAAAGTATCTGCAACAGAAATCTGATATGAAAATATTTCACTCTTTTAATACCTAATTGTTTTATTCATTTGTCAAGGTGATGTTCATATGTAACCACTGCCCATTTGTCAAGCACTTAAAGAAAGAGATCACTAAACTTACAAGATTCTATATGACGGTAAAGTTTATTTATTTTATTGATTTATGCATCTGATATAAAAAAAAAAAAATTCTGATTTTTTTTTTTTTCTGTTTTCTGGTTTATGTTGGTTACTTTGCAGAAGGATTTAGCAGTTGTGGCAATTTCTTCAAATTCCATAATTACCCATCCTCAGGTTATTTTGAATATTCCATTCAGAATTTAAGACAGTGAATTGGAATATGTTGATTTTTCAGGACTAAATTGTGAATATGTTGATTTTTCAGGACGGGCCAGAATTTATGGCCGAAGATGCAAAGTCCTTTGGTTACCCTTTCCCCTATTTATTTGATGAAGTAATTTTATGCTCATTACTTACTTTTTATATCAACCTTTTATATTATAATGGAGATTAGATCTTATTTGAGATAGTTTAGAAGCACGTTAGTCTTATAATTATCACATTAATTTTATGTCTTTGAATTTTTTCACATGTAGTCTCAGGAAGTAGCACGTGCTTTTGGTGCAGTATGCACGCCTGAATTTTTCCTCTTCAAAAAGGTACTTGGTTGCATTAATATCACCAATATATCATATACCCAATACACATGAATTTTTTTTTTTTGCAAATTCAAAAGCAGATTTTTAATTTACCAGTGTAAATTATGTATTGGAACAGGATGGGAGGAGACCTTTCGAATTAGTATACCATGGTCAATTTGATGATTCAAGGCCGAGCAATAGTTTGCCAGTTACCGGACGGTAATTACCTGAACACCCTTTTGATAATTTTGACCTGTTTTGATAGTGATTAAAATTTGGTTAATTTGACAAATTGCAGCCAACTTTGTTCTGTATGACAATAAAAAAAAAGCATGTAACTTCTTATATTTGCAATTACATAAACTTCCAAAACCCAAAATAGTACATCTTTCTATAGATTTTATCCAAATTTGAATTTTGAAAGAAGTGATGTAAAATGTTTCAAGTTGGGCTGACATTTTTAAAATTGGACACTAAATGCCTGGGACTAGTTTGCAAATGTTTCAAAACAGTTGGCTTCTGTTGCAAAAGGATGAAACAAATTGATGATTCTCAGCAAATATCGACAAAATACAGGGTGCGTGAGGCAAAAGGTTTTGAGTGCTAATTACATCTCAAAATAATATGCATATTTTTCAATTGTAGGGATTTGAGTCAGGCAATAGATTGTGTTCTTAGTGGCCAGAAATTGCTCATGGAGCAAAAACCTAGGTAAAGATTTGTTTTACTAATCTTTTACATTAATTAATCTTTTTAGTTACAGCTAATGTTAATTTATTTCAATTTCATTTCTAGTGTTGGATGCAGCATCAAATGGCACCCTTCATAAAGCCATCAAAACAGTTTGCAAAGTTGTTTTTTTTTTTCGGCCTCTTAAAAATGGACTTGTAAATTTGTTAAAATTGAATATTTATAAGCATTTTCAGTAGGGAATTTTGCACAACCAGACCACACAAAAATTAGGATTTGCATCGTTGGGCTTTATATATTTATGTGTTTTGTTATTAATCCTCGACAGAAATACATAAAAACTATAACACAGTGATATCTTAAGTTTCCAGCAAATTGCGGCCTATAATTTTCACTATTTATGAGGAACTTCAAATACAACGAGAATAATATGATGAAGTAAACAAGATACTAATTTTACTGTATAAACAATCACAGAGTTGAAAACACATATTTTGCGCAATAAAATTCCATTAAACTCGGAAATAAAAAAAATTAAAAACTATAGTACCCTCGAGAATTATAATATAAAATTGTCAAATACAAGAGACGAAATATTTGTTTGACTCACACAAAGGAAGAGGGGCACCTCTAATTATAGATGGCAAATTGAATTTCAAGACATCTCAAGAGACGAAATATTATATTAGTACAACTTCGATATTCCCTAATATCTAGGAATAACTATTATATTCTTTGATATTTTGTCACAACTCTTTGATACCTTTTTAGAGCAAAGTTAGGGTGTGATGTGCTCACCAAGAGGGTTTAATGCAACTCCAAAGATATATCGGATCAATTTCAAAAATTGAATTCAAACCGTTGAAATCCATGTATTTCATGAGTGATGTATGTACATACAAAAATTTGAAAGTTTTGAGTTTATTTGCTATAAGGTCAAGCGATAAAAGAAATGATAAAAATTGAATATATAAAACAACTTATAAATTAACTTATACAAAATTAATTTCTTTGATCGCTTGACCTTGTAGTAAATAAACTCGAAACTTTTAAAATTTTGCATAAACATACATTATTAATGAAGTACATTGATTTCAACGGATTGAATTCGGTGCTTGAAGTCGTTCCGATATACTTTTGGAGTTGTACTCACCAAACCCTCTTGATGAGCACATCACACTCTAGCTTTAATCTCGTTTTTATATCTAATCACACTCTTCATATATTGTTGACATATGTTACAACTATTAATTTGATTTTGATAATCACATTTTTTGGGTCATATTTGATTACTACTTACAGTTAAGAAGAATTTACTTCAAATTAAAGTGACTTAAACTATCTTATTTGGTTGAAACTTGTTACTGAGAGTCACGTCTTAAAATATTAATTGAGGAAAGAGGTAAAAAAAAAATTCTCTCTGAAAGTGAGAGCCATAGACATAAAAAAATTAACCCTATCAGAAAAGGTGGTTTAACTTAACTTAAATCTGTAGTATATCTTAAACCATGGTAAGTTATTGAGGAATAAGAAGTATTTATTTGACAGCTTAAACCTTAATTATTTCTCGTGAAACATGAGCAGTCTCTGAAATATCTTGTCATATTCTAAATATCTAAGATTTATTCCTTCCAATTTATGAAACTGTAAAGACCTTGTGACGGGAGAGGGGGGTGTCCGACGCCCATCGGACCACTTTTGTGTTCGATGGGTTCGCTCACCGTCAGATTTGCTTTAGGATTCACGCCCGCAATTTCGCGTCTGCTTTAAAATCCGTTCACACGAATCCTAAAGCAGATCTAACGGTGAGCGAACCCATCGAACACAAAAGTGGTCCGATGGGCGTCGGATGCCCCCCTCTCCTCCTTGTGACATCTTGAAGTAACATCACATTCTTTACTTTTACGGCTTTACCCCCCTCCATACTCGAATGCATATCCTCTGCATTAACTCAAAAAAGAATCTTTTGAGTTAATGAATCTCAACCGTTTAATTTTAAACGGAGCTAATCCGGCTCCTGCTTATGATATAGGAGAGTCTTTAATATTAGTGTGGATTTAGTCTGCACGAATTTTAAAGCAGATCGGATGATCAATATTTATTAACTCAAAAGATTCCCTTTTGAGTTAACGCAGAGGATACGAATTCCTCCATACTCCGTTTGTTATTGATTAATAAAGCGGAAAATTGATGTTGCTTCGGTGGAAACTTTCTTCTGTTTTGTATAATATATAAAAATTCAGAACAAAATTGTCTGTATAGCTCAGTGATAGAGCGTCAGTCTTGTAAACTGAAAGTCTGTAGCTCTTCTTTTTATATCTAATCACACACACTTTATATATTGTTGACATATGTTACAACTATTAATTTGATTTTGATAATCACATTTTTTTGGGTCATACTTGATTACTACTTAAAGTTAAGAAGAATTTACTTACTTCAAATTAAAGTGACTTAAACTATCTTATTTGGTTGAAACTTGTTACTTGAATTCACGTCTTAAAAAATTAATTGAGGAAAGAGGTAGTAGAAAATAAATTTCTCTCTGAAATTGAGAGCCATAGTCATAAAAAAATTAACCCTATCTGAAAAGGTGGTTTGACTTAACTTAAATCTGTAGTATATCTTAAACCATCGCAAGTTATTTTATTTGACAGTTTAAACGGAGGAATAAGAAGTATTTATTTGACAGCTTAAACCTTATTTCTCGTCAAACATGAGCAATGGTAATTTTTTTTTTAAAAACCATAAATAAATACAAAAATTAGCAAACAAATTTTATTTCTTTGGTTTTTACAAAAATTATAAGAACCGAAATGTCATTTTGGTCTAATTTTTTTTTTTTTTTGAGACCAAAATGTCATTTTACTCTGAAGTGTTTTCACAAGTTTTATCATTATTTTTTATTGGAATCTATGAAAATGTTACAGACCGAAATATCATTTTGGTCCATAAAAAAAAAGTCAGACAGAAATAACATCTCAGTTCGTGTAATATTTATAAAAACAATAACAATCAAAGTTAATTTGATAAAATATTATTTTTTATTTATGTTTTTTTTAAAAAAAAAATTCTGAGCATTCTCCCAAATATCTTGTCATATTCTAGATACCTAAGATTTGTACCTTCCAATTTATGAAACTGTAAAGATCTTGTGACATCTTGAAGTAACATCAGAGTCTTTACTTTTACGGTTTTACCCCCTCCATACTACTCCACCGTTTGTTATTGATTAATAAAGCGGACCCCCATTCGTATAAAGTTCACTTTATCGAACTTAACTAAAGTCGCAAAATCGGTGTTACTTCGGTGGAAATTTTCTTCCGTTTTCTATTATATAGAAAAATTCAGAACAAAATTGCCCGTATAGCTCAGTGGTAGAGCGTCAGTCTTGTAAACTGAAGGTCTGTAGTTCGATCCTGCATGTGGGCATCCTTTTTTTTGTTATTTTCGTTGATTTTTTCTGGATAGTGGGGCCCAAATCAGCGCGGTTGCCCACCATTCTACGGAAGCACGCAGATCCGATCCCTCCAGCCTGTGAGGCTTACGTTCGCTGTACAAATTCGTATCAGATTTCCTACAACAGGTGGATGTTTGACGATTCTTATGGTCCTCTTGTAGATAGCCACGTGTCCACTATATCCACTAAGTAAACTCTGTTGCTCGTGGTGTCATCAGGATAGCTAGGTAGTACACTTTTTGGTTGTATACAGAATGTAGCGGATTGTTCGTACTGTCTCAACTTCCTCTTTTTGGCCATCTTTTGTTGACGCAATTATATCTCCATACTTCAGGAATCCAATGTTTTCTCCCCCTACCAAACCAACACTCGTTGCTGAATCTCTCCATTTATGTACTAATGGACACTCCAGTTCTTACCACCGAGTAAATACTTAAGAGTCATGTTCGTACGAATTAATATATTAATATTTATATACAGAATTGAACCCTCGAATAAAAGAAATAACCTATAAATAATTATATTTTCAATAATTTTTGCTTACAAAAATATTACCCTCCAAAAAACTACCAATTGCAAGTATGATTATAATACATCCCAACATAATTAACTAATGGAATGGAGATGAAGTCAATATATTAACTAGAGAAAAATCTCAATTGCTGGCCAATCCCATGAACTACACTCCAACTCTACCAGTGTACGATTCCCCTATAGTAACTCATTTTAATTTTATATAAGGACCGTTCGATTAGAATCCGAGTCTCTTCAATATTCGTATCGAAACAGATCTGACGATCCTGATCTATTCTCAAAATTTAAGTTACTTTAGGTGAATTGAATTTCCCAATCTAAGGAACTACACTCCAACTCTACCAAAGCAAAGCCTCGGAAAGAGAGAAAGGGTGCAAAATGAAAAAGATCGTAGTACTCCTCCTTTCTCCTCCCCTGTAATACTTTCCTTCAGACCTAACCTCAGCTCCAATGGCGGCGCACCACCGCCGCCGCGCCTCCACCTGGTGCTGTTCCTTCTCTCCTCCTCCTGCGAGCCCCGATCGCAAAATCCCTGTCAAATCTCCCGCTCATTCCACGAACCTCAACCCTAGCCCAAGCCCAAACCGTAACCCTAACCCTAACCCACGACCCTTCCTCAGCCGTCGTATTCTGTCCCCGGGAAGAGTTTCCCCGATCGATTCTGACCAAATGGCTACAGATTTGGTTGCAGTTGTCGTCGATTCCACTTCCACACCAGCTACGGCGTGTATAGAGGAAAGTTCTCTCCTTGTCAGTGAGGAGGAAGTGTGTGCGGATTTCAAGTTTGAGGTGAAAGGGAAGGATGGTAGGGGGGTTTTGGTGGAGTTGATGGATCGGGGAGTGTTGTACGAGAATAGTGTGTTTTTCAAGGGTTTAATTGAAAATGATACAATGGCTATAGAGGTGGACAATGTGGATTTGTACAAGGATGCTATTGAGTTGATTGAATTTAGTGAGAAAGATTTGATGAGGTCAATTGTGAAAAATGGAGTTTCACATGCAATTGATTTACTTGAGGTGAAAAGTTCTCTCTTTCATTTATTTTTTTTATCAAAGATTGGTACATTTTTTTGTTAATTAATAAGTTAATATTCTTCTCTAATTTGTAATGTATCTCTCTTCACATTCGTTACTTCATATTACCATTTTTTTTAAATTTCACGTATACCCCTCAAAAATTTCAAAATTACGTATCACCCTCAAAATTTTGAAATTACATACCCCCCCTCTAGACTTCAAAATTACTATTTTTTCATAAACATGCTACATACTTTTTATATTTTTAATTAACGGTAAAATGGGTATTTTATAAATTTAAAGCGAGTTTTAATGTAAAAGACCATAAAATGGGTAAATTTGTGAGTTTTTGAAGCTTAGAGGGAGAAATACGTAATTTCGAAGTTTAGAGGGGGAAATACTTAGTTTTGAGGGGTATACATGAAATCCCCCCTATTTCTGATGTTAATTTTGTCTCTGGGCATTGCTTGTGTATAGAATGCCATTTCTTCTAGGGGGAATTTCTTCAAAGCCATAAATAATTGTTTCAGGAAATATGTGAATGAAATAATTGTTCTCTTTATAATGTCACTGATCAAATATCTTTTTCATTCTAGGTAATGAGTACAATAAAGTATGAAAGAGGCATCAGTTCATGCTTAAAGTACATTGAAGCGGCACCATGGACTGAAAACGAAGAGGAGAAATTAAAAATCCTCTTTTCAAAAATAAAATTGGAACAACCGATTGTTGATGATATAGTACTGCGATTAAACCAAAAACCCAATTTTGCCAGCTCAGCAGAAGGTGATCTAGCTGTGCACCTCATACGGCAAATAGCAAACTCATCCAATGGTAGTGCAAGGAAAGACATGCAATCTTTGGTAAACAGCATCTTATGTGAGAGTTCAGTTTATCAGAAAGACCATACGAGGATTAACCGAGACAGCCTGTACCGACTTTGCAATTCATGTTTGAGCACTTTAAAAGATCTCTTTAATGAAGAGAAATCGGTGAGTACTAAACCATTGATCGAACGGGTCTCTACCCAAGTCGAGAACCTAACATGGCTTTTTGAAATTCTTCTAAGAAATAACATGGCCGAAGAATTTGTAGATTTATGGGGGAACCAAGAGGAGTTGGTGAAATTGCACGAGAAGTATTCTCCTATGGTGAGATATGAACTGAGTCGTGTCTCGGTTTGTGTTTTCATTGCCTTAGGAAAGGGAAAATTGCAATGCAAAGGTAACGTGCGTTTACGAATTTTTAACAGTTGGTTTAGACCAATTTTGTTAGATTTTGGGTGGTTGAAACGATGCCCAAAAGGGTTAGATTTTAGGATGTTTGAAGAAACCCTAGGGAAGGCTTTACTAACTCTTCCACTTGTGCAACAGCAAAGTCTATTTGAAGAGTGGTTTAATTTTTTCTCGGTAAAGGGAACGGAATGCCCCAATCTTAGCACGGCATTTCAGGTATGGTGGCGTAGGTTGTTTGTTAGATCCGTGCGCATGCAAGTAGGTGATTGAGTTGTGAGTTCTATCTAGTGTATGATATGATATGGTTGTTGTGTTATGTATATTTTTGAAAAGTACCTGTTATGATTTAGGAGTTAAATATGTTGTTTATGTATTATTTGGTAAATTCATGGTCAGATACCAGCTTTTGACTAAAGTAAATTTCCTGCCAAAGTTTTTCTCTTTATATACTAAGCACATTTTTGTATGTACATTGTGAAGTTTTGTTAAGCTTCAAACTCAAATCAAATATTTGCATACTTGCACCTTGTGTAACAAGAGAATGAAAGCTTGTCAGTTTTTATGACTTTGGGCCGACATGACTTTGGGCCAAGCTTTTGTGGAGTGTGACTCAGCCCAAAAGAAATTAAGAATAAAAATATGAAAATCTAGTCCATGAAGGGTATGATTTTTTAATTCCAATCCCTTTACTAATAGAGATTTTCTAAACTCCTACCAATCCAAGGATAAGAATTTTACAATCCAACCGTTATATATTTAACTGATTAGGGCCAGATATTAAGAATTAGAAATTCTACCTTAGTAAAAATATGAATTAATTTAATATTTTAAGATTTTTAATTTAAATTTTAGTGATCTCAGATACCAAAAAAAATCGGTTCATCATAGTTCATTGGTTTCATTGCAGCATCCTAGGTTATAGGGCATTGTGATAATATAGGAAAGGTTTTTTTTATTATTAGAGGTGTCGCATATTAGATTCCTTTTTATCAAATATATTATTTCAATTTTTGATGAAGAATAGAAACCCATATCAAGCACTCAAATTGTAAAAAAAAATTCATAGTAAAACTTGTTTTTAGAAGATGCGATGAATCAAGCTATCAACTAATTAATATCTGTATAAAAATTCTCTCATTCAATTATGTAATATCTAATATGGAGAACATTGTTTTTTTTATCACTAAATCAAATATTGATTCTTAGTTTTAAAATTTATACAAACGTACCATGAATTCGAAATTATATCATACCACTTTTAATGATTTTAAAGTACACTTTGACTATTCCAGATAACAATTATGAGAACTTCTATATTTTCTGCAAAAGCAGACTTTCTTTTAATCATATTTTATGTTTACATTTTGATTTTGATAGGTGGTTGAACTAGAGATAAAAATGTCCCACCCTTCTAAAAAATAATATATTGTGTTTATTCAAGGGATCTTTGCATTTTTCACATACTACGTGTTTATACAATTATCACAAAACCATAACTACCAATAATATGTAGTTCATATGCTTTTCATAATCATGTCATACAAATTATATATGATCAGCCTACAATCCCCCATTTGGTTATTTGTGAAAAGTTATTCTAACATTAATTTAATATCCATTTTGAACGAGACATTGACAATTATATTAATTTAATGTATCATTGGTCCTTTTCTTTTGTTTTCTCTTTCCTTTCGTGAAGCAACTTCACAGGAAAAAACGATGATCAGTAAGTCTCATCAAAAAGGAAAATTAAAAAGTATTATTACGACACTTAGTTATCTACAACTGAGGAGGTAGGTACAATTAATATATTCATGTAAGGAGAGGAATCAGAAAATTATGATTAGAGGACTAGATGAATAAATATCATGTAATTGCATTTATGAAGAAAATTAATAGTAATAATTTTCATAAAAATTAAAAAATTTATATGACAAAAAAAATTCAATTTATAAGATTAGGAATGCAAACGGATCGGATATTATCTTCAGTATTCGAAGGTTAGATACAGATATTTGATATCTGAATATCTGTGCGGATACGGATATGCATATGGTTTTAAATTTAAACTATTCATGTCTGAATAGTAAATATATATCATATAGTTTAATATATAGAGGAGGGATCAAGTTACAATAATTTTTGAGTTACAACAAGTTACAACAACTATTTTTTACATTTTTAAAGTCCAAATCGTCGATCCAAACCGTTAGATGTGATCTAAACAATAAAATATGCTTTCAAATAAAATTTTACATTTTTTGGAATTTTTTTTAATATTTATTAAGATGGGTACAAAATTCAATGGTATGAATTTGACTAGTTTTTGTACCCATCTTAATAAATAGTAAAAAAATTCCAAAAAATGTAAAATTTTATTTGAAAGCACATTTTATTGTTTAGAAAAAACAGACTTATTAAATATTAAATAAAAATAGATATATGTATCCATATCTGTTTAATATCTAATCTGTATCCGTATCCGAAAAATTAAAACAGATACAGATATAATTTTATCACTGTCCAATCCGTTTGCACCCCTGCTATAGATTGATATATATTGGACAAAACAAAAACAAAGACAAATGGATATATAATTGCTGCAAGTGCTTAAAATTCAAAACCAATCAATTAATGCTAGCTCAGAATCGTACCTATTTTGAAAATTTAATGTCATATTTTAATCAGACAGTAATTTGACAGCCACTGTCAAATAGTTTCAAAAAAATCAGACAGTTACATATCAAAAAAGAAAAATCGGACAGTTGGAAGAGTGTGGGGACAATCAATTTTGTCCATTCAGGGAAGTACCAACTCATGATCTCCAATTATTCATTTTTATGCTCTTATGAATTGTTAATTATTAATTTACAAAAAAAATATGTGATTTAGATCGGTATTATCAACAAGCTTAATGAATTTTAAGTTTTATATCCCTTCATAAAATATTAGTATTTTTTAATTATCCTATTTTTATTATAGAAAAATAAATAATGATAAAATTATATTTGTATTGCATTCTGATAATAAATTTTAAATCTTGTCAAAATATTCTTAAATTTCAAATTTATGATGTGCCTACAAAGCTACAACTGTCACAAAAGCTCCTCTAAGAAACCAACCAACCTAGTTTTACAAGATTATGTAATAGTAGGCTAATTAAACAAAGAAATGGCTGTTTGAAATCTACCTTATAAATTTTAATTCAGGAATTGTAGGGTAATTAAGCTGCCAATTTCTAAATATATCTTGCAAATTTTAATAAAAAAATCTGAACAATTAAATGAAAACATTTAAAAAATAAATAGAAGTCCAATCTACAAATTTAATTAATTGTGACATCAGTGATGTCAACATTTACAATAAATTTAATGAAAAAATATATATATAGAGGAGGGTTCAAATGCACCCAAATTTTTGTGCACCCAAATGCACTCTATATTTCAAATTCTTTTTCTTCATTTTTAAAGTCCAAATAGTCAATCCGAACCGTTAGATGCGATCTATATATTAAGATGTGATTGGAGACCAAATTTTACATTTTTTTGGAATTTGTTTACTATTTATTAAACCACTTTGAAAATCGCTGATCCAAAGGTCCGGAAAATGTAAAATAAGCGATTTTCAAAGTGGCTTAATAAATAGTAAACAAATTCCAAAAAATGTAAAATTTGGTCTCCAAGCACATCTTAATATATAGATCACATCTAACGGTTCGGATTGACTATTATGACTTTGAAAACAGAGAAAAATAATTTGAAAAATAGGGTGCATTTGGGTGCACAAAAATTTGGGTGCATTTGAACCCTCCTCATATATATATATATATATAGGAATATGCTAGCATGCTATGCATAGCATAGAGCCCCTCCATGCAACGCCTTGGATTTCGACTTTTCAAAATCCTAACGGTCGATCCGAACCGTTCATCTTGTTCTCCATATTAATATGTGTTTGGGAACAAAATTTTACATTTTTTGAAATTTTTTTACTATTTCTTTAGATTTATTGAAAATCGCTGTTTTCAGCAAATCTGGACCATAAAAAAACAGCGATTTTCAATAAATCTAAAGAAATAGTAAAAAAATTCCAAAAAATATAAAATTTGGTCCCCAAACACATATTAATATGGAAAAAAAGATGAACGGTTCGGATCGACCGTTAGGATTTTGAAAAGTCGAAATCCAAAGCGTTGCATGGAGGGGCTCTATGCTATGCATAGCATGCTAGCATATTCCTATATATATTTAGAGATGGGCTTGGGTGAGACGCGGAGTATACGCGTTTGGTGCTCCATGGTATATTTTAGCCATTTTGAAAATTCAAACAACCGATCCGAACCGCTCAACAAGATCTCCATATTGAAATGTGCTTGGAGACCAAATTTTACATTTTTTGAATTTTTTTTACTATTTATTAAGCCACTTTGAAAATCGCTGATCCGGTAGTCCAGAAATTTTTACTGTTCACCCGAATTTTCAGATTTTCAAAGTGGCTTAATAAATAGTAAAAAAATTCCAAAACATGTAAAATTTGGTCTTCAAGCACATTTCAATATGGAGATCACATCTAATGGTTCGGATCGGTTGTTTGGACTTTCAAAATGAAAATATGGCGTGAAGTACAAACGCGTGGTGCTCCGCGTCTCACCCAAGTCCATATATATATATATATAGAGAGAGAGAGAGAGAGAGATGGGCTACGGTGAGTTGCGAAGTAAAGCGACTATTTTACTTCACGCTCATATTTTACGATTTTTAAGTTCAAAACGTCGATCCGAACCGTTCATCTTGTTCTCTATATTGAAATGTGCTTGGAGACCAAATTTTACATTTTTTGGAATTTTTTGACTATTTATTAAGCAATTTTGAAAGTCGCTGATCTGATGGTCCCGAAAATTTTACTGTTTTTTACTATTCACAGCAAAACAGTAATTTTCAAAAATGCTTAATAAATAGTAAAAAAATTCCAAAAAATGTAAAATTTGGTCTCCAAGCACATTTCAATATGGATTAAACATCTAACGGTTCGGATCGGTCGTTTGGACTTTCAAAATAAAAATACGGCGTGAAGTAGAAACACGTTTTACTTCGCAACTCACCGTAGCCCACCTCATATATATATATATATATATATATATATATAGAGGTAGGCTAATATACAATCGATTGTTCCTGAGGTTCCGTACAACCAAGTCATTTTTTTATTTTTAAAGTCCAAATGATCGATCCAAACCGTTCATCTTGTTCTCCATATTAATATGTGCTTGGAGACCAAATTTTACGTTTTTCTGAATTTTTTTACTATTTATTAAGCCACTTTGAAAACTGCTGATCCAACGGTGGCTTAACAAAACAGTAAAACCAGAAGCCACCGTTGGATCAGCGATTTTCAAAGTGGCTTAATAAATAGTAAAAAAATTCAGAAAAATATAAAATTTGGTCTCCAAGTACATATTAATATGGAGAACAAGATGAACGGTTTGGATCGATCATTTGGACTTTAAAAATTGGAAAATGACTTGGTTGTACGAGACCTCAGGAACAATCGATTGTATATTAGCCTACCTCTATATATATATATATATATATAATATGTAAAATAAAGTGTAAATTTAAATGAAAAACATGTTGAATTTTTCCCTTTGATATTTAGGTAACTAGCTTCTAGTTGTTCCACCATTACAGCTAGTTTGTTGGGATGCATTTATGATGAAAATTAATGCTGATGCATGAAGGTTGATTATTTGGAATTATTCAAATGATCGGTCAATTTAATCTGATCATGACTTGACTTATTGGGGCTCCTCTAATCATATTATTTGCTATATGAGAAATAATATGGTTACTCCTCTAATCATATCCTTATGAAATTAATCCTAAAAAAGACACCATTTGGATATTTTTTTCTTTGTATGTTTTAATTTTTACTTATTTAAAACCCTGTAGTTTGACTTGCTAACGTCAAATTTTAATTTTTTAAGCATCAATACTTAAATTATTTTTATTCTAATTTTTTATAAAAATTGAAAACTAAAAAAGAAAAATAAAGTATGTTTACTTTTTATTTTAAAGAAACATCATATAATTTTAGATGCATATGCTAAAAAAATTTCCGCGAAAATTTATATCAATTTTAATTATTATCATGAATTCATATTGAGGTCTTTTATAACAATATATACGAACTCGGTAAAATAACTCTAGCTAAGATATATCTGTGGTCAATTTCGAGAGCTATAAAAATATAAAATTTTATAAAACAGATATATATAAATATCAGAACCGATTAAAATTTGAAACAGAAGAAAATGTGCTAGGCGCATACGGTATCGTCATGACAAAGACTACTAGCGAGTAGTTACAAACTAGATATCATATATACAAATATATATATATTCCTTTCTTCCATAAATAGACCAAAACCGCTTCATGTCTCACAAGTCTCATGTGCATCATTTTTTTTATCCATGTATTTCGTATTTTGTTTTGTGCGTACGTACGCTAGCTGTTGATCGATCATTTGACTTAATTCCAAGTTTGTTGAAATTGTAGATTAATTGAGACAGGTAATTAAATTATCTAAATGTACAGTGCAACCGTAGAAATCTATAAATTCAAAGAGATTCAGTAAAAAGCAAATATTGGTTTGACATTCAAATCCTGATCTTCTTGGGAAAAGTTTTATTCATAGAAAATATTACTCAGTATAGACAAACATAAAAAATACCTTCGATTTTTCATGCAATAGAAGGAGAATTCGTATCCCATAGGTACCTTAGGTGCCAAGTAAATCCGGACTGTTCTTTAATTTGACATAAATCTCAAAACAGCCCTAGCTAGCTATATCTTCCATATATAGCTATGTTACTCGGATACTCTAGATTGGAGTCTGTATCTGTGCCGGATATGTATCGGATACTGTCGAGATTTTGATTGGTTTTGAAAATTTTTAAAATCCTGTATAAAAGTAGGTAGAATTTGAAATTTATTAAATTTTTGGGAGATGATATGAGTACCCGCACTCTCATCTCTCCATTATCCCCTCAATTTTATTTGTTCAATCTCGTCCACATTTCTCATGATCTATAAAGAATTTTGCGAATCTAAAATCACGAACGTCTTCTACACAATTTTATATTTTAAATGAGATCCATGATGACATACTTTCGAGCTCGTCATCACACAAGTATTTATACCTCATAATTTAAGTATTTATACATGGTATTTTTCACATATGACACTGCTGACATTTAAAAGTATTAATATCAAGTATTACAAGTATTTATATCTATGCACTGAAGTATTTATACCTATGTGGTCAACTATTTTTGTTAGAGAAAGGTTGACGCAGGGACGATTAGGGAAATGTGATGCGGAGATGCGGGGTCCACGATTGGGGATAAATACTTACAAGTATAGGTATAAATACTTGTACGATGCGGTATAAATACTTGCACAACGAGGTATAAATAATTGTGTGACGATGAATTCGAAAGTACGTCATCATGGATCTCATTTGAAAGATAAAATTGCGTAGAATACATTCGTGGTTTTAGATTCGCAAAATTCCTCATAGAACGTGAGAAATGTGGAAGATATTGAAAAAAAAACCCACCTCTAAAAACGTGTATGATTCTTCTCCCCATGTAGTTTGAGTGGTCTCTCCATATAGTTATACATGCAAGTATTAATATCTTAATTTGCAAGCATTAATTTATTATCTTCAAAGTATTTATACTAGTGTTTTGAATAAATTTAATTAAATTAGTTAGTTAAGTTAGTTTATGGAAAGTTAAAATTTGTTTAAGAGATGGGGGTATAATGCGGGTACTGGAGTGTGGGGATTGAAATAATTATTCTAAATTTTTTTATATTAATAAAAATTTCGGAACATACATAGTATGTGACTGGCCTGTGGTCAATTTGGAGTAATCTAAAAATAAAAGATTTTGCACAACATGTACAGAAATATATGAATATCAGAACCGATTAAAATTTGAAACAAAAGAAAATTTGTTGCTACATGGGGCTCTGAACAAATGTGATAGGCGAATATCGTTATGACGCTCTATTTCTCGTCTGATATCGTCATGACAAAGACTACGTACTCTCGATCGCGAGTAGTTACAAACCAGATATATTACAAATATATTCCTTTCTTCCAGAAATAGACCAAAACCGCTTCATGTCTCACAAGTCTCATGCATGTGCATCATTTTTTTTATCCATGTATTTCGTATTTTGTTGACTGTAAGTGTATTTCCATGCACCTAAGGGACCCGTTGATCATTTTGTTGACTGTAAGTGTATTTCCATGACTTCCAAGTTTGTTGAAATTGTAGATTGAGACAGGTAAATTAATTATCTAAATGTATAGTTCAATCGTAGAAATCTAGAAATTCAAAGAGATTCTAGTAAAAAGTAAATATGGGTTTGACATTCTAATCCTGATCTTCTTAAGAAAAGTTTTATTCATAGAAAATATTATCCAATATAAAGCCTGTATAGGACTACAAAGAGATGCTTATTTCGATTTATTATTTTGTTTTCAACAAATATCTTTATATAATAGTTCTTAGAAAATATATATAAACATACATATATATTGTTCTCTGTCTTTAGATTGTTAGTAGCTTTGAAATATATGTTTCAGAATAAATATTAAAACAGAAAGTAAATGAAATTAATATCGATCCATCTCCAACCTGTTTCTCGTTCAAATTTGAAACGGCCAAACCTCTTTGTATTTGACTAGTAAGCTATATATATATAAGTCTGCTACACATTTATTATACCGTTCCAGAATAGTTGACATGTACTTCAGTCTTACATGAATAAGAGGTCAACATAAGTAGGTAGTTCAGTAAGACTCAACTCTAATTGGAGATACACAGACGGAGGGAAATTAAAAAGAAATTACTTTGTGGAAGAGCCAGACTGTATTTGACCGGACAAGTTCACTTGTTCTAAAAGAGATGAAATAGAAGTAAAACAAAAAGGAAACGGAAGAGAGCGATATTGTGTGGAGAAGAATGTTACGTAGATTTTGGTGAAATTCTTCATCCGTAGATTGAAGTGGAGAGGAGGTGAAATGACGTTTGTTTCTTTTTTATGAAAGTTAGTGGCTTTAAATATCTACTAACAATTTTATTGATAAAAAATATATTTACAATCGGTCAAATGACAATAATTTCTAAACCTACTCTTTTATTTTCATGAAAACCTTTAAACTACTCTAATATTACAATCGTTTCACATTCCTTTCTATCTCATGTTTTGTGAAGCACATCCTAAATGAATATATAAATATTTACTGATACTGGTGTTAATTTTTTTTATAGTTACCATCTTAATATTTGAAAATTCTAACTTTATTATTAATTTCGAAAAAAAAATTCAATAATTAACATAGATGCAGCACCATGCTACGCAATACGCACGATCAAGAAATCAACGGTAGTGCATGGAAAACGTGGTACTGCGCATGACCCTTTCATTTTCTCTCTTTCAAATGACATAATAAACCAAACAAAGGTGGTTTGTGCATGGGACACGTGGATTTATATTCACTGATTTTTGCATGCAGGGGACAAAATAAAGCTGATTGCTTGTATATATTATGTTAGAGCTCAGTTAGTTAGTATGATATTAGTGTCACATAATATAAAATTCATATTTATTGAATAAATTTTAAACAACTAATTTAAATTGTTCAAAATACTTCATACTGATTAACTTTATGAGTGATCAATTTATATGTAAAAAGATTATTTTTTTGAATTATTTTAGTATTAAATCAAGCAGTTAAAAATGTTGAAAAATGAATGCATTAAAATTATCTTAAAAACTCTCACATTTGTCCGCTGGACTTGATACTAAATAAATTTAAAAAATTATTAATTTCATATGTAAACGTACAACTAATGAATTAGATCTGTTTGAACTGGTTAAATTCACCGTTTGAAACTAATTCGATAGATTTTAAAGTTAGTGTTATATACACTAAAATGACATTGATGTTATACTAGCCAAATTCATTATATTATATTGAATCAATATAATATCTAATATCTTTATTTTTTTTAAGAAATTGATGATAATTTTATAATATTAAGGTGGTAACTGAACAAATTTGGACTGCTGCTACTACTGCTGCTGATGCTACTAATATTATTATTATTATTATTATTATTTCAAATGCCTCCATTTTTTGTGCCTCCATCATGCCTCCATTTTTAAAAATTTTAATAACTCAAAATTTAAAACTTAAATGTCAAAATAAAACCGTTAGATGTGATCTATGTTATTTGCTCTATTTTGAGGGCACGAATTGAGATTTTCTAAAGTAATTAAGAAGGGAGCTAATAAAGGAGGAGAAAATGGAAATGAATCAGCTGCAAATCTTTTTAAAATTTTACATTCGTTGTTATTGTCCTATGATCTTGACTTGTGCATTTGATGTATTAAACTATTAATTAAAATTCCTCAAAATCCCCCCGTGATGGATTTTGGGAAATAAAAAGAGTACTGGTATACTCTTTTAAAACTTACATACTTGAATTTTAGCAATTTTTAAGTAAATTTCAGGCATTGTTATATGAATACTATAATGAAAATTTTATAATTTAGGGATTGTTTTTTTTTTTTCAATTTATATTGCTAGTTGCTGGTAGAAGTCAGTATTGATCAGTTCTGCTGGTAAGGTAGTCCTGTCAATCTGACATGGTACCGGTCCAGGTACGGACTGGTTTTTTTTTGCTATGTTTAGAATAGTACTGCTATGTGAGCAGTGATGAAAAACTATCTACAATGGTTTGTAATATGTATTTTAATTTTTATTATTTAATATAAATTTTGGTAGCTGCTGCCAAACTTTTGTAATTTGGGTATCAGCTCATGGTACCAGCAATTTCTATTGAGGAAATCTGGACAAATTTACAGACCTGAGCAAGAGCAAGAGGGAGACAAAAATATAGAGAATGACAAAAAGGAGGAATGAAACTATTTTTCGATGAAGAACGACGGTGTCAAAATTCCTTGTAGACAGGATTATAATGGATGGTAGGTTATGGTTAAAATACTGTAATGCAGGAAGTAGAAGACAGATGGCACAAATCTGTTGCCTGAACCAATTAGATGTGAATTGAGATGTAATTTTGTTTCATTTTTCTGTTTTTATTGAGTAATTATTCATTTAATAGGTCTGTGCTAGTATAGTAGTGAGATTCAGGTAGAAGTATGGCTGCCATAGGCCATAGTAGAGAATCTAATGATGTAAAGATGTTCTATATTTTTCTCATTAATTTAATTTGATTGGCAGTACTGCTAATATTTCAAAAAAAAGAGATGCTTACCAAAATTACAATTTTTCTTTTTATGTTGGAGTAAGTTTTCTTGGTTATTTTTGTCCTTAATAGACTTATGTATTGATTATGACATATTAATAAAGGAGAGAGAGCAAAAGAATAAAATTGATATTTAGAGAGAAAAATTTCTCTTAGCTCTCAAAATTTCAAATATTGCCCTCATTATAGCACTCCCCATTAAAATTAAATGGGAAAATAGGGTCTACTGTCTAGTCTAATTAACACGTCACATATATATACCAAAAGACGCTTCCAAAGTTCCAAAAAGTAAACGATAGCTAGACTTTAATGTTGCATCTTATAATAATTATTGTTCTTTAAACATAATACCTTACAAAGTCGCAATTTTCTTTACTACAAACTACAGAGCTCATACATATTATATCTTACCTCGTGAACTTAGCACTTAGCCTAAATAAAAAGGAGGAACAATAAAGAAAAATAGTAAATAGAAAAAACGGTTAGACCAAGAAGCACACACATACATACTTCTCTATCTTATTATTCCAAATGTAATAGACACTAATCCACATAAAATCTCTCTCTTTTAAGATGTAATCTTCCTAGGTTTAGGAACCAACTCTAGCTCCTCCTTCCTCTTCAATGACAAGCTCGGCATCTCGGTCATGTCAACATCCTCCGGCTTCATCCCTTTTGGGAGCTCCCAATCAAACCTCCATAAGAGATTTGCCAGGGCCAACTCCATTGTCAGGAGCGAAAGCTGCATTCCGGGACAAATCCTCCGCCCCCCTCCAAAGGGAACGATTTCACATGTGTTACCGTTGTAGTTAAATGGATTATCGACAAATCTTTCCGGTCGGTACTCCAACGGGTTGTCCCAGACCTCAGGGTCCCTTCCCATGGCGTAGGTATTGACAAAAACTCTTGATCCTTTTGGGATGTCATAGCCTTCTATGTTGCAGTAGTCCATGGATTCTCTCGGGATTAGAAGTGGAGTTGGTGGGTGTAGCCGGAAGTTTTCCGTCATTGCAGCCTTCAGGTATGTCATCTTGCTGACATCTTCAGAAGTGAGCAGATCGTTTTGCGCAGTAATGCCTCGCACCTCTTCTTGCAGCTTCTTCAATACTCTGGGGTGTCTCAAGAGTTCTATCATGGTCCACTCTAAACTTAAGGCTAACGGTTCTGAGCCAGCAGCCAGTGATTGCTGCATATGTAATTGCAAAGTTAATGAAATGTTTCGTTTTCTAGTGAAGTTAATTATTTGGCTAGTGAAGATATTTTCTTATACAAATATATTGTTCTTATAACTAGTTCTCCTGGAAGAGAAATGTTGGTGAACATGGTGACTATATAGAGGCACTATACATTAAAAACTTATTTGCCAAATTTAAGAACTTTTCCATGTGCGAACAAATGTTTATAGATATTTTTTTAAGAAAAGAACTTACATAACAAAGTGCTTTGACATGCTCATCTTTTATCTCAAATTCTTTCTTTTGTTTCTCATCCTTTTGAAGTTTGAGCAAGGTGTCGAGAAAGTCGTTGTCACCCTCAGTCCTCCCTTCAACACGATCATTGAGCACCTCCGTCATCATCGCATCACCGAGCATAAATGTTTTCTGTGCCTCGTTTCTTACCTTCGCACCGAGAATACGACCTACCCATTTGAGAGAAGGGAAGAAGTCCTCCGGATTGAATTTGCCAAGGAGAGGGATGCTATCAACCACTATACGCATCAACTTCTCCTCTCTTCCTTCTTTCCTAAACGACTTCCCCGTCATCATATGGCAAATTATGTCGTTGGTGAACTTGTAAAAGGTATTTCGCATGTTCACAATTCCCTCAGGCGATGCGGCAGCATCTTTCTCGATTTTGTTGACCATGAATAATACCTCTTCCTCTCTCAAGTGCTTGAATGTTTGCACCACTCTTTTTGAACTCAACACGTGCATGTTGGTTATCTTTCTCAATGACCTCCATTGCTCACCGTATGGTGCAAACGCAAGATCATGGTGGTTGTATGCTAATATAGTGGCCACTTTTAAAAGAGGTCGGCTAGCAAAGACGGCATCATGGGTCTTTAAAACCTCACGTGCCATGCGAGCATTTGAAACGACAAGAGTCGGTATCTCTCCAAGGTGGATGAGCATGATAGGACCATATCTCTTTGAGAGCTCTTGGAGAGAGCGGTGCGCTAAGGTGCCGAGTTGGTGGAGGTTGCCTAATATAGGGAGCTTTGGAGGGGAAGGAGGGGGGTTGGGGAGGTTCTTAGAGGGCTTTCTGGTAATTAGCAAGATCAAGATGGTGAAGGAGAAAAGAGAGATGAAGAATAGTGTGGAGGAAGGGAAGGCTTGTTCAATGAGAGAAGCAGCCATTATTGCACTAAAATGGTGTGTGTTCACAAACTATGAATACTTGTTTGGAGAGTTGTTGTTCAGTGTTCAAAACTATTCTTCTATTTATATACGCAGGAGAGGTGGTAGTTGTGGGATATTTACGGCCCACTCTAAAATACCTTTTTTTATTATTTCTTCCACCAAGTCAGAAAACAAAGCCTATAGTTGAATTCTATGAGGCTTTGTAAGTTGACAAGGCCCAATCAATGTAATCCATTGTCTCTGTCAGAGTGACGTTTGCAGTATTAATTTCTAGTATTGTTGTATAGCAACTGTATTAGCCTAGCTAATTAATAGGCCATATATTTCATGAAATTGATAATAATGGGTACTCTTACTACTATATACATAAATATATATCACAGTACGTATAACATGTACATATTGCATTCACTTAGAAAAAAACTGTAAATTTTGCGTGCATGATCATACATGTTAATGACTCTGATGACGTCAGCAATTATTTATTTTTCTGACAAAAATAATGGATTATCAAGTGCGCACAAATTTTGACGCGTATCAGACCGCCTTGAGTGAACAAATTAATTAATTAATTGTTAATTACTATATATGACCATGTCTACATGAAGAATTTGTCAGACATGGTATTTCATCATTTCAGAAGTCTCCAGTACGTCATGATGCTATTTACATACGATAATAATAAATTAATATGTGCTGTCCTCGTCTAAATTAAAAAAAATGACTTGTATTATATCGTGTGTGTATATATATATGTATTCCTACTACCGCAATTAATGTGCTCACTTTCATTGAACTAATCAATTGTCATCTTCGACGTACAATATTGAAGATGACATAATTAAGACGCAACTTGGTATAAGTGCGTATCCTCTGAGATATCTCTTAACTTTTGCGTGACCAACATGTACGGTGCCTATTCGGGGAAAGCGCAGGGTCAGTATTATTTGTGCGTTGAGAGTCGTGCAAAACTTATTTGAACGGCTGAGATTTTCCAAAAAAAAACACTCAAAGTTTGAGATATCTCAGAGGATGCGAATTCGCTTGGTATCACCTAATACTTACAGTGGAGTGGTAGGCGATCTGATACGCGTCAAAATTTGTGCGCACTTGATCCATACAGATCTCAAAATTGTTGCGTGAATCTTGTTGGTCCAATGCCCATACAGATCCATACAGCCTCCAATTCTATTAACAATGCAAAATTGCTATTAATATATCTACTTTTTACAGCATCATTTCTTCTTTCTTTCCTCTTTCATTATTGTTTTAGCTAAAGAAAAAAACCAACATTTCTATAAGACAAAATTCCTTCATATCCTCCCCAAAATATATTTCTGGATCCCATCAAATCTTTGTTATATACTATTTTTTTTTTTATTGGAAACCCGAAGGACCTGTTTGGTAGGAGCTGTGTTTCCAAATAAGATTATATGTCCTTGCTAGTTAAGGATTCTGGGGTGCGTGTGGTTGAGGCAATATGGGCATCCCTGGGTTTTTTACAAAAGATTTTGTTATTTTTGACATATTGGGGGTATTTAATTAGTTAGATTATAAGGACTTACTGGTAAATATATAAATGGGGTATTGCTTTCTCTTAAAAGAAAAAAGAAAAAAAAAATTTATGTTCAACTCAATTACTCATCATGACATATACAAATTTCAAAAAAATTAAACATGCCAAATAAATCCTATATATTTCTCACGGATATATGAAAACTTATGGTTTTACTTGAATAAAATATACTAGCGTCATATTTCACAGTAGGATAAAATAAAGTGATAAGTAGATAACTATTATTTTCAATAGAGTGACCACAACATAGAGAATTGTAGAAAGACCGAAATTGTACACGACAGTCACATACAAAAAAAAAAAAACTGAAGATCCTTCCTGAATATTTCAAACGATCATTAATTTAATCCTCCTATTATGTATATTTCAAACTGAAGATCCTCTTATTATGTATATTACAACATTCCTCCTATAAAAAAAAAAAATTAAAGAATCACATATTAAACACGAAAACCACAGATATTAGTGTTTCGAATAGTTCACAAGGCAGGTTTGATTGAGGGTTCTACCTCATGAGTCGGGAGGAGAAAATTTTGTTGGATCCTACTGTGAAGGCATTAATTACAACATTGCTATTTTGAAGGCATTAATTTTGGGATTAGGCATTAATTATATTGTATTGATTCTACTTTTTTAATCCTAATGTCTTTCCAGATAGCTCCTTATAGAGAAAATATCATATGAAAAAAATTACAACATTGCTCCAATAATAAGAATAATATATTAAGCACGAAAACCGCAGATATTAGGGTTTCGAATAGTTCACCGTATGTAAAGAGCGATGCATAGTTACATAATCATACAAAAAATGAAGGCTAAACCAAGAAGTTTACTTTAGAATCAATGCCTTAACCTGCCCCTTCCTACAGTTCATAGTGGTTTACAAGCCGAATTAATCAGGTAAGCCAAGGCGAAATATCAATTGGGAAGTTCACTTTAGAGTCATACTTGGTATCGGGCTTCCAGTCAGCCGGTATCGCATGTTTTGCCACTAGGGACCATTTCCCTGAAAGGGTTGTAACCCTAATTGAGAAGGGTCCCTTAAGAGGATGGGGAGAGTGAAGACTCCAGATTTTACCCCATGATTGCTTCAATGGGGTCCATGTAGAAGAACTTGCATCCCTAATTTCCAGTTTAGAGAGATCTCCATCGCCATTTTGGTACTCGGTCAACAAAGCCAGGTAGTACGAGTTTGAGCCTTTCGAGACATGGAAGTGAATGTTACGACCCTTATAGTTGCAAGGAACCCTATAATAAGTGAACCAAAATCATGTTATGTATAATTAGTTAAATAATGTACACTTCTATTAGGAAGAATAATTAATCTATTGTCAAAATCAATGAAAATTTATAGAACGATGGAGCCATAAGCTAAAAATATTTCAAGTTGAAGCTGTAAAATCATATCTGATAGTTATAAATGAAGCAAAGCGCATACCTCTGAACCACAACAGGGAGTTTTCCAGCCTTGTAGACCTCATGTTCTTTACCAGGATCTGCCAGTGAGCCAAATGCAATGCCAGACATGTCGATGTGATAAGTTGATTCAGCACAGCGACCATGCAAGCACTCATCAGTGATTGTAATGGGTTTTATTTCATTGTTGCAAAGCCGATTGCCATTGGTTGGATAGTTCTCGTCTTTGTTGCACACCACCTAAATCAATCAAAGATATCGTGAATTTTATGAGTTGGAATTTTGAAAGGGAAAAAAAAGTGTCATGCATCAGTATCATACGGAAATATCAGAATGTCATTTGCAACTATGCATTGTTGTTTGTGGAAGTATACAATGAATTTCTGTGGTGTTTTCTTTCATAATTCTTAAAAAATGGTATGTTTGAAAATAACTTTCCCTTCTTTAACTCGGATAAATAGAAATAGAAAATAGTACAATCTCATTGCAAATTGTCGAAAGAGTCAATTAACTAACCCAGTAGCAAGCACCGCAACCCTTGCCATCTCGCCAAATGGCTTTGCTGCCGCTGGCAGTAAAGGAATTATAAGGGGGAAGATTTATATTCTTGAACCCGCATTTACCACCTGTATGTGCATATATGATAGAATAATATTGATCAACAACCACTTTAATCATTTTTGCAATAATTAATCAGATATTAATAATTCATGAATTATATCTTATCCCTTTTTAATGTCAGAATATTAATTATTCACAATAAATTACTTCATTATTTGTCATATACGGATACCACCACAAGTTTTTTTTTTCTAAGTTGGTTGTTTAAGTTAATGAAGAATGCTTATGAATCTTGCATATATATATATATAGTTCTTACATATGTTTGAACCTTCGGATTCTTGAAAGATATTAGATAATGTATCATTTGAATTACAGGATCATTAACAAATCACATATATATATAGAGAGAGAGACAGTGAGCTATGGAATAAAGCGCGTTGGTGCTCTATAGCACTATATTTCTATTTTGAAAATCCAAACCACCGATTCGGTAAATTGAATATATATCGTCGGTTTTCAAAATACGTATTACATGGATAAAAAAAAAAATGATGCACATGAGACTTGTGCGACATGAAACGGTTTTGGTGTATTTCTCGAAGAAAGGAATATATTTGTAACATATCTGGTTTGTAACTACTCGCGATCGAGTAGTCTTTGCATGACGATATCAGACGAGAAATAGAGCGTCAGAACGATATTCGCCTATCACATTTGTTCGGACCCCATGTAGCAACAAATTTTAATCGGTTCTGACATTTATATATTTCTGTACATGTTGTGTAAAATCTTTTATTAATTTTTAGATTACTCCAAATTGACCACAGCCAGTCACAGACTATGTATGTTCCGAAATTTTTATTAATATCCAAAAAAAAAAAAAATCAAATTCTACCCACTTTTGTGCAGGATTTCGAAAATTGCCCAAACCGGTCAAAATCTCACCGGTTTCCCAAATTGGGATAGATGAGATTTTGACCGGTTTCAAGAAAATAAACCGGTGAGATTCTCACCGGTCTTGTATTTTTTTTACAAAACATAAATTAATTTAATTTATTTTTTTTTATATTGAAATATTAGAAATATTTAATATATTTCTTTAAAAATAGATGGAATACAATATAATTTGATTTATTAGAAAGATAATAAAATGAGTTCTTAAAAAAGGGTAAAATAGATACTTTATAAATTTAAAATGAGTTATTAAAAACAATGACAATAAAAATGAATAAATTTATGACTTCTTAAAATTTAGAAAGGTAAATATATATGATATTTCATATTATTAATAATACATGGAGAAATACGTAATTTTGAAAGTTTTGAGAGGTATACATGAAAATTTCCCTTTATTATTTACACGAGGAAGGCACGCTAATTGTTATTAAGACTAACTTAGTGTCTTTTTCATTTACACGAGGAAGGCACATTAAATTTAGTGTCTTTTTCATTTACACGAGGAAGGCACATTAATTAAATTTTTATTTACAATTAATTAAGTAGTTCGTCCTTTAACGATTTTTTTTATTTACACGAGAAAGGCACATACATTACTAAAATATGACCAAATTTTACATTTTTTGGAATTTTTTTTACTATTTATTAAGCTGGTTTGAAAACTGTTGTTTTTATTAAATTTCTGAAGAATTGAAAACAACGGTTTTTCAAACCAGCTTAATAAATAGTAAAAAAATTACAAAAAATATAAAATTTGGTCTCCAAGCAGATTTTATAATAGATTCAACATCTAATGGTTTGGATTTGTTGTTTGAACATCAAATATTAAAATATGACCCTGTAAGTACCTCGATCGAAGTGCTTCCAGTAGCAAATTAGCCAGACTCTATCTATATCTATATATATATATATATATATATATATATATAGAGTTAGGCTGGGGTGCTATGGATAGCATAGTGGTCTCTATGCTACGGCTCAATATTCGAGTTTTCAAAATCCAAACGGTCGATCCGAACCGTTCATCTTATTCTCCATATTAATATCTGCTTGGAGACCAAATTTTATAATTTTATGAATTTTTTTACTATTTATTAAGCCATTTTGAAAATCGCTAATCCAACGGTTTTACTGTTTTGTGCAGCCACCGTTGGATCAACAATTTTGTAAAATACTTAATAAATAGTAAATAAATTCAGAAAAATGTAAAATTTGGTCTCCAAGCAGATATTAATATGGAGAATAAGATGAATGGTTCGGATCGACCGTTTGGATTTTGAAAACTCGAATATTGAGCCATAGCATAGAGGCCTCTATGCTATCCATAGCACCCCAGCCTAACTCTATATCTATATCTATATATATATATAGTGTGTGTGTGTGTGTGTGAAAACAAAGCAAATCATTCTGTTACCATTGTCATGAGGCCCAGAAGCATTGGGCTGCCCATAGAATGTGGCATTTCCAGGATGCCATCCATATTTTCCATCATCGGGGCCATTATCGGAGTCATCCTGCGCAGCAACTAAAACGCACAACAGGGACACAATAGCAATAAGAGTAATGGAGAACCTGAAAGTCATTGTGTTCAATCTATCAAACTTAAAGAAAAAAGTAGCAAGTGAAAAAAAGATGGTTTTACTTACAACAATCTGGATGTTATTTATATATAGGCTAGCCAACTGTCCTCTTCAACTAATTAATTAGGCGTGTGTTATTTTCTCTGGTTAGATGTCATTAGAAAACTTTTGGATGTCAACTGCTCTAGGATGTTACTTAATTTAGCAAAACAACTTCTTTGAGTAATAATTATGTATAATTAAGTTATTCAGGTACAGATTTTAACAGAGCAATTTGACTTCATGCAACGCTACACTGCATAGATTGTATATATTTAAAATAGCGCTCCATATGGTTTGTGGGTTGCATGAAGCCATCATTGCTTTCTTAAAAAAAATTGTCGTTATTCATGCTGAAAGGGAAAGAAAGCGGTCCATACATCTCCATGTGTTTTTTTTGCAATCATACCTACCAGTTACCACATTGTTAATTACTTCAAGGGTGCAATCACTTCCTAAAAGCAAGGATTTGTATAATCGACCGATTAATCTATTAAGGTTTGTTGCCAACAAAATTATACTTAGCAGCCACTGCTAAGGTTTCAAAAAAAAAAAGTTTGTTGCCAATATCGATAAGGAGAAGTTTGTAGCTAAGTAGGAACGGTGTTGTTGGAACCCATGGATTTTCATACTTTAGTCACTAAAATTTGTGTGACGATATTTTAGCTCCCCAAGTTGTTATTGAATCAAAGTAATAGATTAGATACACTCCTAAATGCAGTAAAAAATTGTACACTTTAGGAACAAAACAAAAAATACCTTGAACCTTCCAATAACCATTATTTTGTTCAAGGAAAACATTTCTTTAATGTACTCCTAGAGTGCATGAGAAAATATATGTGAACTGCACAAATTGGTCTTGACTCTTGAGGTACTTGATACTCGAACCTGATGCTCTGATACCAAATGTTAAAAATTAATTCGGATTGTGGTATTAGATATAGAAGAGAGGAGTTTTTATAACAATTTCTTTTATTTAATGGAGTATAGTTTACAAGTACACAAGGTTTTATTTTTCTATCTGAGTCTCACGCCTCACTCTTTTTCTTATTTTCTCTCTGATTCTATATCACTTCTGATGGCATACATGGGCTCTATTTATATCCATACATGTCGGTGATAGAATATTCCACATAATTTATTTTATTTCTACAGACATTAGACTCTAGATTATACAGTATGCACTCATCTACAAAAGTCTAGAATTTATATACTGCCGACATTGTTCATAATTTTTCTTGAACAATCTAGAAAAAAGTATTTGGGCTTTGGGCCTTGGGCCTTGGGCCTTCGGTGCTGTATAATTCAACAAGGAGGGGGGTTGGGGAGGTTCTTAGAGGGCTTTCTGGTAATTAGCAAGATCAAGATGGTGAAGGAGAAAAGAGAGATGAAGAATAGTGTGGAGAAAGGGAAGGCTTGTTCAATGAGAGAAGCAGCCATTATTGCACTAAAATGGTGTGTGTTCACAAACTATGAATACTTGTTTGGAGAGTTGTTGTTCAGTGTTCAAAACTATTCTTCTATTTATATACGCAGGAGAGGTGGTAGTTGTGGGATATATACGACCCACTCTAGAATACCTTTTTTGATTATTTCTGATATAGAATTCCACCAAGTCAGAAAAAAAAGCCTATAGTTGAATTGTATGAGGCTTTGTAAGTTGACAAGGCCCAATCAATGTTATCCATTGTCTCTGTCAGAGTGACGTTTGCAGTATTAATTTATAGTATTGTTGTATAGCACCTGTATTAGCCTAGCTAATTAATTAATAGGCCATATATTTCATGAAAATCACAATAATGGATACTCTTTACTATATATATAAATATATATCACAGTACGTGTAACATGTACATATTGCATTCACTTAGAAAAAAACTGTAAATTTTGTATGCATGATCATATATGTTAATGACTCTGATGACGTCAGCAATTATTTATTTTTCTGACCGAAAAAAGGGACAAAAATAATGGTCTAAGTTGATTAGTAATGTTTCGCCTTGAGTGAACAAATTAATTAATTAATTGTTAATTACTATATATATATGACCATGTCTAGATGAAGAATTTGTCAGACATGGTATTTAATAATTACAGAAGTCTCCAGTAGTGTCATGATGCTCTTTAATTTACATGAGTCCGCATCGTATGCATTAACTCAAAAAATCATCTTTTTGAGTTAATAGATATTAGTCGTCCGATTATAAACGGAGTCCATCTGACCCTGCTTATAACGTTGAGGTATTTAATTTTAGTGCTGATCTAATTCTAATTTGCACAAATCTGGAAGTTGATCAGACGGTCTAGATACATTTACTTAAAAGATTCATTTTTGAGTTAATGCAGAGGATACGAATTCCTCTTTACATACGATAACAATAAATTAATATGTGCTGTCCTCGTCTAAATTAGAAAATGACTTGTATATCGTATATATGTATTCCTACTACCGCAATTAATGTGCTCACTTTCATTGGAGTAGAACTAGGGTGCTCTTAAGCTCACCAAAGTGTTTGGTGAGCTTGACTCTAAAACCCATCAAATCGATTTCAAATGATGAATCCGAACTGTTGAAACCTGCCTACCTTACGTGTGATGCGTCTGCATGTGAAATTTTTAAACATTCGAATTAATTTAGTATAAAGTCAAGCGGTCAAAAAACGTTCAAAAAATGAATGCACTAAAATTAATTTATTAACCTTCTAATTTTGACCGATTGACTTTATACTAAATTAATTCGAATGTTCAGATTCGTCATTTGAAACCGATTTGATGGGTTTTAGAGTCAAGCTCACCAAACATGTTGGTGAGCTTAAGAGCACCCTAGTCCTACTCCTTTCATTGAACTTAATTGTTATCTTCTAGCTAGCTACATTGAAGATGACATAATTTAGACGCATGCAGCTTGGTATGAGTGCGTATCCTCTGAGATATCTCTAACTTTTGCGTGACCGACGTGTACGGTGCCTATTTGGGGAAAGTGCAGGGCCAATATTATTTGTGCGTTGAGATTCGTGCAGAACTTATTTGAACGGTTGAGATTTTCCAAAAAAAACACTCAAAGTTTGAGATATCTCAGAGGATGCGAATTCGCTTGGTATCACGTCTATCACCTAATACTTACAGTGGAGTGGTAGGCGGTCTGATACACGTCAAAATTTGTGCGCACTTGATCCATACAGATCTCAAAATTGTTGCGTGAATCTTGTTGGTCCAATGACCATCGGACAGCCTCCAATTCTATTAATTAACAATGCAATATTGCTATTAATATATCTACTTTTTACAGCATCATTTCTTCCTTCTTTCCTCTTTCATTATTGTTTTAGCTATAGAAATTAAAAACCAACATTTCTATAAGACAAACATATATCCTTTATATCCTCCCCAAAATATATTTCTGGATCCCATCAAATCTTTGTTATATATTATTATTTTTTTTTTATTGAAAACCCGAAGGACCTGTTTGGTAGGAGCTGTGTTTCCAAGTAAGATTATATGTCCTTGGTAGTTAAGGATTCTGGAGTGCGTGTGGTTGAGGCAATATGGGCATATATCCCTGGGTTTTTTACAAAAGATTTTGTTATTTTTGACATATTGGGGTATTTAATTAGTTAGATTATAAGGACTTACTGGTAAATATATAAATGGGGTATTGCTTTCTCTTAAAAGAAAAAAAAAGAAATTTATGTTCAACTCAATTACTCATCATGAAATATACAATATTTCAAAAAAAATAAACATGCCAAATAAATCCTATATATTTCTCACGGATATATGAAAACTTATGGTTTTACTTGAATAAAATATACTAGCGTCATATTTCATAGTAGGATAAAATAAAGTGATAAGTAGATAACTATTATTTTCAATAGAGTGATGTACAAAGACCGAAATTGTAGACGACAGTCACATACAAAAAAAAAAAAAAAAAATTGAAGATCCTTCCTGAATATTTGAAACGATCTTTAATTTAATCCTCCTATTATGTATATTGGAGAAAATGTCATCTGAAAATTGCTCCAAAAAAAAAAAAAAATTAAAGAATCACATATTAAACACGCGCAAAACCACAGATATTAGTGTTTCGAATAGTTCACAAGGCAGGTTTGATTGAGGGTTCTATATATATCTCAATGCATGAGTCGGGAGGAGGAAATTTTATTGGATCCCGACCTCAACTATCAAGAGTTAGTTTATATGTAATTAGCAAAGGGAGTTTTTTAGGGTTTCTAATCCACAATTAGCAATTATGCGTTCTCATTGTATAACACCTTATCTAGGATAGGATCTTATTACTAGTTGCTATTTTGAAAGCATTAATTATATTGTATTGATTCTACTTTTTTAATCCTAATGTCTTTCCAGATAGCTCCTTAGAGAGAAAATATCATATGAAAAAAATTACAACATTGCTCCAATAAAAAGAATAATATATTAAACACGAAAACCGCAGATATTAGGGTTTCGAATAGTTCACCGTATGTAAAGAGCGATGCATAGTTACATAATCATACAAAAAATGAAGGCTAAACCAAGAAGTTTACTTTAGAATCATTGCCTTAACCTGCCCTTCCTTCAGTTCATAGTGGTTTACGAGCCGAATAAATCAGGTAAGCCAAGGCGAAATATCAATTGGGAAGTTCACTTTAGAGTCATACTTGGTATCGGGCTTCCAGTCAGCCGGTATCGCATGTTTTGCCACTAGGGACCATTTCCCTGAAAGGGTTGTAACCCTAATTGAGAAGGGTCCCTTAAGAGGATGGGGAGAGTGAAGACTCCAGATTTTACCCCATGATTGCTTCAATGGGGTCCATGTAGAAGAACTTGCATCCCTAATTTCCAGTTTAGAGAGATCTCCATCGCCATTTTGGTACTCGGTCAACAAAGCCAGGTAGTACGAGTTTGAGCCTTTCGAGACATGGAAGTGAATGTTACGACCCTTATAGTTGCAAGGAACCCTATAATAAGTGAACCAAAATCATGTTATGTATAATTAGTTAAATAATGTACACTTCTATTAGGAAGAATAATTAATCTATTGTCAAAATCAATGAAAATTTATAGAACGATGGAGCCATAAGCTAAAAATATTTCAAGTTGAAGCTGTAAAATCATATCTGATAGTTATAAATGAAGCAAAGCGCATACCTCTGAACCACAACAGGGAGTTTTCCAGCCTTGTAGACCTCATGTTCTTTACCAGGATCTGCCAGTGAGCCAAATGCAATGCCAGACATGTCGATGTGATAAGTTGATTCAGCACAGCGACCATGCAAGCACTCATCAGTGATTGTAATGGGTTTTATTTCATTGTTGCAAAGCCGATTGCCATTGGTTGGATAGTTCTCGTCTTTGTTGCACACCACCTAAATCAATCAAAGATATCGTGAATTTTATGAGTTGGAATTTTGAAAGGGAAAAAAAAGTGTCATGCATCAGTATCATACGGAAATATCAGAATGTCATTTGCAACTATGCATTGTTGTTTGTGGAAGTATACAATGAATTTCTGTGGTGTTTTCTTTCATAATTCTTAAAAAATGGTATGTTTGAAAATAACTTTCCCTTCTTTAACTCGGATAAATAGAAATAGAAAATAGTACAATCTCATTGCAAATTGTCGAAAGAGTCAATTAACTAACCCAGTAGCAAGCACCGCAACCCTTGCCATCTCGCCAAATGGCTTTGCTGCCGCTGGCAGTAAAGGAATTATAAGGGGGAAGATTTATATTCTTGAACCCGCATTTACCACCTGTATGTGCATATATGATAGAATAATATTGATCAACAACCACTTTAATCATTTTTGCAATAATTAATCAGATATTAATAATTCATGAATTATATCTTATCCCTTTTTAATGTCAGAATATTAATTATTCACAATAAATTACTTCATTATTTGTCATATACGGATACCACCACAAGTTTTTTTTTTCTAAGTTGGTTGTTTAAGTTAATGAAGAATGCTTATGAATCTTGCATATATATATATATAGTTCTTACATATGTTTGAACCTTCGGATTCTTGAAAGATATTAGATAATGTATCATTTGAATTACAGGATCATTAACAAATCACATATATATATAGAGAGAGAGACAGTGAGCTATGGAATAAAGCGCGTTGGTGCTCTATAGCACTATATTTCTATTTTGAAAATCCAAACCACCGATTCGGTAAATTGAATATATATCGTCGGTTTTCAAAATACGTATTACATGGATAAAAAAAAAAATGATGCACATGAGACTTGTGCGACATGAAACGGTTTTGGTGTATTTCTCGAAGAAAGGAATATATTTGTAACATATCTGGTTTGTAACTACTCGCGATCGAGTAGTCTTTGCATGACGATATCAGACGAGAAATAGAGCGTCAGAACGATATTCGCCTATCACATTTGTTCGGACCCCATGTAGCAACAAATTTTAATCGGTTCTGACATTTATATATTTCTGTACATGTTGTGTAAAATCTTTTATTAATTTTTAGATTACTCCAAATTGACCACAGCCAGTCACAGACTATGTATGTTCCGAAATTTTTATTAATATCCAAAAAAAAAAAAAATCAAATTCTACCCACTTTTGTGCAGGATTTCGAAAATTGCCCAAACCGGTCAAAATCTCACCGGTTTCCCAAATTGGGATAGATGAGATTTTGACCGGTTTCAAGAAAATAAACCGGTGAGATTCTCACCGGTCTTGTATTTTTTTTACAAAACATAAATTAATTTAATTTATTTTTTTTTATATTGAAATATTAGAAATATTTAATATATTTCTTTAAAAATAGATGGAATACAATATAATTTGATTTATTAGAAAGATAATAAAATGAGTTCTTAAAAAAGGGTAAAATAGATACTTTATAAATTTAAAATGAGTTATTAAAAACAATGACAATAAAAATGAATAAATTTATGACTTCTTAAAATTTAGAAAGGTAAATATATATGATATTTCATATTATTAATAATACATGGAGAAATACGTAATTTTGAAAGTTTTGAGAGGTATACATGAAAATTTCCCTTTATTATTTACACGAGGAAGGCACGCTAATTGTTATTAAGACTAACTTAGTGTCTTTTTCATTTACACGAGGAAGGCACATTAAATTTAGTGTCTTTTTCATTTACACGAGGAAGGCACATTAATTAAATTTTTATTTACAATTAATTAAGTAGTTCGTCCTTTAACGATTTTTTTTATTTACACGAGAAAGGCACATACATTACTAAAATATGACCAAATTTTACATTTTTTGGAATTTTTTTTACTATTTATTAAGCTGGTTTGAAAACTGTTGTTTTTATTAAATTTCTGAAGAATTGAAAACAACGGTTTTTCAAACCAGCTTAATAAATAGTAAAAAAATTACAAAAAATATAAAATTTGGTCTCCAAGCAGATTTTATAATAGATTCAACATCTAATGGTTTGGATTTGTTGTTTGAACATCAAATATTAAAATATGACCCTGTAAGTACCTCGATCGAAGTGCTTCCAGTAGCAAATTAGCCAGACTCTATCTATATCTATATATATATATATATATATATATATATATAGAGTTAGGCTGGGGTGCTATGGATAGCATAGTGGTCTCTATGCTACGGCTCAATATTCGAGTTTTCAAAATCCAAACGGTCGATCCGAACCGTTCATCTTATTCTCCATATTAATATCTGCTTGGAGACCAAATTTTATAATTTTATGAATTTTTTTACTATTTATTAAGCCATTTTGAAAATCGCTAATCCAACGGTTTTACTGTTTTGTGCAGCCACCGTTGGATCAACAATTTTGTAAAATACTTAATAAATAGTAAATAAATTCAGAAAAATGTAAAATTTGGTCTCCAAGCAGATATTAATATGGAGAATAAGATGAATGGTTCGGATCGACCGTTTGGATTTTGAAAACTCGAATATTGAGCCATAGCATAGAGGCCTCTATGCTATCCATAGCACCCCAGCCTAACTCTATATCTATATCTATATATATATATATAGTGTGTGTGTGTGTGTGAAAACAAAGCAAATCATTCTGTTACCATTGTCATGAGGCCCAGAAGCATTGGGCTGCCCATAGAATGTGGCATTTCCAGGATGCCATCCATATTTTCCATCATCGGGGCCATTATCGGAGTCATCCTGCGCAGCAACTAAAACGCACAACAGGGACACAATAGCAATAAGAGTAATGGAGAACCTGAAAGTCATTGTGTTCAATCTATCAAACTTAAAGAAAAAAGTAGCAAGTGAAAAAAAGATGGTTTTACTTACAACAATCTGGATGTTATTTATATATAGGCTAGCCAACTGTCCTCTTCAACTAATTAATTAGGCGTGTGTTATTTTCTCTGGTTAGATGTCATTAGAAAACTTTTGGATGTCAACTGCTCTAGGATGTTACTTAATTTAGCAAAACAACTTCTTTGAGTAATAATTATGTATAATTAAGTTATTCAGGTACAGATTTTAACAGAGCAATTTGACTTCATGCAACGCTACACTGCATAGATTGTATATATTTAAAATAGCGCTCCATATGGTTTGTGGGTTGCATGAAGCCATCATTGCTTTCTTAAAAAAAATTGTCGTTATTCATGCTGAAAGGGAAAGAAAGCGGTCCATACATCTCCATGTGTTTTTTTTGCAATCATACCTACCAGTTACCACATTGTTAATTACTTCAAGGGTGCAATCACTTCCTAAAAGCAAGGATTTGTATAATCGACCGATTAATCTATTAAGGTTTGTTGCCAACAAAATTATACTTAGCAGCCACTGCTAAGGTTTCAAAAAAAAAAAGTTTGTTGCCAATATCGATAAGGAGAAGTTTGTAGCTAAGTAGGAACGGTGTTGTTGGAACCCATGGATTTTCATACTTTAGTCACTAAAATTTGTGTGACGATATTTTAGCTCCCCAAGTTGTTATTGAATCAAAGTAATAGATTAGATACACTCCTAAATGCAGTAAAAAATTGTACACTTTAGGAACAAAACAAAAAATACCTTGAACCTTCCAATAACCATTATTTTGTTCAAGGAAAACATTTCTTTAATGTACTCCTAGAGTGCATGAGAAAATATATGTGAACTGCACAAATTGGTCTTGACTCTTGAGGTACTTGATACTCGAACCTGATGCTCTGATACCAAATGTTAAAAATTAATTCGGATTGTGGTATTAGATATAGAAGAGAGGAGTTTTTATAACAATTTCTTTTATTTAATGGAGTATAGTTTACAAGTACACAAGGTTTTATTTTTCTATCTGAGTCTCACGCCTCACTCTTTTTCTTATTTTCTCTCTGATTCTATATCACTTCTGATGGCATACATGGGCTCTATTTATATCCATACATGTCGGTGATAGAATATTCCACATAATTTATTTTATTTCTACAGACATTAGACTCTAGATTATACAGTATGCACTCATCTACAAAAGTCTAGAATTTATATACTGCCGACATTGTTCATAATTTTTCTTGAACAATCTAGAAAAAAGTATTTGGGCTTTGGGCCTTGGGCCTTGGGCCTTCGGTGCTGTATAATTCAACAAGGAGGGGGGTTGGGGAGGTTCTTAGAGGGCTTTCTGGTAATTAGCAAGATCAAGATGGTGAAGGAGAAAAGAGAGATGAAGAATAGTGTGGAGAAAGGGAAGGCTTGTTCAATGAGAGAAGCAGCCATTATTGCACTAAAATGGTGTGTGTTCACAAACTATGAATACTTGTTTGGAGAGTTGTTGTTCAGTGTTCAAAACTATTCTTCTATTTATATACGCAGGAGAGGTGGTAGTTGTGGGATATATACGACCCACTCTAGAATACCTTTTTTGATTATTTCTGATATAGAATTCCACCAAGTCAGAAAAAAAAGCCTATAGTTGAATTGTATGAGGCTTTGTAAGTTGACAAGGCCCAATCAATGTTATCCATTGTCTCTGTCAGAGTGACGTTTGCAGTATTAATTTATAGTATTGTTGTATAGCACCTGTATTAGCCTAGCTAATTAATTAATAGGCCATATATTTCATGAAAATCACAATAATGGATACTCTTTACTATATATATAAATATATATCACAGTACGTGTAACATGTACATATTGCATTCACTTAGAAAAAAACTGTAAATTTTGTATGCATGATCATATATGTTAATGACTCTGATGACGTCAGCAATTATTTATTTTTCTGACCGAAAAAAGGGACAAAAATAATGGTCTAAGTTGATTAGTAATGTTTCGCCTTGAGTGAACAAATTAATTAATTAATTGTTAATTACTATATATATATGACCATGTCTAGATGAAGAATTTGTCAGACATGGTATTTAATAATTACAGAAGTCTCCAGTAGTGTCATGATGCTCTTTAATTTACATGAGTCCGCATCGTATGCATTAACTCAAAAAATCATCTTTTTGAGTTAATAGATATTAGTCGTCCGATTATAAACGGAGTCCATCTGACCCTGCTTATAACGTTGAGGTATTTAATTTTAGTGCTGATCTAATTCTAATTTGCACAAATCTGGAAGTTGATCAGACGGTCTAGATACATTTACTTAAAAGATTCATTTTTGAGTTAATGCAGAGGATACGAATTCCTCTTTACATACGATAACAATAAATTAATATGTGCTGTCCTCGTCTAAATTAGAAAATGACTTGTATATCGTATATATGTATTCCTACTACCGCAATTAATGTGCTCACTTTCATTGGAGTAGAACTAGGGTGCTCTTAAGCTCACCAAAGTGTTTGGTGAGCTTGACTCTAAAACCCATCAAATCGATTTCAAATGATGAATCCGAACTGTTGAAACCTGCCTACCTTACGTGTGATGCGTCTGCATGTGAAATTTTTAAACATTCGAATTAATTTAGTATAAAGTCAAGCGGTCAAAAAACGTTCAAAAAATGAATGCACTAAAATTAATTTATTAACCTTCTAATTTTGACCGATTGACTTTATACTAAATTAATTCGAATGTTCAGATTCGTCATTTGAAACCGATTTGATGGGTTTTAGAGTCAAGCTCACCAAACATGTTGGTGAGCTTAAGAGCACCCTAGTCCTACTCCTTTCATTGAACTTAATTGTTATCTTCTAGCTAGCTACATTGAAGATGACATAATTTAGACGCATGCAGCTTGGTATGAGTGCGTATCCTCTGAGATATCTCTAACTTTTGCGTGACCGACGTGTACGGTGCCTATTTGGGGAAAGTGCAGGGCCAATATTATTTGTGCGTTGAGATTCGTGCAGAACTTATTTGAACGGTTGAGATTTTCCAAAAAAAACACTCAAAGTTTGAGATATCTCAGAGGATGCGAATTCGCTTGGTATCACGTCTATCACCTAATACTTACAGTGGAGTGGTAGGCGGTCTGATACACGTCAAAATTTGTGCGCACTTGATCCATACAGATCTCAAAATTGTTGCGTGAATCTTGTTGGTCCAATGACCATCGGACAGCCTCCAATTCTATTAATTAACAATGCAATATTGCTATTAATATATCTACTTTTTACAGCATCATTTCTTCCTTCTTTCCTCTTTCATTATTGTTTTAGCTATAGAAATTAAAAACCAACATTTCTATAAGACAAACATATATCCTTTATATCCTCCCCAAAATATATTTCTGGATCCCATCAAATCTTTGTTATATATTATTATTTTTTTTTTATTGAAAACCCGAAGGACCTGTTTGGTAGGAGCTGTGTTTCCAAGTAAGATTATATGTCCTTGGTAGTTAAGGATTCTGGAGTGCGTGTGGTTGAGGCAATATGGGCATATATCCCTGGGTTTTTTACAAAAGATTTTGTTATTTTTGACATATTGGGGTATTTAATTAGTTAGATTATAAGGACTTACTGGTAAATATATAAATGGGGTATTGCTTTCTCTTAAAAGAAAAAAAAAGAAATTTATGTTCAACTCAATTACTCATCATGAAATATACAATATTTCAAAAAAAATAAACATGCCAAATAAATCCTATATATTTCTCACGGATATATGAAAACTTATGGTTTTACTTGAATAAAATATACTAGCGTCATATTTCATAGTAGGATAAAATAAAGTGATAAGTAGATAACTATTATTTTCAATAGAGTGATGTACAAAGACCGAAATTGTAGACGACAGTCACATACAAAAAAAAAAAAAAAAAATTGAAGATCCTTCCTGAATATTTGAAACGATCTTTAATTTAATCCTCCTATTATGTATATTGGAGAAAATGTCATCTGAAAATTGCTCCAAAAAAAAAAAAAAATTAAAGAATCACATATTAAACACGCGCAAAACCACAGATATTAGTGTTTCGAATAGTTCACAAGGCAGGTTTGATTGAGGGTTCTATATATATCTCAATGCATGAGTCGGGAGGAGGAAATTTTATTGGATCCCGACCTCAACTATCAAGAGTTAGTTTATATGTAATTAGCAAAGGGAGTTTTTTAGGGTTTCTAATCCACAATTAGCAATTATGCGTTCTCATTGTATAACACCTTATCTAGGATAGGATCTTATTACTAGTTGCTATTTTGAAAGCATTAATTATATTGTATTGATTCTACTTTTTTAATCCTAATGTCTTTCCAGATAGCTCCTTAGAGAGAAAATATCATATGAAAAAAATTACAACATTGCTCCAATAAAAAGAATAATATATTAAACACGAAAACCGCAGATATTAGGGTTTCGAATAGTTCACCGTATGTAAAGAGCGATGCATAGTTACATAATCATACAAAAAATGAAGGCTAAACCAAGAAGTTTACTTTAGAATCATTGCCTTAACCTGCCCTTCCTTCAGTTCATAGTGGTTTACGAGCCGAATAAATCAGGTAAGCCAAGGCGAAATATCAATTGGGAAGTTCACTTTAGAGTCATACTTGGTATCGGGCTTCCAGTCAGCCGGTATCGCATGTTTTGCCACTAGGGACCATTTCCCTGAAAGGGTTGTAACCCTAATTGAGAAGGGTCCCTTAAGAGGATGGGGAGAGTGAAGACTCCAGATTTTACCCCATGATTGCTTCAATGGGGTCCATGTAGAAGAACTTGCATCCCTAATTTCCAGTTTAGAGAGATCTCCATCGCCATTTTGGTACTCGGTCAACAAAGCCAGGTAGTACGAGTTTGAGCCTTTCGAGACATGGAAGTGAATGTTACGACCCTTATAGTTGCAAGGAACCCTATAATAAGTGAACCAAAATCATGTTATGTATAATTAGTTAAATAATGTACACTTCTATTAGGAAGAATAATTAATCTATTGTCAAAATCAATGAAAATTTATAGAACGATGGAGCCATCAGCTAAAAATATTTCAAGTTGAAGCTGTAAAATCATATCTGATAGTTATAAATGAAGCAAAGCGCATACCTCTGAACCACAACAGGGAGTTTTCCAGCCTTGTAGACCTCATGTTCTTTACCAGGATCTGCCAGTGAGCCAAATGCAATGCCAGACATGTCGATGTGATAAGTTGATTCAGCACAGCGACCATGCAAGCACTCATCAGTGATTGTAATGGGTTTTATTTCATTGTTGCAAAGCCGATTGCCATTGGTTGGATAGTTCTCGTCTTTGTTGCACACCACCTAAATCAATCAAAGATATCGTGAATTTTATGAGTTGGAATTTTGAAAGGGAAAAAAAAGTGTCATGCATCAGTATCATACGGAAATATCAGAATGTCATTTGCAACTATGCATTGTTGTTTTTGGAAGTATACAATGAATTTCTGTGGTGTTTTCTTTTATAATTCTTAAAAAATGGTATGTTTGAAAATAACTTTCCCTTCTTTAACTCGGATAAATAGAAATAGAAAATAGTACAATCTCATTCCAAATTGTCCAAAGAGTCAATTAACTAACCCAGTAGCAAGCACCGCAACCCTTGCCATCTCGCCAAATGGCTTTGCTGCCGCTGGCAGTAAAGGAATTATAAGGGGGAAGATTTATATTCTTGAACCCGCATTTACCACCTGTATGTGCATATATGATAGAATAATATTGATCAACAACCACTTTAATCATTTTTGCAATAATTAATCAAATATTAATAATTCATGAATTATATCTTATCCCTTTCGAATGTCAGAATATTAATTATTCACAATAAATTACTTCATTATTTGTCATATACGGATACCACCACAAGTTTTTTTTTCTAAGTTGGTTGTTTAAGTTAATGAAGAATGTTTATGAATCTTGCATATATATATATATAGTTCTTACATATGTTTGGACCTTCGGATTCTTAAAAGATATTAGATAATGTATCATTTGAATTACAGGATCATTAAAAAATCACACACACATATATATATATATATGAGTTAGGCTGGGGTGCTATGGATAGCATAGTGGCCTCTATGCTACGGCTCAATATTCGAGTTTTCAAAATTCAAATGGTCGATCCGAACCGTTCATCTTATTCTCCATATTAATATCTGCTTGGAGACCAAATTTTATAATTTTCTGAATTTTTTTACTATTTATTAAGCCACTTTGAAAATCGCTAATCCAACGGTTTTACTGTTTTGTGCAGCCACCGTTGGATCAACAATTTTGTAAAATACTTAATAAATAGTAAAAAAATTCATAAAAATGTAAAATTTGGTCTCCAAGCAGATATTAATATGGAGAATAAGATGAACGGTTCGGATCGACCGTTTGGATTTTGAAAACTCGAATATTGAGCGGTAGCATAGAGACCACTATGCTATCCATAGCACCCCAGCCTAACTCTATATATATATATATAGAGAGAGAGAGAGAGAGATGGGCTACAGTGAGCCATGGAGTAAAGCGCGTTGGTGCTCCATGGCACTATATTTCTATTTTGAAAATCCAAACGACCGATTTAGTAAATTGAATATATCATTAATTTTCAAAGTAGCTTAATAAATAGTAAAAAAAATTCAAAAAATGTAAAATTTGGTCTCCAAGCACATTTCAATATGGAGATCATGTTGAGCTGTTCGGATCGATCGTTTGGATTTTCAAAATAAAAATATAGTGCAATGGAGCACCAACTCATTTTACTCCATGGCTCACCGTAACCCATCTCTCTCTCTCTCTCTATATATATATATATATATACGAGTTAGGCTGGGGTGCTATGGATAGCATAGAGGCCTCTATGCTACGGCTCAATATTCGAGTTTTCAAAATCCAAACGGTCGATCCGAACCGTTCATCTTATTCTCCATATTAATATCTGCTTGGAGACCAAATTTTACATTTTTATGAATTTTTTTACTATTTATTAAGTATTTTACAAAATTGTTGATCCAACGGTGGCTGCACAAAACAGTAAAACCGTTGGATTAGCGATTTTCAAAGTGACTTAATAAATAGTAAAAAACTTCAGAAAATTATAAAATTTGGTCTCCAAGCAGATATTAATATGGAGAATAAGATGAACGGTTCGGATCGACCGTTTGGATTTTGAAAACTTGAATATTGAGCCGTAGCACGGGAGGCCACTATGCTATCCATAGCACCCCAGCCTAACTCTATATATACATATATATATATATATATATGTATATATATATATATATATATATATATGGGACTGGCTAATTTGCTGCCGGCAGCATTTCAGCGAAGTGCTTACAGGGTCATATTAGCATATTTGATGTTCAAACAACAAATCTAAACCGTTAGATGTTCAATCTATATTAAAATATGCTTGGAGACCAAATTTTACATTTTTTAGAATTGTTTTAATATTTATTAAGCTGGTTTAAAAACTGTTGTTTTTATTAAATTTCTAAAGAATTGAAAACAACGATTTTCAAACCAGCTTAATAAATAGTAAAAAAATTCCAAAAAATATAAAATTTGGTCTCCAAGCATATTTTATAATAGATTGAACATCTAACGGTTTGAATATTAAATACTAAAATATGACCCCGTAAGTACCTCGGTCGAAGTGCTTCAGGTAGCAAATTAGCCAGACTCTCTCTCTATATATATATATATATATAGTGTGTGTGTGTGTGTGTGTGTGTGTGTGAAAACAAAGCAAATCATTCTGTTACCATTGTCAGGAGGCCCAGAAGCATTGGGCTGCCCATAAAATGTGGCATTGCCAGGATGCCATCCATATTTTCCATCATCGGGGCCATCATCGGAGTCATCCTGCGCAGCAACTAAAACGCACAACAGGGACACAATAGCAATAAGAGTAATGGAGAACCTGAAAGTCATTGTGTTCAATCTATCAAACTTAAAGAAAAAAGTAGCAAGTGAAAAAAAGATGGTTTTACTTACAACAATTTGGATGTTATTTATATATAGGCCAGCCAATTGACTGTCCTCTTCAACTAATTAAGCGTGTGTTATTTTATCTGGTTGGATGTCATCAGAAAACATTTGGATGCCAACTGCTCCAGGATGTTACTTAATTTGGCAAAAACAACTTCTTTGAGTAATAATTATGTATAATTAAGTTATTCAGGTACAGATTTTAACAGAGCAATTTGACTTCATGCAGTGCTACACTGCATAGATTGTATATATTTAAAACAGCGCTCCATGTGGTTTGTGGGTTCCATGAAGCCATAATTGCTTTCTTAAAAAAAATTGCCGTTATTCATGCTAAAAGGGAAAGAAAGCGGTCCATACATCCACATGTGTTTTTTTCCAATCATACCTACCCGTTACCACATTGTTTATTACTTCAAGGGTGCAATCACTTCCTAAAAGAAAGGATTTGTATAATCGACCGATTAATCTATTAAGGTTTGTTGCCAATAAAATTATACTTGGCAGCCACTGCTAAAGTTTCAAAAAAAAAAAAAAAATTGTTGCCAATATCGATAAGGAGAATTAAGGGCGTGTTCGGCCGACAAATGGGAATGGGCGCGGGCGCGGGATTTGAACTGAAAAACACTGTTCCCGTGGGAAAAAAAAAATTCAGTTGAACTGAATTTTTTTTTTCCCACGTGAATAGTGATCTGGCCGAACACGCCCTAAGTTTGTAGCTAAGTAGGAACGGTGTTGTTGGAACCCATGCATTTTCGTACTTTTGTGTGCCCTAAAATCTGTGTGACGATATTTTAGCTCAGCAAGTTGTTATTGAATCAAAGTAATAGATTAGATACACTCCTAAATGCAGTAAAATTGTACACTTTAGGAACAAAAAAAAATTACCTTGAACCTTCCAATAACCATTATTTAATTTGTTCAAGGAAAACACTTCTTTAATATACTCTTAGAGTGCATGAGAAAATATATGTGAACTGCACAAATTGGTCTTAACTCTTGAGGTACGGAACTGGGAAAAAAGGCATATATATGTATCGATTCAAGATAAACAAAATATGCCCTTAACTAATAAACCATGTATTTGTTTATCTTAAAGAATTTAAACAAAATACATGGTTAATTAGCTAAGGGCATACTTCTTCAAAATATAAAAATGAGGGTGTATATGGCATATAGACTAAAGAGTGAGGCTATTGTAGCACATATTGGCACGAGCTGTAGATTCATATTTTCATTTTGAAAGTTCTCACTACTACATAATACGCTTCCATACACAGTTGAAAAATGGGCTTATACACGATTTTTCAACTATGTCCGCGAGAGTCTTGTCTAACAGATTCGGTAAATTGAACACCATTCTAAAACAGTGTATGTTTTTCCATAAAAATTGGTTTTTTCGCCAAAATACATCACATGGTTTTTAAAGTAAACTGTGTATGAAAACACTAATCCTACATGGTTAATTTTACTAAAAATCATTTAAAATTCATATTTTTTTTTCGTCAATCTTTTTCCGCCAAAACACATCATATACAAGTTGCTAAAGTAAATCTATGTATGAAAACGTTAATCCTATGATGATTTTTATTAAAAACTGTGTACATTATTATTTAAAAAAAAATCCAATAAAACACTAGATCTGAATTCAAATAAAATCTTTGCATGAGAATCTCACTTTTGAGTTGGTAGAGTTACCAAGAAGTAAGAATATGTTCAAGAACAAATGAGTGTTTCGGGTGAAATCTAAAGGCACAAGCTGAGAGCCGAGATACATAGCTCGGTTAGTGGAGAAGGATTTTGATCAAAAGAAAGGAATAGAATCTGAGGAGATATTCTCACATATGATTAAGATGTCCTCTATTTGAGTTATACTCGGATTAGCTGCTAGTTTGAATTTGGAGGTCAAGCAACTTAATGTGAAAATTGCTTTTGTTCATGGTGAATAATGAGGAGCACTACATGGGGCAACCTGAGGGTTGTGTTGAACAGTGTAGTAAAATGCGGTTTCTATGCGGTATGCGGAATGCCACCGCATACCGCATATACGGTATACGGCCGCATATGCAGATTTTTATGCGGATTTGTATATGCGGTTTTAACATGATGTAATTAAATAAGTATTGGACCCAACGTTTCTTATATAAGTATTTGGTCCAACATTTTTTTGAATCTTTCGTAATTATATAAGTATTAGGCCCATCATTATTTGAATCTTTGATGATAAATAATACATCTTATGGCTCAAGCCCAACAGAACAATGAATTTCTGTGGCCGTGGCTTTAATCCGGAAAAGAACAAGCCCAAGCCCCTTGGTGCTTGAATCGTTACCAACAGAGCAATAGAACTCATCGCATATTTTTGGGCCGTGGCTTTAGTTCGTTTTACAATAATTAAATAATACTGTAACTCTGTAAGCAACAGAGCAATGAGAACTCCCATGCCGCGTACGTCCGGAAAAGAACTCATGCTTTAGTCCCACAATCCTTGAACAAGAGAAAAGCATTGCTCCCCACTCTATAAAGCAAGCTGTGAACTACACACAACAATACTAAATTGGACTCCATTCGGGTCCGAATTTGGATTGGATTTTAGGTTATTATCCGATATCTAATTCACTTCAATTAATAATTAATAATATTATTTGAATTCAAAAGAATTTGAATTTTTTTAATAAATAAAATTTTAATATGCGGCCCGCATATGCTAGTTTTATGCGGTATGCGTATTTTATGCGGCCGGTTAGATGATATGCGGGTAAAATTATGCGGCTGAATATGCGGCCGCATATGCGGAACCGCATATTAGACCGCATATTATTTTTCTATGCGGTTCACAACCGCATACGCATATGCGGCCGCATAGACCGCATTTTACTACACTGGTGTTGAAAAAGGTAAAGAGAACATGGTGCACAAATTGAGAAGGGACATTTATAGCTTAAAGCAAGCGTACAAAAACTCGTATAAATTAAGGATTTGAATATTTTATGTGTGACAACAAATTCATAAAGACCACTTTCGACAATTGCGTCAACATGCAAAGATATTCTGCTGGGAGCTTTTGAGGGTTTCTAATATGCAATTAGCAATTATCTATTCTCATTGCATAACACACTATCTAGGATAGGATCTTATTACGTGTTGCTATTTTAAAGGCGTTAATTTTGGGATTTGATAATCTCTAGCCTAGTCACAAAACTTTCTCTAGTGATCTTAATTTTGAGTATTGATTTTCCCGGAGGTCAAAACTTTTTCATATTAATGAGCCATTTTTTAATTGTATTGATTCAACTTTTTTAATCCTAATGTCTATAATTCCAAACAACTGCTAGTTCCTTAAAGAGATAATATCATGTGAAAAATATTACAACATTCCTCCAATAAAAATAAAGAATCATATATTATACATAAAACCACAGATATTAGGGTTTGGAATAGTTCACCGGACGTAAAGAGCGATACATAGTTACATACTCATTAAAAAATAGAAACTTAACCGGGAAGTGTACTTTAGAATTATAGCCCTAAACTGCCCTTCCTTCAGTTCATAGTGGTTTATGAGCCAAATTAATCACGTGAGCCAACGCGACATATCAAGTGGGAAGTTTACTTTAGAGTCGTACTTGGTGTCGGGCTTCCAGTTAGCCGGAATAGCATGTTTTGCCACTAGAGACCATTCCCCTGAAAGGGTTATAACTCTAATTGAGAAGGGTCCCTTAAGAGGATGGGGAGAGTGAAGACTCCAGATTTTACCCCATGAGTGCTTCAATGGGGTCCATGTAGATGAGCCTGCTTCCTTAATTTCTAGTTTAGAGAGATCGCCATCACCATTTTGGTACTCTGTCAACAAAGTCAAGTAGAACGGGTTTGAGCCTTTCAAGACATGGAAGTGAATGTTACGACCCTTATAGTCGCAAGGAACCCTATAATAATTAAACCAAAATTATGTTATATATAATTAGTTAAACAATGTACACATCGATAATGGGTTACTGTCAGCAGGAATAATAATTAATCTATTGTCAACATGAACGAAAATTTTTAGAACATTTTTTTTTGAGTTAATAATATGTCAAGTTGAAGCTGTAAAATCATATCAGATATTTAAAAATGATGCAAAGCGCTTACCTCATAATCATAACACGGATTTTTCCAGCCTTTTGCAGCTGAAATTCTTTTCCGGGATCTGCCAGTGAGCCAAATGCGATGCCGGACATATCGATGTGATAAGTTGATTCATCACAGCGACCATGCAAGCACTCATCAGTGATTGTAATGAGTTTTTCTTCGCCGGAGCAAAGCGGATGTCTACCGAAGATATCCTCTTTGTTGCACGACACCTGAAACAGCAAAGCGAATTTTTGAAACAGAAAATAAAAATGTCATGCATCATTTTCATACAGAAATATCAGAATATCATTCGCAACTATATATCCATTGTGGTTTGTGGAAGTGGCACATGTAGCAAACATAAATATATCTACATAAAGAAATTGAAGTAGGATTTTGTTCCAAATTGTCTAAAGAGTACAATTAACTAACCGAGTGGCAAGCACCGCAACCCTTGCCATCTCGCCACATGGCTTTGCTGCCGCTGGCAGTCAAGGAATTATAAGGGGGAAGGTTTATATTCTTGAAACCGCATTTACCACCTGTATGCGTATATATAATAGAATAATGATCAACAACCACTTGAATTATTTTGCAATAATTAATCAAATATTAATACTTCAAGAATTCTATCTTATCCCTTTTGAATGTCAGAATATTAATTATTCACAATAAATTACTTCTTTGTCATATACAGATTCCAAAAAAAAAGAAGGTTGGTTGTTTAAGTTAATGAAGAATGCTTATGAATCTTGCATGTATATATTTAGTTCTTATGTATGTTTGGACCTTCGGATTCTTGAAACATATTCTGATATTGTATCATTAGAATAACAAGGTCATTCAGAAAAGACATCTTTTTTTCTTTTTTCAATAGTGTGTAGGAAAACAAAGCAAAGCATTTTGTTACTATTATCAGGAGGCCCAGAAGCATTGGGATGCCCATAAAATGTGGCATTGCCAGGATGCCATCCATATTTTCCATCATCGGGGCCAATTTCGTCGGAGTCATCATAATTGAAGTCTTCCTGCGCAGCAACAAAAATGGCTAACAGAGACACAATAGCAATAAGAGTAATTGAGAACCTGAAAGTCATTGTGTTCAATCTATCAAACATGAAGAAAAAAGTAGCAAGTAAAAAAAAGATGGTTTTACTTACAACAATCTGGATGTTATTTATATATAGGCCAGCCAACTGTCCTCTTCAACTAATTAAGCGTGTGTTATTTTCTCTGGTAAGATGTCATGAGAAAAATTTTGGATGCCAACTGCTCTAGGATGTTACTTAATTTAGCAAAACAACTTCTTTGAGTAATAATTATGTATAATTAAGTTATTCAGGTACAGATTTTAACAGAGCAATTTGACTTCATACAGCGCTACGCTGCATAGATTGTATGGACTTAAAACAGTGCTCCATATGGTAGTTGGGTTGCATGAAGCCATAATTGCTTTCTTAAAAAAATTTACCCGTTATTAATTCATGCTGACTGTTGGAAAGAAAGCTATCCATACACCTCCATGTGTTTTTTGCAATCATACCTACCTGTTACCACATTGCTAACTGTACAATTAATCACTTCCTACACTCAAGGACTTGTACAATCATTCAATTTAATTATATCTTGAGGTTCATTGCCATTATTGATAAGTTTGTAGCTTAGCAGGAAAGGTGTTGATTGAACCCATGCATTTTCCGACATTAGTGTGCACTTACATCTGCGTGATGATATTTTAGCTCCTAACTAATCATTTGTATCAAATAGATTAGATACACTCTTGAATGCAATAAAATAGTACACTTTAGGAACAAAAAGAAAATTTATCTAGAACCTTCCACTAACCATTATTTTGTTCAAAGAAAACACTTCTTTAATGTACTCAGTGTAAGAGAAAATATGTGAACTGCGCAAATTGGGTTTTAAGTACGTATAAAGATTATGTTGAACACTTTGGATCGACCGTTAGAATTTTGAAAACCAAAAAATTGATCCGTAGTATGCAAATTTCTTTAGTACAGTACAATACAAAGTTCATACACTAATTATATCTTCCTCCGTGAAACTTAGCAGTTAATCCAAAATGACGAACAAGAAAAGAAAATACAAAAATGCACAAACTTTTAGAACAATGATAGAACGCCCTGAATAATCAACCCGTTTACAAGCAAAGTCTCGCGGAATCTTCCTTCTTTCCCTCCAAGGATATCTGAAAAAGATTTGTAATACCCACTTATATACTTAATCTTTTTATTCCAAATGTATTAGACATTATTAATCCACTTAAACTATTTCTCTCTTTTAAGATGTTATCCGCCTAGGTTTTGGAACTAACTCTAGCTCCTCCTTCCTCTTCAGCGACAACCTTGGCATCTCAGTCATGTCGACATCCTCTGACTTCATCCCTTTCGGATCCCAATTAAACCTCCATAAGAGATTTGTCAGGGTCAACTCCATTGTCAGGGGCGAAAGCTGCATTCCGGGACAAATCCTCCGCCCCCCTCCAAATGGAACAATTTCACATGTGTTACCGTTGTAGTTAAACGGATTATCGACATATCTTTCCGGTCGGTACTCCAACGGGTTGTCCCATACCTCAGGGTCCCTTCCCATGGCGTAGGTATTGACGAAAACTCTTGATCCCTTCGGGATGCCATAGCCTTCTATGTTGCAGTAGTCCATGGATTCTCTCCGGATTAGAAGCGGAGTCGGTGGGTGTAGCCAGAAGCTTTCTGTCATTGCAGCCTTCAAGTATGTCATCTTGCTGACATCTTCAGAAGTGAGCAGATTGTTTTGCGCTGGAATGCTGCGCACCTCTTCTTGTAGCTTCTTCAATACTCTTGGGTGTCTCAAGAGCTCTATCATGGTCCACTCCAAACTTAAGGCTAACGGTTCTGAGCCAGCGGCCAATGATTGCTACATACGTAATTGTAAAGTTAATGAAATATTTTTTTTCTTCTAGTGAAGTTAATTATTTAGTGAACATATTTTCATATACAAATTACTAATGAAGAAGCACTTTGCTCCTTACTGTATTTATACAAACATAATAGCACTTTTTCAAGACTTCTGCATGTGAACAAATCTTTAAATACACACACATATACATATACATGTGTGTACATACATTTACATATATGTGTACATACATATACATATGTGTACACGCACATATATATATGTATAAGTATATAATTATATAAAGAACTTACATAACAAAGTGCTTTGACATGCTCATCCTTTATCTCAAATTCTTTCTTTTGTTTCTCATCCTTTTGAAGTTTGAGCAACGTGTTGAGGAAGTCGTCGTCACCCTCGGTCCTCCCTTCAACACGATCGTTGAGCACCTCCATCATCATCGCATCACCGAGCATAAATGTTTTCATTGCCTCCTCTCTCACCTTCGCACCGAGAATACGACCTACCCATTTGAGAGAAGGGAAGAAGTCCTCCGGATTGAATTTGCCAAGGAGAGGGATGCTATCAACCACTATATGCATCAACTTCTCCTCTCTTCCTTCTTTCCTAAACGACTTCCCCGTCATCATATGGCAAATAATGTCGTTGGTGAACTTGTGAAAGGTATTTCTCATTCACGATTCCCTCAGGCAATGCGGCAGCATCTTTCTCAATTTTGTTAACCATGAATAATACCTCTTCCTCCCTCAAGTGCTTGAATGTGTGCACCACTCTCTTCGAATTTAACACGTGCATGTTGGTTATCTTTCTCAAAGACCTCCATTGCTCGCCGTATGGTGTAAACGCAAGATCGTGGTGGTTGTATGCTAATATTGTGGCCACTTTTAAAAGAGGTCGGCTAGCAAAGACAACATCATTGGTCTTTAAAACCTCACGTGCCATGCGAGCATTTGAAACGACAAGAGTCGGTATCTCTCCAAGGTGAATGAGCATGATAGGACCATATCTCTTTGAGAGCTCTTGGAGAGAGCGGTGCGCTAAGGTGCCAAGTTGGTGGAGGTTGCCTAATATAGGGAGCTTTGGAGGGGAAGGAGAGGAAGGAGGGGAGGTTCTTAGAGGGCTTTCTGGTAACTAGCAAGATCAAGATGGTGAAGGAGGCAAGAGAGATGGAGAATAGTGTGGAGGAAGGGAAGGCTTGTTCAATGAAAGAAGGAACCATTGTTGCACTAATGTATATGGTGTGTTCACAAACTATATATGAATACTTTTATAATTAAAGCGTTGTTGTTCAGTGTTCAAAACTTGTCTGTTTATAAGAGGAGAGGTGGTAGTTGTGGGAAATTTGCGGGCCATTCTAGAATACCTTTTTGTATTGTTTCTAATATAAAATTGTACCAAGTCAGAAAAAATATATGAAGTGCTCCCACAATACTGCGCAGTGTTGAATTGTATTGAGGCTATTGACTAGGCCAAATCAATGTTATATTCCATTATTCTCTCTCTCAAAATGACGTTTGCAATATCTATATCTTGTATTTTTGTATAACAACTAGCCTAGCTTGCTAATTATTAGGCCGGCCATATATTCATGAAATTCATGATGGATATGCTCTCTCATTGTGTGTGTATATGGGTTAAGTTGCTTTGAGAATTATAGAAGATGTTTTACTTTTCGTTCATATTTTAATTTTTAAAGTTTAAATAGTTGATTCGAATTTTCCATCATAAGAGCAATTTTCATATTAAAATGTACTTGGAGACCAAATTTTACATTGTTTAGAACTTTTTTCCTATTTTTCAGAATTTTTTAAAATCACTACTTTTCATTAAATAAAAAAATTAAAAAAATATTCAGCAAAGCAATGATTTTCAAACAATTTGAAAAAATAGTAAAAAAATTAAAATTTGGTCTCCAAGCACATTTTAATATGAAGAACATGTTAAAAGGTTCGTATCGACTATTTGAACTTTGAAAATGAAGATATAAGCAGAAAGTAAAACATCTTCTTTAATTTCCAAAGCAAGTTAGCTCATCTCTCTCTATATATAAATATCACGAGAAGGTTCCAATACCTCATTTTTTTCATACCCATCATGCTTCATATATATTTAATATTTTTGTTTTCAAAGTCTAAACTGTCTATTCGAACTACTCAATATGATATCCATATTAAAATATACCTGGAGATCAAATTTATATTTTTTGAAAATTATTTACTATTTTTTTAGATAAGTACAAAATCATTGCTTTCAAACAGTCCAGAAAAAGTGATTTTGCATCTATCTTAAAAAAATAGTAAATAAATTTCAAAAATTATAAAATTTCATCTACAAACATATTTTAGTATTAATATCATATAAAAGATTCAGATCGACAGATTAAACTTTAAAAATAAAAATATAAAATATAAAACATACATGATAAAGTATGAAAAACAAGAGGGATAGAAACCCTCTGCTCTATCATAGTACATATAACATGTATAGGTTCCATTCACTTCAAACAAAATTATAAATATTGCTTGAATGACGTCCGCAATTAATTTTTTTTCCAAAGAAAAAGAAGGGGGCCGGAAAAAGTGATGGTAAAAGTTGACTACTGTTTCGCCTTGCATGTAACCGACTAATATTAACATGTGCGTTCCTCGTATCAAGCACATTTGAGTGGACAAATTAATTAAATAATATGGCTAATTGCTATATATAACCATGTCCACATGTGAGGAATTAGTCAGACATGGTACAGTTCTTAATTTGAAAAGTCTTCAATTCAGTACTGTCATGCATGCTTTGTACAAACGATAATAATTAATGTGCCTTCATCTAATAATATATGTGCCTTTCTCGTGTAAATGAAAAAAAATCGTTAAAGGACGATCTACTTAATTAATTGTAAATAAAATTTTAATGTGCCTTCCTCGTGTAAATGAAAAAGACACTAAGTTAGTCTTAATAACAATTAATATTGTGCCTTCCTCGTATAAATAATAAAGGGAAATTTTCATGCTTGTATACCTCTCAAAACTTTCAAAATTACGTATTTCTCCTCTATTATTCATAATATGAAATATCATATTTACCTTTCTAAATTTTAAAAACTCATAAATTTACTTTCTTTTTTTAAGAACTCATTTTAAATTTATAAAGTACCTTTTTTATCCTTTATTACAAAAAGTTAAAAAAATATAGCATTTTTACAAAAAATTCAATTTTATAATTGGTCGGTTTCCAAAGACGAATCAGTCATTTCTCTACTTCTAACGCTTACATGAGTGTTAGAATTTAAGCTAAAGGCCCTTGTCGAACAACACTTAGGAAAAACTTTTGTGTTTTTTGTGATAACTGCGCGAGAAATATTAATTCTCTCTTTTTCTCTTGTTCCAAAATTATCCCTATGCTTTCAGCTATCTATTTGTCAACAATATATACACAATCAGAATTTAACTATATAAAAATTGATCAAACACAAGACCAATATAAATTAAACAAAACATAATTAAACATGCCAAAAGAAAATTATTTACGCAATCACATATATATCTTGAAGTTTCAAAATTACATATTTCTCTTCTAAAATTACAAATATTATATTTATCATTATAACCACAAAATCTGTCATATTTATATCCATAAATTTTTGCACTCTAAAATTATAATTTATCCTTTCAAATTTAAAGTCAAGCGGTCAAATGTTTGAGTTTTTAAGTTAATTTTAATACATTCATTTTTTAATTTTTTTGCCGCTTGATTTGATACTAAAATAACTTAAAAATATAAAAAAAATTGCATGTAAACGCATCACTCATAAAGTAAATTGGTTTGAATGGTTTGAATTCACTATTTGAACTCGATTGAATAGATTTTAAAGTTGATGTTATATAAACTGAAATGATATTGATGTTATATTAGCCATACTCTTCATAATATCCTCATTCTATATACAAACAACTTAGAGTGAGTCTATGGTACTATGCATATTACGATTTGTTACCGTGCTACGGCTCTATATTCGAGTTTTCAAATCCTAACGGTCGATCCAAACCGTTCATCTTGTTCTCCATATTAATGTGTTTGGAGACCAAATTTTACATTTTTTGAAATTTTTTTACTATTTTTTTAGATTTATTGAAAATCACTGTTTTTGGATGGTCCAAAATTTTCAGATCAAATGATTTTCTAAATATCTAAAAAAAAATAGTACAATGTAAAATTTGGTCTCCAAACACATATTAATATGGAGAACAAGATGAACGGTTCGGATCGACCATTAGAATTTGAAAACTCAAATATAGAGCCATAGCACGATAACAACCCGTGATATGCATAGTACCATAGACTCACTCAATAACTTAATTATCTCATGCAATGTAGGGTCTCTTTACTCCAAAAAGGAAAACTATTTACGGTCTACGAGTCGGGTTGACCGCACCTCCTCAGTTCAATTTGCAAGCTTGCAAACATGAACCATGTGCATCCAGGTTTTTCTCTATATCTTCCCGCCTTTTCCCCAATGCAGTCTCACAATAATTGATCTTACACGGCTCATTCTCTATAACTATACATGTAGTGAACAACATATATAGAAACAGAAAGCTTTTTTAAACAACAACATTACATACATTGAATCAAAAAGTATGACACAGTAAACCCAAAAGAGATTTACATTATTCTTTCGAGAACGGAGTAGGTTCGATGGGCATCGGATCTACTTTTATGTCCAATAAGATCTATGCCGTCTAATTTGTATTAAGATCTGTGCAAACTAAATTGAAAGCAGACATACACTTATTTTAAAGGGACGCACGAATCTCAATGCCATTTAGACGGTGGTTGAGCCATTTCACCAAAGTATGTCCGATTGGCATCGGACCTACTCTGACATCTTTCCTTTCTCTCCTTTGGGGAAAAAAAACAAAGAGGTTTTGGCTTAGAGAGAACTAGAACTAGACCATGGCTGAGAGCACTAGTTGGGAGGAGAGATTAGACGTAGACGACTCGGACTTGTTCACCATTGTTCCTTCGATCTCTTCTTTCCCCCTTCGACCTTGCTCTTCTCGCTCTACAAACCCCTCTGTTGAAAACCCTAGATCAGTTTCACCACCTCGTCTTATACCAGGTCCTGCTGGGGCTGTACAGGCGGCAATGCATCGTGTCAAGATGAAAGATGTATGTCAGGATGGGTCCCAAAGGGAAGAAATTGGGTGGAGAGTAGGTGGATCTATGGATTTGGGTGAAGAGGTCGATGGTGATTTTCAGCTTGATTCTTGGATCTACGCTATGCGATATCTAGGTTACTTTTTTTTCCATTTGGAATTGACAGGTGATTTTAATATTGGTACAAATTCGTACACTTTTTGACTGTAATTAATAAATTGTTCAGTTCAGGTACAGAAAGCAATTCAGTTACTCCAATTGGTTCTATCAGAACACGCACAATTGGTCGAATACCAATGGTAATTATACTGCTACCATTTGATACATCTTTGAGTAACACTTTTTCATAGTAGAAGTTCATAATGAAATTATATTTGAAATGTTAGGTGGTGGGTCTTGTTAAATCTTGCACGTCAAATGGACTTGGAGATCTGGTACTGACTTTAAAGGTATAAAAAAAAGTTGGCAATTTATAATTAGAGTTGGGCTATTGTGCTTCATGATGTAAAGTGCGTGTTGTACTTCACGCCCATATTTTCAAATCTGAAGTCCAAAATGTCGGATTTGAACCGTTCAACATGATCTCCATATTAAAATGTGCTTGGAGACCAAATTTTACAATTTTTGGGAATTTTTTACTATTTTTTTAGAATTTTCTAAAATCATTGTTTTTCAGAAAATTGTGGACCATAAAAATAAGTGATTCTCAAAATAAAAAAATATATATTAAAAAAATTTTAACAAATGTAAAATTTGGTCTCCAAGCAAAGTTTAATACGGAGATGAGATTGAACAGTTTGGATTGGCTGGTTGAACTTTAAAATTGCAAATATGAGCGTGAAGTAAAACACGCCCTTTACTTCATGAATTACAATGGCCCAACTCTTTATAATTATAATATTATATACATATATATTTTGACTATAAATTAATCTTTGATTGTTTTAATTTGTTCCCCCATTCTAGGATCAAACTGGTACAATTTGCGCCTCAATCCATCATAAAGCTCTATTAGAGCGAACTCTTGGGAATGATGTAGCAGTTGGGTGTGTTCTTATTTTAAAGCAGGTATTAGATTTTTCAACTTGTGTTTTTGTTTTTTTGTGTAGTTTTGTTTGAAATTGAACCCTACATCAATCATGTTGGAGATAAAATCAATCTGTAATTTGTTTTTAAGGCTTAATTTGAATATTTTTATTGTGTTAGGTTTGATCAGTCACTGTGTGGTCAACCATGTTTAATTCAAAAACCATGATATGTCCAACTGTTGGTTTATTATGGACTTCAATTTTTTATTGTTTTTGTAGTTATCAATTAAAATTAATCACTTTGGTAATTTCAGGTAGTAGTATTTTCTCCTTCTCGATCAGTTCAGTATCTCAATATTACAGAAGATAATGTGCTAAAGGTGGGTATCTCAGTATTTTCTCCTGCTTGATCAGTTCAGTATCTCAATATTAAAGACTGATTTGATCTTTATTCCCCTCTGAAAAATGATAAATACAGCTATTTTTCTTCTGCGTGTCATTGATAATTTACATGAATTTCCTTGTCTAGGTTTGGTTTTCATTGTATAAATTCAAATTTATTAATGAGTGCAATACCTCTATTGCTAGCATTGAGTTAAATGATTACAGTATTTATTAAACAATGCAATGCTACTACTCAGTTGGAACACAATTTGTGAAGCTTTTGTCTTGTTTGTAAAGATCTTTGTCCAAACAACTAATTTGGAATTTTTATACTTTATATTTAAATAAGTCTTTTCTCAAGATATCTTGTTAGAGAAGTAAAAATGTATTTGGAAGAACTGAACATAGTCTCTTTTCACTGTATGTTGCCATTCTTTGACAAATTTTGGTTGACTAGTCTCTGTCAAAATGCATTGCATTACTAAATGAATAAACTTTTTGCATTCTCCAAGGAACTGAACAATTATTATATTGAAAACTATTCAGATTGACCATTTTTAAAGGGGTCAATAGATGAACAACACCTGATATAGATGAGTGTTGCAATGCCTGACAGAGAAAGAAATGGTCAACTTATGACTTGTTGAAGGTGTAAATAATTAAATTAGTAATGTAAGAACAGTAAACAAATCGGTACTTGTTGGAATTGGTCTGAATGGTACATTTAATAATTGCAATTAGTTTTTTTTTTTTTAAACAGCTTATAGGAAAGAACTGTGGGCCCATTCAAGAGCACTTGACTTCTGCAGTGGAAACCAGGTTTCAAGATAACGGTTAGTTTCTCTCTCCTTTTTGTAGTATAATCCAAGTTGTGCTATAGAGACACTAGACTGGCATCATAACCTGACTGGAATAAGCTTTTTTAAACAAGGCATCCAGTCAATTCCCTTGTATTACATTTACATGTGTTTTTACTGGTAATAGGAACCTTTTTCTTATATAACAGTTTTGCTGGGTTGTACCAGGCTGGGTTTAAGACTGGAGTTATGATCTAGTTTAAGTTTTATATTAATAGAAATTATTATTAAATAATGTAGGGAAATAGAAAGAGTGGCTGGGATATTCTATGGCATAGATGGATCAGAAAAATATTTCGGCTCCAAACTTTGGAGCCGATTCTTTTTCGGATCCAAAGTGTTTGTTTTTTTTTTTTCTTGAAAGAGTTGCTGAGTTTTATTTGAAACAGAATAAAAACACTTTGGAACCAGAAAAAAAAAATCAGCTCCAACCGGATTTTTTTTTTTCCAGATCCTTATGCAATTGAAAATCCAGCCACTTTCTGTTTCCTATATTTAATAATTTCGATTAATAAAAATCCAGCCACTGTTGACTGGTCTGGTTTTTCAGGTCAGTTCAGATTTGACCTGCATGTCTTTTTCTATATTACTTTCCTCTATTTTCATAGGGAAGAGAAAAGAGGAAAATAGGCTGATGGAACAGTCCCTAATCAACAGTGGATTAGAAAATCATGCACAAATCAGATCATCAGCTATTGAACAAACTAGGAGCGAAAAAGTTGATTTTTGTGGAATAATCTCACGGCTTAACCCTAAAGCAAATAAAGTCTCCACAATTTGCACCGATAAAATGCCGGGAGATGATTTGTTCAGCAAAATTTCTAAAGAAAACACTTCGGTCAAGATTCTGAAAGGCAACATGCAACCAAACCAAGGAAATGATGCAAAAGAAATGCCGGTTTCGAAGGTCTCGATTCCAGAATGGACAGATGAACAATTATCTGAGCTTTTTGCTGACTATTGAACTGTCAATGCTTCTGGTTCTTTGGGTTAAATTTTCTAATGTGTTAGTTAGTTGAATTTCACAGTGTAGTATATATGTTTCAAAGGAAATTTCTTCAGAACAGTTAATTTTTATAGTTTAATTTTTGTATAGCAATTGAATAGATATGGTATGTGCGACATTTGGACTTTGACTTGACAACCAGAGTAGAAGAAAAGGTAAACCCGGCTTTAATGGACCGGTTTTGCATTATCAAAAGTTGTTTATATTGGCATTGACGGGCCAAAACATGGGCTTGTTAGAATTTAAATTTTTTGCTTATCCAAATAAATACATTTTGGTACTATAATGCCGAAATATGGGCTTCTATGAATATTTGCCATATTTTTCAACTGTTGTTTCCAATAGGAAAATGGCAATGCCTTTGTCGCTAGTAAAACAGACTAGTGAGCTCCAGGCAGGCACGGGTAAATATATTGACAGACCAGTTATTGCTTTATGCAGCAGCACACAGACAATTGTCTTAACAGCACTGCTTATGATTTGGGCTCTATATGAAGCAAAAACTGCTCTGTCAATATATTTACCCGGCAACGGTTTATTTGATTGGGTCATGCTAGTGGTGTAATCAATAAGTGATGAAATGATGAAATCTCCAGCGAGTCAAGTCTGAGGCACGTGTGTGGTCCAATCTATCAGAGATGATCAAACCTCGTGCTTTAGAACAGGTCCAATTGTGTCATTTATTATTAAAAATCATAGTAAAAAAATGGAAAAAGTCAAAGAAATGATATTGGTCACCCCATTAGGCATTGACAAGGTACACCCACTATAATTGAAAATCATGCGCACTCATAAATCTCATTTTATAGAACATTTTAGTTATGCACTTGCTTTTCACGTAGGGGTGAAAAATGGTATGAATAATATCCGATTTGTTAATTTATATTTGAAAAATTAGATGTGAATATATGATATTTGAATATCCGTGTGGATATAGATACTGATATGGTTTTACGTTTCAGTTATCTATATCCAAATAATAGATGTATACCATATATTAATATATATTATGAAAAAATTATGTTATTCACCATTTTAATTAGATAAATATTATGAACTTTAATATTTTTTAATTATTTTTATATTATTTTAATAAATATCCCATCTGATTTGTATCTATATTCGGATTCGTCTGATATCCGCTCTATATCCATATTCGGAAAAAAAATATATGAATATAGTTTTAGCACTATCTGCTCCACATCCGCTCCATTTTCTGTATCTATATTCAGATTCGTCTGATATCCGCTCTATATCCATATTCGGAAAAAAAATATATGAATATAGTTTTAGCACTATCTGCTCCACATCCGCTCCATTTTCACCCCTATTTTCATGGCTTTACAATGTTAGGGCCTGTTCTGCTATTAGGCGAGAACGGGAATGAGTTTGAGTTCGGATTCAATTTAAATGGCCGAAACACTGTGCGCATGGGAAAAAAAAATTCACTCTGAGTGAATTTTTTTTTTCCCACGGAAACAGTTGCGTGCCGAACAGGCCCTTAGCCTTTTTCACTTTCAATTTTATTTGAAATCAATGTAAAACAAGCTGCATGAAAATATCTTATTCTACCTAATTAAATGAACTATTACATAGAAATTAATGCAGTAACCCCTTATTAAATTCTTGTTGCTATGTCTTTTTTACAGCAACCTATTTTTTCTAGTATTGGTAGCAGTTTTTCTTTTTACATTTCACTGATGTTCACTAACAATTGTCATTGCCTCTCTAAAATAATGGATAAATTATTTGTTATCACTTTTGTAATAGGCTTTGTACATATCCAATATATTATTATTGTTGTCTACATATTTCTGATTCTAATTTTTTGGTAATATCTGATACATATTCTACAGTTTTTGTTACCTCTCTATATATAGCAGATCAAGTAAAATATTTTGGTAAGCATTGATGGAAAACTACTTGAATATATTGATGATTTCATAAAGATATAGCGAGCTTTTCCTTGCCAAATAGATTTAAGTGTGTTATTTGATAGCGTTGTTTTAAATTTTACAGTGTCTGTTTGTACAGACAATACAGTTAAAACAAAGAAAAAAAATATAATTGTGAGTTGCATGAAGATAAAACAGCGCTGTCAATATATTTTTCCTAGTCTAAGATCTTTTTTTACTTAAATAATAGTACTTAAAAGTTTTTTAATCACGACATATTGATCAAAGTTGTATATATAGTATTACTTATAAAAACAATAAAATTCAAAGGGTACACTGAATTCACTGAAATACAAAAATACAGATAGGGATGCATGTTTAAACGGTTGATTCGGTTGAAACTGAAATAAAAATAGGCTAATCAAAGTTTTAAAATAGGCTAGTCAAACTTTTTTCCGTTTTTAAAAGTCAAACCGAATCAATTAAATTAAAATGGGCAACCTAATAATAACCGAACCATTAATCCGGACTAAATTTCGGTTTGCTTGGTTGAATCGAATAAGAGAAATTAAATTTTTTAAAAAGTCAAAAATATATCATCAAGATACTATCACACACATTGTTCATTTCATACAAAATATGTAGAAAATCTAAAATATCCAAACCAAAATTAAAGAAAAAAGGCAATGATTGAACCAAACAAAATATAAATTATACTTGAACCATTAAAATTTAATCGGTTCGGTTAGTCGGTTTTGAAAAATATAAACCGAACCGATCCATTTATACCGAAAAATAATTTGCCTCGGTTGAAAATCAAACAAACCGAATCGTTTGAATACCCTTGAATACATATCAAAATATTTCACTTAAAAATGTGGAATAACTTCTACAAGGAATTTAATAGTTTCTCTTACGGTAAAGATAATTAATACTGTTGGTAGCTTCTGATTTTACTGTTTGGTTAAGCCACTGTTGGATCAGTGATTTTCAAAGTGGCTTAATAAATAGTAAACAAATTTCAAAAAATGTAAAATTTGGTTTCCAAGCACATTTTAATATGGAGAACACATCTAACGGTTCGGATCGATCATTTGGACTTTAAAAATCGAAAAATAACTTGGTTGCACGGGAGGCGTGGTGCAAACGTTTTGATATTAGCCCCTCTCTCTCTCTATATATATATATATATTATAATAAATAACAAACTTAATTTGCTGATTAATTTATCTAATTAAAAAATATGCTCCTCGTGCATCCCACTATGAGGTCACATAACAAGTTGCTGCTTAACTAACATTTATTTAATTTGACCAACGCTCAATGATGTCTATCGGTCTATATCTAGGAGACAGTGCCAAGACGAAATACAATAATTTGTTGAAATACCACCAATGAAATAAATCGCCAACAAGAATTATTGACATAAAAATGTTGCACCCAAGAAAGATTCCTGCAATAATTTGTCAGATGATGTAATGCAGTTTTATTAAAAATTGATTTGCTTTGTAGTAGTTATGTAGTGGGTTTATTTATCTTGGCACGTACAAAATATGGTGGCGATTTATTAATTGCACAAGTGCTCTCTTTATTAATTTTCAATTTGCACAATAAACTTTTGTTCAATTATTTGTTTATTTTTGAAGAATAATTGTCAGTGGAGATTATGATCTAAAGTGAGACTTGCATTAATTAAAAGTTCTATAATTGTGCATAATATGATGTAAATGCATTCAAGTGTATATGTTTGTCAAAAAAAAAAAAAAAAAGGTGTATCAATTCCACTTAGCATAAATAATTGATTATGCAAGTATTTGACAATAATTGAAGTATAATTGTTTGTTGTAGTTCTCACAAAAGTATTGTGTGTCATTTGGGATTAGTATTCATATACTTTTCAATGCAAATTTGATAATGATTGGAGAATCATATCATTTTTGTTGATTTTACAATTAGAAATATGACTCAAATTGAGAGAAAAAAAAAACGAGATATATACGCATGCAAGAAAGTACAAGTTTATGTTAAAAGAATATCTTATTTAAAATTATAATACATAAATTAAAGATTTGTCAAGTTTAATTAATCTTTGAACAGATGCACATTCAACATAATTTATAAAATAGGTAAGTTGCAAATAGGCTACTTTTGCAACTAAGATATAACTTGTATGCTTAATTAAACTTCTCACCTAATTAAAGCCCAAGACATAACATGATCTTATAAGTATTTAACTTGATCAAATTGTATCATTTTAATACATTACGGCTAAAACAATCTCTCTCATTCGTGTGGATGTTGCAAGTTTGAAATTGAAGTATATATATTTTGTTTAAGATAAAAAGTATATATTTTTTCTTAATTGTTTGATTGATCAACGCTTGGCTAGCACTTATCGTCAGCTCATATGTATTCTAACTTAAATTGTTGTTTCATTGATGTTGAGATCCTTTTTTATTTACTTAATTAGTATTGCTTGGAAGTTGGAACAATAGAAAAGATTTGGAATTAGGTACTATATATACTTGGACAAGATACTGTGAAACAAAAGTGAAACAAATAAGAACCAATATAAATATTTCATGGGCTCAAATGGACAGATGTCCCTATCTAGGTCTGTATTCAAAAATTAGATACAGATATTTGATATTCAAATATATATATATATGGTTTTAAATTTTAATTATATGTATCTAAACAATAGATGTATATCACATAATTTAATATATATTTAAAAAATTATATTATTCACTATTATAATTAAATAAATATTGTGAACTTTAATATTTTTTAATAATATTTATATTTTTATGATAAATAATAGTATTGGAAAAGGGATATCCAATATCTATCCGTCTAATATCTTATTCGTATTTGTATCCGGAAAATAAAAGCGGATACGGATATGATTTTACCACTATCCGATCCGCATCTAATTTCTGATCCGTTTGCACCCCAAATTTATTTTAAGATGTAAAAGAACTGGAGCTTCTTATCATATCCCTGGAGTAAAAAGGCAAGAATAAGTGGAAGTGTGGAACTACTGAGCAAAGATTCTCTCCACCCAGTCTGTGTTTTGTTCGAGAGTTCTCTGGCTTACTGCATGCTTCATATTCTAAAAATGTGATTGTAAAGTGACACACACGTAACAAATATGTCATAATTCAGTTATGTAAGGTAACTTGATAAATTTTCTTAAATTCGAGTAAATTTTTGTCGAAATTTCATACTAATGTTATAATTGTTTTGATTTTAAACTCTTAGTTCGTCAACAAAAATTTTGATTATGTTTTAAACATTTTAATTTTTTTTTTGTTATTATTAAAAATTTCTTAACGTAATATTTCTCCCCCCCTTAAAATAAAGTTTAGTTCTCTGAACTTAATTGCGTACCTGAATCGTCAAATAGCTCCGGGTACTTCTCACGGATACTTGCCTCAAGTTCCCATGTCGCTTCTTTCTCTGAATGACGTCCCCATTTTACAAGAACAAGTTTGATCACTTTGCTTTGAAGTCGTTGTTCTTTTCTGTCCAATATCTGCATCGGCTCTTCTTGATAGGATAGACCATCTTGGACGTGCAAGTCAGAGTGATCAATACAATGAGATGGATCTCGCACATACCAGCTTAAGTGTGACACGTGAAATACCTAATTGAAACTATTTTTTTCTGAAATTTTTGTTATATTTTTTGGAATTGTTATAATAACAATAAAAAACTTTTAGATCATTAATTAAAAACAATAATTTTCAAACAATCTTAATAAATAGTAAAACAATTCCAGAAAATATAAAATTTAATCTCCAAGCACATTTTAATATGGAGATCACATCTAACAGTTCGGATCGGTCGTTTGGACTTTCAAAATGAAAATACGGCGTGGAGTACAAACGCATTTTACTCCATGGCTCACCGTAGCTCATATATATATATATGAGATGAGCTACGCTACTCCATGGAGTAAAACGCGTTGGTGCTCTATGGCACTATATTTTTATTTTGAAAATCTAAACAACCGATCCGAACCGCTCAACATGATCTCCATATTGAAATGTGTTTGGAGACCAAATTTTACATTTTTTTGAAATTTTTTTACTATTTATTAAGCAATTTTGAAAATCGCTGATCCGACGGTCCATAAATTTTTACTGTTCATATCAAAACAGCAATTTTTAAAATTGCTTAATAAATAGTAAAAAAATTCAAAAAAATGTAAAATTTGGTCTCCAAGCACATTTCAATATGGAGATCACATCTAACGGTTCGGATCGGTCGTTTGGACTTTCAAAATGAAAATACGGCGTGGAGTACAAACGCGTTTTATTCCATGGAGTAGCATAGCTCATCTCATATATATATATATATATATATATATATATAGAGAGAGAGAGAGAGAGAGAGAGAGATGGGCTATGGTGCATTCCAATGCATAGGCCATGGTGTGCATTGGACAATAAATCACCGATTCAAAGTCCAAATGACCGATCCAAACCGTTCATCTTGTTCTCCATATTAATATGTGCTTGGAGACCAAATTTTATATTTTTGGGAATTTTTTTACTATTTATTAAGCCACTTTGAAAATCGCTGATCCAACGGTGGCTTCTGATTTTACTGTTCCAAACAGTCACCGTTGGATCAGCGATTTTCAAAGTGGCTTAATAAATAGTAAAAAAATTCCAAAAAATATAAAATTTGGTCTCCAAGCACATATTAATATGGAGAACAAGATGAACGGTTTGGATCGGTCATTTGGACTTTGAATTGGTGATTTATTGTCCAATGCACACCATGGCCTATGCATTGCAATGCACCATAGCCCATCTCTCTCTCTCTATATATATATATATATATCATGTTGAATGGTTTGGATCGACTGTTTGACTTTGAAAATCGCAAAACCGAATTCTTATTACCACAGCTCAGAAACAACCATTTTGATCTAATCACTCAATATATATTAATAGCTTCAATATTTAAATGCTAATTATTGCTCTATGATATATTATCTTCTCTACTATGCATGTTGTGTGGATACAATTGAGAAGTAGTTCATTATTTATTTATTTATTTGAAAAAGTGAAATTCCACATGTTTCATTACAAAACAATATAGGTCCTACAAAAATTCAATTATTCTAAACTAGTGGAACATCAACCAACTAATATCAGTAACCACAAAACAATGAAGTATACCAAATATAATCAAACTAACATCACTAAAAACAACAAAATCTCTATCAATCACTAAGAGTAATCACATCAGAAGAAGAGCTAGAATCAACCAAAGACCAATCAGGAGATAATAAACCAGCTGCCTCATCAATGACATCAGAGATGTCCCCATCATCTGACTCTCCTAAACCAAGAGAAGGGACCCCCGTCTAAAACCAAATGGGAGCTGCTCTGTCCTGAGAGTCTGTGTCCGATATCATTATCAGGGGGACTATCTGAGACAGAGGAGAAATATCAAAAGACATAATTAATGACAATTTAAAATATGAATTATCTAAACGAGACTTACACCAATATGAAGTCAAAGCAATAATATATAGAAGATGAAATAGAACTAATAGCTAGTACTAGTGTATTTTGAAAACAAATTTTATTTTTGGTCAACCAAACAATCCATAAAATAGCTGTCCTAATTAGCTCAACCAACAATGAATCTTTTAAAGGTATCCAATAATCTAAATAATCTAAATTCCAAAGGTCAGACACTTGTGTGCAATTAAAAACAAAATTGTTATGGTTACCAATTCAAGACCACAAAGTAAAAATAAATGGACAGGTAACAAATAGGTGATGTACAATCTCAGGAGCACCACAAAATGGACAACCAACATTACCTTGCCAACCTCTAGTATGTAAATTGCATTTAATTATGATTTTATCCTGTCTAAGTATTTCACTAGTTCGATCTCAATAATAAATTAAAATAAACAAGTGGTTCATCCTATTTAGGTTATATCATGGGATTAAGAAGCTGTCATCAAATAATTAAAACTATTTTATGCAGTAGCTATGTACAGTGTTGTGGCACATTAAGAAATCGCACTAAATATGCAAATTCCTGGAAACAGTACGCTATGCGATTCTATCTATGAAATCAATTTTTTTTTACTATCTTTATGATTAAAAAAAATATTTATTACTTTTCTAGAAATGAAAAATTATGAATAAGACGAAATGAATTGAAGCAGTCACCTGGATCTGACATATAGATATAGTTACCTGTGATAAGATTTTGATGTGATATATCTCTGACATCAAGGAGCACCGCTGGAATTCAATGCAGATAAGATTTCAATGCTGATCCTGAATGAATATCACAGCCATCACATAAGAAATTAAAATTTGTTGGGTCAATATAAAATCATCTCCATTTTAACTTGGAAAGCAACACTAATTATTGTAATGCAACTACAGATACCAACATGATAATTACAATTTTAATTGTGAACATGTAGATTGTAGAGTAACTTCTAGTTTATTGCATTATGAATTAAATACAAATTAATGATAAAAACATAAATATTATTGAATTTACTAAACTTGCATGGATAAAAAAAAAAAATTTGAAAACCAACTTTTGATTTAGTGATAGAAGATAATTAATACTCTTCATGTGTGAAATTGAAGGTTCAATTTAGATGAAGAATTATGTTTGGATATTAAAAAGTTCATAGCTTGATCCAAATAATTTTTTTATTTATGTCATCTTAAAAAAGTAATAAAACAAATAACTATAATTTATGAGTAATTTTACTTTCACCACGTCTTTAGTTTGAAACTGCAGACATAAATTGTGTCCGCATTTTCAAACTGAGAACATAAAATTGTTAAGTTGTCCTCAGTTTGAAACTGCGGACATTTAATTTATGTCTGCAGTTTAAAAATTGTGGTTATTAGTGTTATATTCCAAAATTTTTAAACGTAATTTATTGCTAAACTGATCTTTACTCTAAATAATTTTTTTTATTAAATTAACGATCGTTCAAATGTTGTCTGACTGAGTAAAACGAATCTAAAAATTTTGAAATATAAATGAATTATGAAATTATGTACATGAAAGTTTAGAGGCTAAAAATAAAATAAAGTATAGAACCTATAATAAATTATAGTTATCCGTGAGATTTGTAAATCAAAAATTCTTCACAAATTCGTAAAATTTAGAAAAGAAAATAAAATGATCCGTGTAATGAAGTAAATAAATAGAGTTCTAATTAGGAGAATAAATATACGAATTTTTTTGTACGAATAAAATTATAAACTACGAACAAGCTATAAATAAAAACAACGAACGTTCGAGAAAATTGTATCAATCGTCAGAACATAAATTCGGTCAAATTAGCTAAATCTAAATCATTCCTTTTATTTCTAACTTTGATTTGAGGAGATATCAACCATTCCAAAAATAAGCAGCACGAACCTGAAAGCCCTATTAATTTTGGAGGAGACATAGGCCTTAATCAATTTTATGTTATGCTTTGTTTTGCTTCCCGTCAGCACCATGCATATATCCATCTATGAATATTTTGCTTCCTTGAGATATCTCAACCATTCAACTAGAATTGACACGAATCTCAAAGCCATGATTAAACTCTTTGGAGAACTTGGCTTAATCAAATTTGAATGTTTTGTCGGGTCCGCACTCTACCTCTCTATTTCTCTTCCTTTTAATTGGTCAAACCCTCCCTCTCCATTTGTTTTTGGTGCTGCTCCCTCTCCTCTCTGGCTGCCTACGAACCCCACCGAATCTCTCTCTCTCTCTCTCTCTCTTTCGTTCCTTCAGAGAAAAGGAAATGGAGACGGTGCTGATGATTTGAGTTTCCTCCGCGATCTCTCTCTGCTCTGTACTCCTCTTGTCCCTTCGGCTGTCAGTGAAGCCCACGCCCCTCTGGGCGAATTTAATGCGAAATGGCGACATTGCGTGTTGTTCTCCCCTTCCCCGGGTATATACGCATCCCTTCTATCTCTTGAGGTTTTTCTGGTTCGTTCGCTCATGAGTTGAGACTATACCCCTTTATTTCCCTTCCATTTTCTGTGATTCCGTGTTCTATCAAACCCTAACGTTTGGGGTTTTGGTACTTGCTTGTGATACCGGTGCTTGCTTACTGCTGGTGCTTGTTGTTGAATTTGGTGATTGATTTAGACGGCCGAGCGACGAGGTGTAGAGACTTGGTACCGGCCGTTCTTGATAAGCCGCTTCTGGGATTTCTTTGCTAATCGGGTAAGTAAGCACCTTTGACTCGTTCGAATAGTTAGTTCGCCTTGATTGCTCGGGTTGTTGTTTTTCCCGACGAAGGCATTACCTTGTTGATACCCCCTCTGATCTGACCTGTTGCCATATTCTATTCTACCTTGTTGTTCTGTTTTGCTGGTTCTGTGATGCTGACCTCGTCTGTTCTGTTGTGCTGGTTTTATTGATGTTTGGCATGGATTGTTCTGTTTTGCTGGTTGTGCTGACTTGCGAAGTGCGGGTACCAGTGGTACCAGCGCAGTGAACTGCTGGTACTGTGCTGAATTGTTGTGTACCAGACCTTGACTTGACAGGGACCAAAACGTAAATAAGTTAAATTGAGGGCTTCTTGTGTAAAGTTTAGGTCCATGGTATTTTCCCTTGTCATAGGGACCTATATGTAGAAAAAAAAAATGTGATTTCTGAAATAATTGGCTCGGATCTTTCGGCTGGAATAAATTTCCTTTTTATTGGGCCGAATAGGATTGGCTTTTGGAATCAACCAAAGAAAATGAATGAATTTATTGGGTGCAGATTGCACTAGGTAGCGTTATACAATTTAAAATATAATCCTAATTAAAATATTAATGAACTAATCAAATAGTTTAGTAGAGGGTGCAATTAATTAAATGGGCTTGGAAATGCCAAGACACTTGTGATATTAGATTGACTAATCTGATTCACCTGCGAGAGAAGTGTAAAGTTGATAGAATTACAATAGTTGAAATTAAATTTTATTATGATATAATAACTAAAATTATTATAATAAATAATTATAAATCGCAATCGGAATAGTCGGATTTCATTAGGACTTATTTTATTTAAGAAAGAAATTCAAAATAAATCACCCCAACACATTTAAGTGAAATAAAAGTTTAACAAGACAAGTTTTAAATGTTTTATAGCATTTAGGTATTTTTGAAACATAAACGAGAAATATTAAGTTATGCTTAGATTCGAAACGACGAATTAAATGTAATATTAGATTAGTTATAAAATAACGAATTGTCCAACTTAGTTAGAAATAATTATAAACGCGTAAAATAGATAAATAATTTTGTTTTTAAAATCTTATAAACAAATGCCATATCTAAATTATAAAATGACAATATATATTAAACTAAATATTAGTTTAATAATAACTACAAAAGTTACACATTTTATTAAAATGGTAGCATTAGGAATTTTTAGTAATAAATTAACTTTCGAACAGTATTCGATGGATTGAAATAATTATAGTTAATTTAAAATAAACCAAATTAGATAAGTAATTAGGTTATATTAATTAAGTAGGACACGTTTAAAATTACCGTAACTCATGAATAATTATTTTGCGAATATTTCAACTTTAGAAAATTTATAAACAATATATCTTCAAATTAAATTACTAAAACTATAAATTAGATTAGATAAAAAAGAAAATTGATTAATTAAGATCAAAGTGAATGATCAATGTCTGACGAAATTATAAATTAAGATTAATGCCAAGCTCGATGGCATGAAAGTCAACAATCAATACCTGACTAATCGATTCAATTTGACTGAATAAATCGGTAAATTTTATAAAATCAAAATAATTGAAGATTCAACTTAAACATATTAAATGGGGCAAGGGTTAGTATAATTTAGCGTAGATTTTAATTAGTTATAATTACGTAATTTCAGATCAGCCGATCCCGTACGAGTCCGATCATTGGACTAATCTGACTGACCCGCATTTCGGAGCATACGCGGAGCATGCTGATTATTAGCGACAGAGACTCCAGCCCTACAGGTGTGGGATATCTGAATTATTTCCTTTCGTGGGCGTACTCTTACCAGTCGATCCATCTGACCTGACATCTGTACTTTATTTTAAGTAGTTGCATTAAAACTGTAGAGCATGTTTATCCTTTCTGCACTGTAGGTAGAATTGCATAACCCTGAAAAATTCGAATTTACAGTATTTTAGGAGTAGAGTAATTTAATAATACTATATGTGTATTACTAGAATATTAGGTTATTAGTCTGTCTTCTTCTCGTAGAAGACAGTATATATATTATTATTTTACGTGCATATGCATGCATTGGTGAGAGCTGAGCAGAGCCGAGTGACTTCGTTCCGTCTTGGTGTCACTTGGCATGGGACGGCCCGACAGCCACTGAGCTGAGGGTCACTTGATCCTTGGATGGCTTTAGGATTTATATTATATGTATAAACTTTGAATATATATCTTTCTGATTCATTTTACCATTACGTGCGGGCCGGGTGCGAGCCCTGAGGCACGAACGATTCGGGATTTATTCCTTCCCTACATTAGGAGCTACTTTGCCTATAACGGAAGTTCCCAAGGCTAGTGCAGGCCTTGAGGAATGATGTGCAAGTGCATAAGGTCGACGAGCCTTGATGCACGGGGTCGACGAGCCCCTGATCCTATTGGTCTGGCCGGACGGTAGAGTTCTCTCCTGCTCATGAGGGAAGAGATTAACTTTTTACGACTTGCATTGTATGATTTCTCCTATTGGATATGTTTGGGTGATGAATCGTTAGGCGAGATGACACACCGGATTTTGATATAACCATCGGCTAGTGTGCAGTTCTTGTGGGCAATGCGCGATGTCATTAGGCAACGTGTATCATTGTTCCCTGATCACAGTCCTTGGATTATATTATTCAGATTCTTTTGGTAAAGGTATAACCATCGGCTAGTGTGCAGTTCTTGTGGAGCAATGCTCGATGTCACTAGGCAACGTGTATCATTGCACTCTGATCACAGTCCTTGGATTATATTATTCGATTCTTTTGATACTATTGGCACGGCACGGGGTGATTTGCTTTATTCATATTATGATTATGATTATTATTGTATTTGGACACACAGTGCAATGAGTACTGGATTCTGATTTGATTTATATCCGATATTACACCTTGATTTTATTTTGGGTTTATTTCGCATGTTGGCATAATAGAATAATCGCATCATGACATCATTCAAAAGTATTATAAGTTTACACATGTGCATATTTTAATTGTATTCATTTTATAAAATAAAAGTGCTTTGACCGTAGAGGATCCCTGAGGGGATAATTCTGGGTCACATACTGGGCGATTCGTCGCTCACCCACAAGTTGTTTCGTGGGTTTTAGGTACAGGTTCTGGCGGTCCGCAGCAGGAGATGTCAGGAGCTGTCCCCGAGGGCCACACCACTTGACCTAGTTAGGATTAGGCTTTTGATTAGGTTTACGAGTCCCGTATTTTCTGTGTTATATATACGGGCTCGATAGATCATGTATCCCCTTCTATAGATGGTGTGATTTGGATCCGAGACGGATCGAATTATATGTTATGTATGTGTATGTTTATTTATTTGCTATGTGACTGATGCTTGATATTTATATTATTTTGCTTCCGCTGCTGTTTGATTTATTATTGATGATTAGCCTTGCGTGCTTAATGATTAATTAAGCACGAGGCGAGGTTGATCACACCTTAATCCAGAATTCCTGGTTTGGGGTGTGACAATTAGGTTTTTTTTTAAATGGTATAAATCCACACACTTGATTACAATGTGTTTCATCATCATGTGATGAGAGTTGGAGCAATCCAACTATTCATGTCATATAATCACATGTCTTATATTTGCAATGCACCATGACAATTTATGAAGGTGTACTTTTAAATGATTCTCTTACCCTTTTTCTCATTATTTTCAGCACATGTACCACTTTTCCAGATCTGCTGCTGTGGTCTGGTCCCTGCAATGAAGAAATTAAACAGACTACTACTTTTAAAGTGTCTCTATCCTTTTCTCTTTTTAGTCTAGCTTGAAAACTTCATGTAAAATTGTTTGAGTGAAGCCATGGTACTATGCATAGTGAATATTGGTCCGCATTATAAATTTAATTTTTTGATTTAAAAGTTATAACGGTCGATCCAAACCGTTCAGAATGATCTCCATATGAATATGTACTTGTAAACTAAATTTTTGAATTTTTTTTTATTATTGTTTTAGATTGGTAGAAAATGACTAGATCTGAAATTCTAAATTATCCAAAAACAATAATTTTCTACACAGCTAAGAGAATAATAAAAAATTCTAAACAATATAGAATTTAGTTTACAAATATATATTCATATAGAGCCCATGTTAAAACAAAAATATTGATCCGTAGCGCAAACCAATCCGCACTATGCATAGTACCATAGCCTCACTCAAATTATTTTACTATTTTTTTTATCATTTTTTTGTTTTTGTTTCTGTTGCAGAGTCGTTGTATTCATTATTTCTAACATAATTGGTCACCTATGTTAGGTCAGAAGAGATGTGAATTTATTTCTTATATTTATGACTATGAATTAATGCAAGTTTATTGGGGAGTTTTTACTTGCTAAACTCGTATATAATCATTAAAATAAAGTAAATACACAAAAAATTCGATATTGGGAAAGAAAATTAATTTGTATCCTGTTCAGTTTTAGATTTCAAACTGTTGTTTAATGAAAAATGGGGATGAACGGGGATAAGATACAGTAAAAGTTTACTTTCTCTTCATTCCGATTTGAAGATGATAAAAATGTTGATTTTTTTTGAAAGAGAGAGATGGACATTTTTGTTGTTCAAATTTTATCATTGTTATTAAAAAAAAAAAATTATATTTGGATTTCGAACACGCATCTCATGTCCAGAGAGTGTTTTTATCACTAGATCAAATACTGATTCTTAAAAATCGTTGATTTTATATAGCAAATTTCCCTTCTTTCTCTCAAAATTCAAGAGCAACTCTCCTCAATCAGCTTTGATTACCCTCTCACTTTTTTTTCCCGTTGCTCCATTTTCTTTAATAAAGACGTTTTGAAACACACTTTTAGGGTCTGCTCGGCGTTCTTATTGGGCATAGGAATAGGAACTGAAAATTACTGTTCACGTGGGAAAAAAAAAATTTAGTCTAAGTGAAATTTTTTTTCCCAAGTGAACAGTAACGCGCCAAACAGGACCTTAGTGTGAGAAAGTTTCAACACAATGCACAATTTAATTATATTTTCATCAAAGTTTATATGAAAAGTTTATTGTTCACCCAGATTCATGCATCAAATATTTTCCTTATAAATTTATAGGTATTGAACACACTGGAACTCATCTAACACAATCAAAATAATCAAAGATGCAAACCTAATAAATGACAAGTCCCATCTAAAAATATTTTCTTTGATTTAAAGTTTGATAGAGACAGAGCTAATTCCGGCCATGTACGCTTTTAATATTTTGGGGCCGTAATGAATTTAATGCATTATTGCTATGATTTTGACATCATTAATTTTTAGGTCCATCAGATTAAAATCAGACGGTTCAAATTCAAATTGAGCCGAAGTCTCTGTAATAATAAAATTGAAAGGTTGGATCAAATAGAAATATAATGAATAATCAATTGGTGCAACCATACTCTGAAAATAAATGCAGAAGATACGGACTATTTTATTTATTTTATTTTATTTTGTTGTGGGACAATTCTGACTGCTAACTATGAACAGAAATGTAACAGGGACCAGAATGAAAATTCTTTATATATAAAAAAAAAAAACTTAGCTCCAAATATCAAGAGATGGAATAAGTTTGACATTTTTGTTTGAAAACAAATTTTCAGAATTAACATTTCCAAACTAAAATTTATAAAATGTTGAAATAAATAAATACTTTCCAAATCCAGCTTTGATTTCCCAGCCGGAGCTTTGAAATCTATCATAATTTTTTCAACTCTATACCGCTAGGATTTGAAATTCTCATTTATAATTTGACATTGTTCAGTCAAACAATTTTATCCATAGCGGACTTTTAAAATTAACATAAAGTTTTATTTGGGGAATTTCATGTATATTCCTAATTTTTTTGGAAATTATGTATTCCACCTCTAATATTCATAATATCATATTTACTCTTCTAAACTTTAAGAACTCCCAAATTTACTCATTTAATATCTTTTCTATTAAAACTCATTTAAATTTTTTGAAGTACCCATTTTACTCTTCATTAAAAAGAATGTAGTATGTTTTAGAAAAAAATGATAGTTTTCTAATTGGACAGTTTTTAAAGACAAATGAGCTATTTTTCTACTTCTGACGCTTACATGATAACATTTAAGTATATGCTTGTGTAAGCATCAGAAGTAAAAAATGACTCATTCGCCCTCGGAAATCAACCAATTAGAAGAGACATTTTTTTGAATAATGCTAATCGTGATATTTTTTTTAATGAAGAGTAAAATAGGCAATTTATAAAATTAAAAAGAATTTTAATAGAAAACAATAAAATGAAATTTTATACATGAAATTCTCCTTTTATTTTTGTCAATTTTAAATTTCAATTGCTTACTGAACATTTTTTTTTTCTGATTTTGTTTTTTAAATGTTGGGCGTCAAAACACCAAGTCTAAACTCAAAAGGAAAAAAGAAAACAAAATATTCAAATTTACATGCATATGACATTATGAAATTAGGAAGAGAAATACCTAATTTGGATATTCCCGAATATAATATATTTTTTAAAATTTTGTCAATTTTAAATTTCAATTTCTTATTCTGAACAATTCTTTTCCCAACAAATTTATTTTTAACCTTTTGTGGCATAAAAGATCACGTGCAAAAGGAAAAAAAAAAGGAAAAAGGTACTGGGCTACAGTAGTCAACGGGTCAATACTGTCAGAGTCAGACACCTCATAAGCATCTTTTCAATAAATATATTATTTTCTTCATTAATAATAATTTGTTAGATGGCTTAGATTCATTTATGTGGGGTCACTGGGGTTAGGTTGCTAGTGCTCAAGACTTTTACAAGATGCCTGGAAATAAATCTCCTGTTATTGCAAAATAATAACAGGCACATGTTATTCAGATCTCAACTGTTAATCTTCGTTGAGATCGCATGGAACACAATTTGAACGGTTGGGATTGGAATAACAGGTTTCTGTTATTCCTTATGAATAACAGCAGATTTATTTCGTAGATGCCTACGGTCTTAGATTAAAAAAAGAAAAATGTAACTTTTTGCAACCCAAAGTGACGAACTAGCACGCCGTATTTAATGTTGTAGTGCTGTATTTAATGCTGTAATGGATGTCTCCAGTTTGAAAGAGTAGAAGAGAAGCTGGGAAATTTAGAAGGGTCCCGTAGGCATAGTAACAAATGAATTATTCGGATTCGATTCGGCGGAATTAAATTTTCGTGATTCAGAAATAATTCAAGAAGTTTGATCCCACAAGAAAGGAAAAAAAAAAACCAAAAAGAAACTCAAATTTGTTTCTGTGTTTTATTTGTGAATAGTTCGTAAAATTTATTTTATTTGTGTTTATTTGCGAATAATTCATTAAAAATTGGAATCAAACTTAATTTAGCTAAAACCGAAATGTATTTTATAGGAGATGAACCTGACATTAGTTTAGTCACCACTTTTAGATGCACAATTGGACATTTCGGTTTTAATGGGCCATGCAAGCGTTTGAAGCAACCTCAGGAATCAAACTTAATTTAGCTAAAACCGAAATGTATTTTATAGGAGATGAACCTGACATTAGTTTAGTCACCACTTTTAGATGCACAATTGGACATTTTTCCATGAAATATCTAGGTTTACCTTTGCACGATAAAAAACTTTCCATAGCTGATTGGAGATTCTTGATAACCAAAATTGAAAAGAAATTGAACAATTGGAAAGGCCAAGTTCTTTCTTTAGGAGGTAGACATACGCTCATTAATTCCGTTTTATCAGCCATCCCATTATATGCCTTCTCCCTTTATAAAGTTCCCGAAACTGTGATTTCAGATATTGATAAAATTAGACGCTGTTTTTTATGGCAAGGTACTGATAAAAAAAGGAAATACTCATTATTGAATTGGCTGGCAGTATGTAGAGCAAAAGAATTTGGTGGTTTAGGTATCTTAACTTAAGAGATATGAACATATCATTGTTAGTCAAGTGGTGGATTAAGTATAAGGACCCCAACTATCATTCCAGTTGGAAAACTTTGATCACCTACCTTTACTCTAGTTATAACTCTTCTACTCCTATATCTTCATTTTGGTCTGACATTCTTGCCTTAGATACCCTTGGTCAATGTAGTGTACAATATGTCCCTGGATACAACTCTCAAGTGAGATTTTGGGAGGACATTTGGATAACTCCTACCCATTAGCATCTAGCTATCCTCAACTTTATGAAATTTGTTTCTTTAAAGATATCACTATTGCTGATGTAGTCAATTCACAGGGGCAAAAGGTATTTTTTAGTAGAATCCTTACATGAATACTCCTCCAGGAATGGAATCACATCCTCAGCATACTCGGTCAGATTTCTTTTACTCACTTTACTGACAAACTTTCTTGGAGATGGGAGTCAACAGGAACCTTTTCTGTGAAATATTTATACAATTTTCTTAATTTTGGAGGGATTGTTGTAGATAACCCTTTGCTTATTTGGTCCCTTCCTATTCCCCCAAAAATCAAAATTTTCATTTGGCTTGCTTTGAAAAATAAAATACTATCCAAGACAAACTTGAGTGAGAAAGGGTGGACAGGTTCGCTCACATGTGTGTTCTGTGACAGAGAGGAATCAGTCAACCATTTGTTCATACATTGTACAATGGCAAAACAAATATGGTTTTGGATGGGTAAAAATCAACAAGTTTTCCAATCTTGGAGAACTATGCGAGATATACTCATTTTTGCTAAAACACTACCCCTTGTAGAAATAACAACCTTTTTGATAGTTTTTTGTGCTACGTGTTGGACTACATGGAAACACTGCAATGAGATTTGTTTTCAAAATACACAACCTAAAACAGCTCGAACTCTTATTTTACTTACTATGTCATTGGTTGTTTATTGGACAAGTCATTCTAAGAAGGATAAGAAGAAAAAGGTCCAAGACGCAACTGAGCAATGGATGCCTGATGCAGGCGATATTGACGCAATTCCACTTCGGATCTGGTATCCTGACGATGATCAGCTTGTTCCTTATCAGCTGCCAGCCGAGGGGAGTGAGCAGTGAAGATACATGCCTCACTAGAGGGCTAATGTTAGTGGTAGACAAAGAGTAATAGATAAACTTTCCAACACACTCACTTTGCGTTTTGTTGTTCTCAAAGTTCATTTTGCTTGTCTAGTGATGCACAATAGCAAGGACTGCTTTTGTTGGATGTTAGCTTGAGTTTTTTAGATGTCTTAGATGGTATGGCAGAGTTGAGTCTCTAGTTTTTGACGAGGAGTTATATTTGCTTCTAAACTGGGATGTATTATTTAACTGTTTCAGTGAAATGGAACTGGGCTTAGGCCTTTTTAAAAATAAAAAATAAAATAATAATTCATTAAAAATTCGGTCAACCAAGTAATTCTCCATTCGGTTCAGCAATCCCAACAAAGCGTTTTATTCACGAATTATTTGCTAATAAAATGCGATTATTATTACTATGGTCTTGGGTTGCAAACGAATCATAGACTGATCGGATAATAGTAAAATCATATATGTATCCGCTTTTATTTTTGGATAAATATACAAATTAATATTAGACGGATACAAATAGATATGCATATTGGATTTTAAACAGATACATATTAGATATATGTTTCTCAATATTAATTTAAAAATATAAATATTAGTAAAATATCAAATCATAATATTTATCTAATTGTAACTATAAACAATATTATTATTTATCTAATTGATATATATCTACTATTTGAATACAAATAATTAAAATTTAAAATTATATTCGTATTATCAGTATCTACACATATATTTAGATATTTAATATTTACATTTAATTTTTAAATACAGATATTGACACTGATATAAATGCAGACCGATAATATCCGATCCGTTTGCACCAATTGGCTGCGGATTAAAGAAAGAAAAATGTAACTTTTGCTTTGCAAGCCAAAGTGAAGCTTCTTTCTAAACAACTAGAACGCTGCATTTAAGAATGTAATGGATGTCTCCGTTTAAAAAGAACAGGAGAGGAGATGAAGAAATTAATTACCAATAGAAGAAATTTACGGAAAGAGAAAGATCAATTACAGAATCAGCATGTTACCAACTAGGCATAGGCGGGCGCGAACGAAAATACCTTGACCGGAGAGAATATGTTGCCTACACTTGGTGTAAAATTGAAAAGATAGATCGCATTTACATTTGTGTTTGTCATTTGGAGGAGAAGAGAATACTTGTACTTCTAATACTACAATGAATAATGTAAATTTGCTAGGTTAACAAGAAAATTTAACACAAAATTGGTAAATTGTGAAAAACATTTCATGTTATTTGAATTTGAACGTTTTAGTATTTTTTTTTTTAAATCAGGCTTTATATTTTGTAATGTATTATATCGAACTTGTATGATGCTCGAATAAGATGTTTAGTTGTTTAGAAGTTTAGTGTATTAATTATTTGGAGGTTTGATTTAGATTTTGAATTTCTAAACATATTATTTATTGAGTATTTTTCTATTTCCAAGTTGTTATGAAAATTAGAGGATTTTTATGTAATATTTTTAAGAAAATATTAAGTGACAAAGATTACCAAAATAAAATAATACACTTAAAAAAATGTTCAAAAAAAGTTAAATCATAGTCAAGTTAGTATATTTTTTTAAGGCAAGCATATATTGACAAATATTTTATTTTTCAACGGTTTTCTAACATATAAGACTTGTTATTACTTATCAAGTCAAAACACGGTTTACAATTACTCCGGTGCAGAGACTCTTCTGGAACCGAGTGTGGCAAACCATTTTGGACTGTAGTGGAAAGCGATAGAAAGAGAGGGGGGAATGCGAAAATTCGTCGTTTAATTACTATGTCTGTGTCAAATGATGCAATGTATGTGGGAACGGACGCCATCTCTTCTTTCTTTAAGAATTCATATCACTCTAAAATAACTCAAATTTTGTTTTTCGATCGACACCGTCCGATGTACGATTGTATTGGTCCTGATTCTGATCAGATGGTCCAGATATAATAAAAAATTTGAGTTACTTCAGAGAAACCGGACTCATTCTTTTGAGTTCATACAACCTAAAGTAACTCAAATATTGACGTTAGATACAGACCGTATGATCTACTTCTGCACGGATATTAATGTATCCCTTTGCATCCTAATGCTGATCAGACGGTTTCGATCTAAAATCAAAATTATGAAAGAAAAAGACACCAAGAAAGACAGAGAGATAGCGACAGAGGGAGTAGGTCCAATTGGGTCTAACGGGATCCAAAACCGTCCAATTTACTTTATAATCCGTGCACACGACAATTAATGCGGATGCGCAGAAAGTAAAGCTCAAAACACAGATCTTAAAGCGAATCGGACGGTTATGGAGCCCATCGAACCTGAAGTAGGTCCAATGGGCCTACCCCGAAGTCGAGACAGAGAGAGAGGGAGAGAGTTTTGTTCGCGGGTTTCTTAGAAGTTAGAACAGAGAAATCGCAAATAGATAAATAGTGAGAACAGAAACCTCATCATTTTTATTATTTCTCGCGACAAAAGCTCCAATTAGCATCTCTCTCTCTCTCTCCCCACCCATAAACAAACCCATGTGAGAAATCAGTAATCCCACTATTTACAAATCCATCGATCGATCGAGAGAGAGAGAGAATGGGAATCCCCAAGTCAGAGAAAGATGTGGAACAATTGGATGGAGGAGAAGAAGAAGAGAAAGGTACAGTAGAAATGAAGAATATCGAGAAAGAAGAGAAGATGATTCATGGAGGAGGAGGAGGAGAGAAGAAAACAGTGGTGGTGGCAGTAAAGATGGATTCACAGAGTAAAGAGACACTCACTTGGGCACTGGTGAACCTGGCCCACAGTGGGGACCATTTCGTGGCGTGCCACGTCATCACCTCGCCTGGTGCTTCCTGTTCTTCTCTCAACTTGGAATTGGATTCCATGCTTGCTGTTTACGAAGGGTTTTGCAATCTCAAACAGGTTTTTATTTTTGTACTTAATTTAGGTTTTGTTGTTCTTCTTTCTGTAGAAACTTTTCTGGTTGTAGTTGAAATTTGAGTATTCATTTCCAAAATTGAGTTGTTTGCTTGTCTAATTTATGGTAATTAGCGTTTCCATTTGCATGCTCTCTCTCTTTTTTTTTTGAAAACTTGGTAGTAGCCATGCTCTATTTTACTTTAGTAAATTGGTGTCCTGAAAGTTCATATATTTTATTTGTTCTAGTCTTATTTATCCTAGTTTCTGAATTTTAATTCATAATTCATTGTTAAAAAATGAGGTAGAACATATTTTGACATTTTTCCTCAATTTTTATCTGTAGTCCCATTTCTGATTAGTTCTATCTCTCCAATTATAGATTAACCATTTGGTATTTTTCTTCAATTTTATCTTTATGAAATTGTTGGGTGTAAATTGTCATGCTAACCCATGTCTCAAAACAAAATTTTGACTCTTTTCTGTATTTTTATGACTATTTTCTGAATTTGCCCCCATTTTGACTCTTTGCAAATAGATTGAGATTGTCATACATTTTCATTTAACAATTAAGTTGCAATCTATTGTATTAGTAATGTTCATTCAGAGTTTGGATCTTCTCCTTAAATGCAATTTGACTGCTCATTTCCAAAATTTAGTTGCTTGTCTAATTGATGGTAATTAGCGTAATTTCTGAATTTTAATTCAGTGTTAAAAATGGTGTAGAACATATTTTGACAATTTTCCTCAATTTAGTATGTAGTTCCATTTCTGGTAGTTCTTACTATCTCTCCAAATACAGATTGAACGTTTGATATCTTTTAATTTTGTTTTTTGTATTTTCCTTCAAGTATATCTTTATGAAATTTTTGGTGTAAATTTTGACTCATTTCTGAATTTTCCCTCATTGTGACTCTTTCCAAATAGATTATCATATATTTTTATTTAACAGTTACTTGCAATCTGATTATAAATGTTACTAATTGTCAATTACCATAGAAAATTTATTTGGTTCTCTCCTTGTTAAGATGTGTGATTACTTTGCATTAACTCAAATTTCTCAATATTAATTATTAAACTAATCCTAGTATTTCATCCATCCTTTTATATATTGTTCTAATGCAATTTCTTATTTCCACAGATAGAATTGAAGCTAAAGATATGTAAAGGATTTTCACGTAGAAGAGCATTGGTTCGCGAAGCTAATTCCCTGGGAGCATCACATCTTATTCTCGGTGCCGTTAGGAATAAGCTCAAAAATGGGTACGTATAGCGTAATACTGGTACTATACTGGTTGTGCACTGGATAATGCGGTGAAGTCCTGAGTGTAGCTTCAACAATAATGAAATATATTATAGCAGCAAATTTATAAATGAGTAGGGTTAAGATGTTCCATTGTTTGCAAAGTTCAAACAGTTGATTTGAACTGCTAAAAATGATCTCCATACTTGAAAGTGCTTGGAACCAAAATTTTCTATTTTTTGAAAGCTTTTTACTATTTTTTAGATAGGAAAAACCTTTTTGTACCCATTTAAAGGTAAATTTTTTCTAAAAATTATAAAAAGTTGTGCACCAACAATCCAACATCTTTCTATGCCATTTGGTACCATTCAGTTCTGGCATAGTTATAATCACAAATACATGTTGAGGTCATATATGAACAAAGGAAGTTTCAGTGGTTTGGCCAATTGTGGTCTTTTTGGAGAGCAATATCATAGCATTATTAAAAAAAATGTTTTTATTAATATTCTATTTTAGGTTTTCTTTATCCATTGCAAAGTATTGTGCGAGGAAGCTGAGATCTACTTGCTCGGCTGTTGCCATAAATTGTGGAAAAATCGTATTCAAGAGTGAAGTACCAGGTTAGTTGGCTTATTTGTTTTGTTTATTTATCTCTCAAAAAGTTCTCTTAATCCTATCCAATAAATGAATTCTTCACAACTATTATTAAAAATTAGATAAGACCAAGCCAAAATCAGAAGAAGGTATAATCAAAGCGAGTGACCTCTATTGTGTGTTACCCTCAAGATACCTCCATCCCAGCGTTACCCCTGATACGGACAATTCTAGTTTTACTTTACAAGAGAAAAGAGATGAATGTGTACTTTCAGAATCTGGTAATGTCGATGATACCAGTGCTGACAAGCCAACTAGTAACAATGAAAATAACGACTTGTACTGTCCCTGGCCCACTGAGAACCCAACCCAAGCAGAGAGTGAAACCGCAAGTCAGATAGAGGATGCAGATTTATACTGTTCATGGCCAAGAGGAGGTGAGGTGAACAATACTAGTAGCAGCGTTAATGGATCCGTGTCCAGAAATAGTGAGAGGAACTGCTCAGTATGCACTATTTCATCAGAGGATGAATTCAGCAACTCCAGTTCATGCAACTCACCTAGTGAATCCAATAAGAAATCAAATGGTGGGTCCCACTCTCTTAGAAAGAAGGTTTTGACTCATAGGAGGTGTCTCTCGTCAGAGTGGCCTGTGGTGAAGTGGGCCATGAGGCTTCCGACCAGATTGCACCTGGAAGGGAGGCCCGATAACCCGGTAAGGAATGGTGTACTGAGCTCGAGTAGTGACTTGAAATTGAGCGAAGATTGGCCTCCAAAGGAGTTGCAAAAATTTGAGGAAAAATTTTCTTCGGTCTGTAAATTTTTTGGATATGAAGAACTTCAAGTAGCTACTTCAAATTTTTCAGCTGGTTTGTTTTCTCTTCTTTTTCTTATCCAAAACCTAACTAATTATTCTCTGGAAATATCTTAAACTTATGAAAGTTATTTGCCTCATTATGTTGTAGATAAGCTGATAGGGAAAGGAGGTACAAGCAGGGTCTATAAGGCAAATTTCCAAGAAGGGAGGGATCTAGCTGTAAAAATGTTAAAACCCAGTAATGCTGCCCTTACGGAATTCATGTGTGAAGTTGAGATCACATCTGTTTTGCGCCACACAAACATAATCTCTCTTGCTGGTTTTTGTTTTGAGAATAAAAGCCTTATTTTGGTGTATGACTACTTGCCTAATGGAAGCTTAGAAGAAATTCTTCATGGTATGATGTTTTTGTGATTTCAAAACTGAATTTCCATTTTGTCCCTTTATAGTTTTGATTTTTGTTAACTTGCTTGATTATTTTTATTTCATTCTTCATTTGAATCGATACTCTTGCTACTTTTCTTTTTTAATTATGAGAGCCCTTATGAGGCTTTTTTTATTTTTTTCTCGTGTATATTAGGTTTACTCTCCCAAGTATAGATATTCTCGTGCTTCTAAACATTCTGTCTGGGCTTTTACATATGCAAATCAAGTGTTTTTGAGAAATACCATTGTAAATATGCAAATTTTTTTTAGGCTTTTACTAAACAAAAAATATATGAACAAATTTAACAAACACACACCCACACCCACATTTTTTATCATTAAAAGATTTAATTGCATTCTTTGGACCATTAAGGAGTATATTCAATACATTTACAAAAGCTTATGTTAATAAAAGCATCTCATTATTGATCGTTTTTTTTTTTTAACAGGTGAACAAGAGAACAAACATGTGCTAAGCTGGGAGGACAGGTATAAGATAGCTGTTGGCATAGCTGAAGCACTTGACTATTTGCATAGTGGCGGTGGGTCTGATGAACCAGTGATACATGGAGATGTTAAGTCATCAAACATACTCCTTTCGAAGGATTTTGAGCCACAGGTCAATTAATACTTTTTTTTTCTTTTAATAATAATTTATATGTGTAGGTTAGTATTGCTAACATTCCAATATGATTCAGTACTTGGGTTGAAATACAAGCACCTTGAGAAATTCAATTAAACACTGCTGCTACTGTTTCAGTTGTCAGATTTTGGATTTGCAAGGCGGGTCTCCTCTCCAGATTCAAACCTCACTTGCAATGATATTGCTGGCACATTTGGGTAAACAATTAATTACTTTTTATCAATTTTGCATCATGGGCTTAATAGCAAGTAACTTTAGGTTATAAGCACAACTGTGTGTGTGTGTGTTTTTTTTTTTTTTTTTTTTTATATATTATTAGTAACTTTGTATAATTTTCTCCTTTATGGTAGGTATCTGGCACCTGAGTATTTCATGTATGGAAAGGTTAATGAGAAAATTGATGTTTACGCATATGGTGTGGTGCTACTTGAGCTTTTATCTGGCCGAAAACCTATTCAATCCGGGTCTCCTAAAGGTCGCGAGAGCATTGTTTCCTGGGTATCTAAATTCTCCTTAAAACCAAAAATTTATAATTGATAATTCCATTGATTTGCATTGCACAAGCAAAAAATTGACAATATACTGTATACTTCTCCTTATGATATCTTATTATTTTCTTTTTGCTATGAAGGCAAAACCGATATTACAAGATGGAAACATCGAAGCCTTGTTGGATCCGGGTTTGAAAAATGCACACGTGGCCGAACAAATGAGAAGAGTTATACTGGCTGTTTCCTTGTGCCTTAGAACCTATTACCAATCCCGACCGACAATGTCTCTTGTAAGAGTTCCTGTTTTGTTACCATAATATTTACACTAGTTTTGTGTAAAAAAGGAGGATTATCTTTATTAATCAAGGGTTAGGCTTATATAGAGCCTTACAAACACTCTTACAAATAACCCCCTCAAACTATCCTAATACAAAGATAAACATAACAACACTCCCCCTCAAGATGAGCCTACGGACGAAAAATATCCACTAGGCCCATCTTGTCACATAGTCTCGACAAATCCAACGAACTAAGCCCTTTAGTGAGACAGTCAGCCACTTGCTCTCTAGTAGCTACATGTCCCAGCTCAAGTAACCCGCTATTCAGTTTTTCTTTGATGAAGAATCTGTCGATCTCCACATGCTTGGTCCTGTCATGCTGCACAGGGTTATTAGCAATGCTAATAGCTGACTTATTGTCGCACCACAGCTTCATTTGTGCCCCTTGGTCCATCTTGAGCTCCACCAACAGAGCTCTCAACCACATCATCTCTGCAACACCTAAAGCCATGGCCCTGTACTCTGCCTCGGCTGTGGACCTCGCAACTACCGACTGTTTCTTGCTCTTCCAGGAGACCAGATTGCCTCCTACAAACATGCAATATCCAGACGTGGACTTCCTATCATCGGCACAACTAGCCCAGTCTGAATCACAATATCCCTCAATATTCAAATGCCCATTCTTGCGAAAGATCAACCCCTTGCCTGGTGCACTCTTCAGGTATCTCAGGATCTGGTACACAGCATCCATGTGACCCTCCCTAGGGTCATGCATGTAGCGACTCACCACACTCACCGCAAAGGAGATGTCAGGACGAGTGTGGCTCAAATAGATCAATCGACCAACTAACCTCTGGTACCTCTCCTTATCAACTGGCTCTCCTGCCTCAGCACTTAGCTTAGACTTTTGATCGATCGGGGCCACCGCAGGCTTGCACCCTAGCATACCTGTCTCTGTGAGCAAATCCAGCACATACTTCCTTTGAGACAAAACAATCCCCTCTGCACCACGAGCTATCTCAATCCCAAGGAAGTATCTGAGTTGCCCCAAGTCTTTCACTTCAAACTCCTTACTCAACCTCTTCTTCAGTGATGCAATCTCACCCTCATCATCACCAGTGATAATCATGTCGTCCACATACACTGCCAGCATCGTAATGTGAACTCCATGTCGCCTAAAGAACACTGTATGGTCTGCATTGGTCTGCTGATACCCCATGCCTACCATAGCCCTCCTAAACCTGTCAAACCAGGCTCGAGGGGACTGCTTCAGCCCATAAAGAGATTTCTTGAGTCTGCACACCTTACCCTCCGTTTGTTTCGTGCCAAAACCCTGTGGGACCTCCATGTACACCTCCTCCAACAACTCGCCGTGAAGGAAGGCATTCTTCACATCAAGCTGATGTAACTTCCAACCCCCATTCGCTGCTAAGGAAACAAGTGTCCGCACTGTACTCATCTTCGCCACGGGTGCAAAAGTCTCATCATAGTCAATACCGTATGTCTGACTGTACCCCTTTGCCACCAACCGGGCCTTGTAACGCTCAACCCGACCCTCTGGGCTTTGCTTCACAGTGAAAACCCACTTGCATCCAACCGCCTTCTTTCCTGGTGGTAATGGCACAAGCGTCCAGGTTTTGTTCTTTGCGAGAGCCTCAAGTTCCTCAAGCATGGCGGCTTTCCACTTTGGATCCTCCTTAGCAACCTGCCAACACTTAGGAATAGAGACAATGTCCAGAGATGCAATGAATGCTCCATGTGCAGGTGAGATGTGAGAGTAAGAAACAAACTGGGCAATATCATGTGGGAAACCGTATCGATCAGGGGGAACTCCCGCATTGAGGCGAGAAGTCCTCCTTACCGACATGGGAGTGGGAGGAGTAGAGAGAGGAATCATATCACCTGTGTGCTCTGAGTCAGTGGATGGTGTCTCAGAAGTCGGGGTAGGAAGGGACAAGGGACTTGGCACAAGCGGCACTGTAGGCGCGGTATCCTCCACCTGCCTCCTTCTCCTCGTGTACACTCGCAGCTCCCCTTGAGCTTGAGTGCCACCATTATCGGGATCATCCCCGCCTCGTTCCGGCACCACAGCCGATTCCACAACAGTCGACTCCTCAACTGTTGGCGCGCAAGGGACATCGCTCACGCCCACCATCCTCCTCTCACTACCACTGCTACTCTCCCCCTCTCGCCTCATACCTCCAGTATCGAGCGAGTCTCCAAAAGGTGATGTAACCTGAGAGGAGTAGTATGGCTCATGCTCTCGAAATGTGACATCCATACTAACAAACAACCTCCTCTCCACGGGACTCCAGCATGTGTAGCCTTTTTGAGTGGCCGAGTACCCCACAAAGATACATTTGACCGCTCGCGGATCCAGTTTTCCCACATTTGGTCTGTTGTTCTGCACGAAACACACACAACCAAATACCTTCAAGGGGAGACTATCACTAATCTCACCTTTCAATAACTCAACCGGGGACTTCCACTCCAACACACGTGACGGCATCCTATTGATCAGTCTCGCAGCTGTCAGGACTGCCTGTCCCCACAAGTACTTTGGTACATTCATTGAGATCATCATGCTTCTCGCTACCTCAAGGAGATGCCTGTTCTTTCTTTCTGCCACTCCATTCTGCTCTGGTGTGTATGGGCACGTGGTCTGATGCAGGATTCCCTGGGAGGATAAGTATTCTCTGAACGCATTGTTCGTGTACTCTGTCCCATTGTCAGACCTCAATACCTTCACTATTGCCCCATATTGAGTCTGAGCCCCTTTGTGGAAATCTTTAAAACAAGCAAGCACATCATTCTTGTTTTTCATCAAATAAAGCCAAGTAGTACGAGAAAAGCAATCAATGAAAGACACAAAATATCGAAAACCATTAACAGAAGTTGTGGAACAAGGTCCCCACACATCAGAATGTATCAAATCAAAACTACAGGTGCTCCTACTACCTGTACTAACATACGAACTCCTGGTGTGCTTGCCAAGCTCACAAGCATCACAAACAAGTCTCTCTTTATTAGCTTTTTCAAACATAGCTGGATACAAACGACTCAAAAGACTAAAAGAAGAATGACCCATCCGCCTATGGTAGAGCAACAACAAGTCTTCCACACTACTCCTCACTCCTCCAGATCTCTCCACCACAGATGCGAGGGCTGAGTCCATCCCTTCTCTCTCAAGGAACCACAATCCGTTACGCCATGTGCCAGTCCCAAGCCTCTTGCCCGTTCCCTTCTCCTGGAAGATCACCTTGGGAATATCAAAAGAAACAACACATTTCAGTTGGAGGATAATAGCACTAATGGATAAGAGATTTACTGGAAAAGATGGAGCATGTAAAACATTGGACAAAGTCAAGGAGTCGGTACATCGCACGGTACCCTTACCCACTACGGGCTGGGCCGTACCATCGGCTGTCTGAACACTCTCAGGGACTGCCAGGTGAGTATAAGAAGAAAACTCCCCAACAGTACCCGTCACATGTCTGGAAGCACCAGAATCAATAATCCATGGTGAACTAACGGTGGATATAGAGGCAAGAGCATGGGTGTCACTAGTACCTGCAACTGAATGAGCATAAGTGGCAATGTTACCCGAGGTAGATGCATCCTCTGCCGCACCTTTTCCCTTCCTCCTAAGTAACTGGGAGTAGGCTCTCAAGAGCTCCTGATCCTCCGCAGAGAGCTCCTCATCCTGCGCACCCCCTTCATCCTCTTCTCCTGCTACCATCAGGTTTGCCCGGTAGCCCCCTCTTCCACCTCCTCTGCGGCCACGACCACGACCGCGCTCCCCAGACTGACCACGTCCACCAGAGTTCCTCCCCTTTGGTGGCTTAGTGCAAGCCGACTTCAGGTGGCCTATCTCTCCACAGTTGTAGCACTCCCGGGTCTCACCTCTAGACCTGGTACCACCTGAGTTGGAGACGGCTAGAGCTGACTTCACCCCTGGAAGTCCCCCTGCCCCGGTCTGGAGCCCGATCCGGGTCTCCTCCTGTATCATGGCCGAGACTGCCTCCTCCAGCGAGGGAATCTTCGGCTGAGCAAGTAACATCGCAGTCCTCTGCTCGAAGGCTGGGGCCAGACCTCTAAGGAACCCCATGGTCCTATCCTGCATGCAAGCCTCAGTCTTCCTGCACGCAGGATCAGGACAACACAACGTCCTCGTGCAGTAGTCATGATCCAGCCATAAGCGCTCCAGCTCTATGGCATACTGCTGCACAGTCCTCTCCCCCTGTACGCAAGCAGCAATCTCCCCCTTTATCTGATAAACCCTCAGGTTGTTCCCCACACCATCATACGTCTTCCTCAATTTTTCCCAGACACACTTCACATCCTCCATGCCATCAACATTGGCCGCGATCTCTCGAGTCATCGAGTTTAAGAGCCAGATGTACACCAACATGTGAGTGGACCTCCACTCATCCCTCGCTGGAGTACCCTCAGCTGGCTCAGCAATCGCTCCAGTCAAGTACCCCTCTAGTTTCCTCCCAACTAGAGTGTACCGCACCCGACGTGACCAGCTCAGATACGAACCTGGACCATCGAGTTTCACATCAATCGAGGGAAGCTCCACCCTTGGTGCTGGTGCAGGTGCTGGGGTTGGTTTCGGTGCAGTGTCACTAGAGGCAAAGCTAAATGCTCGCATCAACATTGCGATCTCATCACCATTCAGCTTCTCCAAGGCCTCTTTCATTGCTAAACCCATCTTCGAACCCTCACCTGCCATTGATCTGACTCTGATCTACACACAAGATTGAGTCAAATCCTCCTTCTTCCCCAAGACACAATCTCGAACCCGTAAGATCTAGAAAATCATTACCTCGAACCCCTTCCCTTTCCTTTTAACCCGATCTTGATCTCAAAACATCAAGATTCGAGTTTCAAACAACCCGATTAATACCCGTCTCTCGGGTATCGTGGGGTATAAACCCCCCCACGCCGGCCAAACAACAATCAACAAGAGAAATAGAGAGAAAAGAGAAGAGGATAGATCAAATCAAGAGAGAAAAGAAGAAGAAGAGATCAGATCAGATCAGATCTGTCACCAAAAACAGCCAAACGGAGATCAGATCAGATCTGTTACCAAGATAAAACAGCCAAAACGACTCACAAACAGCGGCTGGCGGAGCTCCAGCACCCCTGGCGGAGCACCTGGCAACCCGGCGGACCCCTGGCAGAGCCGGCAGCCCCCTGGCGGAGCTGGCGGAGCCCCTGGCGGAGCTGGCAGAGGGCTGGCGGAGCCCCTGGAGGGCTGGCGGACCCCCTGGCGGAGCTGGCGGAGGCCTGGCGGAGGTCCGGTGGTGCTGGCGGAGGTGCTGGCTGTGCTGGCGGAAGGTGGCTGCTGTTGCACGGTTTTTGACGCAAAACCCTAGATCTGAAAAGTGGCTCTGATACCAACTAGTTTTGTGTAAAAAAGGAGGATTATCTTTATTAATCAAGGGTTAGGCTTATATAGAGCCTTACAAACACTCTTACAAATAACCCCCTCAAACTATCCTAATACAAAGATAAACATAACAACATTTACCAGTTCATCCTCAAAAGTCTTAATTTAAAATTTTGATTTTTGTTCTGCTATTTTATAATTACCCTTAGGTGGTGAAGCTTCTTCAAGGGGATGAAGAAGTAACAAAATGGGCTGAGTTGCAAGTCACAATAGCAGAGGAAAGCTGTGACGGATCAGATGATGAGGCGGCAATAACACCACCTGGTTCAAATATCAAATCGTATCTCAGTCTTGCATTGCTCGATTTGGAGGATGATTCAGTCTCAGTTGCCAGTACAGTACAGACAGTAGATTCAATCTCTGTCAATACATCCATCGAGGATTATTTGGATCGGTGGAGCAGGTCTTCTAGTTTTGAGTAACTCATTTTTTTTTTCTTTAGTAGTCTGTAAATGCTGCGTAATTTTGTGTGTTGTTTATATATTACATAGCTTTCATAGGAATTATCAGTGTTTCCTCTAGAATCCATTCACCATTGCTATTGTGCCTATTGACGGCTCAAGAGACTTTTTTAGATTTTTTGATGTAAAAGAGATCGTCTTATGAGGAAACATTTTATTGTCAGATTTGATCGAACTGAATTAGTCACATTTATGAGCTTGTTTAGGCTTTTAAAATTTCATTTAAAACGGAAATCCTAATTTTTTTTTGGATTGCAAATGTTTTGAAAATCATCATTACCAGTGAAAGAAAGATTTTCATTTATTAGCAAATATTTTTTTTTTCGAGTTTTTTTTAGTTCATTCCGACATCAAAACGTGCCAATCTAATTTCCTGATATTATGGGATGAACCGCATTAAACACATCTTATGGCAGACTTAATTACAAGATTATTGTTTGGGTTAATGGAATGAAATTCAATAGTAAAAAGGGATAATTCTATTTTAAATTCTAGATATAAGACTTATAGTCATTCAATTAATAAAAATTATACATCAGTTCGTATTATACAAGTTCATTATTTCATTCCATTTTGCTTGGTTTTTGATACAGAAAGAAGACAAGACATATGGGCTAAGCCCACAATATAAATAAAAATATTTGATAACTTATTTGATGTGTAAGCGGGAGAAAGGTGAAGGAGGAAGGTTAAGGCTGTGATCGGAACCAATAATTTTTGGAGTTGAATTGATTTCAATACCAGTAGAATTGATGATTTACAATTGAAGAAAAGAATTGAATTCTTTTCCAATTATTTATTAGAAAGTATACATAATAGAATAGAAATAATTTCATTTGAGTAAAAATGACATCTGGGCCCTTAAAATATATACTTGCAATAAGTGTTGTAAAAAACGGCCGATTAATCGGTCGTTTAATCGGAAACAGCGGCCATACCATCACGAATACACTTAATGGAGGACTTTTTGCGGATTTTTTTCGATTAATCAGTCTTTTATTTCCGTTTATTCCAATTTATGTCAGTAATTTTTTTTTTCACATTGACTTATTTTTATGTGATAGTGTGTGAAATAAGTTTTATAAATCATGTATTGCAATTTTGTTTGTGCTTGAACATACATTTAATATTTTGTATATATGTTTTTTCTTCTTACTTATTTTAAAATTGATTAATTATTCTTCTATTTATTTATCATATATTTTTCTTACTAATTACTGATGTAATTTTTTCAATTAGTACGACGTATTCATTTATGAAACTAAGTTGTTATTATAAACTAAATTTAGTGATTTTATGTTGGAATGTTTTATTTCTTCATATAATATGTTTTTAGTATTTAAAAAAAATTTAACTCTTGAATTTATTTTTTCATTAAATAAATGTGTTACTGACATATGTAAAGTACTTATGCGTTAAAAAAAGAAAATGTAGTGTCATGTTATAATATGAAATTAAGTTAAATTAAGTTTATTTGATAAGTTTAATGAGTTAAATAAATTATTTTTAATAAATTATGATATATATACATAAATTTAATAAAAACCTTAAATTGTCCGCATAATTCCGATTAATCGCTTGGCGGTACCCTATCCGTCAACACATACCGTTATTTACAACACTACTTGCAACCACTGAATTTTCATCTTAATATAAACTATAAAGATGTTTATCGAACAGTTATTTCAGCTATTTTTGGGACAACACATATTTATACCAGATATGTGGTACAGGTACTAGACAGTATACCAATTGTTACCTGAGGTATTTTGAGAGGTCAAATACATCAATCAAAACCCCAACAGAACTAATACCTCAGCATGCTGAGGTCCCACAAGGCTCCATTTAAAAACCAGAACATGACCCAATTTACCAGTATACTATATTGATACCATTTTGACATTTTTCTTTAAAAAGGCTATTAAGTTTGTAAAAAGATAAAACATAATGAAAGGATCAAAATATGTATATCATCCAAAACAATGCTGCTTGCTACTTGTGCGCATCTCTTATAGCAAGGTCCTGCCATTATTTCAATTGAGCCCACTGCTTACCCAAAAACTGAGTGAGATACACACAAGTAGACCAAAACAAAACATGCCAAAATGAAATAACCTGAGCACTTGCATTAACAATTGCACAAGAATGAGTGAGGTGTTCCTGGTTATTTGTGTTGAGTATCACACAAGCAGCTGTAAGGCTCTAATCGAATCGTACAAGTTGTTTGAAGAATCATGTGTTAGTCAGAGGGCTCCTGTTCTTCTTCTTCGCTTCAGTAGAGAATACTTGAAGGGAAGCGAAGGGCTTCAAGAAGGAAGGGTATCGACGGAAACAAAAATAGTGTTATTTTCTGTGAATTGAACTCTCGTTGAATCTCCAATTTTCACGATAATTCGTTGAAGCGAAAATCTCCGTCCAAATCACTCCAAAAGAAATCATATCTCGTTGCTGTGCGTATTCCGATCAATGGATTTGCAATTTTGTCAAATTTATTTCTCATTTTAAAGAGAGATAGTTGGTTCCGATCAGACCTAAAGGTACCTGGCAAGAAAAATTGCGTGAATAATGATCATGTTAATTTACTTGTATAATATTAAAGTACCAAAGAAAGCACATTTTTTTGAAAATTATTCACACGATTATTTTTTTGTTCTTTTGCGTATTTACACATCATGCCTCAGATGATAATTAGTAATTCAGTCAATATATGTATGCTCAATCCACAAAAAACATAGAAGTAATTACTAGTTTACTACCCATAAACAACTACTGCGAAGCCAAACTTTCAAACTACAAGGGTCAAAGGTGAATGTATTTCAATCATATATAATTTTCATGCTGAAATGAGGGTAAATTTTAGAATATTCGTGACCTTTTACTCCCACTTGAAGAATATCTTATAATTACTGCTATTAATTATCAGACCACCTCAACCCTACTGAAATTAAATCTAGAGGTGAAAATCATTTATTACAAACAAAGGGCTAACCATTTTTCTTATTCATCTTTGGGATACTTTGCGCGCGCGCGCGCGCACACACACACACACACACACACACACATATATATATATATTTTTTATGAAATATATAATTAAAGAACAAGAAAATCCCAATAAACTAAAATTGTAACTATTTCTGCGACAGTTACCGACATGTCAGGTGAAGTGATTCAAATCAGTTCTGATGTGACTGCATTTAAAGTTGGTGACAAGGTTGTATGCAGGCTCGGTTTCACAGTATGTAATACTTAGCTAAAAGTTGCTTTTTATCACTACAATTATAAGTCTACAACAGAAAAAAACAATTATGATTTGTGATACTGGTACAGAAAGGGGGCGGGCTTGCCCAGTATGCCGTGGCCTCAGAAACAGAGACTGCTCTCCTGCCCGAGGAAGTGTCTTTTGCTGATGCAGCTGGGCTCCCAGTAGCTGGCCTGACGGCACTGCAGTCGCTCCAAATGATTGGGACTAAGTTCGATGGAACTGGAAAGGGGGCAAATATCCTTGTTACGGCCGCCTCTGGTGGGGTCGGGACTTACGCGGTTCAACTGGCAAAGCTGGGAGGCCACCATGTCACAGCAACTTGTGGTGCCAGAAATGTTGACCTGGTCAGAAGCTTGGGTGCTGATGAGGTTCTTGACTACAAAACCCCTGAAGGCAATAAATCAATTAGAAACATTATTTTTTAATCCACAATTCCCAGTAATATTTATACTGTTTGCCAATTGGGATTAAATTAAACCTGGTAATTTGCTTTTCAATATATATAGGTCAAAGCCTGAAGAACTCATCTAACAAGAAATATGACTACATCATAAATTGCGCCCCAGCAGTTCCATGGAAAACACTTAAATCTAGCCTAAGTAACGAAGGTTTGGTATTGGAGGCAGCGCCACCTAATTTTTCAATCCTATTGGCGTTTCTTTGGGGGATCTTCACCTTCTCAAAAAGGAAAATTAAGATAATAATGGTCTCTGGGGAAAAATGATTTGCAATTTCTAGCTGAGTTGATGCGAGAAAGGAGGCTTAAAACTGTTATTGATTCCAATTACCCATTTGACCAATTAAACACAAGAGGCATGGGCTAAGAGTGCCCATGGCCATGCAACAGGAAAGATTATAGTACAGATGTAATTTCTACGAGTGAGGCTATGGCATTATATATGCATAACGCATATTGGCTACGGACTTAAATTTTCAATTTGAAAGTTCTAACGATTGATTCAAACAGTTCAACATAATTTTTATAGGAATGTTTACTTGAAAACTAAATTTTAGATGAGTAGAAAATCACTTGATCTGAAAATTATAGACCATCCAAAAACAATAACAATGATTTTTACATATAAGAATATAGTAAAAACATTCGAAAAAAAAATATAAAATTTAGTATACTTTTTAAGTACATATTTATATAAAGATCATATTGAATAGTTAAGATCTACTGTTAAAATTTTATAAACAAAAATATTTATCCGTAATATGGACCAATCTGTGCTATATGCATAATAGTATCATAGCCTCACTCATTTTATATATATGTTCTTTCCAAATCATACTATATGCTATACAGTAAAACTTTGGATGATGAATTTCATGTGTACACATGTTTAATCACAGCAAATTAAAGAAATATTTAATATAAGAATGAGATAGTATCTGCAAAGGTATTTGTGAGGATATTGTCGCGAATATTTCTATTGCTCAAAAATAATATTTTTTTTTTATCAATTTATCTTCACAAATAGTCACTTTTTATGCTTACAGGTACTATTTCATTCTTATAAGATCTCTAAAATTATATATAACGATTTTTTAAAAAATAAATATATGAAGTTGTAGAGTTGACCTGCATGCCGTGTTTACATAATGCACGCAACCTAATGATTTTTGTATGCATTATGAACAAAATCGGTACACTGTCGCATTCAAAATTTTTTAGTGTACATTTATATTGACTTATGAAAGAAATATGTTATTAAGGAAATATGTATATGTTAGGAAATATTCATTTAAAGCAGGATAGAATAGCAATCAGATTATATATGAGGGGTGTTGCCCAGAAAAATATATATAAAAATACTTTATAATTCTATTCTATTAAATTCTATTCTGAATTAATAAAAACAAAGGGAGGGAAGGGAGCTTCATGGGAGTAATTGTGTTTTTGTTCTTTGTTATACTATTTTAATAATTTTGACATTGTATCAGAGCATGATTATCTGGTGATATAGCTAGAGAAAATGTTGCTCTTCTTGTCTTTAACTTCAATTTCTTGTACTATACTGCTCTAAAGAGTTATCAATTCTTGATAAAATAATGTCTGAATCCAGTGTGACCATAAATTCTATGGATCTTCCAGAAAAACTCACACAACTTATCCAAGGAATAACCCTTCAACAAACTCAAATGGTGGCTATGCAAAATACTGCTCTTACTAATTCATTTATAATGCCAAATCATTACCAATTAGTTTAAAGGTACAGCCTGAAATGTCTCCCTTTTGAATCAAAATTAATTGATGCCTATTTCTCCATCAGAATAAATTGTTATTCAATCGTTCATGACTAATTATGTAATAGAATTATATGCAAAACAATGATTCAATCAGTCGTGATGATTTGAGACTCTACACTTTTTGTGTTATTCGTATGCTCTTCTAGATATATTACAATGGAAATGATTGAGGCCGAATTGCAATTGTAATTGCAGTAGTATTTATCTTAATTAAATTAATATATCAGCCAGCTGAAGCAGCACTTATTACTTAATTAATACTATTAAAATTTATTAATCATCTGCACCTGTGATTGATTGATCCTCTACAATATGTATATATACTACACATTAATTGGCTGACGTAACCAAAATATGTATCATGATTCATGCATTTATATATGGAGTTGTGAACAAGGGGGGAACTAAATTTTTTTAATAGGGGCTGAAATTTAAAATGAGCAATATGTGGTAAATATAATTTGAACTGAAGTCTTTAATTACACTAATAAAATAGAGCTCTAATCACTAAATTACAAGTAATCATTTGATATTTGATGAGGAGGATTGGAGTACTACAAGAAACAAAAACAGGAGAGCATGCCATTGCCGTAAGCCCCTCGTTTCATTTGATCTCAAATTATTTCATTTTTATTGCACTCGTTTCATTTATTGGCATTTGGCGTCTTAATTTAATTATTCATTGGTGACTGAGACACATACATGGTTTTGAAACTCAGAATTAGAATTAGGATCGGATACTTGATCATGCAGAATCGGATGAATATATATATAGGTAAGAATTGATTGAATCGGACCAGAAACTTGAATTTTTTTTGTCAAAAGTTTGTTTTATACTAAAATAATGGAAAAAATGATAAAACATTAATTTAAAAAAAATAAAGGTGCTGAAAAAATAAAAATCATAAAATAAAAGTGGAGGTATTCATGAAAAACGAAATGGAGAGGAAAAGAATTAGGAAAAAAAAGGCAGTCAATGAAAATTAATGTTCTTCCTCAAGGATATTGATAACATCACGCTTACATGATATTGATAACATTACGCAAGTGGGCATCAGCGTGAACCACTCTTTCTTCCTCAAGGATTTGAAATCTCTTATACCTTTTGTTGAGGTATCAATTGTGATTCAACATCCGACGGAATCGGTGGTGTGGAAATGGGAAGCCAGGGGTCTCTTCTCTACGGCGTCGACATACAAAGTGTTACACACAAGGGGAGTCAATTGTCAATTCGCTCGTCAACTATGGAAATTCAAAACTCCACCGAAAGTCCGTGTCTTTATGTGGGTTTTATTTCAGAACAAATTGTTGACAAGAGAGGTGCTCATGAGAAGGAACTGCCTCACAATGGACGGATGTGTAATGTGTGGGCTAAACATAGTCGAATCAAGTCTACATCTATTATGGGAGTGTACTTACTCGATTGCATTCTGGTGGGCACTAATGCTGTCACTGCACAGGTCCCCGCCATCGCGGGTTATAGCTTCACACGTCGCCTTCTGGATAGCACATTCGCAGCCCTTGGACAAGATACAAAAAAGAGAATGGGACGTCGTCTGGGCAGCAGGACTTTGGGTTCTTTGGCGGGAAAGGAACAACATGTTTTTCTCTCAAAAGACAAAGACGATCCACATCCTTTTAGGCGAGACAATAAGAGATATTCAACAGTGGTTGACATATTGTTAGGGAGCAGAGAACTGTTGTAATTACTTTTGATTTTTTGTGTTTCGTTATTACGGTATTTTAGTACCGATGTAAATACTTTTCTTAATCAATGAAAAACCGTAAGATGGCATCTTGCCACCTTACCCTCAAATAGAAAATTAATGTTCTTATTTCTATACACCATGTATCCTCATTGCTCCTGGTTGACGATAGACCAAATGGTTTTTCCATTTTAATAGACAATAAAACAATACACCATATTTATTTAAAAAAATATACATATATTCGTCTTTTTTCCTCTACATATCACTTCTCGTTTTCTTCCCAAATCGACTACCCCTCTCTTTCTTTCCAAATTCGTGACTCTTCCTAACGAAACTCAAATTGATTCAAAAAAAGCACAAAATCGGGTGAGACTCGGCCTGATAGCTTTTTTCTTTATAAATAAGTACATAATTTATTTTTTTCTTTAAATAACTAAGTTAAGAATTCTTTATAAATATTAAATAGTTAAATAGCTTGATATTCAAACTTTTATTCAAAAAACTTGGATAAGTTAAGAATTCTTTATAAATATTAAATAGTTAAATAGCTTGATATTCAAACTTTTATTCAAAAAACTTGGATAAGGATTACGTCCGTGCTGTGGTGAGGGGCAGTTCCAAATGTAGTGTTAGGCAAAAAAAGCTTGAATTAATGAATGGTGGTCGATTGATTATAATGTCGTCAACACAGAAAATAGGTGGACTGGGCCTGGGCCTGAATAATATCCACAAATTTGGGCCTGATGTAAACATCAGTCGTATTTGGGATTTTCAGCAAACTAGGGTACATATTATATGTGATTACAATTATGATTAAAGTTTAAAACATATAAGAAACAAAATTACACACATGCAGTTCGCCTAAATAATAAGTTATCGGGTTACTCCAAGCATAATGATCATGTCAATTTACATGTATAATATTATAAGATACCAAATAAAATAAAACAAAATTTTCCGGAAACTATTCACATAAGATTATTTGTTTTTTTCTTTTGTGTATTTACACATCATACCTCAGATGATAATTAATAAATAAGTCAATGCATGCTCAATTCACAAAAACATAGAATTCAATAGTAGTTTACTATCCATAAACAGCTAGCTGCTCAAATAACCCATTAATATTTCACCATATATATCCAAATGCAACCTACACATGCAAAATGAAAAATAGAAAAAAGAAATATCTTTTCAAGAATTCAAGAATTCAAGAATTCAAGAAGCAAAATTAAAGGCCTAACAGAAATCTAGGTGCGAAGCAATTTTCACTCAGTACCTTCTCGCATTTAAGATTAGTTTTGGTAATGCAAAATGTTGAAAGTCCATGATTCTTTGTCTTCATCTTAATTACAAGAGAGATCAATAGAGCACATGAAATATATTCAAGATTTTTTAAAAACAACCAAATAAAATATCTTGCAATGTGAGTCGTAGATAAAGAGAGCCAAAAATATCTTAACTCTAGTCTCTAGATATTTCATTAACTTTTCTAGAACAAATACAAATAGGCTTGTGGAGTAGAAAGTTAGTATCAAGAAAATCAAGGAAAAAAAAATCAAGCAATTCATCTTCTATATAATTATTTGAATATATTGTTTATAAATAAAGAGTATGATTACAATATTCTTTTAAGAAACCATAACATCATATGTAGTTTTTATTTAATACCGTTTCATAGTTCATATATATATAGCTTATGTCATACACTTAAGCAATCGTCTTAAACTTTGTCGAAACTTAAAACATACTTTCCTGCATGCATGCTTTTAATTAATTGGAAAGCTATACAACTAATCGAAAATACAGTAATTATTGGTTACTAGAGCTAGCCAGCATGCAGAAGCAAATTAATTAATATATATATCCAGCACCAGCTCGTTACACAAAGGACAACAATATATATAATTAACTAATTAATTAAAAAATACTTCCAATAATCAGATATTTATGTATACGTTTATTTGACAGAAAAATTAATTCCAGCTTTATATAACCAATTGTTTACAAGGAAAGTGATTCTCTATTGACAGGAAATCTCCATGAAACTTCTTTCTATCTCCAAGTTTACACGAAAGTTCTTCTCTCTAACAACAACATATATTAATTGCTTGTTCTGTTCACATCCATAAGGTTAAGTCATTCATAAGATTTTGCAACATCTTCACTTTCTCATTTAGTTCTAATCCACCTGTAGGCAGCAGGTCCCTTACCTCCTCCTCCTGACTAGTCAGTCTCTCCTGTAAAAGCAAATCAACACAATACACTGAAATTTTTTATGAAGCACTTTACTTGTCAATTGGAAATGAAATATGTCAATATGTGTTTCATTATTTAATATAATTTATATATTTTACGGTACCTTTCAACATAATTTACTTGTCAATAGAAAGTTAAACACGTCAATACACGTTTCAACATTGATTTTCTCAAATATCTCAATCATTAAAGACATTTTAGATTCGTATATTTTAAAACTATTAAGAAAACTCCTAGCAACTATTAAGAAAAATTAACAGAAGAATTAAAATTTTCATTGAATCATATGGCATGATCTATGTGTAAGAATCATTCTTATAATTATAAGAAATCACAAGATAATCATTTAATCATATCATTTGTATTATTCACCTAAACATGTATAAGCATAGTGTTTCAATGAATATAAAATTTCTGCATAATCATGACATAAAGATGAATAAATCGAATTGTTTAGTATACCACGGAAATCAGCCCATTGAGCTATATCTGGATCCAGTCCACTCTAAACAAAAATCTGGAGCACCAAATCATGTCAGTGTAGCACACATCCACCCATCTCTCCACAGAAAATAAATCTGGTGTAATTCTTGAGGAATTACAGGACCTGTAATTCCAATGCGAACCGTTGGTCTTTCTCGAGATTTGTGTATGAAAACTTACTTTTTTTCGAGATCTGTGCAGAAAAAATTTGAACGGTTGATATTGGAATTTCAGGACCCTGTAATTCCTCCCGAAATTACAGCAGATTCGGACTCGTCTCCACAACATCGTACCTAACATCTATGCTTTGGTGCTAAATGCTCTACAGACGTCTGTGTAGCACATCCACCCATGTATCCACAACATTTAAAGTGTGGCCCGCTGCAAATATATCTGCAGAATCTGCTTCATACTAATTAATGACTATAGAAAATCACAAAAAATAAGTAGCTGTTTGACAGATCCATTTACCCCGCTAGTTGTATGTTTTTTTTATATATTACATAGCTTTCTTAGAAATTATCATTGTTTCCCCTAGCTAGAATCCACCAACTATATATTGTTATTGTGCTTATCGACTTAGCTTGTATAATAAGATGGTTTAGGAAATTTTGATGTAAAAGATATTGTTTTATGAGGAAACATTTAATTACATTCTGTAGCATACTTTCTGGAGCTTTTCCTACAAAAGACGTTTCTGGATTTTCTGTGGCGATTTAGCAATGCATATGCGTGTTATATGTAGTTGCATGATAAAATATGTCTCCGTGTATGTAAATTGCATCGTGAAACCCTGGTATTTTCACAAAAGATCCACTATTATATAAACATATACGGCAGTCTATGCAACCGTATTTAAAAACACTAGGTTAAATACTGGTGTACCATGAATAGGAATAACAGTTAAAGGGTGTGTTACACAAGTTTCAACAATCAAGATGGAAACACCAAAGTTTGCAAGGTGGGTTACATTTTTTTTTGAAAATAAATAAAAGAAAAAAAAAATATATATGCACCTAAATTAAGTCGGAATTCATTGATCTTGAAAAAATCATCAATTCTGGCAAAATATTTTCAGTTTGTTATATGCACTACGACGCAAATGATTTTTTTTTTTTTATATATTTTGGACTCATTTCATGAAGTGATTATTACCGTAACTGATAGATATACGTTCATCACTATTGGGAGTATGAATCAAGTTTTCCGTGGCATAATTTATTGTAAAGCATTAAAAACTTGTTGTATGCATCGGGCATATATATATATATAGAGGAGGGTTCAAATGCCTTCATTTTTTGTGTCTCCATCATGTTTTCATTTTTTAAAACTTTATTAATTCAAAATGTAAAACTTAAAAATAAAAATAAAACCGTTGAATATGATCTACATCATTTTATCTATGCACATGTAAAAAATTATGACATTTCAATTTTATTTTGATTGTCATCAAGAGCTTGTAAAAAATGTACTAATTTGGATGATTTCTAGACATTGATTTTTGAACTTATTGATTCACATAAAAATAAAATTGAAATGTGATAATTTTTTATGAGCACATAGAGAAAATAAAATAGATCACATGACATCTAACGGTTTTATTTTGACTTTTAAGTTTTAAATATTGAGTTATTAAAGTTTTAAAAAATGGAGGCATAATGGAGGTACAAAAAATGGAGGCATTTGAACCCTCCTCATATATATATATATTTAACAATTATGGAAAAATTTCAATTAATTAAATCAACAAAATTGTCAGCTATATTTCAAATATAACCGATACATGTCCAGATATTTATTTGATAAAATATGAAAGTATAATAATTTATTAATTCTGGCTCATTTAAAATCATTGATTCATCAAAGTTCGGGGGGGGGGGGGGGGGGGGGTGTGTGTGTGGTGTGTGTGTGTGTGTGTGGTCATTTATAATTTTCACCATATTTTTGAAGGTTAGCGAGTTTGCCAACAATTATATTGATAATAAAAGATCAAATGATCAAAAGAGTACAATAAGTTACATTAAAATTCAAACTACTACTGAATGGCACAAAACTCTTGTTGAAAATAAAATTACTAATTCTATGATCTAAGCCGCTAGACTATTTAAATTTGTCGTTGCTTGTGCCATTAGTTCTCACTTGTTATTTCTCATTGATCAAGTGCAAGGTGTCCGTAATTGCGCTATCTATTAAATGATGCACAAGCCTCTGTTTATTTGTGAAGAGTCTTCTATGTCGCTCTTTCCATAACGCCCAGATACCTGCCGCCCACATCGTATCCCATAGAACTTTACCACGTGCCGATCTTAGCCTCCTATTCCCAAGTTCCACATTTCTGGGATTGTGTTAGCCCTTGGAACAGTGAAGTTGAAATTTGCACACAATCTCCTCTAGAATCTTATTGCATAAGGGCATTCCTAAAAGATGGCAACTCTCTTGAAACTATCAAATTTTCACCATATTAAGGCAATAAATTATCAAATTTGATTTAAATAGTTAATCAAGTTGAAACTAATTAGATAATCGTGATCTTAGATTAAAAATTATAAAATAAAAGTAAAAAAGATTATATGCTTTACATAATAAAAATACAAAAATATTATATGCTACATATTAAAAAAAATATGATTAACTAATAAACTATTTGAACCCTAAATAATAATAAATCTTAAAATTATGCTTTAATTTCATATAATTGAAAAAAATTTCTAAAGTAATAAACCAAATGGTTGTGTTTTTTAATAATCCTACACCAATTAATTGAAACTAAAATGTGTAAATAAACTTTTAATATTGATTTTCTCATATATCTTAATCATTAAAGACAACTTTAATGTCAAATATTTTAAATCTAGTTAGAAAACTACTAGCAACTTTAACTTAACAACGACAAACAAAATAATTTATTCACTGAATATATGGCACGATCTATGTGTATATAACAATGTTTTTCATAATAAGATAACACAAGATAATCATTTTATCATATCATATTTATTGTTGACCTAAACATGTATAAAACATGTATAGGCATAGTGTTTCTATGACTAAAATTTCTTTATAATCAAATATGGCATTTCTAGAATCATCAGGTCATGATCTAATTGTTAGTACTTGCATAGTATAACTATCAACTCAGCCCATTGAGCTTTATCTGGACCAGTGCATCTCTACTAAAATATTGAGCCCAAAGTCAAGTCACATTACATTACAATTAGGGATGCAAATGGGTCGGATATTATCCTTCGGCAACCGGATCCGTATTAAAAAAATTAGATACAAAAATTCAATAACTGAATATCCATACAAAAACATATACATATATGATTTTAAATTTGAATTATCCATATTTGAATACTAGATATATATCATATAGTTTAATATATATTATGAAAAAATATATGTTATCCACCATTATATAAAATGGATATCCATATCCATATTCGTTAATATCCAGTTCATATCTGTATCCGAAAAATAAAGATGGATATGGATATGGTTTTACCACTATCTGATCCATTTGCACCCCTAATTACAATAAAATATTCAAATGAAGGACAATTATTTGTTCCTTTTTTATTTCAAAAATGTTAATAAGTATAGCCTGATCAAATTTGAAGAAGTAAAAATATACTTTATTTGAACCCAGGGCCGGTCCTGAAGATTTTGAGATCCGGAGAGAAAAAAAAATTGTTTTAATTTTTCAAAGATCCATTTTGTAGTTTAATTTAATTCCAAATTAAGCTTTTGAATAGAATCTTTTTGAGATTTTATTTTTTCTTCACCCTCTCTTTTTTTGTTTCACTTTTTACTACCTAATACTTTTTATGTTTCTCTTTTTACTACCTAATGCATGTGTTTTTAGAAAACATTGTTTTAAATTAAAAATAAAACAAAGTAATAGAAGGATAAATCCTAGGTAATAAGGCAGTCCAATCTAGAGATCGCGGTCGCTGCCACGTCTCATCCAGTACAAATGCTATGTCGATGCATCGCTGCGTTGGTCTTGTCCTAATTAGACGCTGCCTCCACCTCGCTCAATCAAGAATTTGTTTCGCACTCGCTGTCGCAGAACAAAATCATGACTCGTGAAAAGAACTAAGCTTATTAATTTCCGTCTGTAAATCGATTTACAGAGAATGAAGAAACGGCTGAATTCCCAGATCTAGGTATTTTAATTTTTTTCGTGCATGGATACGGATGCTCACTCGGTTTCGGACTGATGGACGGACAATTGCCGATAGCATTAATCCATAATTAACAATTGTCTTTCTAGCGTCTTATGAGAGTTGTAAGGATGCTTTAACATGCAGCTGGTCACATACGAATCTTACGACAACCATATATCATACTGAGTATCACGCCTTTGCACGAAGCTTCAGGGCTGCAAGTCAACTTCGGCAAAAGCACTTTCATACCAATGAATATACAGTCAGAAAACAGTCAATGGGTTAGAGCAGTCATGGGTTGCACACAAACTAACTTTCCTGTTAACTACCTTGGCATGCCTCTCACTATCCGTGCCCCGACAAAGGATTTATATCTACCACTGGTGGAAAAAATTGAGAGGAGATTACAAGGCTGGCAATCGAAACTGTTGAGTACAGTAGAGGGGGGCGGTTGCAACTTATTCAATCGGTTGTGTCAACAATACCTATTTACCATATGATTTGCTGATTACAGTTAAATTGATTCGCTGATTACATATGAACCTAAGTGGGTAATTGTCAGAATTGACAAGGCACGAAGAAGCTTTCTATGGGGAGGGTATAACAGCACAAAAAGAGCCATATCATTATGTAATTGGAATCTGGCCTGTATGCATAAACAATGGGGAGGGATGGGGATCTCTGACCTATACATGAGAAATATTTCTTTACTCTTGAGATGGTGGTGGAAAGGATATAACGAACCTCTATCCATGTGGACTATTGTGATTAAAACCATCATCAGATGGCAAGGGAATTATGCACAGGGAATTGTGCAATATTGACTTTGTTTGTCTAAGATATTGGTTTAATAGATTTTGATGTTATTGTGCATACTGTCTTACTAATATTGTCAGATTTGATCGAAATGTTGAATTAGTCGCGCTTAGAAGTTTATTTCGGCTTTTAAATTTGTAAATGACAATTAACCTTACCCGCATGTAATATGTCAAATTCGAACCTGACTTGGTTACCAACAAATCAATCGTCTCGACTTGACTCGCCCAATAGAATTGGCCTAAACAATCAGGTAGATGTCGGATTTTCTGTGGCGATTTAGCAATGTATATGCATGTAATATTTGTCTGTATATGCAAATCGCATGGTGAAACTCGTAAAAAATCGGCTGCATGGTATTTTCGCAAAAGGATCCGCTACTATATAAACATATATATGCGACAGTTCATGCGACCGTATTGATATTTCGATTGAGACATGATGCACCATCAGCAGTTATGGCGCGTCCTGTCCTCTGTTGCATTCTATGTTGCATGGATACGGGTACGGGTATCGTGTCGGATACGACACGGGTACGGCGACACGATAATTCTAAAAAATAGAGGATACGACACGGCTATTATATATTTATTATTTTAATTATATTATTAATTACTATATAAATTAAATATTAAAAATTCTGAATAAAAAATTTCTTATAACGTTTAGTTAAATATAATATCTGCGGCATTATAAAGCAAAATTAATTTGGTGCAGTGGTTGGGAGTCCGTTGCATTTAACCCCATTCCCAGGTTCGATCCCTGCAGCTAGCACCAATTTTTGTTTAATTTACTGGTCCACACGCGGTTCACACGGTTCACAGCTCGCGGTTCACAGCTCACGGTCCACCAAGCTGGCGTGTCCCACCCGTATCAAGCCGTATCGGCAGGGTCAACCAGGTGTCGGAGACCGTATCAGACTGGTAGGGACACGCCAGCTCATCTGACACGCCAGCTGGCGTGTCTGATACGTATCGTACGCGTGTCAGAGACGTGTCGGTGTCGGATACGTGTCGGACACGGATACGATGGCTTCCTAGGAGTGTCAGGGTAACATAGGTTGCATTAGATGCTGATCGGCCGAACCGGGCATAATAGGACCGGAAATAAATCTGCTGTGATTTTTTGGGATCGCAGGGACCCTGCAATTCCACATCTGTCCTTTTAATTATTTTGAGATTCGTGCAAAGAAAATAATTGCTTTTAAGATTCGTAGATTCCAGAAAATAGATGGTGAGATTTGGAATTGCAGGTCCCTGCAATCCCAAAGAATCGCAGCAGATTTATTTCCTAATAGGACCACTGACTGGTTTTTATACGAACTGGGAAAATAATTGGACTTGTTTAATATGGGCTTTTTATAATGGGCTTATACTGGGCCTCCTTCACTAGTTAGAAACTTGAAACTGACAGAATTTCATGTATCTCCCTGAAAAACTTCAATATCACGCATTTACTACTCAAAAGTTTGTAATATCATATTTACCCTTTAAAGTTGCGAAAAATCACATAGTTTCCCAATTCATTAATTTTTTTTTTATTATTAAATCATTCAACCTCCTAAATTCATAATTTCTATTTTACCCTCATAAAAATAAAATAAATAAAAGGTGTTGTAGTGTTTATTGTTTAATATATTTCAACACTTTTTGATTGAAGCAGATTTAAGCCCAACTTAAGCCTAAGCAACCGAAAGATAAAACTATGAAGTACTTGAACACACAGATGTAGATATAACGGGAATGGTACAAATTTGCTTTGCAAATCATAAACAAGGCATATCCAAGAAAATTTTACTAGTATCTACAAGAAAACTTCCCAAAAAATTAAAATTATGAAACAAATCAATTGTTCGCAATTAATTTTAAATAAGAAGATAAATAATCATGAAAGTCTTTACATAGTTTCTGGTTCCAAATGAATGACAAAACTAAATTGCACTATTACAATAAAAATAGCATTTTAATTATAATAATTAATTAGGGTATTTGGAAAAAAGAATGACAGATTTCTTAGTTACCATGATCAAGTATAGATTAATTTCAATCATTTACACTTCACCAACCTTTTTATTAGCGTCCAAAAGAGATTAGCTTTTCCCACAAGTTTTTTCAGCAAGATTGAACCCTTAAGAATACTTTTGATAATTTTCATGATGAAGAATGACACGTGGAATTCTCTGCATTATTTAGGAAGCTTATATTTGATATGATCAATATTTCTTGGCTTTTCAATAGAAAAATACGCGGAAAATCGCTTGTTTGTGATAATAATCTCCACCCACAATATAATTCTGTTAAAGTCATTTTGTCCTGACCTTACCAACTTCTCTGAGTCTATCAAAAACAAAGCACTTTTTTCACTTATAAATACCAAGGAGCCCTGTCATTCTCTTCACCAAGTAATCAATTCAGCCACTAATCTTCTGGTGAGAACTTAATTAGATATGGCTACTTCCACTATTTTTCTTTCCCTTTCACTTTGCCTTTCGGTCTTGCTTCATGGATGTGCAGCTCAATTTGGCGTTGGTGGTCAGAGCCCATGGCATACCTCAAGAGGGTTCGGTATAGGCCAGAGGGCATGTCGATTTGAGAGGCTTGAAGCACTCGAACCATCAAGACGGGTGCAACATGAGGCGGGCGTCACTGAATACTATGATGAGAATAACGAACAACTTCGATGCGCTGGCCTATCTGCTAGACGCCGCATAATCGAGCCTAGAGGCCTTCGCTTACCTGCCTACTCTAATGCGCCTTCTCTTGTCTACATAAAACAAGGTAAAGTTGGGTTCTCAGAGGTTGCATAGACATAATATTTCAAGTCAAAGCACTTATTTGCGTACCATTCCGAGATAATATATACCATATTTGACAAAATTTTGTTTAACATAATTTACAGGAAGGTGCCTAATGGGAATTGTATATCCTGGGTGCCCAGAAAGTTACCAATCATTCCAGCAACAATTTGAGCAGTCTAGGCAGCAAGGCGAGGCTCAGGGTCAGAGGCCTCGGGATGAACACCAGAAAGTTCGGCGTGTCCGTGAGGGAGATGTTGTTGCTTTACCGGCAGGTGTTACTCACTGGTTCTACAATGATGGTGATGTCCCTGCAGTTGCAGTCACTGTGTCTGACATAAGCAATAGCGCCAATCAGCTTGAGCCAAGACGCAGGGTATGGGATGTAACAAAATATTAATTTATCACGTAACATATGTGTTGGGCAAAATTGAATGCATCTTCATGTTGTAGAATAAACTTCTAATTTATGTACTTCTTTGAATTGAATAAGGAGTTCCTGCTGGCTGGAAGGCACCAGAGGGGAGGACAATCCTATGAAACCGAGCAACAATCTGGAAATATCCTAACTGGATTTGACACTCGCTTTTTGGCTGAGGCTCTCGGAGTAAATCAGGAGCTCGTGAGAAGGCTCCAGAGTCTAAATGATGAGCGAGGCGAAATAGTTCATGTATCGCAAGGGCTTGAATTGCTCAGACCATCTAGGATCCAAGAGGAGCAAATACAACAACAAGAGGAAGAGTTTTACGGGGAAAGATATCAGGGAGAGCGAAGGGGCAATTATACCAATGGTTTGGATGAGAACTTCTGCACTATGAGAATAAGGGAGAACATTAATGATCCATCCCGTGCCGATATCTACAACCCTCGTAGAGGAAGAATCACAATACTCAACAGCCAGAAGTTGCCCATCCTTAACAACGTCCAAATGAGTGCCAACCGGGTTGTTTTGAGAAGGGTAATTCTAAAAAAACCTTTTTGTGTATTAAGCAATGAGAAACTAAATTTGTTCAAACATAATGAAATATTGTCCGTATTTGTAGAATTCTGTTCTTGCCCCACATTGGAACATCAATGCTCATAGCTTGATTTATGTGACCGGTGGAAGAGGAAGGGTCCAGATTGTCAACCACCAAGGAAGAACTGTTTTTGATGGCCAGCTCCGCCAAAGACAAATTTTGTTAATCCCTCAGAATTATCCAGTGCTGAAAAGGGCGTACCAAGATCAATTTGAATATGTTTCATTCAAGACGAACCCAAATGCTATGGTGAGCAAAATAACCGGGAAGGAATCTACTATCCGAGCCTTGCCATTGGATGTTCTTAGGGCTTCTTACCGCCTAACAATAGAACAGGCGAGGAGGCTTAAGAACAGCAGGAGGGAGGAAATGGCATTATTTGCTCCAAGGTTTCAAAGGAGCGCTTCCGAGGAGGAGAGCAAGTATGATCCAGAATTTCAGGGAAATCCCGATGTTACTATTACTCAAGTTGTGAATTAAATAGAGTGCAATAGCTCTTTATAAGCGGGACTAGTGAAATGTGTGTTGTGTACTTGCTTGTTTAAACTAATAAAAATAAAATTATCAATATTTTTGTTCATAATAACATCTGCATCTGACATTTTGTTTGATTTTGCTTGTCCTCCGAGAATCACTCAAATATTCTCCCCGAAATATATAATTAATTTCCAAAGAAAGATGAATCAAATAATGTCATTGAATCCTAGGTAAATGAGGGGACAAGAAGCCTACTAAATTACAAAATCATACTGTCCAAAGAACTTAATTTAACCTTAAAATAAAAATAAGAAGAAATTAAAAAATAACTTCCATCAATAATCTTTGAGAATGTTTTATTATATATGTATGTAAATTGTGGTCAAATAACATTCCAAAATATTGGTATTGTAAGAACATTATATATAACCCATCGCATGTTACCAAGTACCAACTATGACATATCCTTAGTTTTGACCTTTTATCTAATATTATGCTTCATCTTGTAATTTATTTTATCATGTTACTTTTTGAAGGATGAAGGTTACATATTGATACATGGTACACACCGAGATTTTTGTCACGACTTCCCAATGCCATCATAGTTTTATCAGTTGATCGAAGAGTTAGATAATTTATTATTGCTTATTTGGGTCAGCTTTAAATATATTCGGAAGAATTTATATTGGCCGATTTCAAGTTGGACCAGAATCAACCGGGGGTGATCTGAGTTATGCCCAAGTTAATCAGTGGATTCAGTCTGATTTTACTGAGCTTAAGTTTGAATCGGTCCGATTCTCATGATTTGAGGCGATTTTTCAGAAGAAGAAAAGGGATTTGATATTGATCGAGCTTCACGAAAGGAGAGAGTTTCCAGAGGTGGTGGTAGCAGTGGAAGAGGACAGATGTGCGAGCAGAGATGCGAGTGGGGAAATGTGAATGGTACAGTACAGTGATGAAATTAATTCTAAATAAGCAACAAGTATTTGAGAGATTAATACCATTCATCTAAATAAGCAAGAACTATTTGTTTGCAAAACTTCAAATTAATTTTATTATCTGCCACTGTGATATTTTGTTCCTCTGCAATCATATAAAGAAGGCCATCTCAAAAGGAAGAGGTTTTGAGTACAAACCTATATGAACTACTTCCTTTTCTTTAATAATAAGGTCATCTCAGAAGGAAGACATTTTACCAGTGGTGCCATTAGGGCCATATTTGTCAACTAAGATTGATTTCTAATTGCACTGGACTGAAGGGTCATTAAAACGAATCCAACACTTAGCCCTTAATGCTAAATTCATGATCAGATCTAGATCCAATGAAGCAAAACCACGCTGGTCTTGACTCTTATATATTATACTATGGAATATTATCTTATGAATTTTTTTTCTTCAAATTAAATATTAATTTAATCTAAACTGAAGTCATCACTTGATAATAAATTATCTTGATATTTTTGACAATAAAACATAAAGATAAACTTATAATTTAGCTTTATAACTATAATTTATGTCATAAATGTATTCTACCTCCGAAAAAATAAGACTAAGTTCATATTTTTCTGTGCACTAAGTAGTTTAAAAGTTTTTTAGGGTACGTAGATGGAAAATTTGAAGTAATTTAAAAGCTGATTTAAATTGATCTTGGTACGCCCTTTTCAGCATTGCATAATTTTATTAGATGATAGGAAGGAGACAACATTTGCTCTGACAAAACACATTTTGCAAAGGAAAACAGTCATCTATAAAATTGTCGAAAAGATAACAAAGCTTTTAAATGTCACCACTAGAGATGTAGTACAAGTCTTTGTAAGCAAGGATTGAGATTTAGTCACTTTCTTGAGGCTTGTGGTGATGTTATTGGATTGGTAAGACATTGTAAATCATTTGATGTTGATAATTTTGAGGTGTATTGACTTGAAGATCATTGTAAGACACGTTGTTGGGCAAAGATAAACGATGGTATTGGGGACCGAACGTTGTTTTTGGAATATGGTGGAAATGACTTTTGTTTGAATGCTAGTCATTTTCCAGGGTTAAAAGGAAATTGCATTTACTTTTAAGAGTCAAATTAAAAAATTGGCTCTGATGGTAGAACTTTTCTTGTATGATTTGACATCGAGGAGAGCACAACACAATTGTTACCTGGAGAATTTCAGGGAGTATGGTTTGTACCCCATCTGTAGTATAAGGTTTCATGGGTTGTACTAGCTAGTCTACTATAAAATTAACTTTTCAAATAGACCCAGGTCAGTTCGTTAATTTTTTTATTCATCTTAGCTTAACTATTGTTAATTTGTCACTGCTTTTCTTAAGTATATGTATTAGGCAGTGTTATACGAAACAGTTTTTTTTTTTTTTTAAATGCTACTATATTAAGGAGTGTTTTAATTGAGTATTAAAGACTGTAGATTATTTTTCTGTTTTTCCTTTTAATATTTTAGAACACTTAAGGGCTCTCCTCTGATATATTACTTGCTAATTAAGACTAAAAACACTTAAGGGCCCTCCTCTGATATATTACTTGCTAATTAAGACTAAAAACACTTAAGGGCCCTCTTCTGCATATTCATCTCCTCTTGAGGTAACAAATGAGCAGAGGTTCAGGCTGAGCATGAAGGTGTGATACAGAGATATTCTATTACCATCCTAGCTAGCTTATAAGTAAACACGAATGTTATTTAATATGTATAGCAGCTTTATACAATCCGCTACTCAAAAAGTTACAGACGAAAAGTTACAGAATTTATGAAAATCAATTCATTAATGGAGCCATAAAAACCCTTAGTAGAGGATAAACTAGGCTATTATAAGAAGTATTAACCTGGCCTCAAATGAGATAAACAAGAACTTAGCACTAGACCCACAAAAATAAGAACTAAAATTGAAAAGATAAGTAGCTAAAGATTTTCAGTACTAAGTATACAAACATATATAGTTTTTACAAAATTTAAGAGACCATTTATTCCACTATCATCAAACTTTGCTTCGGACTTCAGCCAGTTTTTCAATATATTGTCAGTAATGACTCTAGTCAAAGTTGAGTTCGTCATTATATTGTCCAAGGCCCGCCCCCCTGTTCGCATCATCTTCAAAGGATTGCTATTGAAAAAAGAAATTAAAGAATTTATATTAAGTACTAAATATGTAGAACATATAATAAAACAATTTGCTCCTTAAGGTTAACGCTTGACAAAAAGGTTGGCTCTTTGAAGAATGTTTTACTAATTTTGCAATATATATATGTATCCTTGCGGAATATACATTGGATCAGTTGGATTCAATACACAAATATTTAGTAAATACATTTCAGGATAATATGAAAACAAAAATTAAAATGATAAATTATATTGGTCAAATTAATAGAGTTGTAAATATATAAGTTAATTATACAATTCTCTCAAATACAACACTTTCTTATACAAAAATATTAATTAGAAGTGATTTCAGCCATTTGATTAATCAAGAATAATATGAAAAACATAATTTTAATTTTATACTTTTGATAACAGATTTCATAAATTAAATTGTGATAATTGAGAGTTAGGCACATGTGAGGTGTACTTAATGTCTCTAACTGTAACTTCTATTTAAATTATATACACACATGTTGTTCTTCCTTTTCCAAAAAATATTAAATTTAATATATGTACTTTCATAAAACCATATTAATTATCAACAATCTTTTGCTTACTCTCTTTCATTATTTTTGTATTAATTTCTTTGGGGACGATGCCTAGGGGAGACAATATGTGCGAAAGATTCGATTGTTCTGTTTTAGTTAATAAGATATGAACAGAAATTTTTTCCTGCGCTTTAATTGAAGATTATTCAAGTTAAAGCAGTTGTTTAGTACCTGTAAGTAACGGGATGGTCCGGCTGTGTTGTAAGTGGAGCCCCTGGCCCAGTTGTTGTTTCGAGATGACATCAGAGGGGCCGATGGTATTGGACCCGTAGATAATTCCATTTGCCTGATAATGAACAAAGCCAATGGATCATGGTGAGTACAATTTGAAGTACACAAATATGCATGTTTGATTGGAGGGGTTTTAAGAACTGTAAATTGGTAAGTTGTAATTTCTCTTCTTTAATTTTTTATTTTTTATATAACTGCAGCATGAGGAAAATTTAGAGAAAATTACTTTCGATCATTTATTTTGATTGGAGGAAGATATGTCATAGTTTAATAAAAAAATATTTTGCTTATAATTATCTTTACATATAACTATCCTCAGCAAAAAGTACATATTTTTAAATTTACTTACTTTTCTTTCCTTAATATGAGAAAGGATGACCTGAAGCTTTTCACCATAATCATCAAACAACTGTTCGGATGTAGATGGTGTGGCTGTCATATAGAACCTAATTATAGAAATTAATTGAGACAATTTAACATGTTGTTAATTCATAATTTGGAAACCGAGTAAATATCTTATTTTAAGGAAAATACACTGCAAATATTGTTAGTAAGGTATAATATTTTTCTCATAATATATAAATGCCAATTCCTTTTCTGCCAGCCAACATATTTGTTTTGATATTTTCAGGTCAATTATCTGAGAAAAGTAGCCCGATTAATAAGCAACTAACCTCTGATAGTCAAGTATCTGTTGAGGAAAATCTTGAGGATTAATCACATCAGAATGCTGCACATTACATAAAATAAAATTTATTAATATAATACTTGTAATTCTGGGTGAATTACGTTATTTACGTAAATACGTACGGAACCCCATGTTTGGTTCTGATCAAAACCTATTGGACTACTAACTGGATCTCTTTTGTATTATGTTCATTACTAGTATTAACACCGACAAGCACATTTAATAGTTGTTGTTTGTAATGTAAACAGTACAAATAGCGGAACCGAATCATCTGCCCCCAGAGTCACTGCAGACTGGGCCCCCATTTAACCCTAAACCCAAAACCATTTTAACCCTAAACCCTTTAACAGTAATCGGGCCCACCCCGCAGTGACTCTGGGGGCAGGAATTTCCTGCACCCCAGGGGGCAGGAAATCCGATTCCACAAATAGCCATGTTCAAACGATACCATACCTCGATGGATTGGTTGCCATCACCTGATCTTCTGGGCCCGGAATTTCCCTGCTCCATTCTAATAATAGAAGGCCATGATAAACACAGTTAGTATTGGCAGTGCATGCACGATAAAGGAAAATATCGCTGTTATTAGCTTGACACTATAAATACTGAATTCATCAATTTTTAAGAACAGTTCCTTATCTTTAAATTGGTCTAGGTTTTGCAAGATAGAAAAATAGTGCATTGCTAGCTGTGCAATATATATTATATGCTTATATATATTGATACAAATAAATGAAGATGGAGGTCAAACTTCTTAACTTTAAATGTATATTACGAGATATGTTATTAAAATGCGATCTTCTATTCAAAATATATATAAGCATGTACCTGGTTTCTTCTGCTGCCGCTATGTCATCTTGAATTTTGCAATTTTGAAGTTTATCAATTAAACTCTGCATTCAATGAAACAAAGGTTTTCATACAAGAGAGTTTTAGTTACATATATATGTTTTTTTTCAAGCTAGTTGTTTTGGACCTTTTCTTTGGTTGTATCACCAATATCAATATTGTAAATAAGGATTGCTTAGGACAAGCTGTAAACTATTTTGATGAACATCTAAGCTTAAACTCAATGTGTTATCTTCTTAAATGAATCTAAATAAGGATTAATTAGGACAAGGAGTATTGGACCATTATTAATCTTCGGTTATTGGTTTAAATATAGAGAACTTACATCTTTGTTGGGGATCACCAGTCTTCCGCTGTTCATGATAAAAGGACAAAAACAAAGAGATATGTCATAGACATGCATGGTTAAAAACGAGAAACATAGAGAGTTTCTTTGACCACATTGATTATATATATGACTCTTGTTATGCTATGATATTCTCCTAATCATTGATTTTTTAATTTAATTTAATCATAACCTAGGTAGAGCGAAGGGCAAATTAGACAATTTCTACACAAATTAAAAGGCATGTAAATATGGTGTGTCTAGTAGTGAAATTCTAAAACAATTAATGAAATAACAATAACAGATCAAGTAATGCCATTCGTAGTAATTAGTCTCAAAAGAAAATGTCCTGAATTATTTTTTTTTTTTTGAGAGGAACCTGAATTATTATTAACAATCTTTACTTAACAAAATTAGCATTGACAGAAGTAATATAATAAAAAAAACAAAACATAATACCGAAAATTTTGACCATTGACTTTCCGATCACCATCTTGCATGTTAATAAATCTAGTAAAGATATCCTCGGGCCTAAAAAATAAGCAAACCAATAAAAGAAAATGTAATTAATAAATGTAGAACACATAGCGGGGGCATGTCAAAGGGATACAATTAAGAATTTCTTATAAGGTTAAATATGTAGAAACAAATATATATAACTGCTTAGTGAAACATGCATGGATGCATCATTTTATATTACTCCTTTTTCTTTTTTCAGATTTGCCAAAATTTATTTTTTATTCTGGAATAAACGATTTGATTAATTGTAAATCTTATCTTTTGACATGTCTAGCATTCATGTGAAAATTTATAAAATTTACATTTTGTATTAATCGAGAACAAGATTTCCAAATATTCTGAACAAACGAGTTGTACATATTAATTATTAGTTCTTCCTTACATATTTATAGAAGTAAAACACAATTCATGTTTCCAAATATGCTGAACAAACGAGTTGTACATATTTATTAGTTCTTCTTTACATATTTATAGAAGTAAAACACAATTCAGTTAAGAAGGTTGCATTCAACATGACATATTAAAAACATGAATTCTTAAGGAGGCCAAGGAGAAAATAATGACTGCTCAATGGAGATATGATTAAAAATAAGCTTATTCAATGGAGATATGATAAAAAAATTATTTAAGAAGAACCTTTTGGGATAGGAAAGGTGGCGGAGCTTGCCATTAGTCGGGTGGCGTGTCATGAGCACCACCTCAGCAGCGCTAAGGATGGAGAGCTCATAAGCCTTCTTGAAGAGGCTAGTGCAGCGCCTGCGGTAGGTGATATTGCGGTCGTATGTGCTTTCTATCTTCACAATATCTATCTTACCCCTTACCATCTCAATTACCTCTCTCTCTCTCTCTCTCTCTCTATATATATATATATATATATATAAATGAAGCACCTACGTACAGGGTTTGTACTTTAGATGAAAGTATATATGGAAAAGGGTTTTGGGGGAGAGGCAAATTAAAAGAGAGGAGCGTGGAGTCAAATTTAATATGGTCTTGGGGGGACTGTTTCTCTTGTGAGCATTCGTGTACCACACAAAGTTGCTAATAATGGAATTTTTTTTTTTGACAAATGATCCTATTTTTAGCATAGTCAAATTTTGGTTAGTTACAAAAAATAGGCACCTTCTTTTTTCCTTTTTCTTTGTATAAACACATCTCCCATATGTAAATATTAAGAAAATTACTATTAGTCGAATCTAATAATGGAAAATTTTCAAATTTAATTTGGTGCAGAGAATTTCATAGAATCAGATCGGACCAACAAAAAAGCTCTTCACCAAAATAGGAATTTTGAAGTTATTAAATCGGCGCAGGTTATTTTGGGGAGATTAGGGTTAAAATAAAATGGAATAATTGTCAATTCAATTTTTAAAATAACTAATAAAAGGTTAAACTAATAGCCAACTATAAATGGAATAGTTCTCATTTTTCTCTCTATCTGTACTACACATTTGCATGGGCTTTGATTTCTGTCAAGATTTTATGTACCATTAGATTTTATTGGGTAATTGTTGTTTAGTAGTGATAACAGTCCAAAATTTCCAATCAGATAAATAACAGGATCTGTAAAATAATAATAATATATAAGATATAATACATTAATGATACCAGAAGACCTAAATTCATGATGTGTTAGCATGCATGCGTCTCAATTTCTATTTATAAATGTTATTTTATAAATCGTACTATTTTATGTGTTAGCATACATTATTTTATAAGTCGTTGGAGTGTTGGAGTGTTGGACTGTGTTTTTTTTCTGAGCATTCGTGTACCACAAGAAGTTGCCAATAATAGAAACTTTTTTGTTTTGTTTTGACAAATCGTACTATTTTTAGCATAGTCAAATATTTTTTGTTAGTTACAAAAAGGGCACCCTTTTATTCTTTTTCTTTGTATAAACACATCTCCCACATTTAAATATTAAGAAATATACTCTTAGTCTAATTTAATAAAAAAAAATTTCCACATTTAATTTGATGCCGAGAATTTCATAAGAATCGGATCAACTAAAAAGCTATTCACCAAAATAGGAATTTTGAAGTTATTAAAGCGGCACAGGCTATTGGGTTAAAATAAAATGGAATACTAGTTGTCAAATAAATTTTTAAAATATCTAAATAAAATGTTAAATAAAGCTGATAGCCCTATAATGTTTTTTTTTTCTTTTAAGCTGATAATACAAATGATTTGCTACAATGCATTTTTTTTAAAGAATAATAAATGACACTAAATAACCAACAACAAAATAATTAGATTTATTGGGCTATCTCTCTATCTCTACTATACATTTCCAATATCATCCACATCGCAGTCTATTTAGTATTTACATTGAAATGTATGAAGTGTATATCTGAAAGCCAGCTATTTACACTGCTGGAACGAATGCTTCTAAACTTCAAAAGATATAGGTGTTGGAAGTACTTAATCTTCATGTATAATTACAACATTTAGAAATTTTAATTGAGATGCATGCTGGCACGGGACATAATTAGGTTTTCATATGGCATAAATGTATTCTATATATCTTACTACTTTAGAGAGCCTGTTTTATACATTTGGGTTTATTAATTAGTCTACAGTGGATTTATGAATTCAATTTAAATTCTCATTGATTACCAAGTATGCTAAATTAAATGATACTAAAATTATAAAGCACATTTTAAGTAATTTATAAGAGCGGATCCTGTTGACCTCTGAACTGCTAACTTGTATGCCAATCAAACTTTTCTGTATTTGTAAAAAGTGATTCAATCAATTTTTTTTAGTCGTTGACTAGTCAGACGTGTTAGATAAACACGGATGCCAAAAAAATATTTCTTTTCCCCAACAATGTTCTTCCTATTATATCGACACTTGCTGTATTAAATTTCACTTAGAGTTTTATTAAGATTTTATTTTTGGAAGGCTAAGGAAAAGAGAAAAAAAAAACACGCCTTTTATATAACTGACCAAAATGGATTTTACTCAAATTGTTATATTTATCATTTATCAAAATAATTGACATCTCCCTTTATACACTTTTGTTTTTGGAAGGTTCCCTCCTTTATATACTTACATGTCCAAAACCCTTTCTAAAACCCTCTACGTGCTTTCATTAATTAATTTGCTAATTAATTGGCACAGAGAGGGAGTACTTGACAGCCGTTGTCAAGGTTTCAGATAGAGAGAGAGAGAGAGAGAGAGAGAGAGAAAGAGGCAAGATGGGAAGAAAAAAGCTAGAAATTAAGAAGATAAAAGAACTAAGCGGCCGCAAGAACAAGTTCTCGAAGCGCTGCCCTGGCCTCATCAAGAAGGCTTATGAGCTCTCCATTCTCACCGTCACTGACGGGGTGCTCATCACTAGCAACCCTTCTGATGACAAACTCAGTTACTTCTCACTCATTAGGTATTCATGACTCGTTCATATATATTTACTTTCATAAATCATGTTTATTAAGGTTTCTTTGAATTTCTAAATGTCTGAAGTAATAGTTATTTCTATATATGTAGTGAGTAGGGATTACTTATTCTAAATCATTTTTTCCATTATTCTCGATTTGGAAATTTTGGAAAAAAAAAAAACTAATATTGGCGATTTCATATTTCCCAATTTGGGAAAAAAAAACCTAATACTGGCAGAATATTGGCGAATTCAAACAAACAAAAAAATTGTTAATTCTAGTTGTGATGATGACAAAACGATCTCTATGACCTTGTTCCTCTTATGCTGTCCCACAAATCATGTTTAGTAATTTGTTGAGTATATTTCATTTGATTTTCTTCAAAGTCTAAATTATTTCAATAGATTTTGTTTAAAGGCTTAAATGAGAAGAAACAATTTTTTTGAGTTCAATAATAATCATACAATAAGACGACCAGTACCAAACCTTGCAACTTCTAAAAAGGTCTTTTTAAAAATATAATAATCGTTGCCTAAGCAACAAACTTTCAAACAAAACAATAATCATAGCATAAGACTATTGATACGTCCTGTTTTGAGGTGGAAAGATGGATATGAAGGTGTTTGGATTCTTTTCTATAGACACCTTGTGTAGTGAAAAAATTGTGACCCTCCTCTTTGGTTTAGATTTGGGCCTTTTATAGGTTAGTACATTACTATCGTGTAGTGTCAACCTGGTAACCTGACAATATGCCTGACAGATCATATGAAAGTCATTGCGAAGTGATCTCGAGCTCGGGCCGGGCCTACTCGTGCCGAGTAAGCCTGTTGAGGAGGCCTTGGCGGGCCTTGTCTTTGGTTTTGCTGACCTATTGGTGAGGTCCGGTTTGAGGACATGTTTGGCAGACCTAATGCTTGACTTAGGAGTAGTTTCGTAGGACCTTTGGTACGTGCATGGCCCTATCAAATATATATATATACATTTGTGTTGAGAGCATATTCAAAATTGAAGATTTTTTTTATTATTTCGAACGCCACCTTCTTAACATATATTAAGTTTCACTTCTAAGAATATGTAAGAAGCATTAATAAATATGTACAACTCGTTTGTTCAGCATATTTTGACATCTTGATCACGTTTAGAACAAAATGCATATTTCATAAATTGTCATATTAATGCATTACACATTACAAAGACACAGATATTGATGCGCAATTAATGTAATAATTAATTCCAGATTGAAAATTAAATTCTGACGGATAAGAAAAGAACAAAAGGCATCAATCGAACGCCTGCGGACAGTTAAAATAATGCAACCATGCATGTTTTAATAAGTCCTTGGAAAATTACATATTTACTTTTAAGAAATTCTTAATTGCATCTATTGTCTACGTACGCCTCTGCACGCCATGTGCTTTACATTTATTAATTACATTTTATTATATGCTTATTTTATAGGCCGGAGGATGCATTGCTTAGATATATTAACATGCCAGATGATGCACGGTATTATATATCTTTATAATTTGTTATATTACTTCTATCATTAATTGATGATATTACTGTATTATTTTAAGTGGCAAACTCACTAGACATTTTGAATTTATTAATTCAATTTTAATAGTTTGAAGTATAAATTATCTCTCTCTCTCTCTCTCTCTCTCTATATATATATATATATATATATATAGGATTTGGCTAATATGCTATGGGTAGCTAAGAGGCCTCCCGTGCTACGGCTCAATATTCGACTTTTGAAAATCCTAACGGTCGATCCGAACCATTCATCTTGTTCTCCATATTAATATGTGTTTGGAGACCAAATTTTACATTTTTTGGAAATTGTTTACTATTTTTTTATATTTATTGAATATCACTGTTTTTTATGGTCCAGATTTGTCTGAAAAACAGCGATTTTCAATAAATCTAAAAAAATAGTAAAAAATTTCCAAAAAATGTAAAATTTGGTCTCCAAGCACATATTAATATGGAGAACAAGATGAACAGTTCGGATCGACCGTTAGGATTTTTAAAAGTCGAATAATGAGCCGTAGTACGGGAGGCCTCTTAGCTACCCATAGCACCGTAGCCAAGTCCTATATATATATATATATAGAGAGAGAGAGAGAGAGAGAGAGAGATGGGCTATGGTGCATTGCAATGCATGAACCCTCTTATGCATTGCACTATAAATCATGGATTTAAACTCCAAACAACCAATCCGAACCGTTCATCTTGTTCTTCATATTAATATGTGCTTGGGGACCAAATTTTACATTTTTTGGAATTTTTTTACTATTTATTAAGCAATTTTGAAAGTCGCTGATCTGATGGTCCAGAAAATTTTACTGTTTTGTACTGTTCACAGCAAAACAGCAATTTTCAAAAATGCTTAATAAATAGTAAAAAAATTCTAAAAAATGTAAAATTTGGTCTCCAAGCACATTTCAATATGGATTAAACATCTAACGGTTCGGATCGGTCGTTTGGACTTTAAATCCGTGATTATAGTGCAATGCATAAGGGGGTTCATGCATTGCAATGCACCATAGCCCATCTCTCTCTCTATATATATATATATATATATATCATCTCTCTCTCTCTATATATATATATATATATTGTATAGAAGTGTCAACCTAATTGGATATTTGGAGTAACAATTCTAAATATTACAATGTTACGAAACAAATTTCAGTTGTCAATATAGGTACAAATATGCCTCATATACTTGAATTGCATGAAAAACAACTTTATTTACTAGATAATTAAACAAACTTAAATGTAATAATTCTCTCTATTAGCTTAATTTGTGTTGTTGTTATTTCATTGTTGTAGGATTTCACTAGTAGAGACGCACCACATACCTATTTAACCTGAGTAGAATTTTTCTAATTTGCATATAGCTCTATCTATCCGGCTATTATATTAAAAAGAAAACAAAAATCATTGATTTAGAGAACACAGAGCATAGGAAGACTCATATTATCAATGTGATCAAAGAAACTCTATGTTTTTCGTTTTTGACCTTGTTTATGTTTTTTTTCATTTGTCCTTTTATGAACTGCAGAAGAAGCGTGATCCCCAACAAAGATGTAAGTTATCTTTATTTGTACCCAATTTAGTTTAATATAAAAAAATAATCGAATAATAATATAATATTAAGTATTGTTTCACACAAGTAGCCATAACTCCATATAGTATAAGAATATATAGAGTTAATCAAGATCCATTTATTAAAGAACACTGCCTTGTAAACTAATTAAATAGCACATTGATATAAGAGCCCATAGTTTAGTGCATGAAAATAGTATTAGCTTAGATATCCATCAAAATACTTTACAGTTTGTCCTAATTAAGAAATCCTTATTTAGATTCATATTGATATTGGTTATGCTTACTTTTGAAAATCCCCAACAAAGATGTAACTTCTCTCTTATAACAAAACGTTTGTTTCATGGAATGCAGAGTCTAATTGACAAACTTCAAAATTGCAAAATACAAGACGACATGGCGGCCGATGAAGAAATCCGGTATGTGCTCAAAGGAGATCACGTTATTATAATATATTATAAATCGTAATAGAATTTTGAAGTTATAAAGTTTGACCTCCATTTTTTATTTATTTATATCAATAAATATATATAAAATTATTTTGCATTGCGTAGCTAGGCCAATTTAAAGCTAATGAAATGATCTTCAATATATAATGATTAATTGAGTAGTTATAGCTAGTGTGAAGCTAATAACAGTTATATATATTGTTCTATCATGCATGCATACCAATACTCACCATGTATATTCATGCCTTCTATTTTTAGTACTGAACAAGATAATAACTCCGGGCCGATAACTTCAGGTGATGACAACCAATTCAATCAGGTACTACTTTAAGTTTCCAACATGTTCTATTTGTATTGTTTACATTACAAACAACAAACTGGATTGATCTCATTTGTTTTTCCTTTTCCCTAGTAATGAATATAATACTACCGATAAGGCAAATGAGATCCATTAATAACGTAGATGCACCCAGAGTTACGAGTTATATATATTACTAAAGTTTACTTTATGTAATGTGCAGCATGCTGAGTTGATTAATTATCAATATGGCGTCTTCCGTCAAAAGATACATGAAATCAACAGGTACTTCTTTAAAAATTTGCCTGAAAATATCGAAATACCAAGTTGCATTTTACCGCATTTATTATGAGAAAAATCATATAGCTTACGAACAATTTCAGTGGGCTTTTCAAGTTATAAATGAACAACATGTTAAATTGTCTCAATATGGTTTCTATAATTAGGTTCTGTCGTACGGTCACGGTAGATATTGCTGACCAGTTAGATTATTATGAGGAAATGCTGAAGGCCTTGACTGCTAATATGGAGCAAACAGATGTAAGTTATTTATAAATATTGGCTAGTTTAGTAAAAATTAACTGTATTTACAAATAAATTGGTGGCACCATAATCAATTAAGTTTCGAACAATTCCCATCTCGACACAGATGTTCATCAATACAAGAGGCTTGAGCTAGCAATGATTCTCAGAAATCTATATAACCTTCGGCCCTTTCAAGCATTTCCAATAATACCTGAATTACCTGTCCCTATAATACATTGCGTCCATTCAAAGAAAGGAAAGACCTCACCTTGCACCTTATAAATTCAGTCATTGTAAATTTGAGAGGCACTGATTCACTCTTTACATGTTGACAGGCAATTAACCCAAATTTCCCTTCAAAGTCCCTACATTCAGATTAGGCATAGTTTTATAATTTTTTTTAAATAAGTATATATATTATTGCCAGACAAAAGAGTCTTGTAGCCGACCTCTCCTTTTGAAATCAGAATATACTACCAATAATGATCAATTTTAGCAAAATATACTACAAATAATGATTTATTAAATGCAATAGCGTATTCTTTATATCGCAGAGTTACATGGAAGATTTATATGGCAGAGCTATGAGGAATAATTCAATCAGAGAAGGTCCCTCAAGCTCACACCAAATGATGCAGCTAGGGGTGTCAATGATACCCTTTTAGCTGTTTACCCTACCCGTACCATATTCGATAAGGTGGGTATGGATAAGTTTTTTTTTTTTCGTTAGCTTATTGGGTATGGGTAATATGGGTATGGGTAAGAATTTTTTTGTCGTTAGCTAAACGGGTAAGGGTATGGGTAAGGCTATTTCGTATCCATTGCCCTCTAGGTTAATTATATAAAATATAATAATATGATAATATTCGAGCAATAATTAGTGAGTACTTTTGTTATTTACTGTATTATTTTTGTTGTAAGAAAAATACTAAATATATTATTTTTATTTGTATGTCTTGTTCTTTAATTAAATAATTAAATTTGTCGGAAGATATATTTTTGTTTTTGAAATCTCTTGTTTTATAAAAAATATAATTCAGTTGAAATTGATAGCACATTTTTTTTTATTAGTAATATATCGTTGCATATGTGTGAAATAAATTAGTTGATCTTCTATTTATAAAATATAATAAAACTAATTATTATAGTAGTATTATTCGTTATTCACCTACTACCGTTTCGTTACCCGATAATTTTAACGGGTAAGGGTAGGGTAGGGTATGGGTAAAGTCATTCTTAGTGGGTATGGGTATGAAAATGCTTCCACCCTACCCGTTTTGTACCCATTGACACCCCTAGATGCAGCCTCCTGAAATGTGGTATATTATAACTTCATGGAATTTTTTATTTCCAATTTTTTTCTTTTAATATATTTTGTGTGAGAATTGATCCGATATTTTTTTGTAGAAAGTCTAGGTTCATCATCATGTGTTCTAGATTATGATTTCATATCATGAAAACTAAAATAGTTATTACATCACTCCGTGTTATTGTTAGAAACTGCAATTAATATTACTGTCTTAAACTAACGAACAAATAAGGTTCCTATTGCCACTATATAGATTTGGAAGTTTGAACTACAACTCCAAAGTTCAAGCTGGTACCTGCATCTCTAAAATCAAATTTATTTAGAAGTAATAAGAAAGGCCAAATTAAAGATGAAAAAAGCTTTGGTTCTATATTGAAATTAAAAAAAACAAAGGTACCGAAGAAGCATAAATCTGATCGAGAAAGATTCTTCAATTTCTGAAAGCTAAATCTGCCAATGGTATTACCTCTTGGTCTAATACAGACTCAAGCAACGAGCAAGCGGGTCCAACCATCGGCCTCTCTAATACCATCTCAAAACAACATCTGGAATTCCTCTTACGACGCAGCCGGACCGTCCAATTACTTTCAACAGGTTCAACACAACGGCTTAACTTGAATAATCAGAGACATTAGAGTCATTTTAATTTTAAATTCGTCTGAGGACACTTCACATTTGTTTAACTCTCAATTAGCACAATTCAATCTATTAGATCTATGATAAAAATGTATTAAATTATATTTAGTTTTTTTCTTCATAATTTTCTTGCTTTATCGAATGACTAAATCAAATATTGTATTATAAGAAAATGCTGCATTTAAGCATTGAACTAAATAACCGATTAAATTGTTGTATTAAGTATTTGATTTTGATAGTTATCACTATAATATATATTTTTATTTTTTTCTCCAGTACCAACCCTTTGAAGAACATGGACATGATGGGAACTACATGCCGGACTTTGCACAACCAAAATGACAAACCCAACAATTACCACTTCCCTTTCTGAAGTTACCGAAGTAATAGTATGATGTCAATGGAATAGTGTCTTGCTGTAGAGACAAAACTATGTTTTATAAACCTGAGTTTTAATTTGGTTTTGTTGTATCATGACTCAAACTGTATTGAGTCCGTGACGAAAACTAAACCTACTCGGTATGGGTTAATTGTTCTTTGATGTATGTTATTTTCTCTCTGTGTTCATAAAAAATTATTACATTTCAATTTTGTTTTAATGTGAATCAATAAGTTCAAAAATCAATGTCTAGAAATCATCCACATTAATGCATTTTTTACAAGCTCTTGATGACAATCAAAATAAAATTGAAATGTCATAATTTTTTACATGTGCATAAATAAAATGACGTAGATCATATCCAACGTTTTATTTTGACTTTTAAGTTTTAAATTTTGAGTTATTAAAGTTTTAAAAAATGGAGGCATGGTGGAGGCACAAAAAATGGAGGCATTTGAACCCTCATATATATATATATATATAGAGAGAGAGAGAGAGAGATAGGCTAATGTGCTTTCGGTAGCATATGGGCTGAAATACACATGGTCCAAATTTGAAATTTCAAAATCCAGAAAGTCGATCTGAACCGTTCATCTTGTTCTCCATATTAATATGTGCTTGGAGACCAAATTTTACATTTTTCTGAATTTTTTTACTATTTATTAAGCCACTTTGAAAATCACTGATCCAACGGTGGCTTCTGATTTTACTGTTTTGTTAAGCCACCGTTGGATCAGTGATTTTCAAAGTGGCTTAATAAATAGTAAACAAATTCAGAAAAATGTAGAATTTGGTCTCCAAGCACATTTTAATATAGAGATCAACTTGAACGGTTCGGATCGACGTTTTGAACTTTGAAAATTGAAAAACGAATTGGTAGCACCAAAGCTCAGGAACTATACCACTTTGATCTTAGCCAACATATATATATATATATATATATATATATATATATATATATATATATATATATATATAGATGGGCTATGGTGCATTGCAATGCATGAACCCCCTTATGCATTGCACTATAATCACGGATTTGAAGTCCAAACGACCGATCCGAACCGTTAGATGTTTAATCCATATTGAAATGTGCTTGGAGACCAAATTATACATTTTTTGGAATTTTTTTACTATTTATTAAGCATTTTTGAAAATTGCTGTTTTGCTGTGAACAGTAAAAAACAGTAAAATTTTCTGGACCATCAGATCAGCGACTTTCAAAATTGCTTAATAAATAGTAAAAAAAATCCAAAAAATATAAAATTTGGTCCCCAAGTACATATTAATATGAAGAACAAGATGAACGGTTCGGATCGGTGGTTTGGACTTTAAATCCATGATTTATAGTGCAATGCATAAGAGGGTTCATGCATTGCAATGCACCATAGCCCATCTCTCTCTCTCTCTCTCTCTATATATATATATATATATATATATATATTGGGGAGGTGTTTAGTAATATATATATAGTTTGCCTTTCATTGCATATAAACAAAATAATATGGTTAAAATATGAGATATCCAAGTCCAATCAAAAGAAATGATCGGAAGTAATTTTCTCTAAATTTTCCTCATGCATGCTTCATTTACTTTTCTTCATTTAATGCCAAAGAAGAGCAATTGCAACTTATACCAATTTACTTTTCTTAAAAGCCCCTCCAATCAAACATGCATGTTTTTTAACTTCAAATTGAACTCACCATATATAATCCCTTGGCTTTGTTCATTTTCAGTCCAATGGTATCACCTCCTGGTCTAATACAGACCCAAGCAAATAGCAGCCGGGTCCAACGATCGGCCCCTCTAATGCCGTCTCTAAACAACAGCTGGGGTTCCCTTACGACGCATCCAGACTGTCCAATTACTTTCAACAGGTTCAACACAACGGCTTGACTAGAATAATCAGAGACATTAGAGTCATTATTATCTTAAAAATAAGAGAAGAGAATATAAATTCATCTTAGGAAACTTCACATTTGTCTAACTCTCAATTAGCACAATTACATATCTATTAGATCTATGATAAAAAATGTATTAAATTATATTTAATTTTCCATATTTTTCTTGCTTTATCGAATGACTAATATTAGAGCAAATATTTATTATAAGAAAATGGTGTATTTAGGCGTTAAGCTAAATAACCGAGTAAATTGTTGTATTAATTATATGATTTTGATAGTTATCACTTTAATATATATTTTGGATTACCGGAGGGGGTAATCAAACACATTGATAGAATGCGCAGGAATTTCCTCTGGAAAGGAAATGCAATCTGTAGAGGGATTAATTGCCTAGTGAATTGAGAGTCATTGTTTTACGCTAACAAAACGATGCGCTACTACTAAAATGGATCTGGGCAGTAGGCGATAATCCGGAGGGGATATGGCCATCCACCATTAGATGACTCTATGGAATAGCTGGCGCGTCGGATTTTAGTGAAAATGCAAACAAATCTTTCTTTATAAAGGACTTAAACCAACTGTTACCTTTTTTTTAACATCTCGGTTCATTGGGACAATGGGTGAAAGTGGAACTGGTCGACCTCAGGGAGATTCACCTGTGCCTCAGCATACAAATTGATGCATCATTCAGGGATCGTAAACCCATACCACAACCGACTCTGGAAACTAAAGGCCCCGATGAAAGTCAGAATCTTCATTTGGCTAATGCTAGAAAATAAAATCCTGACATAGGAGGTCCTTATCTCAAGGGAGTGCAATGTGCAACCAGGCTGTCAATTATGTCGCCTGCGCACCTTAGAGACAAGGGATCACCTAATGTGGGAATTTAGATACTCGGTGAACTTCTGGAGGGGTATTATGGCAAGTTTTGGTTTCAGCTCAAATGGGAGTACAAGCATTTATGACATGTGGAGGAGGGGTCAGCAAACATCTTCGGCAAGGGTCAAATCGTTGTGGAATACAGCTTGGGTGGCAGGTGTCTGAGCACTATGGTGGAAAAGGAATAGGAGATTCTTTTCAAACAAAAGGAGGCCCAGTGAGTGTCCTTATTCAAGATACGGCAGTGGAGGTCATATCATGGGCACGAAATGTGTAATCAATAGAGGAGTTGAAGATGCCTCATAGAGAATGAGTTTTGGTTTTTTTTTCTCTTATCTTGTGTTTCTTATTTTAGTGTTGATATCTACCCGGGATATCAATGTATTATAATAGGTTAAGCAATAGGAAGAATAAACTACTGTAAGTAACTTGCTTTTATTAATCAAAATTCGTTATCGACACTTGTCGATAACCCTCAAAAAAATATATATTTTGATTTTTTTCTCTCATAGCAACCCTTTGAAGAACATGGACATGATGGGAACTACATGCCGGACTTTGCACAACAAAATGGCAAACCCAACAGTTACCACTTCCCTTTTTGAATTACCGATGTAATAGTATGATGGCAGTGGAATAATCTCTTACTGTAGAGAGAAACTATCTTCTATAAACCTGAGTTTTAATTTAGATTTGTTGTATCAGGACTCAAATTGTATTGAGTCCGTGATGAAAAACAAACTGAGTCGAACTCGAACTTAAATGTCTTAAATGTCTAGGCACAAGTACCAAGAAGGAGCCCTGTGGTATTAGTTTATATGTTGTTTATTTAGTTTTTCTAATTTAATTATTATGTTATGGTTGTATTATAAGAAGAGATGGCATGTCATATCTTTTTTCAACTTTGATAATATATGAAAAGTTTCTTATCTCCCTTCTTTGTCTAAATTCTCTTTTTATTATTCAATATCTCACTAAACCAAAAAAGACCTGCACACTTCGAGTGGAGTTTGGGACGTATTGTTGTCAGTCCATTTGGCTATGTATCTTCTATGTTGTTTGTAGTTTTGTTGTATCATGACTCAAATTGTTTTTGAGTCCGTTTTGACTGTGTAACTTGTATCTTGTTTTGTAGTTTGTTTATGTTAAGATTCTTTGTTGAGAGAGAAATTCAATTAAGCAAATAAAGTTTCCTCAAAATACATTATCTCTGTATTTTGTCTTCTGTTGGTTCTTGGAGCATCAATGCAAAAAGGAGACCTACATCAATGCATAATTGAACGAAAGGAAGTGTTGCAGAGAAGGCAATTATAATGTCACTTTGTTTAGGACACAAATCAAAGTATATCTATACCCAAAGAGTATGTAAGTATGTATGTATTTAAAATAGTAGTGGAAAAAAGACAAAAGACAAAAGTATGTTCAGTTTTATTAAAATACAGGTTCAATAAGAAAAAAGACAAAAATGAACATACACACACACAAAATACTAGTAATTAAATCAGAAAATCTCTATTAAATTACAGAAAAATACATAAAAAATAAATAAAATACAAAATGTTAAATGTATGCAAGTATCTTATTAAAAATATCATCCAAAATAAGAAAAAAATATTAATCAGAAAATCTCTAAGGAATTACAAAAAAAAATACAGAAAAATAAATAAAATACAAAATGTTAAATGTATTCTTATTAAAAATAGTAGTGGATAAAAGACATCCAAAATAAGAATAAATTATGGATACTCTTTAGTCGAAATTTAGTAATTTATGCTGCAGGTCTAATTGATTGTTTATAGTATTTAATTTTTAATTAATTTATTTGTTATGCCTGAAGAAGTTTTATCCTTTCCCTTCGATCTGTATCTACCCTGGTAGGGCCCACAAATTAGATACAAACAACAGCCCCAAAACTTTGATACCAGTGGTGTTGCTTTCTTTGGTATTGTACCAAAACTTTTATACTGTTCAATTTGAAATATTACTGCTTTGAAAGTAACTATCACTAAGAATTACTTTTCGGTATTTTATTAAAATATGATAGATTAAACCTTTCTTGCTTTTGAAAGAGGCACCATCACAAGTGATGCTGACAGATTTTATTGCATTACATATTTTGGCAGATAAGTTAAGAGCATTTATTGGATAGTCTGAATAGATGTTTGTCATTATTGGATGCTGTAGATTGAATTAGGCAAAACAACTGTCTGGTGTTTTTCTTTTTCTTTTTTCTTTTCTTCTATCATTTTCTGATAATCATTCTTCCTGGTTTCCATTACCCCTCATCTGGTGTTTTTAGTGCTGCTTTTAAAGACTGTCTGTGAAAAAGTTGATGTGGGGCTCTTTTTTCTTTTTTTTCTTTTGTTGAAATTAGGTGTTTAATGTAAGGGATAAATCTCATTCTACCTCCTCAAAAAAGGAAAAATTTGTACATCTGAACTGTCGGCACAATATATTAGAGGGCCCAAATGAGCTGGTCACTGGAAAGAAGAAAATGAAAATAAAACTAATTCCTCTAATTTGTAGTGTAATACTTTTGTCTTTTATCATTAGTAACATTTGTCTTTCTTTTTCTTTTTTCATAATAGGGCAATCCGTGGTCAAAAGTTAGCTACCATTGTATCCTAACAAAACATACTAATCCTACCAAACCCATAACAAGATAACTAAATATTTGCTTCAAAAAGAGTTGTTCTCTAGAAAAAAGAGCCAATTCGTGCTTTGATGGGACACTTGGTTACCATTAATTACAAGTCTACTCAGTTCTAGTAGACTTGCCCAGAGACTAATGATATAAACATCCTTGCTGTAAGAACCTTGTTTATTAATATGGAGCCTCATAATTGCCTTCAAATTAAATTTTCGAGCGCGCACTCAAGTATTTAATGTCTAATATTCATTTCTAGCACTTATATTAAAACATTTAAAACAATATTTTTAACCTTTTATAATGTTACTCCCAAGCATTTAAATCCTAAATTTGAGTAGTTTTAACTCCTAACTACATTTGTTTTCAAGAAAAAAAAGAAAAGATTCCTTAAACCCACTTTTTTTCCTCTAATTATTCTCGTTCACTTTTCTGACTATTTGTGATTAATTTTGCGAATAAAAAAATACATATAGTTTTTACTTTATTTTCTCTCTCAAATGAGATCCATAAAAAATATTTTTTGAGTTTTTTTTCAAGTCATCATTTTTATTTTATTTTTAAAGTAAAGCCCATTAGCACTTTAAATCTCAGTGTACAACCTTTTAAACCTGAAATAGAAACTATTTAAATATTTCAGACAACTACTTTAAACAGTTGTAGATAGAGGTTTAAATGTGTGATACTATATATCGACATTAGAGATCTAAATGTTTGAACATAGTAGTTTAAATTTTGACATCAAAGGTTTAAATGATTGTAGACTGAGGTTTAAAGCTTAAAAATTAAAGTGCTCATAAGTTTTACTTCTTTTTTTTAAAAAAAAAAAATGATTTCGAGATAACTCAAAAATATTTCTTCATAGATATTATTTGAAAGAGAAAATCGAGTACAAAACATTCGCATTTTTAGATTCATAAAACTTATCACGGATCGTCGGAAAAATAAACGAAAATGATCAGAGAAAAATAAAACTAAAAAGTGGGTAAAATAGATCTTTTCTTTTTTGACTTAAAAACAAAAGTAGTTAGAAATTAATATTACATAGATTTAAAATTTAAATGTTTGCAGATAAAGGTTTAAATATTTGCGAGGAGCATTGTAAAAGATTATAAACATAACTTTAAAAGCTTAAATATGAGCAATTAAAATAGAAGTTAGACAAAATTGAAAGACGTTTTCTATTAAACTAGTTAGAGGACAGACTTAAGTATAATAGCTCGAGTGATCAGAACATTTCTCTATTAGCATGATTGATTGATTTACTTGTTCAAAGAATAATGCTATAAACATCATCCACATGGCATATATATATATTTTTGGTATGAAGCGTGGCTACCACAAGTCATCTATAGAAAAATCTGTTGTCAATCTGCATGTAATATCAAATGTCGAAACTATACAGGTGTGGTTGAATGTTGCTAAGTATGCTAACACCGACAGTTGGAGGGACCCAGAAACTTGATGTTAAACACTATTTGCATTTTCACATTGAACCTGACTATACAAATATTGTTAATTAATTAATTGGACAACCAATTAATATATCAATAATTAGGGTGGTTGGTCAGCTTAGTTAATGCCAAATTTTTCTGTTGAACATTAACGACACATTGAAATTATTCAAACAGGAGATCTATTATATGAGGAGGGTTAAAATGTCGAGATTTTTATTAATACTCCAAAAAAAAAATAGCAGATATGTCATCGCATTGAAATTAATTTTAAAAATGTCCTGACCGCCCAAACGTGGGGCGGTCAGCTTCCTTTTTTTTTCGAGCAAACTGCCCAGCTTTGGGGCGGTCAGCTACAGTAATTTGTAATTTTTTTATGTCTCTATTTTTTGTGTCTCCATGATGTCTCGACAACGAGCTCGAAAATACGTTATCATGGATCTCATTTGAAAAAGAAAATTGCGTAGAAGATTTTTGTGGTTTTAGTTTTGCAAAATTCCTCATAAATCTTCAGAAATGTGGACGAGATTGAAATGAGATAAAAACAAAACAAACACACACATACACACACACATCTAATAACGTGTATGATCCCCCATGTAGTTTGAGATTTGGTTAGAGAGACAATTATTTATGTATAAATTATTCACTTTATAGTAATATATGCTTCCGTGTATAAGTATTAATATTTTAGAAGAAAAAAATTGAAGTTTTTATAGTTCCTTCATGATAGTTATAGAAGTTAATGTGGAGATAGGAGTACGGAGATAATTATCAGTATCCTTTTTAATATTCATATTCGGCCAAAAAATAGTTGGGCAGATACACCATAATTTATATATGCCATATATCAAATTAATGACTTGAAAATCTATGTGCCTTTAGTACCTCCACCCAAAACACCTCTTCATCTATTGAATTTTATTTTAATGCAGGTATATACTGATACTCCACCTACATCCAATATTAAATTGGCCATGTCTCGTGGTCGACACGCGTCATATTTTAGTACGAAATAACTATAGATATTAATTAATTTAAAATTAATTAAAAAAATGAACATTAATTTTTGCGTTGCCCATTTCATAATCAATCTTCAATGATCATACCATGCCAAAAAAAACCCATGATCATCAATAAAATACCACAAACCACTCAATTCACGAGGAATTCCATTGCAGTTGGAGTATTTAATTATGCAAATACATCACTATATTCCTGAATTTATACAAGTAATTTAAAACATCACTTTAAAGTAGAAAGACAAAGAAAGTCTATATTATGATTTATGAGGACTTTTCTTTGACTAAAAATGTAGATCCGGTGGAAATGAAGATTTGATCAAATATTAACTTTAGTTTCGTTGTTGTTGTTATTTACTTTTTCAAAAATGTATTATTTGAATTTGTAGAAAATTAATACTGCCGCTATAAGTTCCAGTATGCAATTAATCTTTGTATTAAAATAAAGAGCACTTTTTACTAACTTAATTAGATGGATCTAATTCAATTGCTGAAGTGTCTAATTTGACTAACTTTAAAAAAGCTACACTTTTTTTTGGTCTTAAAGCATATTTTTTCTATCCAACTTTGTTAGTGCTTATTCCTTTTTCCTCTCAGTTCATTTGTTTTTAAATTTTGAAAGAAGCTTCTTTTGTACTGGAATTTGATGTCACTGAGCACCCTTTCTAAAGATATTTTACTGATGTTAGTTCATGGAATTATTAATTGAAAATTAAACCTGCCCCACAATAGATCAATAACCATTTCATCATTAAATTTATCAGGATTAATTGTTACTCGAACTTTGTTCCAAAAATTATATCTATTATATTTTAGAATAACTATTTATGATACTAATGCTATAGAGAATTTTACAGTCAAATAAATTTGAACATAAATAAATATCTTTTTCGAAAATTAAATTTTATATAATAAAAAAAAAGAGTTCAAATACCTTCATACTTCCATCATACTTTCATTTCTAAAACTTTTATGACTCAAATTTTAAAACTTAAAAATTAAAATAATATTTTTCTGAGAACTCAGTCTGCTGACGTCTGGATCCAAACTCAGTAGTACCAAGGTCCCAATGTTTCCATTATGTTTACCCAAAAAGTGTGATGTATATATTTATGTTTCTAAAAGAAAGAAAAAAAAAAGGCTGATGTAATTAAGCAATTCAATAGACATGATCAGACGGTTGCGTTTGCATCTTGGATCGCTTCCTAATGTATTAACACGTGTAAAGCAATGCATACATGGCACACACGTGTCTTCAAATGCCAATATAACTAGCCTAGTAACACCACTCGGCATTCAATTCCAAGTTTTCTTTTTTCGTAATTAATGAAATGGAGGCTGCAAATGCATCTGAATGATATAATATATTCGATTTATTTTATAACATATATAGTTAGTCAGAAATAAAATATAAGTATTCAAAACTAAATAAATTATTGGACTGTAATTTTATTTTGTAGAAAAAACTGAAAATATTAATAAATAAACTTGTTAATTTTATTTTAATTATGAACGTGATGGCTTAGCTATCTCAGCTATTAACCTAAATCCATCTTTAAACATAGTTTAATTTTCCAAAATAAAATTAAGTTACTACTAGTACTCAATTTTAAAACAATAAATTATATTGATAATTATCCAATCTCTCTCCCTCATTTAGATCCAACGCAGGATTCTCTTTCGTTTATAAATCATATATATCTTATTTTTTCCTTTCCCATATGATATGTTTACCTTTATCAAACAAATATGTTCAAAAACAATACCTACGTAGACATAACACATAACACATTTTTTTTTCTTAATTTCATTATTATTTTTGTAAGCATGTGACCATTTTTTTTTCTCTCTTCCATATTCCTTGAGGCCTGATATTGATGTAAAAAATAACTCGGTCAACACATTAATATTCATATTTCAAACACTATAATCATAGTTTTCAACACAAGTTTAAATATGATAAATTACATTGCACGCTTCATAGATAAGAAATCTTGGTGTTATCATTCATTGAATTAACAAATAGATAAGATATCTATTTGGGGATGAACCAAATGCTACTAGTGGGATGTAGATTGGTCAAGCACCAAATGTGATTATTAGTACCTAATGAATGCCATGTGGTAATTAATATATATTAATGATTGTGACATAGTTAATTAATACAATTTGTCTCTATATGCATGCTTCAATGCATAAATAGAGGCGCCCCCCGTAATTATGACTACAATTTAAGTATAACTTTCCAGAGAGAGAGAGAGATGGCAAAGTGTGAAGAAGGAAGTGATAGGATGGATGTTGAAGAGAACATAGTAGACAAATCTCAATGCAATGATGATGCCTCTCAAAAGGTTACCACTATCTCTCTCTAGGCCAGTATATATCCCTTCTAGCACTATATATAACACTAGTAACACATAATTCAAACTTAAAATATGGTAAAATAAATTTGATAGGAATCAGGATGGAAGAAGTTCTTAGCACATGTTGGACCAGGATTTCTTGTGTCATTGGCTTACATTGATCCAGCCAACTGTAAGTTTCTCTCTCTAATTTTTTTCTCTCTTTCTCTTTCAAGCACACACTTTAATTTGATGGTAATGCATGAATATTTATTTTCATGAAAAGTGGAAACTGATCTTCAAGCTGGAGCAAATCATAGATATGAGGTACCAACATATTTTTCTTCAATACCTTCAGTTTCCCATTACATCATATTTTTCATTTATTTTTATTTTTATTTAATAATTTGGCAGCTCTTGTGGGTTATTCTTGTCGGTTTGATCTTTGCATTGATCATACAGTCATTATCTGCCAATCTTGGTGTAGTAACAGGTACATTAATTTCTATCAAAATTTCATATAATATTTAATTTGTTTAATAGATTTGGCTTCAATTTTATCAAACTTAAATTTTGGTACAATGCATATGCCTGTTCTGACAATACAGGGAAGCATCTGGCAGAACTATGTAAGATGGAATATCCAAAATTTCTCAAATTATTTCTCTGGATGCTTGCTGAGGTAGCAGTTATAGCCTCTGACATCCCTGAAGGTTCTCATCTATACATGTTTTTTATTGGAAATTAATGGTCACAATTTAGCAAACTGTTCAGAATTATTTTTTAAGGAAGCTTTATTATTTAGCCCATAAATCATACACAACATCAAATTTGTATAGGGCTTATATTTACCAAACAAATTGTGCATAATGAATAACAAACAATCCAGGACAAAAATATTATATCCAAAAAAAACAAAAACCTTTGTATATAATTTTGAATGTCACCTCATTACTAGAAGAAATTAATGTGTTGTTTAGCTTGTATATGTGTTTTTTTTTTTTTTTTTGTTGGTTGAGTTCTGCTGTGAAATTCTGAATCTAAATTTTTGTGCATGCTTGATGTAGTAATTGGGACCGCATTTGCACTGAACATATTATTTCACATACCACTGTGGATTGGAGTACTAATAACCGGTTCAAGCACTCTTTTACTTCTCGGATTACAGCGATATGGGGTAATAATTAAATGTTTTACCTGATTTTTACTATTTTTTTTATTTTCTTGCAGTAAAAAAAAAATATATGATTAGTTTAAATAATATCATGACTTGAGAATCACATGTACTGTAATCACTTTTAGTTACATGCATTGAATTTAAATCTACATTTCTTACATGATGATCAATATCTCAAACAACTATGCCAGATGTTGCTCTCTTGTAAATTGATGTGTATACTTCATGAGTGAGTGATATATGTGCATGTAAATTTTTTAAAGTTTCGAATTCATTTAGTACATGGTCAAGCGGTCAAAAAAATGATGAAAAATTAATACATAAAACAATTAAAAAGTTAACTTATAAAAATTTTATTTTTTTGACCGCTTAACCATGTACTAAATGAATTCAAAACTTTAAAAATTTACATGCACATACATCACTCATAAAGTACTTGGATTTCAACAGTTTAGATTCATAGTTCGAAGTCAATCCGATAGTCTTTTGGAGCCCTCTTGGTGAGCACATGCATCACACCCTAGTTTTGCTCATATAATTATATTAACAACAACAGCAGTAATGCAATTATTATTAATTATGTTATTATTGTTATTATTATTTACGCTTTTGTTAATAAAGTAAACGATCATAATCTTGAGCACTACAAATTGTCGACATTCACAATAGTGGTAATTAAAGTTGCAAAAAGAAAAAGACAACCATTAACTGTCAAAATATCTGATGCTGCTATAGGTACGTATACTTAAATTTGTCAAAAAATATCTGATACTTAAGCTTACATAAAACTAATTTTCAAAATATATGATGGGTTTTGAATGCTACGTACCTTCCTTTGATAGCATGATCATTGAATCTCTTTGCATGAGATACATTAATTAATCTTAATTGTTAACACTGTGAATTAAACCAAATTTAATTAGAAACAAAAAAATGTGTGTAGGAGCGCAAACTTGAGCTAGTGATATCAATGCTAGTGTTTGTCATGGCGGCGTGTTTCTTCGGGGAGATGAGCTACGTCAAGCCGCCGGCCGGCAAGGTCATCGAGGGATTGTTTGTGCCCAAATTGAGTGGCATTGGTGCGACCGGCGATGCGATTGCCCTCTTCGGTGCTCTTGTCATGCCGTAAGTATAAACCATGCATGCAATACCTTTTCTTTTTTCTACATTCATACTAAAGAAAACAGAGATTATTTTTAGGAGAAGAACTAGGGTGTTCCTAAGTGTACTATGTATTTTTGTGAACAACTCTAATATCTATTGGATTAATTTCAAATGACGAGTATGAATTGTTAAAACTTGTTTACCTTACGAGTGATGTGTCTACATACAAAAATTTTAAATTTTCGAATTAATTTTGTATATAGTCAAGTGGTAAAAAAATATTCAAAAAATAAATACATTAAAATTAATTTATAAACTTTCTAATTTTGACAGCTTGACTTTATATTAAATTAATTCAAATATTTTAAATTATTACATGTAGACGCATGACTCGTAAGGTAGATAGGTTTCAACAGTTCATATTCATTATTTAAAGTCAATCCGATTAATATTAGAGTTGAGTTCACAAAAAAATTTGGTGAACTTAGGAACACCCAAATTGGACTTATTATTTAGTACTCGATGAATTGATGAATTGATGAATTGAGAGATTTTGTACAAGAAAAGAAGTACCTTTAGTTATCTTTTGACTGGATTATTTTGTACCTAACCTGTGTTCCTTTTCAGGTTTTATTGATTAGTTTAATTAACCCAAAACCCCACCCCACACCCACCGAAATTTTTATAAATACCCAAAAAAAATATAAAATTACGGAATTTACCCACTGTTTGAATAAAATTCAAAAAATACCCAATCCGGTTATCCAATAACCGGATTTGTGACAAATTTCCGTTCAATAGATTCCCGGACTCAAAACAATATATCCGGTTAATCATTCACCGGAAAGTTGTATTTTTTTTTTTAAAACAACATATCTGGTTGGAAAGTTGTATTTTTTTTATTTTTTAAAAAACAGAAATTTTTTAATTTTTTTAATTTTTTGTATTGAAATATTAGAAATGTTGAATATATTTCTTTAAAAATAGATGGAATACAATATAATTTGATTTATTAGAAAGACTGCAACAAATAACTCGGATCAATATTTTTTAGGCCGAATTTTTCGCGGTTGTAAGAAAAATTAATATATTTCTTTATGTGTTATTGGAAAAAAAAAATGCTTAGATTCTGAGTTATTGATCCCGGTTCAAAAGTCACTTCTATGTAATCTAGAAAATATTGTGATTCTTCTAGGACATTTAATTTATAAAAAGTTGTATCTATTTTGAGAATTCTTTTTGAATAAGAATTATTAAATAACTTAAAGTTTTTTTTTTCAAAAATAGATACAACTTTTCATAAATTAAATGTCCTAGAAGGATCACAATATTTTCTAGATTACATAGAAGTGACTTTTGAACCGGGATCAATAACTCAGAATCTAAGCATTTTTATTTTTTTCCAATAACACATAAAGAAATATATTAATTTTTCTTAAGCCGCGAAATATCCGGCCTGAAAAATATTGATCTGGGTTATTTGTTGCAGTATTTCTAATAAATCAAATTATATTATATTCTATCTATTTTTAAAGAAATATGTTCAACATTTCTAATATTTCAATACAAAAAATAAAAAAATTTATTTAAAAATAAAAAATAAAAAAATACAACTTTCCAACTGGATATGTTGTTTTAAAAATAAAATAAAAAAAATACAACTTTCCGGTAAATGGTTAACCGGATATATTGTTTTGAGTCCGGGAATCCATTGACCGGAAATTTGTCACAAATCCGGTTATTGGATAACCGGATTGGATATTTTTCAAATTTTATTCAAACAGTGGGTAGATTCCGTAATTTTTTTTTTTTTAAGTATTTATAAAAATTTCGGCCACACCCACCCAAACCCCGCCCCACCTTAAATTTTGCATTAACTTGTTGGACCGCCAACTAGTCATATTATTGTTGGAACAGAAGTCAACAAATTAATAGTAGGTACAACCAAGGTGAAATTATTTGCTTCTAACCCACCCCACCCCCAACCCACCCACACACAAATGGTACGGATTCCATTAATTAAGTACTTAATTGTTCCAGTAGTATATGTATTTGTATACTAATTAACGTACTCGTTTTCATTTGTTTTATTAATAATATTAATTTTTTTTATGTAGTCACAATTTGTTCTTGCACTCGGCACTAGTGTTATCAAGAAAGACTAAACAATCTACCAAAGAAATAAATGTAAGAATCTCTTGCTATAATAAGAAATAATTTTGGATAGAGATTTGCAAATTTTGATCTATACAACATTTTTTTTTTTCTTTTTTTGGGGAGTGGAATTCAGATCCAGTGCACTACCTAGCTCAGTAGAATGAGATCAAACCGTCAGTTTTAATCTGGCACGAATCTCAAAACGGACACCCTATATCTAGATAGGCACTGAATTTCAATTGGTACCTGGGGGTGGTTACTTTAACGGTTGTTTCCGGGACACATCCCCAAATTTTTGTTTATTCATTCCAATCCAAATTAATCTTTAATTAATCATATATGAAAAACTGAACTAAGATCAAAATTCAAACTTCCAAAATCTCTTCTTGTTTGTTTTTCTTAGGAGGCTTGTAAATACTTCCTTTGGGAGAGCGGCTTCGCACTGTGCGTGGCATTGCTGATAAATATAGCAGTAATATCAGTATCTGGTACAGTATGTGCATCAAATAACCTCTCTCCAACAAATGCATATCAATGCAAAGACCTCAGCTTGAACTCAGCACCATTTTTGCTCAAGGTTGCATACAAGAATTACTTTTAGTCCATTAATCATACCAGAATTAAAATTCTAATTATTGTACTTAATTGGTTTGTTCATGCTATTCTTTTTTGTCTGATTTCTATAGAATATATTGGGAAAATCGAGTTCCATTGTATATGCAATTGCATTGTTAGCCTCTGGTCAGAGCTCTACTATAACCGGCACCTATGCCGGTCAGTATATTATGGAGGTATTTGCACATAAAGTAGTATACAATTTGATCATTCAATTTATTTTTTACTTTTTTCTAGCTATTTATTAATTACATTGAACGAAAAAAAAAATAGGGGTTCTTAGACATAAAGTTGAAGAAATGGCAACAAAACCTGTTGACAAGAAGCATTGCCATAACTCCTAGCCTTGTTGTCGCAATCATTGGTGGTCCTTCCGGTGCCGGTCGCCTCATAATCATTGCTTCAGTACATTCATTTATCTTTTATTATTACCAAATCAGAGCATCATTTTATTTTATGAATAGAGTTCATGGTTGCTCCTACAAGAGAAATCTGACTTGCCACTTCTCATTTCTTCAATAAAAGTACATGGGTTTGTACTATTGCTGTTAACAATTTTTCTTCTTTTTTCTTTTTTACTTCCCACATTTGTACTGTTTCAGTTGACAATTTTTTTTTTTTTAAATGTTGTCAGAGTTAAACATGATCAATGCCTAAAATGTTTCTTTCATTTTATTAGAAAATAATCGCTTTCACTAACTATAAACAGTGCAAATGTTTTTTAATTGTAGATCATCCTATCTTTTGAGCTTCCCTTTGCACTTGTACCTCTACTCAAATTCAGCAGCAGCAACTCCAAAATGGGATCCCACAAAAATTCTCTCCCTGTAAGTTTATAAGTGGATCTGTTTCAGGGATTGCAAAAGACCGAGAAGTATAAGAAATAGTATTTATTCTAAGTGGATTTGTTTCAGGGATGAGAACCATTTAATGTTCCATGCCAATTTGTCAGTGGTCCAGCCTAAGACATGTTTAGACAATCTGTACTGCATTATAGAGAACCAGCACTGTACCATTAATGCACATATTATCACATTTATTTTTCTTTACAATACAGATAATTGTGATATGTTGGATCCTTGGTTCAATGGTGATTGGAATCAATGTCTATTTTCTATCTACAAGCTTTGTCGCATGGCTACTCCATAGCGGGTTACCGAAATACGCGAACGTCTTAATCGGCATGATTGGATTCCCTTTTATGGCCATTTATGTTATTGCCATCATGTACCTCACCCTGAGGAAAGAATCTGATAAGTCAGCAGAACTTCAAAAGGAGATTGAAAAAACAGTTCATCGGTACGATGAAGCATAGTCGGGGGAAGATTGCGTAGTGATTATTGTACATTTATTGTAATCTGGGTTCAGTAGAGGAATAATTAAGTGTGAGTTGGTATACTGGTTCTAGTACTTATTTTGATTTTTTTAAAATGATTGGACTCACTGGAAAACATTTCTCATTGTTGAAACTTATTTAATTACTTCAGTGAGATGGTTAGCTTTGTAACCTTTTACATTAAGTTTCTGTTGCAATATCGGAACAATAACAATAACAAAAAAAAATGAAGGCCAAGCGATATAAAGAAAAAAAAATGGCAAGGTCAATGATGTTATTTATGAGGAGGGATCAAGTTACAACAATTTTTGAGTTACAACAAGTTACAACAAGCATTTTCTACATTTTCAAAGTCCAAATCGTCGATCCAAACCGTTAGATGTGATCTCTACAATAAAATGTGCTTGGAGACCAAATTTTACGTTTTTTGAATTTTTTTTACTATTTATTAAGATGGGTACAAAATTCAATGGTTTGAATTTGACTAGTTTTTGTACCCATCTTAATAAATAGTAAACAAATTCCAAAAAATGTAATATTTGGTCTCCAAGCACATTTTATTGTAGAGATCAAATCTAACGGTTTCGATCGACGATTTGGATTTTAAAAATGTAAAAAATGCTTGTTGTAACTATTATAACTCAAAAATTACTATAACTTGATCCCTCCTCATTATTTATATTTGGTTGATATAAAACCAATATGTTTATTAAATGTGAGAGGGCCCAAAAAGAATGTAGCCCAAGAAGAACTAATATTAGGCCCAAAATAAGTACCAAAAATAATTGGGCTTACAAACTTCTATCCTCACCCGTTATGAGAATCATTGAATGGACAAAGATGTATTAAAATCGTTTATTTGTGTAGATGACTTAAATTATACTTATCTTGTAGTATTAAAATTGAGACAGTTTGGTCAACACTCGACGTTCGTTTGGATATGGCCAAATCAACGTACCGATCTGATAAAAATATAATAAAAAAAAAGATTAAAATTTTACTAAAAACAGAATCAAAAGTCAATTTAATTCATACAACAATTTTAGACGAGAACAAAATTGGTATCAAATTATTGAAACCATTATGCCAAGTTGGCTCCAAGAAATTCGCTGATTTAGCATTAAAAAAAAAATCTCAAGAGTATGCATTTTTGAAACTGTTATGCATGCTTAGATTGGTAAGATTGAGGCCATGGTACATATTGACACATGTTATGGACTTTAATCTTTGATTTAAAAATCCTAACGGTCGATCTGAGGTGTTCAACATGGTCTTCAGATGAATATGTTATTGTCAACTTAAATTTATAATTTTTAGAATTTTTTTGCTATTTTTTAAGATGGGTAGAAATCACTTGATCTGAAAATTTTGGACTACCCAAAAACAGTGATTTCTACTCGTCTAGAAAAGGGCAAAAAAATTCTAAAAAATATAAAATTTAGTTGGCAATAACATATTCATATGAAGACCATGTTGAACACCTCAGATCGACCGTTAGGATTTTCAAATCAAAGGATGTGACTTCTCTAAGTAGAAAATACCTAATTAAGCTATAAATTAAAGAATATGTAAATATGAGATAATCTTAATTAATTTTGACCTGAAGAAGTCACATCTTTAAAGTTTCCGTCAAGAGTATGACCATTTTAGGCTTTTAAAATCAATTCTGTGCTGCCTCTATTTGCTTTTCAGCGTTTTCATTTTGCATGTTTAACTTGTTGTTTTTTCATCGTTCTGAGTTTTTTTGCGTTTATGTAATTACCACCACCACCATCATCATCATCATCATCATCATTATCATCATCAGTTATTAATTTAATTTTGGTGTGCAATGCGGTTCGTCTCGCACGGTTGCGCCTATCAAAACTGGATATGTTGCTCGTGTTGGCCGACACAAGGATGGGGCTTAATTTTAATATACTCGCATATATCACTTGCATTTTGGATTTAGAATTTTTTTTTTTTTTTTTGCAATTTATCGATATTTAAGGATACATTTTAATGTGGATGTTGATTTGTTGCTGTATGTATGGATATATAAATATTTCTAGTATAATTTTGAACATATGGTATGGATATTGATTTGAGTTTTGTTTAATGTAACATATGGTTTGCTGATATTAATTGGTGTCTCTCATGGTTTTCTATTAGGCTGTTAGCCCGACAATAAAGCCCATCTCTTTAATTAATAGGCTTCTATTGGGCCGTTTAGAAGTGATGAAGTTGTCTGACAATTGCTTGTAGATAGTAAAAGATGTTGGGTAATTATATACTATAAAAGTTGAATGGGGTGTTATGTAGCAATCAACAATAACACCCCCTTTAATATTAAACTCTGTCATTTTTTCTCCCTGTTCCTTTCCACGCTTGTTTAATATTAACTCTGCTATTTTTTAAACATAAACCTACGCTTTAGTGTCACTTGTTTTCAAAATTGTCTTGCACCGCACAATATTTATAATCTGACATTGCCAATTCAAAGAAGTCTCTACGGTCGGTTAAACTGTGGCAACAGTAACATTTATTGTGCATTAATTTCTACACGTAAACATTAATTACACTCTAGACACGGTTTTTAACCAATTCGAGGAATCAACCGAAGCTATTACTGGGATCTTTTGTCAAATTGTACGACTATAATATAAAATTTGCATATGTTTTTTTAATCAATCGAAGCTACTAATTCGTATGCGGTGTAAATATTTTATTAAATTACTCTAGGCAAATTTTATGTAAATATAACTTTTCTATTTATAAAATTTGTTGACGGCAACTTGCCACCAACCATCAAAAAAAAGAATTTGCATATGTTTTTTTTGAATCAATTAACTGTGAATGTGAATATCTTCGTCAAGGAATCAATATAAGCTACTACTTTTCTTGATCACTATTGATGCTGCCTCAGTCCTCGATAAATTTATATATATATATATAATGCATCATCCCTTTTGTGCTCCTAACGTGTATCCTCTCATCATATCTTCATTTTCAAAGTTCTTTGATTCGAACCTTCTAATGTGTTTTTTATATTAAAATGTACTTGGAGACCAAATTTTACATTTTTTGGAAAAAAATTTACTATTTTTTCAGAATTTTTTATATATATAGTATGGCTACCATTTGTCAATTGTACTACTAGAATATATCAATTTTCTGGGATAATCAATTATATGTCAATGTACTTATCTTGATTTTTTTTTATATAAAACGTTAATAAAAATAAAGAAAATAAAGAACGGGTTGATTACTAGGAAAAATTAAAATATTAAAATATAAAATGGCTTCTAAAAAAATAGATATGGAATACCTCTTAGAAATAAAATTACTAGCTAGAAGGACCACGATAAAAAATTATTTATCCATAAGTGATTTTTAAGTCGGAATCAATTACTCAGATGAATTTTTTTCCAGTAACATATCAAGAAATATTTTAATTCTTTTTAGAACTGCAAATATTTCTGCCTAAAAAATATTAATCCGGATTATTTCTCCCAGTGTTTCTAGTAATTCAATTTTATAGTACTACATGTATTTTTCAAGAAATATAAAAAAATCAGAACAATCTTCTATACAAAAAAAAGGTAACCGAATGTTTTATTCGGTTATGGCAGTAAAACTAAAAGAAAAAGGGTAATCAAAAATAATATTGGGTTACTAGCAAATGAAGTGGGGTAAGATGATGTAACTAGCAAATGCCACGTGGGAGGTAACCGAATAAAATTTTCAGTTACCCCAATTTTTTTTTAATGTCGCTGCTCCGAAATTTTTATTAATAAAAAATTAAATAAATAAATATTGATAATCGAGAAGGAATCTGTATTTTTTCGAGATATAGAAAAAAACATAATAGTTTATAACGTCCTCTAGACGTTATAGATTATTACGGTATGATTAGTCTTAAACTAATTACCGCACTTAGTAATTAACTAAGAAAAAAAAAAAATTATGGAGTATCACGTCCATCCACTATGCATGAAAAAAAAAGATTAAGAGCCTGTTCGGCCGACAAATGGAAATGGGCATGGGAACGGGATTTGAACTGAAAAACACTGTTTCCGTGGAAAAAAAAAAATTCAGTTGAACTGAATTTTTTTTTTCCCACGTGAATAGTGATCTGGCCAAACAGGCCCTAACTGTCACTCTCTCACCAAAAAGAGAGACCTCTTGGGTCTTGGCCATGGGCACAGTCGACGTCACGGGTATCACCATCAGCACCTGTAATAAAATGGAGATGGTGGTAGACGAGCACAAACAAACAAACTGTCCTTACCTCTTGCCGTCTTGCGTATGAAAATTCAAATTGGGCCTTGGACTTAATTAACAATCACGTCCAGAATTTTTTTTTTTTTTTTTTTTTTGCTTTTTTAGTTAGTTACTAGCTAAGTGCGGTAATTAGTTTACGGCTAATTAGACTGTGATAATCTACAACGTCGAGAGGACATTATAAAATATCATGTTTTTCCTATATCTCAAAAAAACTCATATTCGTTCTTCATTATCGATATTTATTTAATTAATTTTCTATTAATAAAAATTTCTGGTGGCTGCTTGTATAAAGGGGTAATCGTAAAAATAATCATTTATATACCCTATTGGATAATCGAAAATTTCTTTTGGTTTTGATGCTTTTTGTAATTTGGGGCATAATTAACCCGTGTTTTTTATTTTATTTATTTATTTACGTTTTATAAAAAAAAATCCACGTATCTTTAGTCGAGGAATCAATCCAAGTTACTAACTCGAGTAATCAATCCAAGCTGCTACTTTTTCTCGCTAGCTATGTTGACTCGGTCCCCGCTGAATTATTGGATCAATTATATATATGAATGTGCATATGTTTTATAAAGAGCCATTCATAGAAACTAGAAAAATTAGGAATTAATCATCACACTGTCAGTATAATGCAGAGAGCAATGATCTCAATCCAACTTTTTCTTCTCCTCCTCCTGCAGTTCAAAAACATTGAATCTGCTAACACCATGATCGCTTTGCCCGGGTGCCCAGAGAGCTGTGAGGGAAGTGATATTCTTATCCCTTACCCTTTCGGCATTGGCCAAAATTGCTCCCTGTCTGAAGAATTCAATATCAGATGCAACCAACGTGGTCCTTCCCATGGTTTATCTTTGATTAAGAATATAAACCTGCCCTTAGGCCAGGCACGTTCATCCCGCCTTGTAACTTCAACGTGCAGCGTAACAACATTAATATTTTATAGTGAAGAACCATTCCGGCTCAACACCGAGAAGAACAAATTTACAGTCATTGGGTGTAATACACTTGGCTATCTCAACCCCCGCCGGAAGAGTAATTCCTCAGTAGGATGCCTTTCTTCCTGTGATAGCCAAGATATACATAATGAGCTTGGATCCTGCTCTGGAATTGGTTGCTGCCAGACAGATATCCCCAAAGGAACTATTACCTTTTCTCCTACTTTTGATATGAGATTCGAAAATTCGGAGGGGCGTAACTATAGTCCTTGCAGCTATGCTATGGTGGTGGAGGAGGCTGAGTTCCAGATGCACCCCTACTACATCACCACTGACGCGTTGTTATTAGCACAAATGCCAATCGTGTTTGACTGGGCCATAGGAAACACAACGTGTGAAGACGAACAGACCAACAAATCATCCTATGCATGCAGAAGTGATCACAGTGTTTGTTTAAACTCAAACAGTAGTTCTGGTGGTTATCTCTGCAACTGCTCAATTGGTTATGAAGGCAATCCTTACCTTGATGGAGGCTGCCAAGGTCTCTCTGTCTCTCTCTGATTTTTTTTTTTTTTTTTAAATGTTGCCAGCAGCTGCCAGGCCTGGCAATATATTGAAAAAAATATAAACAGTCTTTACATCATGTTAACAGCACACACACTTCTCTCTCTCACTCCTGTTCTTGCAGTTGCTCTCCTTTTTATTTTTTTATAATCTATCCGGTGGCTGCCACATCTACTCATTGTGGCATATTTCATGCAGATATTGATGAATGTGCCAACCAAAATCCATGCTCAAAGCCAGGAAAGTGTCACAATCTTCATGGAAATTATTCATGCAGTTGTCCTTTTGGTTGGCGTAATAATGATGACAAGCAAGGATGCCATCTCAACGTGGTATTAGTTATAGGTTCGTTATTTTCTTTTCAGGATAAATAACATCAATTAATCAAGTTTTGAATGTTTTTAGAAGTATACAAATAGGGAGTAATTAAGGATTAATTGCTTTTCAGAATAAATAAAAAATACAGTTTGCTGAAACTAAAAGTTGCCTACTTATCTTGAGGAGGCCAAATCTGATCAAAATAAAACCGTCCGACTCACACCAAACTTATAATTGTATCTATCCAAGCATCAAACAGAAATGCCCAGACAAAAAACAAACATAAATCAGCATTAGCTTTAAAGTATTAGCATGATATTTCTTCCCCCGGCTCCTTTTTCGAGTTCAAATTAGGAAAAAGGGAATATGTACCAAACCTTGCAAGGATGAAGTTTTAGAAAACGGAATCCTACCATATGGAGATTAAATTCTTACAGTTTTTGGGCACATATAGTTCGGCATTTGGAGATTGATACCTCTATAGCCCTCTTGAGTCTTAATAGGTTTGTAATGTTACTGGTAAAGAGAGACAGAGAAATGAGAAGAATTGTTTTTCATTCTTGTATTTCACAATCTTTACAGCTCCTTATATAAGGATGTCTACAAACAGCAGCTTAGCTCTAACAAACTCTAATTATGTCTGTTACAAGAGTAATCAATGTCTAACTAACTCTAAGAAGTTGTTACAGACTTACAGCAAAGTTAGTTACAACTGCTAATAAGTCTACTATTTACTATTTAATTAGAACACAGATTCCTACCATTTCGTTCCAAAAAGTAATGATCCAAATATATAAGATAATATAGTTGTATGTAGGTTATGCAAGGTTAAACTAAACATTAAACAATAGAAACATAGGATGGAATTTTGATATGTTAATAAAAGAAAATTATTCAACATATATATGCTTTATTTGTGTACGCAGGTATGACGATCCTGCTGGGATTTGTTATTGCCTGTAGCATTATATTATTATATATTGCAATAGCCAAGCGTATCAACTTGTTTGAAGAAAAAAAACAGGAAAAGTTAAAAAAGAAGTTCTTTGATCAAAATCAGGGGTCGCTTCTCCAACAACTAATGGCTTCAAATGTAGATGCAACACAAAATACAAGAATTCTTACATTAAAAGAATTGGAAAAGGCAACAAACGGATTCGATAATGCACTCATTCTTGGTCGGGGAGGTTATGGATATGTTTATAAAGGTATTTTGTCAGATCAACGTGTTGTGGCTGTAAAAAGGTCCAAAATTGATGATCCGGCCAATGATCAGAGGTCTGTTGCTCAACAGGCCACTGATCGGCAGGCCGAAATCAATCAGTTCATAAATGAAGTGGTCATTCTTTCACAAGTCAACCATAGGAACATTGTGAAACTCTATGGATGTTGCCTAGAAACCGAAGTTCCGTTGCTTGTTTATGAGTTCATTTCAAATGGAACACTTTTTAATCATCTCCATGTTGAGGATCATTGTTCCTTGACATGGAAACATCGGTTAAGAATTGCACTTGAGACTGCAGGAGCAATTTCCTATCTTCACTCATCTGCAGCATCTATATCAGTTTTGCACAGAGACATAAAATCAGCAAACATTCTATTGGATGATTATTTTACAGCAAAAGTGTCAGATTTTGGGATCTCAAAACCTGTCCAAATAGATCAAACTGGCATAGATACAATTATCCAAGGGACACTCGGGTATTTGGACCCGGAGTACCATACCACTGCCCGATTAACCCAGAAAAGTGATGTATTTAGCTTTGGTGTCATTCTAGCTGAATTGCTAACAAGAAAAAAGCCATTATTCTCCTCTAGGATGTTTGAAGGGGGTAATCTCATTGGATACTTTTGTGATACTATGAAAGAGAACCGTCTTTTCGAGATTATAGATCCCCAAGTTATGAATGAGGAGAACAAAACAGAACTCGAAGCCGTTGCCAAGCTTGCAGAATTGTGCCTGAGATTAAAAGGAGAAGAAAGGCCAACAATGAAGAAAGTGGAGGTACAGCTTGAGGTCTTATGGCGGTCTGACCAACCGCAAAAACATCCTCTGACGTCTCAAAGTTTTGAGGTGAGGCGACGTAGGGCACATTACACCACTTTAGAAATTGAACAACCACAACCATCATCTATTTTTTTCACGGCAAAAGATGGCTTTTAATTCTAGTATATAATGGGAGTAACTATAATTTTTTTATTTGTAATGTGAGTTGCTTAAATATTATTACTTGATTAATGTTTAATGTACGTAGTTCTTTATCTTTTCTTATATTACTGAAGAAAGTATGTATTGTTCTTCAATCTTGATGTTTCGTCTTTGTATTACTATTGGTGTACTTATCTGTATAGCTAATGTAATTAATTTGAATACATAGTTTTGACAGTCAAAACTATATATGTAGTAATTTTCAAACTTTTATATTCTGAAATGCACCCAACCGACTTCTAGTTCCTGATTCATCAACCATAAACTATAAGCAATGTTAGTTGAACCAAACCTATAAATTTCAAAGAAGGGCAAATAAAATTTCAAAGAAGGGCAAAGTTGAACCAAACCTATAAATTTGTATAAAACTTCAAGATCCAAAGAGGGGCAATTGCCCCCCTCTGAAATACACTGCCCCTGATTTGAACTCTCCTCTCTCTCTCTCTCTTTATATATAAATATGTGTGTGTGTTATGTTGGAACTAACTGTTTTTGTGTTTGCCATTGCAATTTGGGTGTGCTATTAGAAGATTAGTTGTTAGTGTACATCTGATAAAAGAAACAAAATAATTTGAGGAAGTTTATTTAATTCAAATGGTACAATCATATAGGGATTCTTTACAAATATCAAACATTTGAAAGGCTATCTAAGATCATATTTCATCATAGATAGCAAATATTTCAACTCTGAAAAAAAAAAAAAACTTTTGATGCTGCTGCATGCTAAGGTTAAAAAAAAACAGAGATGAGGAAACCGTATGTTCTTATTTATTTTTTGGGGCAATTTCATGTATACCCCTCAAAAACATTGAAATTACATATTTACTCCTCAAAAGTTCATAAATTTCAAAAATTCACAAATTTACCCCATTTTATTGTCCTTTCTCTTAGAACTTATTTTATATTTATAAAATATCCACTTTGCCTTTTATTAAAAATATAAAAATATGCAGTATGTTTCAGAAAAAATGTCAATCTTCTAATTGGTCAATTTTTGAGGGCAAATGAGTAATTTTTCTACTTCTAACGCTTACACCAGCAGACCTAGATTTCACTCTGTAAAGAACAAAAGTAGAAAAAGTACCCATTTGCCCTCGAAAACCTTCCAATTAGAATACTAACATTTTTTTTGAGACATGCTACATTTTTTTAATAAAGGAAAAAATTGGAATTTTATGAATTTAAAATGAATTATAATATATATAAAATGGGTAAATTTGTGAGTTTTTGAAATTTAGATGGGTGAATATGATACTATGAAATTTTTAGGGGGGTATACGTAATTTTGAGGTTTTTAAGGGGTATACATGAAATTCGCCTAATTGCTTTTTCCAAATTTGAAGGAACTTTTATTTTGATGTAAAATAATACAACTTATTTCTTTGATTTTCATTTTCTCTCAATTAATGGCAAGACGGAAAGGTGCTTAATCATATATAGCAAGGGAGATAGTGTTGGCAAGTAAGAATTATGGATTGTACTGATGTAACTTCTCCTAATTAAATATCTAATTAATTACAAATTGATGAATTGAAGACCCATATTCCCCTTTCCAACGAGCAATAAGAAATTAGTGCTGGATCCTTTAATTGCCAATGAAAGCAAACGGTAGATTAATACAAGAAGGCAACATATATCAATATTATTTGCGTTTGTAAATAATTTTTTTATATATCAATTCAATTGATGGTGGTTTTTTGCCGCCAACTTAAAAAAAAAAAATTATTTGCGGAGGTTGCAATATTATTGTTAATTAATTCACAAAATATTATTCCCAAACCGAGCTAGATAACGTTTGAACTTGATTCATGTGAATGAGTCAAGTCGATCCCGACTTGTTTGAGACAATCACGAGTCAAACTGAGCTAGCTAGCTAGCTCATTAATATCTCATTCGTGCTGTGAGTAGTGTATAGACAATTGTTTTTCGTTAATTTGATGTTTTTTGATCCGCACATAGATCATAATTAAGCCATGAAAATTTCATCATTTTCTTGTAACGAGTTTTATTCTCTTACAGTGGACACAGCTAGAAACTGTAAAAGTGTTGAAAAAGAGTTTCATCTTCTTCTTACAACGAGCAGAGAAACATACCGAGTTGAATCAATATTAAACTTGATCCTGACAAATCAAATAAAAATCAAGCAAATAAATTACTTACTTCTTTCGAATCAATCTCGAACAATTTTCAGGCTACAAATTTATTTGCGAGCCCTACTTGTAGGACTCTTGGTCTGATGTAATTAACGGTCCAATAACAGAACTATTAGAAGAGATGAGCTTTATTGTGGGCTCACGGCCCAATAGAAAACCATGAGAGACTCCAGTATCAGCAAACCAATGTTATTACTTATTACCCATACCAAATGTTGGAAATTATACTAACGCGTATGACCTAGAAACTATAACCAGCTACAAATCAATATCCATACATCCAAAATGATTTCTTAAATATGCATGTATTTCCAAAATGATGACGATGATGATAAATAATTACATAATAGAAAAAAATTCAGAACAATGAGAAAACAGCAGGTTTAAACATGCAAAATGAAAACGCTCAATTTATCCTTGAAGGCAAGGAATCGGTGAAAAAAAGGGGGAACATCACTATCTAATCGTGAGCTAGCTGAATTGAAGTGACCGTAGCAAACTTTTACTTGGTCAAATGGTTGGACAAAGGAGGAGGAGAAAAGAACACAACCCAACTTTTTCTTTTTTTTTTTGAGTAAAAATATGGGTCTAGCCCACATTCCATTGAAATAAAGTCAGTTACAAAGTTGATAACTAACTTAAAATAGAAAAACATAGAGGCTCAAAACAGTTGAGCTTAAATAACGGAAATTAAAGAGAAATAGAAAACCGGTGTACAGTTACACCATAAGAGAAAAAAAAAAAAAAAAAAAAAAAAAAAAAAAAAAGGCCATTATACTGGCACTGAGCCCTTTTGCTGCCCGGTATCAGTTTTGATACGTTTAGTTGTATCTTATTTGTTGTTTAATTTCTTCGATTAGATCCGCAATGCTTTTTTCTGATTCGTTGAAGATCCGTCTGCACCTTTCTCGCCAAATGATGAACTGTGTTATTAGCATTAGGCTCCTGGTGTTTCTTGGGTGGTTGTGCAATGTCACTTCTTCAGTTGGTACCAGCATTGTGTGAATTGGCGTACCAGTGGTATGTGCCACCTGACTGTAGACTCCTTTGGAGAATGGGCATTCATTGAAGAGGTGTTTTGTTGACTCCAGGTTGGCTTTGCACATGATACACCGATTGACTATACACCATCCTCTTCTCCTTAGATTGTCGACCGTCAGAATTTTATTGAGATACATGAGCCAACCAAATACCTTGATCCTAGGTGCCACCTTGAGCTTCCACACTTCATGTACTGTTGCATTAGTTCTTGAGCCTCTTTTCATTTCCTCATATGCTGATTTCACCGTAAAGATTCCTTTGCTGTCCCATTTCCACTGGACATCATCCTTTTGATTTGTTGAGAGTGTCGTAGCTGACAACAATCTTTGCACTTGTTGTAATTCTTCTTGAGCTGTTACTGTCATAGGTTGCATGAATATGACCAGGGGCAATTCCGTCTCTTTTGCCCTTTTTAGTGTTATTGTTGCATCTGTTGTGTGTGAGTATAGGTAACAGTACCTATGCTTTAAAATACCATGCCCCCAGTCTTGCTCCCAGAAGATAATTGTCGACCCGTTACCTGGTACATATAGAACCGAATTTAAAAAAAATTCTTTTTGGATTTGCTTGAACAAAGGTGAGTTCGGCCATGGATAACTTGTAGTTGATGTTATGCTGAAAATCGGCTTCCACAATCTATTTTCAGGTTTTGACCAGTACCATGCCCATTTTTGAAGCAGTGCTTGATTAAAGACTTTGAGATCATGCACTCCCAATCCTCCCACTTCCTTGGGCTGACATACAAGCTGCCAGTTCGCAAGGTTCATTTTTCGTTTTTCTTGCGTTACCCCATGCCACAGGAATGTTCTCCTTATTTTATCTATCTCCTTTATGACCCAATCCGGTAGTTTGAGCACCGACATGTAGAATATTGGTATGGCCGTTAGAACCGCGTTCAATAGAACTAGCCTACCCGCAATTGAGAGAAACTTGGCGGCCCAGCACCCCAATCTAGCATTCAACTTATGTATGAGTGGTATGTAGGCAGACTTGGGAAGTTTGCGATTTGAAAGTGGCAACCCCAAGTATGTGAATGGAAAGGTCCCTAATTTACAACTCATCAGATTTGCCAAGGCCTGTTGTTGTGCTATGGGTACATGCGAGAAAATTATCTCTGATTTTTGCAAATTTATTGCTAAACCTGAGACTCTTTCAAAGGCTGTGAGTAAGACTTTTAGTGCTTGTATCTGTTGCCCTTCTGGTTTCACGAAAAATAGCGCGTCATCCGCATATAAAAGGCACGGTTTCATCCCTTCAAAGGGTAGTCTAATTGCTCCTGTTGTCGCTAAGCGTTGCGCCCATCTTGCTATAAAATCCATAGCTATGATGAATAGTAATGGAGAAAGGGGATCCCCTTGGCGGACACCTCTTTTAAGGATGATCTTTTTTCCAAGTAGCCCGTTTATCAGAATCTGAGATGAACCGGTCAGGACTGAATTTTGAATCCAGCTAGTGCACTTGGCCGAGAAACCCACTTTTCTTAGAATCTTAAGCAGAAATGACCAGCTTATTGTGTCGAATGCTTTTTTGATGTCCGCTTTGAAAATTCCCAATGGTAAATTCATTTTGTGCGAGCAATGCAATGCTTGTTGAGCGTATACGAAACCCTCAGTGATTTGTCTATTTTTAATAAAGCCGGTTTGTGCTTCTTCCACCAGGTCTTGCATGTGGCCTTGCAAGCGCTCTGCTAATATTTTTGAGAAAATCTTTTGAATTCCATGAAGCAGACTTATCGGTCTAAAATCATTGGTGTTTAGGGGAGCTTCTTTCTTGGGAAGGAGAATTATATAAGAACTGTTCAGAGGGTATAGGGGCGTGTGGAGCTGTGTTACGGAATGAAGGGTCGCATGTATATCCTGTGATAACACATCGACAAAGCTCTTATAAAATTCACCCGTGAATCCGTCCGGACCGGGGCTCTTATTGTTCGGCCAATGAGCAATTGCATTATGAATTTCCTGAACTGAAATCGGTTCTGACATGTTTCGGAGGTTTTGGCTGTTCGGGTATAAATTATCCCAGTGGATGTCTGGTACATGGTCTGATTCTGCTCCCATTAACTCCTTGTAATGTTGAAAAAAAACTTGTGCCTTTGTTTTCTGATCCGAGTACTGTGCTCCCTGAAATTCAATATGTTGAATTGTATTTGACCTTCTTTTTCTTGATGCCACCGTATGAAAGTAGTGGGTTCCCCGATCACCTTGTGTTTCCCATCGAACTTTTGCCCTTTGACGCCATATGTCTTCCTCCATGACGGAAAGTTCTGTAAACCTCATTTTGAGCACACAAGCAGTCAGTTTCTCTAGTTGGGTCGGCTGCCTGCTCTCCTTGCATTTATCCAACCATTGTAAAAATTCTTTGCAAACTTTCAGTTGCCTTTTGATTGTTCCTATATTTTCAGCCGTCCATTCTTTGATTTTGCTTTGAATGGCAATGAACTTGTTATGTAGTTTAGTTGGTGTATTTGCCTTTTCCATTGACTGCCAGTTCTGTGTGACCATCTCTTTGAATTTTGGGGACCTAAGCCAACAGTTCTCAAATCTGAAAAATTGAGTGATTTGAAAGCCTGCCTTTGCCGTAAATAAAATGGGGCAATGGTCAGAAGAGGTATTGGGAAGGGAAAACTGTGTTAAATTCGGGTATCTTTGGTTCCACTCTGTCGAGATTAAAAGTAACATTGCTTATAGCACTAAACTGTGGGCTAGACCCATATTTTTACTCAAAAAAAAAAAGAAAAAGTTGGGTTGTGTTCTTTTCTCCTCCTCCTTTGTCCAACCATTTGACCAAGTAAAAGTTTGCTACGGTCACTTCAATTCAGCTAGCTCACGATTAGATAGTGATGTTCCCCCTTTTTTTCACCGATTCCTTGCCTTCAAGGATAAATTGAGCGTTTTCATTTTGCATGTTTAAACCTGCTGTTTTCTCATTGTTCTGAATTTTTTTCTATTATGTAATTATTTATCATCATCGTCATCATTTTGGAAATACATGCATATTTAAGAAATCATTTTGGATGTATGGATATTGATTTGTAGCTGGTTATAGTTTCTAGGTCATACGCGTTAGTATAATTTCCAACATTTGGTATGGGTAATAAGTAATAACATTGGTTTGCTGATACTGGAGTCTCTCATGGTTTTCTATTGGGCCGTGAGCCCACAATAAAGCTCATCTCTTCTAATAGTTCTGTTATTGGACCGTTAATTACATCAGACCAAGAGTCCTACAAGTAGGGCTCGCAAATAAATTTGTAGCCTGAAAATTGTTCGAGATTGATTCGAAAGAAGTAAGTAATTTATTTGCTTGATTTTTATTTGATTTGTCAGGATCAAGTTTAATATTGATTCAACTCGGTATGTTTCTCTGCTCGTTGTAAGAAGAAGATGAAACTCTTTTTCAACACTTTTACAGTTTCTAGCTGTGTCCACTGTAAGAGAATAAAACTCGTTACAAGAAAATGATGAAATTTTCATGGCTTAATTATGATCTATGTGCGGATCAAAAAACATCAAATTAACGAAAAACAATTGTCTATACACTACTCACAGCACGAATGAGATATTAATGAGCTAGCTAGCTAGCTCAGTTTGACTCGTGATTGTCTCAAACAAGTCGGGATCGACTTGACTCATTCACATGAATCAAGTTCAAACGTTATCTAGCTCGGTTTGGGAATAATATTTTGTGAATTAATTAACAATAATATTGCAACCTCCGCAAATAATTTTTTTTTTTTAAGTTGGCGGCAAAAAACCACCATCAATTGAATTGATATATAAAAAAATTATTTACAAACGCAAATAATATTGATATATGTTGCCTTCTTGTATTAATCTACCGTTTGCTTTCATTGGCAATTAAAGGATCCAGCACTAATTTCTTATTGCTCGTTGGAAAGGGGAATATGGGTCTTCAATTCATCAATTTGTAATTAATTAGATATTTAATTAGGAGAAGTTACATCAGTACAATCCATAATTCTTACTTGCCAACACTATCTCCCTTGCTATATATGATTAAGCACCTTTCCGTCTTGCCATTAATTGAGAGAAAATGAAAATCAAAGAAATAAGTTGTATTATTTTACATCAAAATAAAAGTTCCTTCAAATTTGGAAAAAGCAATTAGGCGAATTTCATGTATACCCCTTAAAAACCTCAAAATTACGTATACCCCCCTAAAAATTTCATAGTATCATATTCACCCATCTAAATTTCAAAAACTCACAAATTTACCCATTTTATATATATTATAATTCATTTTAAATTCATAAAATTCCAATTTTTTCCTTTATTAAAAAAATGTAGCATGTCTCAAAAAAAATGTTAGTATTCTAATTGGAAGGTTTTCGAGGGCAAATGGGTACTTTTTCTACTTTTGTTCTTTACAGAGTGAAATCTAGGTCTGCTGGTGTAAGCGTTAGAAGTAGAAAAATTACTCATTTGCCCTCAAAAATTGACCAATTAGAAGATTGACATTTTTTCTGAAACATACTGCATATTTTTATATTTTTAATAAAAGGCAAAGTGGATATTTTATAAATATAAAATAAGTTCTAAGAGAAAGGACAATAAAATGGGGTAAATTTGTGAATTTTTGAAATTTATGAACTTTTGAGGAGTAAATATGTAATTTCAATGTTTTTGAGGGGTATACATGAAATTGCCCCAAAAAATAAATAAGAACATACGGTTTCCTCATCTCTGTTTTTTTTTTAACCTTAGCATGCAGCAGCATCAAAAGTTTTTTTTTTTTTTCAGAGTTGAAATATTTGCTATCTATGATGAAATATGATCTTAGATAGCCTTTCAAATGTTTGATATTTGTAAAGAATCCCTATATGATTGTACCATTTGAATTAAATAAACTTCCTCAAATTATTTTGTTTCTTTTATCAGATGTACACTAACAACTAATCTTCTAATAGCACACCCAAATTGCAATGGCAAACACAAAAACAGTTAGTTCCAACATAACACACACACATATTTATATATAAAGAGAGAGAGAGAGAGGAGAGTTCAAATCAGGGGCAGTGTATTTCAGAGGGGGGCAATTGCCCCTCTTTGGATCTTGAAGTTTTATACAAATTTATAGGTTTGGTTCAACTTTGCCCTTCTTTGAAATTTTATTAGCCCTCCTCTGAACTTTTGGTATTTAATTTAATGTTAAATTTAGTGTTAAGTTATGATAAATCTCTTGAATTCTAATTGATAATTAGGACCAGAAGTCAGAGTATTGAAAATTAGAAGTTAAAGTATTGAAAATTAGAAATTAAAGTATTATTTTTTATCTAGTACCCAAGTAGCTAATGAGTTTGAATCCGATTAATTATTCAAATCCGATTCGTTATTTTTTTGCCACTCCCTAACAAAAATTCAGGATCCGCCCCTGATTTAAATGCCTCTATTTTTAAAAGCTTTAACAACTCAAAATCTAAAACTTATGAATCAAAATAAAACTATTAGATATGATCTACATCATCTTATCTATGCATGTGTAAAATATTATAACATTCTAATTTTATTTTGGCTGTCATCAAGAGCTTATAAAAAATGTACAAATATGAATAATTTTGAGACATTGATTTTTCAGCTTATTAATTCATATAAAAACAAAATTAAACTGTGATAATTTTTTATGAGCACATAGATAATATAACATAGATCACATTTAACAGTTTTATTTCGACTCTTAAGTTTTTTATTTTAAGTTATTAAAGTTTTTAAAAATGAAGACATTATGGAGGCATGAAAAATAGAGGCATTTGAACCGTCCTCACACACACGCACTTATGACATTTGAGGTTATGATGGTATCAAACTAAATTTGATTCAATTTTAATTCAGAGCCGTTCGATTAACTCTAATATCTATGCGGACAATTAATTATTTAAATTTTAAAATCCGCCCGTTAAAATCTAAAATAGGTTCCGTTGGAAAGCCCCTTTCCCATGATGATAACCATTAGAAAAATGTTGTATAGTTGCATATAAAATAAACCAATTTATAATGTACTTACCCTCCTCATTCACACACACACACACACTCTTATGACATAGGTCCGGAGAGGTTATGATGGTATCAAACTAAATTTGATTCAATTTTAATTCAGAGCCGTTTGATTAACTTTAATATCTGTGCGTACAATTTAATTATTTTAATTTTAAAATCCGATTAATTATTTTAATTTCATGTATCCCCCTCAAAACTTTCAATATCACGTATTTTCCCCTCTAAAATCAGTAATTACATATTTATCTTTTGAAATGGTAAAAACTCACATATTTGTCCAATCTATCATATGTAACATTAATTTTATATTAATTTTCATTTTACCCTTCTTGTTTGTTCTCATTTTTCTCCGTCTCCTAGGACCAAATTAGAACTTAGAGAGTTGGTAGCAGATGTCCAACTTGGCAATAAAATCTTCTTGGTCGAAATCCTTCTACCTATTCAATTTTATCTAGTTGGTAACAAATATCCAACTTCTGGGTGGTATTCATCTCCGTTAGAACTTTGGGCAGGAAATGACCTATGTCAGAATTTAGAAAGAAAAAATTATTTACCAGAATGCTGTAAAAAACAATTGGACAATTGGAGAACATTTTGATCCGATTAGAGCATGTTTACCAGAATGCTGTAAAAAACATTCCAACGCCTTGGTTAGGCTTGTAATCTTGATTATCAAATAGTTAACAATAGTTTAGACCAAGATTAGATCAAGATGATCCTCCTTATAAATATTTGTAATTGTATCCTTACATATGCTGAGAAAAATCGAAAGCAACTATTGTCATTTATTTCATAATGCAAAACTTAAATCTCAGTACTTAATAAACGTTGAATCGATCATGTTCTTCCATCTAAGTCTTGAGAGATCGCTGACAGCCATGCTTTCAGATTCGACGTTGCACAGAGCAAATAAAGAGGGGGCGATTCAACATCCAATGCCGTACTGGAGAGGCGCAGTATTGAGATGATGCCTTATCAGAGAGGCAACGAAACAAATGGAGAGAGGGGCGAAGATGCTGGATCAGAGGGTGAGCCGGGGAGAAGAAGTTTAGCGAGACTCTTTGAAAAGTTTGACGCCTTGACGGACACTCAGAGGAAAAAATAAGAGAATGAGAAGGGTATAAGGGTCCATATCTTATTAATTAATATTTTTAGAGTTTAAAATATAGTTATTTTAAATGTTTTGAGTATATTTGATATATCATAGAATTGTAATGGACAAATATGTGAGTTTTTACAATTTTAAGAGATAAATATGTAATTACTGATTTTAAAGGAGGAAATACGTAATATTGAAAGTTTTGATGGGGATACATGAAATTCCCCCAAAATCTTAAATAGGTTCCCTTGGAAAGCCCCTTTCCCATGATGATAACCATTAGCAAAATGTTGTATAGTTGCATATAAAATAAACCAATTTATAATGTACTTACATTTGCTATTAAAATAGTTTCTAAAAACTATATTGGTCAATGAAATCTTGTGTGAGCTTCATATATTATAATCTTATCCAATTAATTGATTCTTGAAAATGTTATCTAATTTAAAGTCCAAAGTTGACACACCAATTTTATATAGAGGTGAGTTCTACTGCCTCAATTTTTCATGCCTCCATTCCGTCTTTAAATCTGAACTGCTCATCAGAAATTCAGATGAACGGACAGATCCAACTTCTCCGTAATTTTACTTTCTTCCTTTTCCTCTCATTTTACCTCCTGGTTTTCTTCCCCTTCTCGTTTTTTTTTTATTTGCAAATTTTGTAAATTATATGTTTTAATGGATTTTTGTGTAAATCTGTAAGAACTGACAAATTATACCATTAATGTCATTCATCATGCACTGAGAATTTATAATTTAAATGTCTCTTTTGATAGTTGATACTTCTCTTGTTTTTATTGTGTAGGCAACTTTACCTTTATTTTTCATTTCCAGTACAAGTAAATGTCAGCTGCCGAATTTATTTTATTTTTTTTAAAAGGCAACTTGTCCTTTATTTTTTGTTTAAGTAACACATGTCAGCAGCTGAATGCATACAAGTAGCTGTACCAGTAAATGTGGGCAACTTGTCATTTATTTTTTGTTCAACTATGTACCATGTAACAAGAGTATACTAAGTGTTTGTCCTTTTTTTTATTATTTATTCAATTGTTTGTTTCTTCGTGCAAACTTTCTGAATGATCAGTTTCTTTTTAGGGAAAATTTTTTATTTGCCACTCTAAAACTTGAAAATTAGTTATTTACCACTCTAAAATTTAAAATTAGTTATTTGTCATCCCAAAGTTATTAAATTAAGCTATTTGCCACAATCATACACTAAATTCAGATTTTTGATTTAAATTATTCTGAAAATACAACTAATTTTAACATTGACCAAAATACCCCTAGTGAAGATTATGTGGATCAAATTTTTGGCTGCTTGGATCTGTTTGCTCGATAGTTGGATCCGCCTAAGACGAAGAGAGCAGGGCCAGACCCTCCACCCGCCGGACAAGAGAAGACAACCACGGATCCTCCCTACTCCGCCCGCCTGAGAACCACGGATCCTCCCTCCTCCGCCCACTAGTTCCTCCTCCGTCGGTTCTTTCTCCACCACGCAAGCAGTAAATCTATTGGAAGCAACATAAATCTGTTGGCACCCCTGGTAGAAGTTCCGCCCTTGTAACTTCAAGATCAATCTTTATCAATCAAACTAACTGCTTGATGCTGATATATTGTATTAAACCTCAATTTATACAAAATTTTCCTCAATTGACCCTCAATTTCACCCACATAACTTCAGCAAAAGTGCAATAGTTGAGCAATAGTTTCATGTCCCTCAATTAGAATCATGATAGTTTACCTTTGTTGCTTGAATTAACCTTAAATGTGTGATTAGCTTTATTTTAATGAATCATTGCTCCATTAGCTCTAATTTGTGCAGCAATCCACTAAAAAATAGCTCTAATTAGACTACAATCAATCCAATTTAGTGTACATCTTAGTTATAAATTCATCCCTTCTTCTCCTGACTATATACGAAATGAGCTTGAATGGAAAAGTCTAACTTTAGTTGGACTATGTGTAACTTGAGAGTTTATGTAACTTTAGCTAGGCTATGTCCTAAGCAGTTTATATAACCAGTTTTCATTTATTTATGTAACTTTGCTCATGTAATATTTTTTGAGTTTTAAATCAATGAAAAGTCTACTGTTATTAGTCTCATGAAATTTCAAAATTATTGGAGCTCAGGAGCATTATCTACTGCTATGTCTTGTTACTTCTATGCAGGACATGATTGTAGATGAAGAAAATGGCCATCCATCTTCTACAAAACTTATGAAGCCCTTGAATGAATGAAGTTGATATAAATAATAGCAAGGAAAATATTACAAATTACTTGTGTATTTTTGATAGATAGAGCTCTCTTTTTGTACAGAACATAGATTGCTCTTTTTTGGTATACATGCTAATATGCTCTTTTGGTATGTGCTTGGATTTGATACAAGCATCCAATTATATTCACTTAGATTGACCTAATGAAGATATATGTCAGATTAATTAATCTTTTCGTTTTATTCTGCTTTTTTTTTGCAAAAAGTTGATAAAATGATAGATGTCTTGCATACATGGTTTAGCTAATAAGTGTCATTTGCTAGTTCTGTTAAAAGAAAACTTTAGAAGAGCTTCTTTGCAACTTTTACATAATGCACTGGTGACCACCTTGTTCTCCAGCTTGTCCAGTTTCATGGATAATATTCAATTTGTTTTGTTTATTCATTTCGTTCCATGATCAGGCCCGGCCCTAGGGCTGTGCAGCCAGGGCGACCGCCCCGGGCCCCAAAATTCTAGGGGCCTCAAAAAAGAAAAATTAGTTTGTATATATATAAAAAAAATTGTATATATTAAAAATAAATAAAGTATTAGAGCTCAAATTTTGTATATATAAATGGTTCAAATTTTTCTATAAATAAATATGACTTATTGGCATATCAATAAAAAATCTGACCGGCTAATTGCTTCTAGGGGTGTTTATTGGGTCCGGTTTAGTCGGTTTTGAACCAAATCAAATTAGTTTGGACTAAACAGTTTGATTTATTCGGTTTAATGGTTTGGTTCAGTTTGCTTTTTAAAATCGAATTTATAACTTCGGTTCGGTTCGGTTTGGAAATTTTCAAAATCGAAAAAACCGTACCGGTCGAATTTTTATATATTATGAATTTGGTCCGGACTACCCCCAGTTTATTTCTTAATACCTCGTTTATTTCTTAATCAATTGCTCTAAATACTTTGGTTTATTTCTTAATACCCTGGTTTATTTCTTAATATACTTCGGTTTATTATAAATCAAATGCTTTAAATAAAAAAATTAATATCTTTTGATTTGAACCGAAGAAACTGAAGAAACCGAAATAAAACTTTAGTTCGGTTCGGTTCAGTTCGGTTCTATTTTGAAAACCAAATTATAACTTTGGTTTGCCTAGTTCGGTTCAATTGAAACCGAACCGAACCGATGAACACCCCTAATTGCTTCCATAAGTACTTCAGCACCATATGTTTATAAGTAGTTTTTGCGTTTTAAAAGTCCAAATAGTTGATGCAAACCATTCAACCTAATATCCATATTAAAACGTGCTTGGAGACCTAATTTTACATTTTTTTTTTTTATTATTTTTTAAGGTAAGTAGAATTTTTTTTATTGTTCAGAATCTTCTAAATTAATAAATTTTCTACCTATCTTAAAAAAATAAAAAAGATACCAAAAAAATGTAAAATTTGGTCTCCAAGCACGTTTTAATATGGATATCATATTGAATGGTTCGGATCGACTATTTGGATTTTAAAAATACAAAAATGGCTTAAAGCATATAGTGTTGAAGTACTTATCGAAGTGTATTGGCCGGTCTCATAAACTTTTTGTATATATAAAGGGTTCCAAATTTTCTTCCGCACCGGGCCCCAAAATCTTCAGGACCGGCCCTGTCCATGATAACAATAGATGGTCATAGATAGTATGGTTGCCTTGGATATTTGATTTGTCTCAAGTGAAATTCATAAAACTTTAAGTGTAATCTATAATTGTGGTATGCATTAGTATAGTTGCAATAATCTTTACTATGTTTATTTCAATCTTTTCATGATGTGGCCGGTTATATATCTACCTCAACAATGCCTAAAGAAAACAAGCACATATTAACAACAATCAAAGAAAATATTAAAATAAATTACTCTCTATATTCCACAAAGAATTCATTACAAATTTACAACATCTAAGGCTTCCAAATTTAATTAATTATCGGAATAACAAAAATAAAGAATCATGGAGCAACCCCAGTTTACATTGATAAAGCATACATCTGATATCACAACTCTATTATCACAACCACATGCATACATTCACTTTTACTGCCCCAGTTGATACAAGCATCCAACTATATTCAAACTCAATAAAAAAATTCTGCAGCTTCAAATCAAAGAATATTCTCCAAACATGCCATTGATTGTCAGATTTTCCTGAAAAGAAAGAACAAAAGATAATACACATAAAATAGTTGCAAGAAAATACACATAAGTTTGTAAATTATATTGTCAGAGTCCTTGGGCGTACCAGTGGTTGGTATAACCAGATTATTTCATTAGATAAAGTTAACAGGAGGTAGACCCTTCACCCCTGACCCGTGATTTCTCCCAAAATAACTCACCCGTAAAGAGGAAGAAAATTAAAGGATAAACTCAATTAAGTATAGGTCAACAAAGGAAAATAACTCATCAAAATACGGCATCATCTGCACGAATCTCAGAACTCAGTTCAATACCAGAATACCAGAATCTCAGAACTCAGACAATTTCACAAGAAAAAGAGGAAGCAAAAACAAATTCTAAATTGAAGTCGAGATTCTTACACTCTATAGTAGCGGATTGGCTCGACGGAAGGGGAAGGGGAAGGGAATCTCGCTGTCGATGGAGAGGAGCGGTTCTCGTTGGAGAAGTGGGCGCCGAGAGTGGTTCAGTTCAATTGTCGAAGAAGAGACGCAATCCGCGGAACTGTTTAGCGAAGAAGAAGAGAGGGTCGCTGGAGAAGAGAGGCGAAGAGTTTTGGAGAAGGGATCTGTTCAATTGTCGAAGAAGAAGAGAGGCGAAGAAGGGATCTGATCTGTTTAGCTTCCGATCTAAATTAGATCTGTTCAATTGAAATTGAAGGGTAACATTGGAAATACTAAAATACGGTTTTTTATACGCTAATTTTCAGAATTATTTAAATCAAAAATCTGAATTTAGTGTATACTTGTGGCAAATAGCTTAATTTAATAACTTTGGAGTGGCAAATAACTAATTTTAAGTTTTAGGGTGGCAAATAACTAATTTTCAAGTTTTGGAGTGGCAAATAAAAAATTTTCACTTCTTTGTATCTGTAAAGATGTAATTGTTTTAAAGTTTACTTTAAATTTACATTAAGGCCCAATTGAAGGCAGATTTATAATAAAATGAACAAACATGTGTAGAAAATGTTCCAAATTCAGTCATATTTATAGTCAAGCCAAGTATTACCACATATACTGGTGTGTGCCAGTATCCGTTCAAGATAATACTGTTATGGTACAAACCAAATGGGAAATAATTTCTTTCTTCTTAGATCAAATTTACTGTTTATGACTTACTTTAGCTTGAATTATGTTGTCAGGGAAGTTTTTGAAAAAAAAAAAAAAGTCGCAGTGTCAAATATAAGTCCAACAACAGACCTGACTGGAATTGTATCAAAATTCACTGCACTTCCATAGAAGGACAAATTGATCACCATTTTTATCAAAGTCCAATAAGAACACCAAATTGTCTATTCTTTTTAATGGAATCCAACATGAACTCTTAAAGAGCCAATAACAACAAATCAAAACAAACTTAATTCACCTACTACAGAAACTAAGACAAAATTACCAAAGCAAGATGGCTTTATTTTGTTTAATTTATTACCAACTGGTACATATGTAACAGCAAGAGAAAAAATAAATAAATAACCAATAAATCACATTTCAAACATATATGAATAGAGAAGTAAATTTTGAGACATTCACATAATCATATAGTGATTTTGACTAAACAATGTTATTGTCATAAAAAAATAAAAAATAATAAATACAACACATCGATGATCATACAGTGCATAGCACCAATTAACATACCACTGTCCTACATCTTAAAAATAAATTAAAAGCAGAGGGTGACACTGAGGATTGGGAAATGAGAGGAAAAGAAAGGGAAGTAAAATTATTACGGAGAAGTTGGATCTGTCCGTTCATCTCAATTTTTGATGAGCGGTTGAGATTTGGAGGCAAGAAAAATTAAGGCAGTGAAACCCTATATATGTCAGATCAAACAACGCCATCAAAATTTAACAGTTCATAAAACGCTTCTTATTGTTATTATAGCACAATATACGCTATGTTTATCAAGAAAATTTGACGAGTATAACTTCAAAATTATCAAATTGGCTTCGAACGATAAATTTAAATCGTTGAATACGATCTACTTAACGAATGATGCGTGTAGATGCAAAATTTTAAAAAATTTCAACTTATTTAGTACGAAATTAAACAGTAAAATAATGATAAAAAAATGAAGCTTTATAAGTAATGTATTAATTTTTCATCATTTTTTGACAGTTTGATTTTATACTAAATAAATTAAAAAAAATCAAAATTTTACATCTAAACACATCACTCATGAAATAGATTGGTCTTTATGGTTTGAATTCATCGTTTGAAACCAATCCAATAAATTTTAGAGTTATGTTCACTCAGCTAGCTCTCTTGATAATTAAAACACACGCTAACTTTGTTCTTATAATTTTATATATAAATTAAAAAGCAACTTTTAAGTTAACGTTAAAACAATATTTTTTTGGTGATAACTGATAAGTGAACGATTTGAAGTCTGATTGAAACTTTTGTGTGGATATTCAAATTATAAAATATTGAATTCCCATCTTTATTTCAAAAAAGTTGCGTATACAATAACCAATTTAAAACTAATTTTTTTACGTCATCCTAAACCGATTTAATTATTTTTGTATTTGACGATGTAAACAATAACCCAATTTTTTATTTTAATCCTCAAGACCAAAATCAATTATGCAGTATAATTGGATTTTAGTTCTCTTATGAATGTATTTTTCTTTTAAAAGAATTTCTTAAGGTCTATTCAGCTGCTAGGCGAGAACAGAAATAAATTTGAATTCAGATCTAATTTAAATAATCAAAACACTGTACACGTAAAAAAAAAAACAAATTCATCCCAAGTCTTCAGAGTGAAATCTTTTTTCACCAAGCAAATATTGACAGCCGAACAGAGCTCAAAGCCATCACAAAAATGGATAAAAAATGCGTTCAATGCGTGGGTCCCAAGCGGAATGAGTGTCACGAGGTGATACTGACGCGTGGGGTCCAGCCAAGTTTGAATTTAGTCATGGCTCGAACCAATCGGGCAATTTAGCCAAGTCAATTGTTAATAACTTTTTCGTGTTGTGAGTCGTTAACTATATTTTTTTTCTAAATTTGATGTTTTGAATTGCACATGGACATAAAACGAGAAAAAAAAATTTCAGACAACGAGTATCACTCTTATAATAGGTACAAAGAGAAAATAAATGAAAAATAATTTCATCTTCCTCTTGTAACGAGCTAAGAAACAAGATAAATCAATATAAGTTGAACTAAGTCAAACTTGAACTTGCACTTTATAAACAAAATCAAAATCAAATGAATTAATTTATGACTTTTTTTTCTATTTTGAACAAGAGTTACAATTTTGTTTTGTCAGCTCTAGTCATACAACTGTTGTAGCAGAAGTTTGAATTTCTTTTAAATAAAAAAAGTCAATCTAAACAAAAAAGCACCTCTAAAGTGTTGGATTTCTGAAAAACACCTACACCAAAGCAGTACTATGAAGTCTATGATGGAGGGTGAAAAAATGCTATGAGACCCTCCAACAAACATTTGTTCAGCAAAATGTCTTTCACTCTCCACCGTAGCACTACTTTAGTGGAAGTGTTTTTCAGAAATCCAGCAACTTAATTGGTATGATTCTTTTGTTTAAATTGGCTTGTTTTTCTATTTTAAAAAAAAATCCAGAAGGTTTGAATCTGTTTTTTTATTAATTCATTTAATAGATCTACAAGATGCCATACATGAAAGGTTACAAAAAGTATAGAATAACAAACAATGCTATTCAGTAATGGATGGCATGAATAAAGCTGTTCATGGGAACCCCAAGTCCCAACAAAGGTTTATCAAACATTTAATAGCATGAATAGACATTTTTATAATAATTTAATAGCATATTCTTATTTTGTCATTTAGATATTTTAGTCGGAACCGAATCGTCTGCTCCCCTGAGGAAATTTCTACCCCCAGAGTCATTACAGAGTGGATTCTTATTTAATCCTAAACTAAAAATCATTTTAACCCTAAACCCTTTAATAGTAACCGGACTCACCCCGCAGTGACTCTGGGGGCAGGAATTTCCTGCACCCCAGGAGACGGGAGATCTGATTCCATTTTAGTCAAATAGAAATCGAGTGGCCCCCCCAAATTTGGTAGGGGTAAGTCATCAATTGGTTGTTCGTATTAAGTTTTCAAGAAACATATTAATGTTTTCAATTAACTAAGTGAAATAGACATTTATTATTTTATTTATTTATTATTTATTATTCGAATCATCTTAAAATATATATTTGACAATATCAAAATAAACAACTACCCAATAAATCTTTTATTTTGGAAAATTCACCAAATATAATTGATGATATTTGCGATTGACGACTTCGGAGAGAATATATAATATTTTAAATATTTTTTTCATTTTCTCTCGTAATATATTAACTTTATTAAAAAAAATGTGAGCTTAACTTAAATGATCATTAAATATACTTCCAATAATATATATGAACTATTATTCTTTATCTAATTGACTAGCCAAAAGTTTTTGTTTTTTAGTTCTGTATATGATTAAGTGGTTAATAATATTGCAAAATGATTTATGTATAATTTTAATTAAATTACACAATAATCGAATTTATATGAAAACCAAATTTCAATAATTGCCGAGGAATAAATCAAGTTGAGGAATATTTAAAATAATGTAAAATGAACTCTTGTAATGCTAACAAGTATATTTGATATATATTCAGATTTCTGATGATGTGATCTTTGTAAGCTCATTTCTTCTACCAATATATGATTTTGTTATATCTTACTGAAACAAAAGCATTATAACTCGCTGCTTGCTTTTCAAATTTTAAAACAAATTTATATATTAATATTGTTGAATAAATAATTAAGGTTGTGTTAATGATCAACACGCAAAGTGGAACAATTGTATGCTCATAAGACGGGGTGAAGATATTGACAAAGCTATTTTGACTTCACGCAACACTCCAATCATATACTTAATTACTTTATTTTGTCTTTATTAATTATGTTATGCGTGAAGCTAAAATAAATCTATCAATATATTTATCTCACAAAATGCTGAGAATTAATATATACTCAAGTATTTATGGATTAATTCTTTGCTCACAAGTCACAAGATGAGGTAAAGATATTAAAAGAATTATTCTCACTTCATGCAGCTCACTGATCATATACATTTTTTATTTTGTTACTATCGATCGCGCACTGCATGAATCCAAAGTAGCTCTTTTAATATATTTATGCCACCAATGTATACTCGAGCATTTATGGAACAATTATATGCTCACAAGAAGTAAAATGTTAGATTATTTTTGTGATTAATTTATAGAATATTTGCTGATGCGCGCCAGTGGGTATTCTTGTTAATAATTAGTGAGGCAATAAGCATATATTATTATGGGAGCATCATGTCATGAAGTGGGCCCTGCTTGTTTAATTGGTCCGGATCTCATAATGTATGTTATAATATGTATGTATTAGTGTCCATATCATTATCATGCTTTGAATTTTATCATGGGGAATTTCACTTGAGGAGGTTCCATATATATATAATATGTATGTACATCAGTGTCCACATCTTCTTCTTTTTTTCTTTTTATTTAAAAAAAACTTGGTAGTGACTGCTAAGGTTATATTAATAGATTTGCTTATTACATCAATTCCTAATTATTACATCAAGGCTAAATATGAGGAGGAATTGTATTTGTTATACTATCTGTCCCCCAAAAAGCCCCCCATAAATTTCTGTTACCCTTCCCACAAAACTGCAACCATAGCTTCGCCTCCTCTACTGCTGGATTTGCAACAAACCACAGCGATGGTTTCTTTTCACGAAAAATAACTTCATTGCGTTGTCGCCACAGTGACCACAATACTGACATGAAATAGGTGGCCCAAACCTGCCTAGTTTGCTTTGAATTTTATCATGGGGAATTTCACTTGAGGAGGGTTCCAATACTTAATGTCTTTCATATCTCATCATACATCATATTTTATATCTTCGTTTTCAAAGTTTAAATTGTCGATCCAAATCGTTCAACATAATATATATAGTAAAATATGGTTAGGGATGAAATTTTATAATTTTTGGAAACTTTTTACTATTTCTTAAGATGGGTAGAAAATCACTGTTTTTTGAACGGTTCAAAAATAGTGATTTTGTATCTATCTTAAAAAATTAGTAAACAATTTCTAAAAATTGTAAAATTTCATCTCCATGCATATTTTAGTATAAATATTATGTTGAACTGTTCGGATCGACAATTTGGAATTTAAAAACAAAGATATAAAATATGAGGTATGAAAAAGATGAGGCATTGGAACCCTCCTCATTTCACTTATACCCCTCAAAAACTTCAAAATTACATATTTATCCCTCTAAACTTCAAAATTATGTATTTCCCCTCTAAACTTCTAAAACTCACATATTTATCCATTTTATTGTCTTTTATATTAAAACTCATTTTAATTTTAAATTTATAAAATATCAATTTTACACTTTATTAAAAGCAAAAAAAAATTTGTAACTTGTTTAAGAAAAATGCCAGTCTTATATGTAATTGGTTTTTGAGGGCAAATGGTTTATTTTTGTACTTTTGACGTATACACAGTGTCATATATGTATAACCTTGTGTATGTATTAGGAGTAGAGAAATGAACCTTTCGCTCTCGGTAACCGACTAATTATAAGACCAACATTTTTCTTAAACATATTACATTTTTTTATGTTTTTTCATAAATGTTTAAATGTATATTTTATAAATTTTAAATATTTTTTTAATATAAAAGACAATAAAATAAGTAAATTATATGAAATTTGGAAATTTAGAGTGGGATACATAATTTCAAAGTTCAGTGAAGAAATACGTAATTTTTAAATTTTAGTCACATGCATGAAATTCCCCCTATTTATTAATTAGATCTTGCATTTATTAATTATCACCAGGATTAAATTAAGTTTATATATACACCAACACATGCATAGACATGTGTGAGGATCCGGAAATATATTATATTGATAATAAATATATTTTATAATAGTGATAGCATCTGATTAATGATTATAATATACGTATAAAAATATAAAAAGATCTCCGTATCACTTATATTGCATATCAAATATATTATAATTTTAAAAACTAATCAGTACTCATCCAACGAGTTAGTATAAAAATGGATCACTAATTAATCAGTTATTAAACAATTCTTATCAGTACTTGATTAGTTATTAAACAATCTTAAATTAAATCATTGAATTGCACAACTTAAAAAAAAAAATTCCTATATTTAGAATAAAAACCGAGAATGTTCAACCTGATTAAATACATATTAATAGATCAATGTAAAATGACAGGTAGAATAGAACCAACCTAGCTTGTCTAGTAACCAAGGCAATATTCTCTATGTGGAATGTCGCATGTTCGAAACTCGAATGAAGAATTTTTTTTGTAGATATCAAAGCAGTTGGATGACATAAAATGTATAATGTGTATGAAAGAGTAAAATTCTAAGCACTAAATTACAAACATAGATTTAGCATTTTATGAAATAGTTGAACTGTATAAAAAATTAAAAAAAGAAGAAGTAAATTTCAACATAAATAATTGTAAGTTGTCTGTGACATTAGTGAGGTATAATAGTCAGGTCCACCCTGTCATTGTTGTATATTGATTATCATGTTATTTATGACATTAATTAATCCCCACCTAGTGCTGCTAATGAGCTAGGTCGGCTCATGAGCCAATGAGTTGAACAATTCAATTTTTTGCAAGGTTCTAAATAGCGATTATAACGGCATAGCAGGGAGACAAAAAAAAACTATTGCGAATAACGTAGCTATAGCAGAAGCTATCATACATAGCAATTTTTCCTTTTCAAATTTTATATTTTATATTTATACTAATTATCAACATAATCAATATTGGAGAATTGAGGTAACAACTAATCTAAGTCTATACTTTTTATCAATTACGCAAATAATAAGGAAAAAAAATCTAAAAAGTTACATTATTTAATAGTTCATACTTCATAGTATTACATATTATAATAGACGAAGAGCAATTAATTTTATAGGTAAATGAAGTCAATATACATATTTAAACATTTTATATATAATAATAATAATCAAAATTAGCTTTTAATTGAAACGAACAATAATAATTTTACAAATGAATACTATACGAAGAGTAATCAAAATGAAGAATTAATATTTGAATATTTCTCGATATAGAACGAGAGAATAAATCACAAATAAAAATAAAGGCACATAGTTTGGTTTAGCATACTTATTGTAGAATACCATGTAGCATTAGAAATAAGAATAGAAGTACAGAAGCCCATATAAATTACAAAAAAAAGCTCATGTAGCATAGCGCGTCCCGCATAGCGGTAATAGCGGTCAGCTATTATAGCTGTAGCGATCGTAGCTAAGTTAGCTTATTTTTATCTGATAGCTTAGCGTTTATATATGATCCGGAAAAGCTATTTAAAACACTGATTTTTTGTAATGAATTGGACTCTAAATTGAAAAAAGTCCGAACTCAACTCGACTCAAATATTATGACTTAATCGAAACCGAAGCCGAGCTGAGCTGAGCCGACTGATCATGAGCCCATCTCGTTCCCTTTATATTCTTTGCAATATTGCTTGAATTAGCAATCAACAAGACAAATTGAAAAATATAAAAAGTTAGAAATAGACCCAAATTGAAGATGACCAGGGATTGATTTCGGACAGAAATTGACAGAATTAGACATTTTTTGAGGCCCTGAACTTCTAACTTTTTTCTGATCTACAACACCTGGAGGTGGCAAAGGCAAACCATAGACCTGCGTACCAACACCGGTACGCAATTCCTGACACGCTATCGCCTTGCCAAAATAGTAGCACCCAAAACCGAGCAATATTGCAAAGAATATAAAGGGAAGCGAGATGGCGAGTACAAATTCAATCTCTTGATTCTAGTTTTAGGTCCCTCGAATTTAAAAATGGAAATGACGTTATTTCAAAAATTATTATGTGTTCATTTCAGTTATAGTAATTATATGTTCAAGAAGTGTTCAATCTGAGTCTTCAAGGGACTTAAATATATGAGTAAAGCTAGGGTGTGACATGCTCACCAAGAAAGTTTGGTGAGCATAACTCCAAAAGTATATCGGATCAACGTCAAATGCCGAATCCAAACCGTTGAAATCCATGTGCTTCATGAGTGATGCATATACATGCAAAATTTTGAAAGTTTCGAGTTTATTTGCTATACGGTCAAGTGGTCAAAGAAATAATAAAAATTGAATATATAAAATAACTTATAATAAAATGTTCGTTTCTTTGACCACTTGACCGTGTAGCAAATAAACTCGAAACTTTCAAAATTTTGCATGTATATGCATCACTCATGAAGCACATGGATTTCAACGGTTTGGATTCGGCATTTGACGTTGATCCGATATACTTTTGGAGTTATGCTCACCAAACTTTCTTGGTGAGCATGTCACACCCTAGCTTTACTCTAAATATATTTATTGTTAACTCAAATATAGTATGAGCCGGGCTGAGTGGGCCAAGTCGAGCCAACTGTTTACATGAGCTGAGCCAAACCGAGTTTTTTTCTTTTAAAATCGAGCCAAACTAGAACCAAATCATTTTGCTTCTCTCATTGAGCTGAACCGAGTTTAAACCGAACCTTGATCATTAGCAACCCTAGCTATCCCCACCTGTTAGTTACTAGTACGATATATAGTAGCCATTGCTTTCTCGTGACCAATTTTGTGAGACCTTTGACAGCATTTCCTGCTCCTTAATGTGCAGCAACTTGTGGTAGCAACATATTTTAACTAACTAGGATCTTCTTTTTAAGATAAGATTTTAAATATAAGTAAACATATTTGAACTTAATATATATATATTGAACGCTTATTTCTTTCATCATTTAGTTACATTGCATATCAAGCATGTTTAGTACAATTTAAAAATTGGTAGTTGTCTCAAAATTTTATGGTTCATTTTTCTCATGAGTACTTAATTATTAGTGAGTTAATCTTAAATTGTATCATGTTGAATGTACAACTCATATGAAGATCTACATATCATTTTATTTTATGTTTATTTCTATTTGTCTACCGTTACGGGTGTTAAATTATAGAATAATTATTTGAATACCCGCACTACAGTACCCGCACTTAGAGGAATAATGTATTATGATCCCCACTAATTATATTGTGTCCACTAATTATTATTCTAAAAAGATATTATATAGTCTCAACTAATTATTATTCTAAAATCCCAGCAGCACTATTTCTTTATGGTCCCCACTAATTATATAGTTTCTCTTTTACAGTACCCGCACTCGTTCCTACATCAACCTTTCTCTAACAAAATTAGTTGACTTCATAGGAATAAATACTTCAATGTATAGATATAAATACTTTCAGTACTTAGATATTAATACTTTCATTGTCATATATAAAAAATACTTAGATATTTATACCTTCGTAGTTATAAATATTTAGAAGATAAGATATTAACACTTAAAAAGAAGATATTAATACTTTGATGCGTAACTTGTTATGATTATTCCTTTTCGAGTTCTCCAATCATTCCCGCGTCAGCATTCCTCTAATAAAAATAGTTGACCTCATACGTATAAATACTTTCAATACTTAGATATTAATACTTTCAGTGTCACATGTAAAAAATACTTGCAAGTATAGATATAAATACTTGTACGACGAGGTATAAATATTTTTGCAACGACGAGTCTGAAGGTATGTCATCATGGATCTCATTTGAAAGAAAAAATTGCGTAGGTATTAATAATTCAGAAAAAAAAATTAAAATTGTGGAGATTTTGCAGTCCCTACAAGAAATTATATTTCTGCATTTAATTTTCGGTGGTCCCCCTGCGGGTACAGTGCAGGTACAGTACTACGGGTACTACTATTATCTTCGCACTACAGTACCCGCATAATAAATAATTGTTCATCTCATAACTATAAATATTTCCGTACTTAGGTATAAATAATTAATTTTGTGCATAGGTATTAATACTTAAGGAAAAAATTGAATTGTAGAGTTTTTGCAATCCCCACGAAAAGTTATTTTTTCACATTTAATCTTCGGTGGTCCCCACTACGGATACTGTAGTGCGGGTACTGTTATCAGCTTCCTAAATTATATATAATATGCAATTGTCATTGTCAAAAAATTCTTTTCCTATAAAAATGGAGAAAGTTCAACCTAATTAAATACATATGATCAATAATAGATCATGTAAAATGACATGACAGGAAATAGAATAACTTGGTCTAGTCTAATAAGATAAGTCACTGTTGTGTATTAATTACCGAGATATACGTACGGTATGACCACTACTACATAATAGGCAATTATATACGGTTAAAAATGCTAATTGTACACAATTTTGCAACCGTGTACATTCTTAGCATGGATGAAACTATCAGTACATACACAATTCAAAACCATAGAACGTTTCTGAAAAAAGGCATATTTTTTTCGTAAAATATATTCATACACAGATTTTTTTTATTTTTTAAATAAAACCGTGTTGAAAATACATTTCAAACATGATTTTAATTGAAAAACCATGTATGATTCATATTTTGTTTTTAAAAAAATACATTATCATAGATCTGAATTCATATCAAAAACACTACATTTACCAATATAAAAAAAAAAAAAAAAACACTACATTACGATAAGCTATGAAAGTAAACACAATACATACCAAAAGCATAACATTTATCAATATAAACAACATTTACAATTACTAGTATCGTACCCGTGCGTTGCAACGGGACATTTTATAAGATAACAAAATAATATTCTCATACAATTTGACATATTTTCATAAAAAAAAATTGACCAATAAAAAGAATAATTATTCAACAATGAAGTTAAATTCCCTCAATCTAGACACCTTGTTTTATTGGACTTTTAATTTAACTTCATTTTTCTTAAATTTCAAAAATCAAATAAATAATTAAATAGAACTTTCTATAATATAAACAAAGCCAACAAATAAAGCATACAAATTCTCCACATTTTGAATGATATAAACCTAACAATATAACTTTAAAAAAGAAACCATACTTGCTCCTGCTGTGAGGCTTGCATCTCCATGTGCTTACACTACTTCTCATGTACATACTTTAAAAATCCAAATTCCGTGAAGTGCATTGACATCTGGGCTGTTATAAACTTTGCATTGGTGTTAAGCCAAAGTGTTAGATTGAATGAAATATTAATATTTGGCTACATGGTAGACTTGATACTAAAGTTTAAATCTGTGAAGTTTCATTCAAAACAAAGAACCAATTTGCTGTATTAAAATTGTGAAGTAGATAAGATGGTGAAAATTGTGCAAAAACAATGAACAAAGTTCTAAAGTAAAATAAATAAATAAATATGCATAAAATCATAAAAAATAGAATAATCATTTTAGTACCCACACCTCTGTCCCCGCACTGTACTCACATATTTTCCAACTCAGTTAACATTCTAATTTGACCATCCTAACTAACGACTTTCTAAAATAGACTCTCTCTCTCTCTCTCTTCTCCCACCTCCATTAGCAATACTTGATTGGATATATATCTACATTACTTATAACATATATTAATACTTTCCATCTGTAATATATAAAATGTTGAAATGATAAATAGTTTTCATTTTATTGTTCAATATCAGAATGGATATTGATCTAAATGTGTATTTTTTAGATGATTTATGTATACATGATAAATAATTTTCATTTTATGATAATTGTATAGTTATAAACACTTTTTGAGATTGTTGTAAGCACAGCGTAGTATAGATATAAATACTTTCAATACTTAGATATTAATACTTTCAGTCCCCACATGCAGTTATGGTTCCCCCATGCCATTTGAGTGGTTCCTAATGAGGGTACGACGTCAGAAATTTCAAAAAAAAAGTGCAGGTACGATTATTTTTAGTCATCACAAGTAATTATGGCAGTTTAGGTGCGGGTACGACGTCAGAAATTTCAAAAAAAGGTGCGGGTACAATTATTTAAAAATAATTAATTTATCGTTTACATTGTTTACTATATAGATATAAATACTTATGTTTTTTGGACTACATACTTCAAGATTTGACTATTAATATTAAAAAAAAAGTTACAGATCTGAAACGGTTGCGGTCCCCACAAGCAGTTATGGCAGTTTAAGTGTGAGTACTGTGCGGGTACGCAAGTGCGGATATTCATATCAGCTTCCTAAAAAATATGAAACATATAAGAAATTCACTTCAGAATATAGATGCATGAAATAAGTATCATGACATGTACAAAAAAACCTGGGAACTCATCAGAAAGGGATGAGCAAAAATCATCTCATACATGTCATATGTTGTCTTGAGTTTCCCCTGAATTAATTTGACTGGGGCCTTATATGGCGACACCACACCCATATTGATATTTTGTCCCATTTTGAAAGATTCTGTTACAAGTGACAAATTGACAATGATACAAGCACCTTAAATTTATAATGCTCATCTTTGAGAACTTAAAAAGCTCATCTACATATCTATTATTTTGAATTTTTATGCAATTATTCTCGTATAAAATACTGCACATCAATTGTCTATAGGTGACAAATTGGTAAAAGAAAGCAAGTCAGAGGACATGGCCACAACAGGAATTTGACACAAGTCAGGTGACTCCTTCATAATTAATTATGATGCCTTACAAAATAAGTTCCACAAGTACAAAATCAGAAGGTGAAAGTAACCAATGCATATAAAGGTAGGTTATTTTTGTTTGAAAAACTTAAATCGTATGACGGACACGGGTACAATTCGGTCCGGGTATCAACGGGTTTTTGCCCGAAAAATCAGGTCCGGTCCTTCTTATACTACAAATACATTTTATATATTAATCATTTTCATAATTTATGACTGAAAATTATAAACCTATTACACAATTGTTGGATGAATCATTTTGAGACGAAGTTTGAAAAATGGTCCTAGTACATATATTGTCATTAAAATTAAAAATGAGAATCCATGATACAAATCGGATAATTCTGATCAGGAGTCCAGAATAGTAACATGGTTCGTATGTGTTTTATACAAATTGATTCGCTTCAAATTTGCGGTGGATTAGTTCGATGTTCTCTCGGAACTATTTGATTCACACTTGATCCGTATAAAATTTGAAGTAACACAAACAGACATTGAAATGATGATGTGTGTGAATTTTGAATCTAATCCAACGATTTCGAGCGGACATTTTGTTCATATAAAATTTGAAAATTGTGTTGAACAAGGCTTTCCATACATTTTATATGGCAGAAATCTTATTCTTTTCATTTAAATTTTAATAAATATTGAAGTATCGTGTACGGATCTTAAAGCAGATCAACGAATTGAGAACTCATTGGACTCAAATTTGAGTCTGAGAGCACATCGGACCCAAATTATTCTCCTTGGAAAAAAATTGAAAGAAGTTCAAGGATTTGAGAAGCAACTCAACTACTCAAGTTCTTATCTCCGACTTGGCATTTAATTAATATCTATTATGTCGACATTATTATTCTCTTGGTCAACATCAAAATTACTCGCAACCGTACAAATTAACAATAATTTGGTTAACTGGAGATGATGACACTTGGCAGAGAAGATGACATGTTCAAATTATAAATTATTTAATGTAATGGTGATTAAAAAAATTGAGCAAAGCTAGAATATGATGTGCTCATCAAGAGAATTTGGTGAGCACAACTCTAAAAGTATATCGGATTGGTTTCAAACAACGAATTCAAACCGTTGAAATCTATATACTTCATGAGTGATACATGTACATGCAAAGTTTTAAAAGTTTCGAATTCATTTGCTACAATGTCAACAATGTCAGGCAGTCAAAGAAATTGATCTTTTATAAGTTATTTTATTTATATATTCATTTTTCACCATTTCTTTGACCGCTTGACCTTGTAGCAAATGAATTCAAAATTTTGCATGTACATGTATCACTCATGAAGTATATGGATTTCAACGGTTTAGATTTGTCGTTTGAAGCCAATCCGATATACTTTTGGAGTTGTACTCACCAAACCCTCTTGGTGAGCACATTACACCCTACCTTTGCTAAAAAAAATTAACGCTTCCAAGTTCATACTTCTTATTATTTCAATATCTTAGAATGGAGTTTGACTAGTATAACATTAGTGTTATTTTAGCCTATATAACATCAACTCCAAAATCTATCGAATCGACTTCAAATGATGAATCCAAACCATTCAAACCGATCTACTTCATTAGTTGTGCGTTTACATACAAAATTTATAACTTTTCGAACTTATTTAGTATCAAGTCAAGCGGTCAAATGTGTGAGTTTTTAAGTTAATTTTAATACATTCATTTTTCAACATTTTTACTGCTTAATTTGATACTAAAATAACTCGCAAATATAAAAAAATTGCGTGTAAACGCATCACTCATAAAATAAATCGGTTTGAATGGTTCGGATTAGTCGTTTGAAGTCTATTTAATCAATTTTGAAATTAGCGTCATATGACACCGATGTTATATTCGTCGGACTCCTTAAATTAAATGTCATGATTTCACCAATATACTGATATAGACCCAATCTGCGCACTATTTTTATTTGGTGCTCAGACCATATTTGCACATCAAAATATATACTTTTTTAATAGAACAAAATAGAAAAGGAAAGGATTTTTTTTTTTTTTGAGAAAACGGTAATAAAGTATGAATTTTGAAAGTTTAAGGTTGTAACTGAAACAATTTCGAGAGAAAATATTGATGAGGAAAAAAGAGTGACGTGTGGAATTTACCTAAACCACTAGAATGACATAATTAACTGACGTTTATAATCTATTTATATATATAAAAACATTATATTATTAAGCTGCCTTGTTCATGCCACTTTTTTTTTTTTTAATGAGAATCTCTGTTCATGCCACAATGCCTTGCTCATTTATTTTTTTCCAATTTGACAACTCTTAAATATATTATAATGTTTATCTCATTATTTAAAGGAACATAGATTTCATGCTCCTGATTTGCCAAATCTTTTTTAATAAAAAATACATGTAACTTCTTGATATAGTTTATTAATTTAAAAAATATATATATACATCTTTTTTTAACATGTTTGCAATTAAATTATTTGAGGTCCAATTTCTAAAATTCCATATAAATCTAATAAAAAAAAAGACATGTCACCTCCCACTGACGTTGCGCCTATTCCCAATTCCTCTCACCTTTCTTTAATTCCTCCCAAGTGATGTAAAACAAACCGAACTTTTCTATAAATTTTCAATTTATTTAGTTAACTGATGAAATATTAAATTATAGCGTAATGAAATAAGTGGGTTTACCCCCATTTTCTAAAAAAAAAAAAAAATTCAAGCGTAAATGTTTATTTGTTCTTATCTTTATTAATTTGTAAATCTCTAAAGATTTGAATCAAATTAGAGAAACACCAAGAATATACCAAAATAGGTGATGCAACTGATCACCCAATCTCATGAATTGTTTTATGTAAAAAATTAAGTTCAATTCACCATGTTTATTTTTAAAGCAACTGAACCAAATCTTTGAACTTCCAATACAATGACATTCATTTCTTCTAGACATCTTTGAGTCTAAGAAAAATAAATTGATATGTATAGCAGTGTAGGATGTGTACTTTTCATTAATTCTTACCAGAGAACATTTGTTTTGCATGGTTATGGAGCTGTATTACAGACAACAATGCAAGTTGGATGATATCAGAGATAGGGGAATTTGATGTATACCCCTCAAAAACATCAAATTTACGTATTAGTTCATTATATCATATTTACCCTTCTAATTTAAAAAACTTACAAAATTACTAATTTCGTATTAGTTCATTATATCATATTTACCCTTCTAAATTTAAAAAACTTACAAAATTACCAATTTATTGTATTTATTTATTAAAAACACATTTCAAATTTATAAAGCATCCATTTTACGCGTTATTAAATAAATAAAACAATATGCATGTTTATGAAAAATATCAATCTTCTAATTGGTCGTTTTTTAAGGGTGAATGGGTTATTTCTCTACTTTCGATGCATACACGGTGACATTTAGGTATATGCTTGTATAAGCGTCAGAAGTAGGAAATGACTCATTTACCCTTAGAAACAGACCAATTAGAAGACTCATATTTTTCTTTAAAATAAATGGTAAAATGGGTATATTTTATAAATTAAAAATGTGTTTCAATAGAAAAGCAATAAAATGGAAAAATTTGTGAGTTTTTGAATTATAGAAGGGTAAATATAATATGAGATGAGCTACGGTAAGTTGCGAAGTAAAGCGACTATTTTACTTTACACAATATCTTAATTTTCAAAGTTCAAATAGCCGATTCGAATCTTCCAAAATGATCTTCATAATAAAATATGCTTGGAAACTAAATTTTACATTTTTTGAAATTTTTTTACTATTTATTAAGCCATTTTGAAATCTGAAAATCCGGGTGAACATTAAATATTTCTGGACCACCGGATCAGCAATTTTCAAAATAGCTTAATAAATAGTAAAAAAATTTCAAAAAATTATAAAATTTAGTCTCCAAGCACATTTCAATATGGAGATAATGTTGAGCGATTCGAATCAACGTTTTAAATTTTAAAATTGCAAAATATGAGTGTGAAATAAAATAGTCGCTTTACGTCGCAATTCACCATAACCCACCTCATATAATATTATGAACTTTGGACGTAATTTTGAAGTTTTGAAAACCTACGCATGAAATCATCCCAAAAAAGATGCAAGCAAAATCGCTTTACTTTCCAAATTAAAGTTCACCACTAAATATATGTGCAATACTGGGAAGTGGGAAGTGGGAAGAGAAAGGACAGAGGAAAGGACAAAACAAAGGAAAGGAACTCGGAAGGTTTCTGATCCCCTAAAGTAACTCAAAATTTGAGTTTGGATTCTGACCATCCAATCATAAAACATACCAATTTGGTCCAATATGGAAGAATTTATGGGCACAGTGACAAATGAATTATTCGGATTCGGTTCGGTGAGGTCAAAAATTTATGATTGATAAATAATTCAGGTATAATTTGGGAATGATTCGGAATTATCCGGATCAAAAATCTCAATCTGGCAAGAGAGCACAAAAAAAAAAAAATTTGTTCTAGGAAAAATTCAGAAAAAATTGCAAATAATTCGTAAAATTAGGGAAATTTTCGTAAAATTCGAGAATTATTCGGAGTTAATTCGGTTAAAATTCGGTCAACCGAATAATTCGGCATTCGGTTCGGCATCACCCAAAAAATAAATTATTCGAATATAATTCGGATATAATTCGCGAATCTTGTAACTATGTTTACGGGACAGTTTAGATTCAAAATTACCTTAGGGCATTCGAATTAGAATTTATGGGACAGTTTAGCCGGCCCTAGCTAACACCACTCATTAATCCAATCATACTATATTGATATAAGTTATATAACTACAAAATATCATAGGTCAAACAAGCATTAATTCTCTAATCTCTTGTAATAATATAATCCCCAAAAGTAGGGGCCGGTACAAGTGGCAAAGAAGAATGGCAAGATATGTGCCGCCTTACTATTATACGTGCAAACGTAGAACTAGTGAATTTTTTAAAAGATATAACATTCTTAACTTTTAAAATAAATAGTTAAGACTTCACGTGTGCTAGAAAATTTAGCGTCAAACAAAGCTACATGCTATGGGTCATATATATAGTTGTCTATTTATATATATCCTTATCTTATCTTTTACGTTTGAGAAATTGTTTTTATCATAGACTAATATCAAAACGTTTTTTTCGTAATTTTAGTGCAATCAATTAGTTTTTCGATTTTCAAAGTCCAAACAACCGATCCAAACCCTTAGATGTGATCTCTGCATTAAAATGTGTTTGAAGACCAAATTTTTTATTTTTTTTAATTATTTTACATTTATTAAGTCAGTTTTAAAATCGCTGATTTCAACAAACAGTGAAAAACTTCTGGAGCATTGAAAAAAAATAATTTTAAAATTGGCTTAATAAATAGTAAAAAAAATTCAAAAAAAATATAAAATTTGGTCTCCAAGAACATTTTAATATGGTTTGAATATTGAACAGTTTTAATCGACTATTTGGATTTTGAAAATGTAAAAACCAAAACGTTTGTTCCAGAATCCAAGAACAAACGTTTTGATATTAACCATTCTCTCTCTCTCTCTCTCTATATATATATATATATATATATATATATATAGAGAGAGAGAGAGAGAGAGAGAGAAAGAGAGGGGTTGGCTAATATCAAAACATTTGTTCCAGAGTCATGGTGCAACCAATTATTTTTTCAATTTTCAAAGTTCAAATAATCGATCCAAATCGTTAGATGTGATATCTATATTAAAATATGTTTGGAGATCAAATTTTAAATTTTGAAATTTTTTTACTATTTATTGAGCCAAATTTTAAATCGTTGATTTTAATAAATAGTGAAAAATTTATGGATCATTGAAAACAACAATTTTGAAACTGACTTAATAAATAGTGAAAAAGTTTCGAAAAATATAAAATTTTGGTCTCAAAGCACATTTTATTATAGATTGAATGTTGAACGGCTTGGATCGGATTTGAATCGATTATTTTGACTTTGAAAATGTAAAAACCGAAGTGTTTCTTCTACGGCCTAGGAAAAAAAATTTCTCATCCATCAGATCAGCAACTTTCAAAATTGCTTAATAAATAGTAAAAAAATTCCAAAAAATGTAAAATTTGGTCTCCAAGCACATTTCAATATGGAGAACAAGATGAACGGTTCGGATCGGTCGTTTGGACTTTAAAATCACAAAATATGAGCGTGAAGTAGAAACGCGCTTTACTTTGCAACTCACCGTAGCCCATCTCATATATATATATATAGAGTAAGGCTACCATACATTACAATGCATAGGCATTTTTGTGCATTGGACTACAAATCACCGGATTCAAAGTCCAAATGACCGATCCAAACCGTTCATCTTGTTATTTATATTAATGTGTGTTTGGAGACCAAATTTTACATTTTTTTGAGAATTTTTTTACTATTTTTTTAGATTTATTGAAAATAGTTGTTTTTCAAACAAATCTAGACCATAAAAAACAGAGATTTTCAATAAATCCAAAAAATAGTAAAAAATTTCCAAACAGTGATTTTCAATATATATATATATATATATATATATATATATATATAGGGTAAGGCTAAGGTGCTATGGGTTGCATAGCGACCTACGGTGCTACAGCTCAATATTCGAGTTTTCAAAATCCAAACGGTCAATCTGAATCGTTCATCTTGTTCTCCATGTTAATATGTGTTTGGAGACCAAATTTTACATTTTTTGGAAATTTTTTATTATTTTTTTAGATAGGTAGAAAATCAGTTGATCTTAATGTGTGTTTGGAGACCAAGTTTTACATTTTTTGAGAATTTTTTACTATTTTTTTAGATTTATTGAAAATAGTTGTTTTTCATACCAATGTAGACCATAAAAAACAGCGATTTTCAATAAATTCAAAAAATAGTAAAAATTTTCCAAACAGTGATTTTCAATATATATATATATATAGAGAGAGAGAGAGAGAGAGAGAGTAGAACTATGGTGCTCTTAAGCTCACCAAAGTTTTGGTGAGCTTAACTCTAAAACTTATCAAATCGATTTCAAATGACGAATCTGAACAGTTGAAACCCGCCTACCTTACGTGTGATGCATCTACATGTGAAATTTTTAAACATTCAAATTAATTTAGTATAAAGTCAAGCGGTCAAAAAACGTTCAAAAATGAATGCACTAAAATTAATTTATTAACCTTCTAATTTTGACCGCTTGATTTTATACTAAATTAATTCGAATGTTTAAAAATTTCATATGTAGATGCATCGCACGTAAGGTAGGCGGATTTCAACGATTCAGATTCGTCATTTGAAATAATTTTATGAGTTTTAGAGTTAAGCTCACCAAAACTTTGGTGAGCTTAAGAGCACCGTAGCTCTACTCTATATATATATATACCCTATATATATATATATATATATATATATATATATGGATAAGGCTAAGGTGTTATGGGTTGCATAGCGACCTACGGTGCTACGGCTCAATATTCGAGTTTTCAAAATCCAAACGGTCGATCCGAACCGTTCATCTTGTTCTCCATATTAATATGTGTTTGGAGACCAAATTTTTGCATTTTTTGGAAAAATTTTACTATTTTTTTAGATAGGTAGAAAATCAAATATCTGAATGGTGCAAAATTTTTTAGATCAACTGATTTTCTACCTATCTAAAAAAATAGTAAAATATTTCCAAAAAAATGTAAAATTTGGTCTCCAAACACATATTAACATGAAGAATAAGATGAACGGTTCGGATCGACCGTTAGGATTTTGAAAACTCGAATATTGAGCCGTAGCACCATAGCCCTCTATGCTATCCATAGCACCCAAGCCTTACTATATATATATATATATATATATATATGGCTAAGGTGCTATGGGTTGCATAGCGACCTACGGTGCTACGGCTCAATATTCGAGTTTTAAGAATCCAAACGGTTGATCTGAACCGTTCATCTTGTTCTCCATATTAATATGTGTTTGGAGACCAAATTTTACATTTTTTGGAAATTTTTTACTATTTTTTTAGATAGGTAGAAAATCAGTTGATCTAAAAAATTCTGCACCATTCAGATATTTGATTTTCTACCTATCTAAAAAAATAGTAAAAAATTTCCAAAAAATGCAAAAATTTGGTCTCCAAACACATATTAATATGGAGAACAAGATGAACGGTTCGGATCGACCGTTTGGATTTTGAAAACTCGAATATTGAGCCGTAGCACCGTAGGTCGCTATGTGTCACACCCCGGAACAGGGGGTCGCGCAGTTTTCGCCAGTGTTTTAAAATGCGGTTTTATTCATGTAGATTTATTGTTATGTTTATGTGTGTGGGCCTGTTCCTAGGAGTATGCGGGGGGTGGCAGGGGGGCGGCAGCCGGAAAATTTTATTTCGGAGAGGTCAAATTTCATGAGAATCCTTTAACCGACGGCCCAGATTAGTCAAGTTTACCGATCAAGATGGACGGTCCAGATTAGTCCTTTTTCACATAAATTTTAATTAAAATACAATCATACTATCATAGGATTTGATTTAAAACAAGTTTGGTTCAAATCCGATTTAATTTGGCTAAGTTATACCCAAAACAGCATTTTTCAGAATCCCCATTGCGGCCCGCAATAGGGCTGTTGCGGCCCGCAACAAGTTCCAAAATTTCCAGCCTCTGCAAATCGTCTCTGCCTCCATTCATTGCGGCCCGCAATGAATGTATTGCGGCCCGCAATGACCTGGTTGGTCTCTGCCTCCATTCATTGCGGCCCGCAATGAATGTATTGCGGCCCGCAATGACCTGGTTGGATTTTAATCTGCGAAATTCCCTCTGTCTACTCTCATTGCGGCCCGCAATAGGGTTATTGCGGCCCGCAATAAGAGTACAGTTTTTCATTCCTTTTCCCATTTTCGTGCTATTTCACCCTGTTTTCAAACCCGATCAAATCCCCGTATAATTAAACAATTATTCCCCATTCACTAGAAATTTTAATGACATTTAATATGCAATTTCAACATTTAAGTCATAACAACAATTTAAAACGTACCGTTAGGATTTTATAACATAATACGGTTCGATAATAACCTATACATCAAAATAACCGACTACGGGTTCAACTACACATTCAAAATGGCATAAAAGGGTTTGGCATAACCTATTAGCTCGGCCTAAACTCACGCGTCGAGCCCGAGTCCCACTTCACTCGCGTTTACCTGCACATTTCAATTCAAAGGGAAAAATTCCCCGAGGGGAGGGGGTGAGAAAAACCTGTCATCCGTTTTCTCAGTGCGGAATTTATAGGGCTACTGGATTTGTGAGAAATCCATCACCAGAACTAAATACAATAGCAAAAGGGTATCTATTTATTTATTCACCAATAATAATAAATGCACATGTACCGGGAATAGATTCAAACGGATTTCAATTCACATCTCATCAACATCAATCAACGAATTTCCAGAAAGATTTGGTTTCACAGATATAATATATATAAGTCTGGTTATGAGGTACAGATATCAACTATCGATCACCTCCGGCTTAACAGTTCTATTTTCTGGTTTCAAGTCATACAATTTCATCAATTCATCACTTAAAATATACACGGGCATATTCCGCGAATATGCAACAGAATATCACTTTTCTCAAAAAGAAATCACTGACACTTTCACTGAATCACTGAACCACAGTTCTACCTAAAATTACACTGCACTTCCCTTACCCAACCGGTACTGGGTTCACTAGGGCCATTCTCCAGATGCGCATAAGGGTCCTGGATGAAAGTCTAGTAGCTAGCTAGACTTTCCACTATGATACACTGTTCACTTCACACAATCAATCCAAGTCATACTGTGGTTCCACTCACTTATTCAAAACGACAGATCAACAATCGATAAACCGTACCAACATGAGAATCATAACAGTTATACAATTCAATTACACTAATATCACAATTAATGCAATGCGGCAACAAATGCTTTCAATCAGAGATTCAACATGCTATGCACAGTTTATTTAAATCAAGCAATCAACATAAATATAATAATATGCACCGTTATTTAGTTCTACGAATAAACCCCAAAACAGATCCCGTGAACCCCCGCACCTGGTTACGTAGGGCACGTAGAGGGTCCGCGATCTCGCGACTCGGTAAGCTCGTCAATCCCGCTAGCCGTGCTCGTTAGGATCTATACATAGGTCAATTTATTAAATTTTGGCACTTTTACAATTTAAACCCTAATCAATTTTTGGGAAAATTCATAAATTGGAAATTTGGTTGCACTTTGGAACACGGAATCAATCAATTTACACTATAGAAACAACAAAGGCACGGAATAATCAGTTTGGTACGATTCTACGGGTTTTCACTGAAACCCTAAAAACACGGAATCAAGAAATGAGAGAGAAATAGAAAGGGGAATTACCAATGGAACGGATGGATGTGCGAGGTTTGAGCTCCTCTTCCTAAATCTCCGTTTTCGGGCAATACGGTCACCGGGGGAGGTTTTAGGGTTGTCTCTCTCTCACTCTCTCGTTGTCTTTCTCTCTTGGCGGAAACAAAAGAAAAGAGAGAAGAGATGGGGGCGCAGGAAAGGAAAGGAAGGAGGGAAAGAGGAAAGAATGACAAGGGCCCCCACTTGTAAGTGGTCTTTTTGCAAAATAAACCCTCCACTTGTTCGATATTGATTAAATGATTTATATAACACCTATTGCTCCTCTTTCTTAACACAATTAATCGTATAATTATTGTTCACCATCCACGTCACTAATTTCGTATATACGTATATATATATATTATTCAATTTAACCACTTATTATTTTAATTAAATCTGAATTTTAAAGTTCACAGTGTTACACTATGCAACCCATAGCACCTTAGCCTTACCCATATATATATATGGGTAAGAGATAGGCTAATATACAATCGATTATTCCCGTACAACCAAGTCATTTTTCAATTTTTAAAGTCCAAATGATCGATCCAAATCGTTCATCTTGTTCTCCATATTAATATGTGCTTGGAGACCAAATTTTACATTTTTTTGAATTTTTTTACTATTTATTAAGCCACTTTGAAAATCGCTGATCCAACGGTAGCTTCTGGTTTTACTGTTTTGTTAAGCCACCGTTGGATCAACGGTTTTCAAAGTGGCTTAATAAATAGTAAAAAAATTCAGAAAAATGTAAAATTTGGTCTGCAAACACATATTAATATGGAGAACAAGATGAACGATTTGGATCGATTATTTGGACTTTAAAAATCAGAAAATGACTTGGTTGTACGGGACCTCAGAAACAATCGATTGTATATTAGCCTACCTCTCTATATATATATATACATATATATATATGCATATATATGAGTAATGCTACGCTACTTCGCGAATTAAAAGTGTTGTTTTAATTCGCGCTCATATCTCTAGTTTTGAAGGCCAAATAGCCGATCCAAACCGTTAGATGTTTAATCTATATTAAAATGTGCTTGGAGACCAAATTTTACATTTTTTGGAATTTTTTTACTATTTATTAAGATGGTTTGAAAATTGCTGTTTTTATTAAAATTTTGCACCATTAAAAAACAGCGATTTTCAAACCATCTTAATAAATAGTAAAAAAATTTTAAAAAATGTAAAATTTGGTCTCTAAGCACATTTTAATATAGATTAAACATCTAACGGTTTGGATCGGCTATTTGGACTTCGAAACTAGAGATATGAGCGCGAATTAAAACAACCTGTTTAATTCGCGAAGTAGCGTAGCCTTACTCATATATACATATATATATACATATATATAGAGATGGGCTATGGTGCATTGCAATGCATAGGTCATGGTGTGCATTGGACCATAAATCACCGATTCAAAGTCCAAATGACCAATCCAAACCGTTCATCTTGTTCTCCATATTAATATGTGCTTGGAGACCAAATTTTACATTTTTTGGATTTTTTTTACTATTTATTAAGCCACTTTGAAAATCGCTGATCCAACGGTGACTGTTTGGAACAGTAAAATCAGAAGCCACCGTTGGATCAGCGATTTTCAAAGTGGCTTAATAAATAGTAAAAAAATTCCAAAAAATGTAAAATTTGATCTCCAAGCACATATTAATATGGAGAACAAGATGAACGGCTTGGATCGGTCATTTGGACTTTGAATTGGTGATTTATAGTCCAATGCACACCATGGCCTATGCATTGCAATGCACCATAGCCCATCTCCATATATATATTATCTATATTCTGATCATTTATGGATAACTTTCAAAATCTTAATTCCAAGTTTGTTGTTTGGTTGCAAATTAATTAAATTAGTGTCCGGACTATTAATTGTACAATAATATGGCTTTGTCAAAAGCATTTATTTTTATTTGGATGCATTTAATTAATTTTCATAAAAAAAATCTTACTTTATTGAATATATGTCATCATTCTTGGATAGACGTATTAAAACATATTAATTTATAACAAAACATGCGCATTTAATGCTTTATAAATAAAAAAAATACTTTAGTACTTAATTTGTAGTTGGATGCAAAAGTTAGTTATCCAGACAATCATGAATAGCACAATTTATGATATATGAAATGGATTTGTCAAAAGGCATTAGTTTTGATTACTAGCTAGAATTAAAGTTACCGATTTGATCTATCATTAAAATGTATTCTAAACTTATCATATTTTGTTGGAAGAGATTTAATAAGTTTCTAATCAAAATTATTTGTTTATTAAATATATGTCTTCATTATATACTGAATAGACGTATTAAAATATAAGCAAAATATGGATAATATTTGAAAATTTTAAAGGCTTTGTAATATCTTTTAAACTTGTCAGAATGTGGCATCTGCACCTAATTAAAGAATTATATGGGACACAGAAGATCAAATGGAGAACCAGATATGCTATATATATATAACAGCTACATTACCTGAAGTCTATAACAAATTTGAAGTAGAAGCTAGTATCAGAAAAATGGAGGTCACTAGAGATGAGAGAGACAGTGACAGAGTTAGCAGCAAAAGAGTTGCTGCCATAGATGGATTAAAAGAGGCCTCATTTCCTGTAGATGCTGATAACAAGTGCAAATCAGATGAACAACTCAAGGTCTCATTGTTTCTTTCTTTTCTTGGTTTGTTTCTTATCTTTGTTTATTTACAAGCACTTAATGGAACAGTTGAGACACAATAATGCAGTCTCGATTTAAGTAAAGAAAATAATGTGGCACAGTAGGATGTAATCCATTTTAAATGTACGATATATTAGCGAGGTTAAATCGAACATGAAATTTAACGCGTCATAATAATTGATCAGGCACCGAGATGGAAGCGATTCTTAGCACATGTCGGGCCTGGTTTCCTAGTCTCGTTGGCATATCTTGACCCTGGCAATTGTAAGTTTTTTCTCTTTGCTCTGATCAATTTCAGAATTCAGATGCATTTTGTTATTATAAAGGAACTTTTTGTGTATATTAAATCATGATTTGAATTACTGTAACAGTGGAAACTGACCTCCAAGCTGGCGCTAATCACAAGTATGAGGTGAAATTATTTTCATTACCCGATTCTCTTTTCGTTCAATCATTCATTATTCCAAGTCATAAAAACAAACTAAAGTGTACTTATGCTATATGTTCATTCCTTTCTTGTGAAAAATTTCAGCTCCTGTGGGTCATTTTGATCGGTTTAATTTTTGCACTGATCATTCAATCATTAGCTGCTAATCTCGGCGTCGTGACAGGTACTGATACTTCACAGAAAAAAAATCTCGGTTTTATATTTATTCATGATTTAAATGTACCAGTTTGGTACAATTGTTACAGGGAGGCATCTAGCCGAGATATGCAAGAGCGAATACCCGATATTCATCAGATACTGTCTCTGGCTGCTTGCTGAGGTAGCAGTTATTGCAGCAGATATACCAGAAGGTTTTTTTCTTCATTATCAATTATATATTAATTCTGATTGATTGATTGATTGAATGAATGCATGAAGAGATTAAATGGTGAACGCATCTTATCTTCTTCTTAGACTCTTTAGTAAATGAATTTCTTTTTTTTTATGGTGCAGTGATAGGGACAGCGTTTGCACTAAACATATTATTTCATATACCCATTTGGGTTGGCGTTCTCATCACCGGTTCAAGTACTCTGCTACTTTTGGGCGTACAAAGATATGGGGTAAGTTCTTTGGTAAAGATGTTAACAGCGTAGTTTGGCTTCATGCAGCGCATGAATTATAGAATCAAAACAGTACTGCATACGGTTTGTGCGCTGCATGAAGTAAAAGCTAATCTGTTAGAATCTTTACTAAGTTGTTAGAGCCTCTCTGTTTTTGTTTTTTCTCTCACCTGAATTGGGCCCAGGATAAACCATTCGGCTCAGAATGTATGGTTCAGCCCAGCCCAATTTGGAAGCTTATTTTTGTTTATTAGAGCATCTCCAATCCAGCAATTGAAATTAATTGCTAAATTAACAATTATAGAAATTTTAAAAATTAAGCAATCCACTCTTACATTGGTGCAATCAATCAAACAATTGAGAATTAAACATTTGGCCAACTCATCTTTAGAAAAAGATTTCTTATTAAGCAATTTTTTCCAACAATTGCTAAATAAGCAATAGCCATACAACCCAGCAATTAAAAAATTAATTGACACATCAGCATAAGCAATCACTGTTGAAGATGCTCTTAGAGTCGATGACAGCAGGATTATAGAATCAAAATACATAATGTGTTATTTTCATTAAAAAATATTTTGAATTATTTGAAACCGCAGAGTAAATGATAACAAAGTAAAGGAATAGTGGTGATCACAATCACAATCCTTTTCGTTCTGGTGTTTGGTCTGATATCCTTTTTTTTAATTGTTGCACTTTTGTATTCTATTGTGCACATAAGGTGTTCGACGAAATGTCCAAGTAAAATAGTTACTGTTTCATTGGTGTTATAACATTATAAAATGTGAGCCCAAGTAGTTACTGGCACCATGAGAATGTGGCGAACCATCGATCCCCATTTCCATGATCTAATTAAAGTTAATTGATTTGTGATTTTGAATTTGACATGTGATACTCTTTATACTCAAAACCACCTCAACCTTTTGTTAATTTTATTAGGTGAGAAAGCTGGAGTTCATAATATCGATGCTAGTTTTCGTCATGGCAGCATGTTTCTTTGGAGAGATGGGTTACGTTAAGCCCCCGGCTGGTGAGGTCATCAAGGGATTGTTTGTGCCCAAGCTCAATGGCGATGGTGCAACGGCTGATGCAATTGCCTTGCTTGGTGCTCTTGTCATGCCGTAAGCTTTAACACATTGTTCTCATTGCAAGAATGAATTCTTTTAAAAAAAAGTTAAACATATTAAGTGAGGCTACGATTTGCATAGCGTGGATTGGTATTTACTATGGATCAATGAATGAGTACAACTAGGGTGTTCTTAAGCTCACCAAGTCTTTTGGTGAACTCAAGTCTAAAATCTATTGAATCGGCTTCAAATGATGAATCCGAACCGTTGAAATCCGCCTACCTTACGAGTGATGTATCTATATATGAAAATTTTAAACATTCGAATTAATTTAGTATAAAGTCAAGCGTTCAAAATTATAAGGTTAATAAATTAATTTTAATGCATTCATTTTTGAACCTTTTTTTACCACTTGACTCTATGCAAAATTAATTTTAAAATTATTTTTTTTTACATGTAGACGCATTACTCATAAGATAGGCAGATTTCAATGGTTTAGATTCGCTGTTTAAAACCGATTTGATGAGTTTTAGACTTGAGTTCATTAAGAGACTTGGTAAACTTAAGAACACCCTAGTTCTACTCTCAATAAATATGTTTTCAAAACCCAAACAGTCAATCTGAACCATTCAACATGATCTCCATATGAAAATTTATCAAATTTTAAATCTTTTATATTATTTTATTAATTTTTTACAACGGTTCAGATTGACTATTATTTATCTATAGTACGGACAATCCGCTATACGCCTTAAGCTTTAACACGTAATTGTCATTGCAAGAATTAATTCTGTTAAAAAAAATTAATAAAATATATCTGTTAGTTTTCATCAGATTTTGTGTAAATAAAGAAAATTGGGTATTTGTGCAGACACAATTTGTTCCTGCATTCAGCTCTGGTGCTGTCAAGGAAAACCCCGGCATCTGTCAAAGGAATTAATGTAAGCTTAGAATTACAGTAAGACTAATTCGAATAACTTCTAACAATAAAAGAGGGGAAATTTCATGTATACCCCTCAAAAACCTCAACATTAGGTATTTTGATATTTCCCCCCTTTAAAATTCATAATATCATATTTACCCTTCTGAATTTAAAAAACTCACAAATTTAGTCTTTTCTATTAATACTCATTTTAAAATTTATAAAAGTAACTAGGTAGCAGGTCAAGCTGGAAATACCCATTTTACCCTTTGTTAAAAAATAAAAATATATACTATGTATAAGGAAAATGTTCAGTCTTTTATTATGAATTATAGAGGGGAAAATATGTAATTTCGAATTGTCTCAGGAATATACAAAAAAATCACCCTAAAAATGTTCAATCTTTTATTTGGTCGGTTTCTGAGGGCAAATAGTTTGTTTCTCTACTCGTGATGCATACACAGTGCCATGAAGACATACGTTTGTACGTGCATCACAAATAGAAAATGAACCATTTGTCCTCACAATCAGTCAATATGAAGATCAAACATGTCTCATAAACATGCTACATATTTTTATTTTTATAATAACAGGTAAAATAGATATTTTATAAATCTAAAATGAGTTTTAATGATAAGTTTGTGAGTTCTTTAAATTTAGAAAGGTAAATATGATATTATGAATTATAGAGGGGAAAATATGTAATTTCGAATTGTCTCACGAATATACAAAAAAATCACCCTAAAAACAGCTTTTTTCTCGATAAAATTGCATAAATTGGATTTTTATGTAAATTACCCACAATTATTTATTAATAATAATTTTTTGTACTGTTTTTATCTCAGGATGCTTGTAGGTTCTTTCTTATTGAGAGCGGCTTTGCATTGTTTATTGCACTGCTAATTAATATTGCAGTGGTATCAGTCTCTGGTACAGTATGTAAGGCTCGTGATCTTTCTGCGGACGATGCGGAGAAATGTAGCGACCTCACACTTAATTCTGCTTCTTTCTTGCTTAAGGTAATTAGATCTATTTTATAATATCTCTTGGTTAAATTTTTATCACTGATCATTAATATATTTTTTTTTTGTGATAAATTGTTTACCAAAGATGAGTGAGGCTATAGTACTATGCATAGCGCGGTTTAGTCTGTAATATAGATCAATATTCTGTTTTGAAAGTCCAAATGAAAATGTACTTGTAGATTAAATTTTACATTTTTTACAAATTTTTTAGTATTTTTTTAGATAGGTAGAAAATTGAAAATCACTTGATCCATCTCAAAATTCTAAACCATTCAAAAGTGGTGACTTTCTACCTATCTAAAAAAATACTAAAAAACTTCTTAAAAATGTAAACCTTGATCTTCAAGTACATTTTCATATGGAGAAAATGTTGAATGGTTCAGATTGACTATCAGCAGTATGCATAGTACCATAATCTCACTCACCAAAGATTATATAATTGCATTTAGGTTTAATAATTATTTTTGGTAATGCTTGTTTCATATAATGTAGGTCTAAGTTGAAAATCATTTTTTTTATGTTAATTTCAGAATGTTCTCGGTAAATCAGGCTCAATTGTCTATGCAATTGCATTGCTAGCATCTGGCCAGAGCTCAACCATCACTGGTACATATGCAGGCCAGTATGTCATGCAGGTAAACTTATCTACTCAACACAACTCGATCATTTTTTTTTTACAAATAATTATTTTTACATGTTGAGGAAATTGGTGAAATTGCTGATGATAGATGATTTTAAACAGGGATTTTTGAACATAAAGATGAAAAAGTGGCAACAAAATCTACTGACACGTTGCATTGCCATTGCTCCGAGTCTGGTAGTGTCAATTATCGGTGGATCTGCTGGTGCTGGTCGCCTTATTATCATAGCATCGGTAATTAATCAAATTTTATTTTAAGAAATGAGAATATACTCAGATTTGATTATGTGATTTTAGAATTTGATTTATTTTCATAATTTGTTGAATTGTAGATGATATTATCATTTGAGTTGCCATTTGCTCTCATACCTCTTCTCAAGTTCAGTAGTAGCAGCACCAAAATGGGGCCCCACAGAAACTCCATCTGGGTTAGTCTCAATAATATTTTATCTAACTTTTCTCCAGCTATGGTAACTACTAATCAAATATATAAAGATGTGTGAATTTATTGAGTGAGGCTATGATAATATGCATATCACATAGCGGTTAGCCCTATGGACACATTTTTTATTTTAAATCTACACAGTCGATCTGAACCGTTCAACATGTTTTACATATGAAAATGTTCTCGCATGCCAAATTTTACATTTTTTTAAAAAAAACATTTACTATTTTTTTATATAGGTAGAAAATTACTTGATTTGAAAATTCTTGACCATCCAAAAGCACTGTTTTTCTATCTATCGAAAAAAATAGTAAACAAATTCCAAAAGAAAAAATATTTGGTCAGAAAGTACATTTTCAAGATCATGTTGGACAATTCAAAACGACTATTTGAACTTTAAAAATCAATATATTGATCCATAGTACGGACCAATTCACGCTATGCATAGTACCATAGCACCAAAGAATAAGCTCTATATCCTGGTTTCTTTTATTTCATTCTACACATTTCATATGTAAAAATATTTATACTGATAATGTAATACTGTAAACCAGATAATAATAATTTCATGGCTACTCGGATTGATGATAATCGGCATAAACATATACTTCCTTAGCACCAGCTTCACCGACTGGTTGCTTAAAAGCAGTTTGCCGAAAGCCGGACGTGTGATAATAGGCATCATAGTTTTCCCTCTCATGGCGATTTACATCATTGCCGTTGGTTACTTGACGTTTCGGAAAGACACAGTTATCACATTTGCACCGGCTTCTGACAAGATGCAAATCGAAATGGAGAAAGGAGTGCACATATGCTCAGGAGACGGAGAGAATGAGGTTGTGCCATATAGAGAGGATCTTGCAGATATTCCATTTCCAGAATAATATGTACATGAAATGGAATGAGGGTTATATGGTAATAAGCATAGCGCACATTGATTCGTATTTTGAATCGATATCACTATTTGTAAAGTTTAAATAGTCAATCTGAACATGATGTACGTGTAGGTCAAATTTTACATTTTTAGAATTTTTTTACTAATTTTTTAGATATGTAGAAAATCACTTGATTTTCTACCTATCTAAAAAATAGTAAAAAATTCTAAAAAAAAATATAAAATGTAGTCTGCTTGTGCTTTTGATATGGAGATCATGTTGAAAGATTCCGATCAACTGTTTGGACTTTGAAAATGAAGATATTGCTTCAAACTATGAGCAATGTTCATTAGAAGTATGAGTTGTTTTTTAATCTCAAAAAAAAAAAAAAAAATGTAATATTTGGAAGATAAGGTCAGAAGAAGTAGCTCCATGTATTACATTTTCATAAATAAAAATGCAATATATTACATTTTGTTAGTGCTGAAAATGTCTGTGAATGTTAGTTACTTATTTACAAATGTTCAACCAAGTGTACTAAGGTCAAATAGTTTTCAGGTCTGTGTAAATTGATAATACCGTTTTGCCATCCAGCTAAAAATTGGGCGTTTTTTTTTTTTTGAAAAGGGTTTCAAATGCCTCCATTTTTTGTGTCTCCATTATGTCTCTATTTTTTAAAAATTTAATGATTCAAAATTTAAAACTTAAAATCAAAATAAAATCGTTAGATGTGATCTATATTATTTTCTCTATGCACTTGTAAAAAATTATAACATTTCAATTTTATTTGAGTTGTCATCAAGAGTTTGTAAAAAGCGTACTAATGTGGATAATTTCTAAAAGTTGATTTTTGAACTTATTGATTCACATAAAAACAAAATTGAAATGTGATAATTGTTTATGAGCATATAGATAAAATAATATAGATTACATCTAATGGTTTTATTTTAGAGTTAATTTTTTATATACCCCTTAAGACTTCTTTAGTGTTCTATTTACCCCTACGTACACTACACTCTTCATTATATTTAATATATCCTTTGATTCTTGTTATTTTTTTTTTTTTCTATTTACCCATAAAATTAATTACTCACATTTAAGTGTTATTAAAATTTACCTTTTCCCATTATACCCTTCTTCTTACTTGGAACATTCCATCCCTGAAATTAACATGTGGAGTCGTGGATAAGTCTTTTATGGAAGAATTTGCTAGATCTCTTCAACCACCATGGTAGTAAATGAAAAACTAAAGCAAACATCTCTTCCCGTGAATTTCCCACATCAAAATTTAAAAAGTAAATTCGGTGAAGCTCCCTTCTGCCACGTCAAAAGGAAAAATCTCTTATTCCCTTAAACATGTGCTTCTATTTCAGGTCCTTGCACATCATGTTTAGTTCGTCATAGATAAAATCTGTCTTTGATCGCAGCCATGAATCGTGAAAACAAACCTTGTTTCTGTGACAGTTGTAATTGGTCGTCTTTTGATTAAATTATCTCTATAGCAAATTCGTTGATGGTTTCTATGACCTTCTTGTGCCTTTGCTCAGATCTGACATTGAAAAATTATATGGCGATCCATAGAAAAGAAATGGGAGAAAGGAGACGATTGAAGGATGGAGACAAACTTCTCCACTTAAATCTATTTATATATGAAATCTGTGTTAGTGCTTTGTTTGCCCTGACAACCTTCTCTACTTAAATCTATTAATTTATATATGAAATCTGTGTGCTCCATTTACATCATTGGTTTGTTTGATTAGTAAGTACATAATGGGGAAAACAATAGCACTGCACGGATCTCCCTTAATCGGAGGCTCTGCTTCAGGCAATGGGATGTTCCATTTAAGGGTTAATCTTTTAATCAGTACCAAATATATGCAAATAATTTGAGGGATAAATTAAGTGTTCTAAGCAAGAAGAAGGGTATAATTGGAAAAGATAGATTTTAATAGTATTTAAATGTGAGTAATTAATTTTATGGGTAAATAGGAAATAATAAAAAGAATCAAGGGATATATTAAAAATATTGAAGAGTATAGGGGTAAATAGAAAATTTAAGGAGTTTTGAAGGGTAAATATAAAATTAATTCTTTATTTTAACTTTTAAGTTTTAAATTTTGAATTATTAAAGTTTTAAAAAATGAAAGCATATTGGAGACACAAAAAATGGAGGCATTTGAACCCGTTTTTTTTTTTAATAAAGGTTGACCCAACTATTTAATTTCATAAAAGATTGTTATTTTCAGATTTCGAATCTACAACTTCTCACACCTAAGTTAAAAATTGCACTTGAATGCATTTATTCCTCATTAACAAAATATGAACTAACACTCAAATCATCTCTTATCAAGGAACCTCAACCTAAACTATATATATTATAATAGTAGGAACTCATTATGAATGAAATTCTACTTGAAAGTCCTCAGGACAATAGTAACATGGTTCGTGTTTTATACGCAAATTATTAACTTTTTAATTATATTTCATTATGAATGAATTGCCGAATAATTTTGCATAATTCAAGAGTTCAAATAACTCGGAAATATAACGAATTTTAACTATAATTCTCGTTTTATTTGTTTCTAATGTTGAAAACTGGGTGTTTAGTAATGAATGCATAACATAGAGGGACAGAACTATAAAATTGAGATGCAGAGATGGATAAATAAATATGTTGTACATTTATTTTATGAGAGAAAAATTTTGTATAAATTTTTATAAAAAAAATAAAATAAGAAACTTATATAAAAAAAAAAGCAAATTAAAATTTTAATTTATAAAAAAGAACTTAGTTCCCTTCCCCTCAATTGTGTATCCTCTGAGATATCTCACATTTTGCGTGACCGACGTGTCCGATGCCTACTTGGAAATTGGAATAGCGCAGGGGCAGTATTCTTTGAGCTTTGAGATTTGTGCATAACATATTTAAACGGTTGAGATTTTTCCAAAAAGTCACGCAAAATATGAGATATCTCAGAGGATGCGAATTCCGACACAGGTGTATTCAATAATTCAAACCTTCACAATTTGGCTTTATGTTCATATAAAAAATCTACAATTTGGCTTTATGGTCAAAAACTCAAAATACTAACAGCTGACGGTAATTTCTAAAAGTCCAGAAAAAAAAATGTTACAGCCATGCTTGTACACAATTTTTATGGCCATGATTCATTCCGAATTTGTAAAACTTAAAATACAAAAGTTGTAGATATATATTGTTATAAGCTTTCCACATAATTTTGAATCACTCAAATCCGAGTTTGTATAACCATTTTATGTTCAAAATACTAACTGTTTGTGAGTGATTTATGAAAATCCACTTATATATCTTGATCGATTTCGCATTGTCATTTCTTTTAGGGTAAAACATGTGTAGCTATAATTTCAGACTTAAATATATTTATATCAGTGTTGTAAAAAACGTCCATTTAGGTCAATTAATCATTGGCATTGAACAAACCGTCATAGATTTTCTCGACTAATCGGCTGATTATTTCCGATTATGACTGATTATTTCCGATTATTTCAAATTAATCATTTGACGGTACCCTATCCATCTGACGACCACATGTCGTTATTTACAACACTGATTTACACTCTAAATATTTTATTATTCATCCCGCTGATTCATATTTTATGCAAGTGTACTATGTTGCACTCAAGTTTTATGTGTCGCATTTTTAGGGTTAAACATGAAGTAGTGCTAACGGGTCAGTTTGTGGCAACAAATAATTCATTTTTTTATTTGCATTGTGTGTGCTACAAGTAGAGAAATAAATTATTATTTCACACAATCTCTTCTTTTAAAAGATTAAATTTTTCTTTTAAATTGGCTTTTTATTTTATTTTTTAAATTAAGAGTAAAATGAGATTTTCTAAATTTAAAATGAGTTTTAACAGAAAAGACAATAAATTACTTAAATTTGTGAGTTTTCAAAATTTCAAAGAATATATATGATATTATGAATTTTAGAAAGAAAATACCTAATTTCAAAAAAAAATTCAAGAGCATGCAAGAAATTCCACCTTATTTCGATAATTTAGGACGTCAATTCATCACTTGGCACATGGAAAGCGGAAAAAAAAAAATAAGTGACGTTGTGAGCAATAAGAAGTTTATAATCTAGTTAATTTTATATATTAAAAAGATGGAAAGAGTTTAAATTACTTCATTTTTATATCTTAATAGTATTAAGTTTATATAATAATTAAAATTTTATTACTCAAGTATCAAAATAAATTGTTAGATATAATATTATAGTACTTTTTCTATGTATATATGTATAAGATATACAATATTTTAATATTATTTTAATTAGTATTAAGAGCTTGTAAGAATATATTGATGTGAATAATTTTTGAAGTTGATTTTTTTTAAAGAGATGGGCTACGATGAGTTGCGAAGTAAAGCGACTATTTTACTTTACGCTCATATTTTGCGATTTTAAAGTTCAAAACGTCGATCCGAACCGTTCATCTTGTTCTCCATATTGAAATGTGCTTGGAGACCAAATTTTACATTTTTTTGGAATTCTTTTACTATTTATTAAGCAATTTTGAATGTCGCTGATCTGATGGTCCAGAAAATTTTACTGTTTTTTACTGTTTACAGCAAAACAGCAATTTTCAAAAATGCTTAATAAATAGTACAAAAATTCTAAAAAATGTAAAATTTGGTTTGCAAGTACATTTCAATATGGATTAAACATCTAACAGTTCGGATCGGTTATTTGAACTTTCAAAATAAAAATACGGCGTGAAGTAAAAATGTGTTTTACTTCGCAACTCACCGTAGCTCATCTCTTTTTTAATTATTAGTTTAAATAAAACCAAATCGAAAAGTGATAATTTTTATATGTATAGTAAAAATAATATAGATCACAGCTAATAATTTATTTTAATATTTAAGTATACAATTTTTATCTATAAAAAAATTAAAAAGCAAAAACAAGATGGGACTTAAATGGAGATATTTGAACTCACCTCTCTAAAGAAAAAAAAAAATGTTTTCGAGCTCCGTTCTTCATGAAAAACTATTCAATATTTTATTCTTCTCATCTGACAAGTATTATATTTTAATATATGTCTCTCTTTAGTCAATGGAATATATGTTTGGTGTCCCTTCGTTGTCAAATTTTTTTTTAAAATTTGTACATGTAACAGCTTGATAGTTTATTTATCTTTTTGAAAATTGATTATGGACATATTTGCAATATATTAAATATCGAGTAGAACTAGGGTGCTCTTAAGCTCACCAAAGTTTTGGTGAGCTTAACTCTAAAACTCATCAAATCGATTTTAAATGACAAATTCGAACCGTTGAAATCCACCTATTTTATGTATGATGCATCTACATGTGAAATTTTTAAACATTCGAATTAATTTAGTATAAAGTCAAGCGGTCAAAATTAAAAAGGTTAATAAATTAATTTTAGTGCATTCATTTTTTGAACGTTTTTGACCGCTTGACTTTATACTAAATTAATTTGAATGTTTAAAAATTTTACATATAGATGCATCACACGTAAGGTATATGGGTTTCAACGGTTCGGATTCGTCATTTGAAATCGATTTGATGAGTTTTAGAGTTAAGCTCACCAAAACTTTGGTATGCTTAAGAGCACTCTAGTTCTACTCATTAAATATATGATGTCCAATTTACTCTTTTCTAAAATTGCATATCCAATATATTAAATGTATTTGTGTCGTTAAATAACTAATTTCCGATCTATGTAGATGACTTGTACGGGTGATGTAGGTTGATGGGTTAAGGATCAATCGATGTATGTAGCTAGGGATGTTTATCGGTTCAGTTCGGTTGAAACAAAATCGAATTAGACAAATCAAAGTCATGATTTGGTTTCAAAAATATAACCGAATCGAACCGATTTAGCATTGCAACTGAACCAAACCGAATCAAAGTTTTATTTCGGTTTGTTTGATTTGTTCGGTTCAAACCAAAATATATATATTAATTTCTTTATTTAAAGCAATTGATTTATAATAAACCGAAGTATATTAAGAAATAAACTAAAATATTGAGAAATAAATCGAAGTATTTAAAGCAATTGATTAAGAAATAAATCGGGGTATTAAAAAATAAATTGGGACGGTCTCCGGACCAAATTCATAATATATAAAAGTTCGGTCGGTTTGGTTATTTCGGTTTTACAAATTTTCAAACCGAACCGAGTCGAGTCATTAAACTGAAAAAATCGAGCTGTTTGATCCAAACTAATTTGGTTCGGTTCAAAACTGACTAAACCGGACCCAATGAACACCCCTATATGTAGCTATTTCGTATTTTTTTTGTATAAGAGAGCTTATGCACAACTTATCATGATATTTTTCATTGTATATAATTAAAATATTTCGAAAAAAAATATTTATTTATTTCCAAAATTTTCTAGGATATTTTAGAAATAGTCTTATTCTTCAATTTGGTATATTTCTTCTATAGATATATATATATATATATATATATATATATATATATATATATATATTATTTCAATACCTCTAATATAATCTTTAAAAAATATTTAGTATGTCGGATTTCAACAATTTTCGACCTCTTACTTGTATACGGATAAACTAAAAAGATTCCACAAATTAATTTAACAATTTAATTAATTAATTTCTTAGTGATCGAGTTAAGCTCATATATGTTGACTTTGTTCATATATATATATATATTTAATTCCCTCTCTAAGTTAAAACAATCTTTTGTTGCACATCACACTCCATATATATAACTATACATTGCTGGCCCTAGCTACGTATCAACCACTCACTAATCCAATCTTAATATATATAATGATATTAACACAAAATATCTTAAGGTCAAACAAGCATATCTGTACAATAGTTACAATATAATCGGTACAATGCGACAAATAAATTAAAGAAGAATTAATGCAAGAGAGATCTGTACGTACCGGTGCCGTCATTTTTGTAGCGTATATACGAAACTAGATTGTGATTTTATTAAAAGAAATAATTTTCTTAGTTTAAAAATAGTTAATTAACCATGTGCCAACAAGTTAAGGTTGTCAAAGTCAAACGAGTATTAGCTAGTTCATAAATAGTTCTCTATATATATCCTTAATTATTATCCTATCTTATTACAATATTGTATTAATTTGGTTGCAAAAGTTAATTAGTTGTTTGCACTAGCTATGAATTGCACAATTTAATTATATTAAATGGATTTGTCAAATTAAAGCATTTATTTTGGTTACTAGTTAGAAAATTATCCATCTGAAATTTCATTCAATATTTTTTTTATAAACTTGTCATATATATCTTGTTGGAAATAATAGTGATGTTCCATCTTCCTTTAATAGATTCCTACGTACGTACCAAAATTCTTTTATGTTAATTGAATGAGAAAAGGTAATGTCCCCCGGGCTACGGTCCTTTAAAAATCTTTGTGTATAAAAGTTTTTCCTTTTTAGCTTAGTTCTAACGCATTTTTAATTGCCACAACTGTCATAATTTCAACTACTATAATTTCAAGTACAATATGTATATTTACATAATTATATGTGTATGTTTATAGGATAATATGTGTATGTTTGCAGGATAATATGTGTATGTTTATAGGATATTATGTGTATGTTCACAGAAGGTGGTCCCCAACAACTGTCACGCATTTTCAACAGCTGTCACACGTTTTCAACAACTGTCATGCGTTTTTAACAGTTTTCATGCGTTTTTATGTTTACAGGATTTAGTATTGATGTTTACAGGATTTAGTATTGATATTTACAGAATTAGTTGAAAATATCCGGGAATTTTTGGGGGACTGGAGTTGGGGGACTGTTAGCTACTTCCTAATTGAATTGAGCTTAACTCCAAAACCAAATTTCTTAAACTCACCAATTTTTCCAAATTTGATTTAAATGATTTTAAATGACAAATCCAAACCGTTGAAACCAACCTATTTTGTAAGTGATGTGTTTACATATCAAATTTATAAATTTTTGAATTAGTTTACTATAAAGTCAAGCGTAAAAAAAAAAAGATTTATAAGATCATTTTGGTACGTTCATTTTTAACCTCTTGACTTTACAATAAATTAAATTATAAATTTGATATGTAAACACGTCACTAGTAAGATAGATCGGTTTCAACTATTTGAATTTGTTGTTTGAAATCAATCTTTTATTGCAAGAATTAAAGCGGTACGTAACACCGATTCTTTTAGGCTTGTCAGAATGCGGGGACTACTGCACCTAAAGAATTATATATATGTTCCACAGAAGATCAAATGGATGACAAGCTATATATATATATAATAGCTAGATTACCTGAAGTCAATACCAAAAACTTAGTACAAGCTACACCCAAAGAATGGAGATTACTAGAGAGGAAAGAGAGACTGGAAAAGTTAGCAGCAAAAGAGTTGCTTCCATAGATGAATTAAAAGATGCATCAGTTCCTATAGATGATGAGAACAAGTGTAAATTAGATGAACAACTCCAGGTCTCATTTTTATCTCTTTTTTCTTTAGGTTTTTTTTTCTTTGTTTATTAACACGCACTAACTTAATGGAACTGTTCAGACACAATATAATGCAGTCCGGATTCAAGTACTGTTTTTGTTTTGCAAAAGATGTGGCACAGTAGGATATAATCCAATTTAAATATACAATATATATATAGGCATGGTTTCAAAACTCGGCCTATTCCGAGTCAACTCGACCGACTCAACTCGGTATCGGCCGTGTCCAGTCCGAGTTTCACCCGTGTCTTAAACCCATGCGATTTTTTAAGCAAAACTCGGTTGAACAGTGTTTGACTTGGCCAAGTCATCTGATTTGCAGGCAGAGTCAACCCAAGCTTGTCCGAGTTAACAATTTTTTTAATTATTTTTAAATGCTTACTCAATAAAATGAGAATAATATCCAATAGATAATGAGTGAAATCAAACACCACTAGCGAATTACTATACGTATCTGGTGGTTGATAAGTACATTGCAACAAAAAAAAATGACTAAAAGGAAAGAAACTGATGGAGCTTTTTGCCAATAGATAACTCATTGTATCTATTTATAACCATGAACTGACTGCATAAATCATTAACTGACTGGACAAACAAACAAAAATATTACATAATTGATAACAAAGATAATATGTTTAAATACACGTAACTATGTTTAAAAAGTGTATCTTATCTATAATGTTTGTATTACATTATGTAATTAGTAGATATTTTGAGTGTAATATTTTGTCTTAATATAATTTTTTTACAAATTATTTTTTCATCAATTTTTTTCTACTTTTTGGCTACAAAACAAGTTTTTGCCAAAAAATCCGAGTTAGTGATTTGATTCTTCCAATTCTTGCCGATTCATCCGATTTCAATTTCACAATCAAAATCCCGATTCCGATTCCGAGTTTGAGAACCATGTATATAGCAATTAGCAAGGGTTATATGACTTATATCGAACATGAATTAAATTTAACACATGATATAAATTGAGCAGGCACCGAGATGGAAGAGATTCTTAGCACATATCGGGCCTGGTTTCCTCGTCTCGATGGCATATATTGACCCTGGCAATTGTAAGTTTTATTTTCTCTTCGCACAGTTGTTTGTGCTTTCTCGGATCAATTACAGAATTGAGACACGTTTTTGTTATTTAAAAGGAATTTTAGTGTATATTGAATCTTGATTTTAAATACTGTAACAGTCGAAACTGATCTCCAAGCGGGAGCTAATCACAAGTACGAGGTGAAATTAATTATTTTCATTACATTATTTTTTTTCCTTCAATGATGCATGCGAGTCATAAAAACGAACTAACTAAAGTGTACTTATGCTATTATATTCTTTCCTTTTTTTTGAAAAATTTCAGCTCCTGTGGGTTATTTTGATCGGTTTATTTTTTGCACTGATCATCCAATCATTAGCTGCAAATCTCGGCGTAGTAACAGGTACTGAGACTACATATATACAATTTAATTCCCTTGACAGCAGAAAAGTCGGTTTTGTTTGTGTTTCAGTGTATATTTATTTATATATGATTTACATGTATTGGTTCGGTTCGGTATAATTATTTTAGGGAGACATCTAGCCGAGATATGCAAGAGCGAATATCCGACATTCATCAGATACTGTCTATGGCTTCTTGCTGAGTTGGCAGTTGTTGCAGCAGATATACCAGAAGGTTTGTTGCTTCACCATATATCACTTTCACTATATATCTTCTTCAATTCACAGGCTTAAAATAAATGAAATAATTTGTGATGGCGCATGCAGTGATAGGGACATCTTTTGCACTGAACATATTATTTCATATACCCATTTGGGTTGGCGTTCTCATCACCGGTTCAAGTACTCTGCTACTTTTGGGTTTGCAAAGATATGGGGTAAGTTCTCTTATAAATATAAACAGAGCATTTTTCGATTCATGCAGCGCACGGACCAGATGCAAAGCTGTTTTGATTCTAGAGTTCGTGCACTGCATGAAGTTAAAATTACTCTGTTAAAATCTTTACCCCCTTTGTCTCGCTGTCTCAACTATTACTCTCTTTTCTCCATTCGGCCCAGAATGGATGGTTCGGCCCAGCCCAATTTGGAGGCTTATTATTATTTTTTGTTGATACGAGAGCGGAACAGATTGTATTCTCGTATAATAATGATGTAAAGGCTCAAAATACATTTTTGTCACTCAAAATTATTTTCGTTCAAAAAAAGTTTGAATTATTTGAAACCCCAGAGTGGTTGATAACCATTGCAAACCTTTTCGTTCTGGGGTTTCGTCTGATATCCTTTCTTTAATTGTTGTACTTGAGATTATATAGTGCACACAAGGTGTTTGATGAAATGTCCAAGTAGATTAGTCACTGTTCCATTAATTTTATAACATTATAAAATGTGAACCCAAAAAGTTACTAGTATAGTGAATCATATCCCCAATGGTATGATCCAATGAAGAGAATAATACTATTTTGTATCATTTACTGCATTGTCATCCACCGACAAAATTTACTACCAAGAAAGAAATACAGGGTAACTGATTTGTGTCTTGAAAATCTTAATTGTGATTTTGAATTTTACATAAACACTGGAAAACTAACAAAACCACCCTAAACCTTTGTTAATTTTATTAGGTGCGAAAGCTGGAGTTCATAATATCGATGCTTATTCTCGTCATGGCTGCATGTTTCTTTGGAGAGATGGGTTACATTAAACCCCCTGCCGGTGAGGTCATCAAGGGATTGTTTGTGCCCAAGCTCAATGGCGATGGTGCGACAGCTGATGCAATTGCCCTTCTCGGTTCTCTCGTCATGCCGTAAGATTTAACACGTAGTTTTTTTTAGTAAGAATAAGAATAGGAGTCATGCTCCTATTTGATTAACCGCAATTGGTAACATTGTTGTAGGGTCTAGAGATTAAACCCCATGGATATATACGGGCGAGTAAAAAGGAAAAAAAATGAAAACAAAAAACAGAACAGCAAACAGTTTCTGGTAAAGCAAATCAGAAACCAGAAAAAACAAAAAAATTAAATGAAAAAACTTAGAGCCTTTCTTTTTAGGATATATATCTCCTACTTAAAATGAAAAAACTTAAAGCAAATCACCAAATGTAGTTTTCATTGCAAGAATGAATTATGTTAAAAAGGTAAAACATAAATAAAACAAAACAAAAAAATATGATGTTTGTGCAGACACAATTTGTTCCTGCATTCAGCTCTGGTGTTATCAAGGAAGACCCCGGCATCTGTCAAAGGACTTAATGTAAGCTTAGAATTATAGTGGAACTGATTCGAGCAACTTTTAACAATAAAAAAAAAAAGTTCGACTACAGTGCTTTCGGAAGTAAAACCCATGTTTTACTTCCCATCCATATTTTGCGAGTTTAAGGTCCAAACAGTCGACCCGAACCGTTCAACATGATCTCCATATTAAAATATGCTTGGAGACCAAAGTTTACATTTTTTTGGACATTTTTACTATTTTTTTGAGGTACAAAATCACTGTTTTTTATGGTTAAGAATTTTCTGAATAACTTTGATTTCCTACCTATTTAAAATATAGTAAAAAAATTCAAAAAAATGCAAGATTTGGTATCCAAGCACATTTTAATATGGAGATTATGTTGATCGGTTCAGGTCAACTATTTGGACTTTGAAAATGGATATCAAAGCAAGAAGTAAAACATTCCAGAGCTGCTTTATTATTGAAATTTGTACTGTTTTATCTCAGGATACTTGTAGGTTCTTTCTTATTGAGAGTGGCTTTGCGTTGTTTATTGCACTGCTAATTAATATCGCGGTGGTATCAGTCTCTGGTACAGTATGTAAGGCTAGAGATCTTTCTGCGGACAATGCGGAGAAATGTAGCAACCTCACCGTCGACTCTGCTTCTTTCTTGCTTAAGGTAATAGATCTCTTTGTTTAATTCTTATCACTGATCATTATTTATTTTTTATTTATTAAATTGTTTACCAAAGATGGGTGAGGCTATGGTACTATGAATAGTGTGGTTTGGTCCGTACTATGGATCAATATCTCAGTTTTGAAAGTTAAACAATCTATCCGAACCGTTCAACATGAAATGTGTCTAGTGGTAGAATAGTACCCTGCCACGGTACAGACCCGGGTTCGATTCCCGGCTGGTGCACCACAAAAAGAAATAGTTCAAAAATGAAATATGTTGATTTCTTAGTTCTCTTGGGCCTTTATAAGCATCACAAATTACATCTGTAACACTATTCTTTCTTATAAAGGCTTTCTTATCAAAAGGACCCTATAACTTCTATTAATGCGATAAACATACATTAAATCTCAACACTCTCCCTCAAGATGGGCAAAAAATATCTATCAAGCCCATCTTGTCACAAAACCTATCTAGATCTATTGAGCTAAGTTCTTTGGTGAGACAGTCAGCTACTTGATCTCTAGTAGCTACATGACTCAGCTCCAATAGTCCACTTTCTAGTTTTTCCTTTATGAAGAACCTATCGATCTCCACATGCTTGGTTTTGTCATGCTGTACAGGATTGTTGGCAATACTGATTGCTGACTTGCTATCGCACCACAATTTCATTTGAGCTCCATGATTCACCTTGAGCTCTTCTAACAACCTCTTCAACCACACCATCCCAACAACTCCCAATGCCATAGCCATATACTCGGCTTCTGCTGTCGATCTCAAAACAACTGGCTACTTCTTGCTCTTCCAAGAGACCAAGTTGCCCCCTACGAACATGCAGTAGCCAGATGTGGACCTCCTGTCATCTTGGCAACTGGCCCAGTCAGAGTCACAATAGCCATCAATGTTCATGTGTCAATTCTGCCTGAAAACCAAGCCCTTCCCCGGTGCACTCTTCAGGTAACTCAGGATGTGATACACTGCGTCCATATGGTCCTTCCTAGGGTCATGCATGTAGCGGCTCACCACGCTCACTGCAAATGAGATATCGGGACGAGTATGTGTCAAATAGATCAATCTACCTACCAGTCTCTGGTACCTCTCACGATCAACCTGTTCTCCTGCCTCTGCGCTCATCTTGGCCTTCACATCAATTAGAGAAATTGCAGGTCTACACCCCAACATGCCTGTCTCAGTGAGCAGGTCTAGCACATACTTCCTTTAGGACAGAACAATTCCTTCGGGGGCACGGGCCACCTCAATGCCGAGAAAGTATCTAAGTCGCCCCAAGTCCTTTACCTCAAACTCCTTGCCCAATCTCACCTTCAGCTGAGCAATCTCACTCTCATCATCCCCAGTGATAATCATATCATCCACATATACAACAAGCATAGTGGTGTGAGCTCCTCGTTGCCTAAAAAACACTGTATGGTCTGCATTGGTCTGCCGATACCCTATGCCTACCATAGCCTTCCTGAACCTGTCAAACCAAGCTCGAGTTGATTGCTTCAGCACATAAAGAGACTTCTTGAGTCTGCACACCTTACCCACTGTCCCTTTCGTGCCAAAACCTGGTGGTATCTCCATGTACACCTCCTCCAACAAGTCACCATGAAAAAAAGCATTCTTCACGTCGAGTTGGTGTAACTTCCACCCCCCATTTGTGGCTAAGGAAACTAGCATTCGTACTGTGCTCATCTTCGCCACGGGTGCAAAGGTCTCATCATAGTCTATACCATAGGTCTGACTGTACCCCTTTGCCACCAATCGGGCCTTGTACCGCTCGACCTTCCCTTCTAGGCTTTGCTTCACTGTGAAGACCCATTTGCATCCAACTGCCTTCTTGCTAGGTGGTAGTGACACGAGCTCTCAAGTTTTGTTCTTGGCGAGTGCCTCAAGTTCCTCTTGCATGGCTGCTTCCCACTTTGGATCCTCCTTAGCACCCTGCCAACACTTAGGAATAGAGACAATGTCCAAAGATGCAATGAATGCTCCATGTACATGTGATATGTGTGAGTAAGAGACAAATTTGGCAATGTCATGTGGGAAACCATATCGGTCAGGAGGAATGCCTGCATTCTCGCGAGGAGTCCTCCTTACCGATAGGGGAGTGGGAGGAGTAGAGAGAGGAATCATATTACCTATGTATTCTGAGTCTGCGGTGGATGGGGAAGGTGTCTCAGGAGTCGAGGTAGGCAGAGACAAGGGACTTGGCACAAGCGGCACTGTAGGTATTGTTTCCTCATTCTCCTTTCGTCTCCTCGTGTACACTCTCAGCTCCCCCTGAGCCTCAGGTCCACCACCCTCGAGATCAGTCTCCCCCTGATTCGGCACAATGGCCGGCTCTATAATCGGCACAATAGGCGACTCCACCACAACTGGACAAGGCATAGCCCCTACACTCACCATCTGCTGCATCTCATCACTACTACTACTCTCCCCCTCTCGCCTCGTACCTCCAGTATCGAGCGAGTCCTCAAAGGGTGAGGTAACCTCAGAAGTGTAGTATGACTCAAGCTCTCGAAACGTGACATCCAAATTCACAAACAACCTCTTCTCAATGGGGCTGCAACACATATACCCCTTTTGGGTGACTAAGTATCCCACAAAGACACATTTGACTGCCCTTGGGTCCAGTTTTCCCACATTGAGTTTTATGTCCTGCACAAAACAGATACATTCAAAGGTCCTCAAAGGAAGGATATCCCCATTCTTACCTTGCCACACCTCAAACGGAGACTTCCACCCCAATACTCGTGAGGGCATCCTATTGATCAGTTGGGCAGCGGTCTTGACTGCTTGGCCCCACAAGTACTTCGGTACATTCATGGCAAACATCATACTCCTAGCTACTTCCAGGATATGCCTATTCTTTCGTTCTGCTACCCCATTCTGCTCAGGTGTGTATGGACAAGTGGTCTGATGCTTTATTCCCTGGGATGACAGATACTCCCCAAAGGCCCTGTTGGTGTACTCCGTCCCATTATCAGACCTCAATACCTTTACAACTGCCCCATATTGAGTCTAAACCCCTTTGTGAAAATCCCTAAAGCACGAAATGACCTCACTCTTGTGTTTCATCAAATAAAGCCAAGTCACACGAGAACAACAATCAATGAAAGTCACAAAATATCAAAAACCACTAATAGTAGGTGTAGGACAAGGTCCCCATACATTAGAATGTATCAAATCAAAAGTACTAGAACTCCTAAACCCAGAACTAACATAAGAGCTCCTAGTGTGCTTTCCCAACTCACAAGCATCACAAACAAGTTTATCTTTATTAGAATTTTCAAATAAAATGGGATACAAACAACTCAAAAGACCAAAAGAAGGGTGGCCCAAACGCCTGTGGTGGAGTAGCAACAAATCTTCCACACTACTCCCAACTCCTCCAGGGCTCTCCACAATGGACGAAAGGGCTGAGTCCATCCCATCTCGATCCATGTACCACAGTCCACTATGCCATGTACCAGTCCCGAGCCTCCTGCCCGTCCTCTTCTCCTGGAAGATCACCTTAGGAATATCAAAAGTAACAACACAATTTAGTTGGAAGATAATTGCACTTATAGATAAGAGATTTACGGGAAAAGAAGGAGCATGCAAAATATTGGACAAAGTCAGAGAGTTGGTACATTTTACTGCACCCTTACCAATCACAGGCCGGGCTGTACCATCAGCTGTCTGGATGCTTTCTGGAGCTGCTAGGCGAGTATAGGAAGAAAACTCCCCAGCAGCACCCGTCACATGCCTAGACGCACCAGAATCAACTATCCACTCGGCTGATCTAGTGGTAGGAATAGAAGCAAGAGCGAGTGAATCATAAGTACTTGTGGCTGACTGAGCAAACAGAGCAAAGTTACCATTTGATGAAGATGGGGTGGATGCATTATCTCCCACACTCACTACCTTCTGCTTCCTCAGCATCTGAGAGAACCCATCCAAGAGTACCTGATCCTCCTCGGTGAGATCCCCACCAGCTTCTTCTTCCTCCTCTGCAACCATCAGATGTGCCCGGTTGCCTCCTCTTCCACCTCTCCGACCTCAGTCTTCCACTCATTGTGCTCAACCGAGTCCTTCGCTGGCTCCCCCTTCTCACCTGTCAGATACCCCTCCAGGTTCCTTCCTGATAGAGCCCTCTTAACCCGACGCGACCAACTCAAATAGGTGGCTGATCCATCAAGTTTCAGCTCCACATTCTGAAGATCTAGCTTGACCTGCACCTGAGCAGGTGCTGAGATAGCAAGCTTGGTCGAGGCACTAGCTCCCTGTATAAGCCCGACCAAGACCTTCAGAACCTCAGGATCGATTTTCCCCAGACACTCCAATCCCGTACCTCCCATACCATCTCCATCTCCTGACATCCTCAAACCTCTTCCTCTTTTTCTCGTAAAGACCCGATCTTGCACCCTCAAGACGAATCTAGATCATCTCCCCCTTTCTTCTTCTCTTTCTTGACCCGATCTTGATCTACCTCATCAAGATTCGAGCTTAAACCTGACCAAACCCGATCGAGAACCCGATCCAAACTCGCTTCTTGGGTATCGTGGGGTGTAGGCCCCCCACGCCGGCCAAATCAAGCAAAGAACAACCTTTCGTACCTTTAGTTCGGCCTAGAAGAAGGAGAACCGGCCAAAGAAGAGGAGAAGAGCAAGTTCAGATCTGACCTAGGCAAAAAACTGAGCCAAATGTGGTGGCTCTGCTGTGCTCGGCCAAGAGGAGGAGGTGGCGGAGCTACTGTGCTCGGATCAGACCTAAGCGGAGCAGAGAGAGGGCGGAACTAGCTCACAGAAGAGATCAGAGCTGATCTGGCTCGGATCTGCGACAGCCACGGCGAGGCCAGACGGAGCCAGACGGAGCCAGGCGGAGCTCCTCTCTGGTTGGGCTTCGTGGTTACTGTAGCTACAGTGAATTCGGGGAAAAATGGAAAAAAACGACAGCTGCTAAACCTAGCTCTGATAGGGGTGTACAACGGGTGGGTCGATGATATCTTATTAAAATTTGAATCCAACTCGATTACACCGGGTTAAAAAATTTCTTTACTTGACCCACCCATAACCCAACCCAACCCATCTATTTTTTTATATACTGGTTATTACGGGTTATGCGGGTTAGACGGGTTAAACGGGTTAAATTAAGACCTGGTAAATATACCAATTAGAACAATTCACCTTTGTAATTACTTGCACTATACCAGTACACCAACCAATAGCAATATGGGTATGAGATTCTGTTTCTTATACAGAACCTTGTTAAAAAAATTATGCCTAATGGAAATTGTGACCTTAATTCATCTCCTCAAACACCTAACTAGCATTGAAATGCAATAGTTTTAGTCTTAGAAAACTTAGATAAAATTTTACCTAATGGAAAAATCATAACAGCCCCAAAAAGCCAGTATCCCGCTGCATCAATCATTGCAATTCGAGTTTACCACACCTACTACTAATACGAAGAAATTAGGCAATAAGATAGGAGGAAAGGGTACAGGCCATAGATTTGAGGCCAGGTCCGAGTATAAACGAGTTATTAAGAGCAAATTCATGACCCGACCAAGAGTAACGGGTTTGTCAAAATCCAACCCGTACCCGACCCAGTAGCATCTCAACCCGGTAAAATACGGGTCGATCGGACGGGTCAGACGGGTCGGGTGGGTCGATAGTATTTTTGTACACCCTTGAGCTCTGATACCAAAAAGAAATAGTTCAAAAATAAAATGTGTTGATTTCTTGGTTCTCTTGGGCCTTTATAAGCATCACAAATTACATTCGTAACCCTATTCTTTCTTATAAAGGCTTTCTTACCAAAAGGACCCTATAACTTCTATTAATGCGATAAACATACATTAAATCTCAACAATCTCTATATGAAAATGTACTTGTAGATCAAATTTTACATTTTTTACAATTTGTTTAGTATTTTTTTTAGATTGGTAGAAAGTAATTTTTTACCTATCTATAAAAATAGTAAAAATAATCTACCTATCTAAATAAGTAGTGTCTTTCTACTTATCTAAAAAAATAGTAAAAAAATCTACAAAATGTAAAACTTGATCTTCAAGTTTATTTTCATACGGAGATCATGTTGAACGGTTCAGATAGACTATCCGCGCTAGCTATGCATAGTACCGTAACCTCACTCACCAAAGATAATATAATTGCATTTAGATTTAATAAACATTTTTTGTAATGCTTGTATCATATGTAGGTCTAAGTTGAATTATAATCATTTTTTTATGTTGATTTCAGAATGTTCTCGGTAAATCAGGCTCAACTGTCTATGCAATTGCATTGCTAGCATCTGGCCAGAGCTCAACCATTACTGGTACATATGCAGGCCAGTATGTCATGCAGGTAACAAAATTTATCTACTCAACACAACTCGATCATTTTTTTTTTTTTTACATATAATTGCTTTTACATTTTGAGAAAATTGGTGAAATTACTGATGATAGATGATTTAAAACAGGGATTTTTGAACATAAAGATGAAAAAGTGGCAACAAAATCTCATGACACGTTGCATTGCCATTGCTCCGAGTCTGGTAGTGTCAATTATCGGTGGAACTGCTGGTGCTGGTCGCCTTATTATCATAGCATCGGTAATTAATAAAATTTTATTTTAAGAAATGAGAATATACTCAGATTTGATTATGTGATTTTAGAATTTGATTTATTTTCATAATTTGTTGAATTGTAGATGATATTATCATTTGATTTGCCATTTGCTCTCATACCTCTTCTCAAGTTCAGCAGTAGCAGCACCAAAATGGGGCCCCACAGAAACTCCATATGGGTTAGTCTCAATAATATTTTATCTAACTTTCCTCCAGCTATGGTAACTACTAATTCAAATATATAAAGATCTGTGAATTTATTGAGTGAGGCTATGGTAATATGCATATGACACAACATCACACAGCGGTTGGTGCTTTGAACTCATATTTCTGATTTTAAATCCACACAGTCGCTCTGAACCGTCCAACATGATCTTCATATAAAAATGTACTCACAGATCACATTTTACATTTTTTAGAATTTTGTTACTAATTTTTTTAGATGGGTAGAAAATCACTTGATTTGAAAATTCTGGACCATCCAAAAGCAGTGTTTTTCTATCTATCTAAAAAAATAGTAAACAAATTAAAAAAAAAAAAAAAAAAATTGGTCAGAAAGTACATTTTCATATGAAGATCATGTTGGACAGTTCAAAGCGACTATTTGAACTTTGAAAATCAATATATTGATCCGTAGTACGGAACAATTCACGCTATGCATAGTACTATAGCACCAAAGAATAAGCTCTATATCCTCGTTTCTTTTCTTTCATTCTACACATTTCATATGTAAAAATATTTATACTGATAATGTAATAATGTAAACCAGATAATAATAATTTCATGGCTACTCGGATTGATGATAGTCAGCATAAACATATACTTCCTTAGCACCAGCTTCACCGACTGGTTGCTTAAAAGCAGTTTGCCGAAAGTCGGACGTGTCATAATAGGCATCGTAGTATTCCCTCTCATGGCGATTTACATCATTGCCGTCGGTTACTTGACGCTTCGGAAAGACACCATCACATTTGCACCGGCTTCTTACAAGGCGCCGGTCGAAATGGAGAAAGGGGTGCACATATGCTCTGGAGATGGAGAGAATGAGGTTGTGCCATATAGAGAGGATCTTGCAGATATCCCATTTCCAGAATAATTTGTACATGAAATGGAATGAGGCTATGATACTAAGCATAACATAGCACACTTTGGTTCATACTTTGAATCAATATTACTGGTTATAAAATTCAAATAATCAATCTGAACATGATCATCGTATGAAAATGTATGTGTAGGTCAAATTTTACATTTTTGCAATATTTTTACTATTATTTCGTATAGGTAGAAAATCACTTGATCTAAAGATTTAAAGATTTTTTACTTTCTACCTATCTAAAATAATAGTAAAATAATTTTTAGAAATGTGAAAATTTAGTATGCAAGTGCATTTTCATATTGAAATCATATTGAACGGTTTAAATCGACTATTTGGTCTTTGAAAATAAAGATATTGGTCTGAATTACACACCAATATTGATCCGAAATATGAGGTTTTATGTTAAAAAAAAATGTAATATTTTGGAAGAAGTAGCTCCAGATATTCATAAAAAAAAAATGTAGTATATTGCATTTTGTAGTGCTGAAAATCTCTGTGAATTATACTTATTTGCTAATGTACAATCAAGTGTACTAAAGTCAAATAGTTTTCAGATCTATGTAATTGTATACACCGCTTTGACATCCAACTTAAAATTGGGCTAATTTTTTTTTATGAAACTTTAATAATTTAAAATATAAAACTTAAATGTTAAAATGAAACCATTAATATGATATATATTGACAGTATCTAATTAACAGTTTAATCTTTTATTTGATTTTTAAATTTTTGCATTATGAACTGGTGACCTTTTGTGCTAAAAGGTTGGCCACACCAAATTCCTCCTATTTCTCAATTCATTAATTAGTTTATTTATCTGCATGCAAAAAGGATCTTAACAAATAATTTGCTTAGTAAGCTAAGCTTATTGCATGAGATGCTTATGCTTTTCTTTATATATTAAAAACACTTTTAAGTTACCTAACTATATCTATATGACCACATACACCTAAACCTAACAACTTGGCAATACATAAATTGAACAATGAACCATTTAAAATAATTACTTTAAAGAAAACACTTCTCATTCTAAGCGCACCAATGACATATAAGTTACCAACTCAATTAATTAATTTGCATTATCTTGAGCAGGATGAGGTTAAAGTCCAATTTAAAACTAAATGGGGTTTTGCATTAATATTGGTTCAAAATTAATGCAGGTTTCCTTGTCATCTCTCTTACATCATTTAATTTTGTGACTAAGGATGCATAACTTTTTATGTTATGATTTGTGAGAAACATTAATATATATGTTGCAATATGATTTACAAGATTATAACTTTTTTATTAGTAAAGATTTTATTTTTAAGATAAATATTTGTGCATAGTCACCTAACTAGCTAGAGATATTGATGAGCAAAATTTCCAACTTGAAAATTCACAAGGGATCATTCAGTCGGATTTCAAATATTCAACCTTCCCCACAGTATTGTATTTATCATTAAATTAAATGTTATTTCTTTAAATTACTAATGATTTTTTTTTGTTCATAAATTACTATGAAATTTGCTAGTTCCAAACTCAATTAAATAAGAGGAGGGTTCAAATGCCTCCATTTTTTGTGCCTCCACCATGCCTTCATTTTTTAAAACTTTAATAATTCAAAATTTAAAACTTAAAAGTCAAAATAAAACCATTGGATATGATCTACATCATTTTATCTATGCACGTGTAAAAAATTATGACATTTCAATTTTATTTTGGTTGTCATCAAGAGCTTGTAAAAAACGTACTAATTTGGATGATTTCTAGACGTTGATTTTGAACTCATTGATTCACATAAAAACAAAATTGAAATGTGATAATTTTTTATGAGCACATAGAGAAAATAAGATAGATCATATCTAACGATTTTATTTTGACTTTTAAGTTCTAAATTTTGAGTTATTAAAGTTTTAAAAAATAGAGGCATGGTGAAGGCACAAAAAATGGAGGCATTTGAACCCTCCTCATTAAATAATTACTTATGAATATTATTTAAAGTAGAGAAGGCTTCAAATGCCTTTATTTTTTGTGTCTCCACCGTGCATGCCTTCATTTTTATAGCGTTAATATATAACTCAAAATTTAAAACATAAACGTCAAACTAAAATCATTAGATGTGACCTATATGATTTTCACTACGTACTTATAAAAAATTATCACATTTCGTTTTGTTTTCATGTGAACCAATAAGTTGAAAAATTAACGTTTAGGAATTATATCCACATCATTACATTTTTACAAGCTCTTGATGAAAAATACAACAAAGTTGAAATATCATAATTTTTACACGTGCATAGATCATATCTAACGGTTTTATTTTGACATTTAAGTTTTGAATTTTGAGTTATCAAAGTTTTTAAAAATGGAGATACAAAAAATAAAGGCATATGGACCATCCTCTTGAAAAGTGATCCCATGTTTATTTAAAATAAATATATTATTATAGTTTACAACTTAATAAAAAAAAATCACGTCTCTGTTTTTCTTTCACTTCAAAAAAATAAAAAACTTCCAAAAGAAGGCACTATCAAACAAATCAGTGATCTAGATTTAGAATTAATATTTAACCTACTATGTTATAGATGACAAAAGATAATGACATTTCTTCTATTTATTTATTTATTTACAGTCATCATCCAAACATGCATGCATTACGAGTATATTAGTTATATGTAGAAAAAAAAATAATAGCAAACTACTTGTTCCTTGTTTTGTAGGGGAAATGAGAGACAAATTTCCCTTGAAATCTTCCATTGTTGTTTTGTTGTCTAGACAAAAACAAAGTAATTGTAAGTATTTGTCTTAGTTGTGTTCTTATCAATTTTCTGTGGCTAATGCTCTGTGGTCATTTTGAATGCATGCTTGTCACACCCCGCGGCCACGGGTCGTAACAGTCCCCCGCCGTAAGCATACAACGCCGTGTATGCTTACAAGGCAATTAACAATTCAAACCAAACAACACGCAATTCAAAACAAGTTTCTAATATAAAAATCAGAGTACACAGTCTGGACAGTAAATAATACAATATAAGTATCTCATCCGGATACCAACCATAAGGCCTACCCTAAAACTATACACCAAAATATCTAGGGTCCTGAGATGGTAAGCTACTATGGCCTACTACTCGCGTGCCTCTCCGGAATCAATCGCACCAGTACCTGTAAAATAACCGGGAGGGTGGGGGTGAGAATAAATTCTCAGTGCGAATTTGCCACAGTTTAGACTATTGGACTTGCAATCAAACTCTATATACAACAATGAAACCCAAACCATAACAATGCACACAGATATATATAATCATAAATAACAGAATGCCAATACTCGACAACAATTAATCAACCTGAACACAGTTTACGGAATTTCGAAGATGAGTTTCAAAACACAACAGATATTTGTCTTAACTTAATTCATTATGACTGGTAGCAACCACAGATGTTCTTTCGAGCTGAACCGTTATCAAACCCACATCTGTAGGGTTACAGACGCCTACAGATGGCCAACCAAGCTGGACCCTTTATCAGACACCCATCTGCAATTGCTGTTTGGCTTAACCATTTCCTAAGGTCCGGTTACAAGTCACCTATACAGGTCAACTTGACACAAATGTAAACACACGGAATCAAAGTCAGCCATACCGCTCAACCTTGCAATTTCATTCAAATAGAATCACAAACAACTATCAGCCTCGCACAATCATCACAAAACAGGTCAACGAATAGGTCACCGTCACCTTATCCAGCCACCTCAACAGGTCGGTCTGGCAAATCCATAACAGGTCAAACGCATAAGTCAGCAGCGTCACCCTATCCAGCCACCTAAACAGGTCGGTCTGGCAAATTCTAACAGGTCAAACGCATAAGTCAGCAGCGTCACCCTATCCAGCCACCTAAACAGGTCGGCCTGGCAAATTCATAAACACAGGTCAACGGGTAGGTCACCGTTACCTTATCCAGCCACCTAAACAGGTCGGCCTGGCAGATTCATTCACATCAAGAACAATTAATAGAACTAATCAAATAATAACCATACCAACATGCCAATTAACCTTAACCTAACAATTCAATCATTCTCATTTATGCATGAATCAATATGCAGCATGAATTCCAAAATATGCAACAATTAAGCATTCAACATGACAAACGAATAAACAGGTTAATTCCTGAAAATAAAGTATCAAACAAGTCCAAGAATCCCGCACCTTATTATGATGAGCGTACCGCTTAAACTATGGATCAGGCGTCTCGAATTGCCTCGTTACGTCTTGCTCGACCGAGCCTACACCTATATCACACGTATTCTAGGTTTAACCTTGGTTCATGATCGAGGAGTTTAATCGAGTGGTACTAGGGCTTTTACATTCCTTAACCAATTCCTATGCTTTGGTACCGATTCTTTTGATTCCTCTTTTCTTATCAAAATCTCACATAACGGTGCACAATTTCATCTAGGCCCTCTAGCCATATACTATTTCACTCTGGTAACCATCAATCACCGTTTCACTACTTTGGTTCTCGGTTCAATTCAATTCACCGTTTGGTTAACCCTAATTTGGTCAAAACCTCAAATTAACCGTTATACGTTCTAAAAATTCCATATCAGGAAGCAACCCTACCGATTTCAAGTCAAATTGGTCGGGTTAAACAAATCAAATCACGATTATGCCAACTTTCAATTTTGGCACGAAACCCTAGAAATCAGATTTCACAAATCGGAAGAAATCGGGAAAAAGATTGACAAACAAACTAGTAAGGAGTGTAGAGGAACTAGTCCTCGAGCAATTCGAACACAAATCTCGAGTTTAAAACGAGAATCCGAGAAATCGAGAAAATTCGAGTTTTCGAAAGAAAGAAGGAGAGAAAGAAATACCAAATAGGAGGGTTCGGAGAGATCCTCGGCTGCTTTCTCGGTTCCAAACTCGATTTCTCGCAACAATCGGGAGTCTGAAAGAAACGGAAACTCACGAGCTCTTTTTCTTCTCTCTTGGACGAAAATCACTTAAAAATGGGGAATGGTGGAAGAGAGAGAGAGAGAGAAGCTTTGATTTGGATTTTAGGGTTAAAATTACCCTGAATGCGGATGCACCCATCCGCACTGCGGGTGGCTTGACCCGCACTCGGGACTTAGAAAGTTTTCAGACCAAATTCAAGAAAATCCGAGCCTAGTGCGGATGAATCCCACCCGCACTGCGGGTCAACTTCATCCGCACTCACTACTTAGCCGATTTCAGGAAAATTCAGTGCAATACAGAAATTCATGAGTGCGGCTGGACCCATCCGCACTGCGGGTCACTCACCCGCACTCAGTACTTAGTCAATTTTGGACCAACACAGAATTGCATGAGTGCGGATGCACCCACCCGCACTGCGGGTCAATCCCATCCGCACTGAGCTTATAAAATTCCAAAATCTCGAAATTTCGACGCGGTTTCGATTCACACTTAACCTACTTATTTAGGGGAACCTTAATTAAGGTTTAAACTTCCATTTTATTAACACAATTAACTTGATTCTTGTTTTTAATTCATTTGAATTTAATTGTAAAAAGTTCGTAACGTAACAATGCTATTGTTCTGTTTTATAACAACTATTTTTTTTGTGGGATTTTTATCACTTTGCATAAAGTCTTATTCAAAGTCGGATCTAAAACCGTCTTATTTGCGTTAAATTTTTTACAGATGATTTAGATTTATATAACTGTCTAATTTAATTTGCACGAAACTCGACGCAAATCAGACAGTTTTGGTCCTTTTTTTAAAATAAAATTTGTCCAAAATCCAATTCCTTTTATTTAACACTAATTTTTTTATGACGTCACATTAAGCAACCAATGCATATTTATGCATCGCAAATATAAACAATAGAACTATATTTTTTTTTTCTTCTTAAACATAGTGTCAAATCAAAATATGGCAAATATGAAAATTTGTCATATAAATATATCATTAGGTTGTTGTGATCCTTAGGATGGAATGAAAAGAATCAAGATGAAAAAGATGATCAAATAATTAGTTAACTTCCTCTGCATTTCATTTTTCATTTTTCAATTTTGGAAAATTACCCTTAGATTTAATTAACTGAAAATTTAACAGTTTAACATGGCTGAGATGATCCAATTAAGGGGACAAGAAACATTGAAGTTAACGTAACATAATTCTTAAATAAGTGCATAATAATGGAAATTGAGATAATGAAAGAACCATTGGATGCTAAATGTAGCGGATACAGTTTGAAATCAATTAGCTAACAAAGAAAGCTAAGGTGGTGGCTTCAAAATTGATGAGCATCATAACTGTCCGATGTACTTTAAAATTTGTGCTCATGAATCTTAAAGCAAAGGGGTACGCACGAATCTTAAAACGAATCGGACAGTTCTGATACTCATCAGACCTACACTTCTCCAAAATAAAATATGTATAGTCAGAAGGAGCGGAGTCAGAATAGTGATATTGGGGAGGCTAAATAATTTATTGTAGTAAAATTTAAATTTATAAAAGAAACTAAAAAGTATTAATGTTTATAAAAAATTATAAAATTTTAATTTATGGAGGGACCTACCATCCGTCCTTGTTGTGTGCCTTTAATAAATTTGTGAAGTCAAACAAATCAATAAAATTTCCTTTCTACTATCCTCTCACCTGATCCGAATCTCTAAAGTAACTTAATTTTGATTTTGGATCCGGACTGGTTGATCTGATTTTGAGCCAATTCAGCTTAGGTGGAAATTCACAATCAAACGGTTCGGATTTAAACTCAAATTTTGAGTTATCTTAGAGGATGTGAATTCCCTCTCACCTACTCTCCATCTAGTGGTGCAAATGGATCAGATATTATCTGTCCATATCTAGATATGTATCTGAAAATTAGATATTATTATCCAATATTCAAATATTTGTGTGGATACAGATATTAATATGATTTTAAATTTTAATAATTTATATCTGAATAGTAGATATATACTATATAATTTAATATATATATATTATGAAAATACTTATGTATGTATCTACGGATATTCAATATATATATGTATGTATCCGTCTAACATCTGATTTGTATCTGTATCCGAAAAAATAATAACATATATCGTTTTACCGTTATCCGATCCGTATCCGATCCGTCTGCACCCCCTATGATCTCCATCTCTTTTGGATCACGCTCTTAATTTCTCGTGTATAAGCAAATTAACATTCATTATTGCCTTAATTATACTGAGGTGCATTGTTGAAGTAAGAAAGGGTAAAGAATTTAACAGTGCCGTTTTGGCTTCATGCACCGCATGGAATGTAGAATCAAAACAGCGCTGCATGAAGTCAAAGCTGCTCTGTTAGAATCTTTACCCGTCGTATATGTCTATATGATATATCTTTGCTAAAGGGCTTTAATTAGAAGTTCACAATTCCCACTTGCAATAGCTTTTTTTTTTTTTTAATGAAGATAAGAGTTGCAATCCGTACTACAAGTATTTAGTGTAATCAGATATTAAATCCAAACTGTTTATGTTGTTATTTTTAACAACGCAATAATTTTCTTAGCTTTGAACAAGATCAGTATTCCATAAAAGAAGCACATCTAGGGCATGTTCGGCCGACAAATGGAAATGGACGCGGGCACAGGATTTGAACTGAAAAACACTGTTCCTGTGGGAAAAAAAAATTCAGTTGAACTGAATTTTTTTTTTCCCACATGAATAGTGATCTGGCCGAACAGGCCCCTAGTCAACATGCCACTAGAATTTGGATGCATATTACAAGTATCCTTGTATTAATTATAGTGCTGCATATTTTTTTTAAATTGACATGGTGTCCATAACCAAAAAAATTTTAGTGCAATATTGTATATTGGAGTGCCTTAATTCTTATTCCTAATTATGAAAAGAAAAGGAGTATTTATTTCAGTTTACTTTATTAATAAACATAAATAAATAGTTTGCATTAAATATAGATCTAAAAATATTTTAAATCAATCTGATGAGATACTTTATATCAATCTTTTTAAAGATATCAAATGTTAAGAAATACAAGTAAAGCTATAAAGCAATATTCATGTAATAATACAGCTACTTATTAATTATCATGCATAAAGCTTAATTTCTTTTATTAATTTATATAAGAGGAGGGATCCGATTACATCCTTTTTTTGTGACACCGAATTGTACTCCTATGTTTACAAAGTCCAAACAGTTGATCCAAACCGTTCAACTTGTTGAATATGTTAAAATGTGCTTGCAGATCAAATTTTACATTTTTCTGAATTTTTTTACTATTTATTAAGATGGGTACAAAAATTCAACGGTCTGAATATAGCGATTTTGTTAAATACTTAAAAAATAGTAAAAAATTCTAAAAAATGTAAAATTTGATCTGCAGGCACATTTTAACATATCCAACAAGTTGAACGGTTTGGATCAACTGTTTAAACTTTATAAACTTTAAAAATAGAGAGTGTAATTCAGTGTCACCAAAAAATAGTATAATCGGATCCCTCGTCTTTGTATAATGCAAAACGGACACCGTTCAATCTTATGAAATATTCTCCCAGAAAGTTGAACATAAATGAAAACCCCAAATTGACACAAACTAATAAAGGTTCTTTTACAAAGTATGCACTTGGCATCCAGAATCTAGTACCGATATGTTGTGCTTATCTACGCGGGGATCCATGTAGAAGCACACTCATACATTTTTATATGTAGCGCACTAACCTTCATAGTTTATATAAAATTAATTATAAATAGATCCAACAGCTAAATCTACAGATTTTTTTATTTGTAGAAATATATTAGATATTTAGATAAATGGAAAAAAAATTAGATCCCATGGAAATAATTGAATTGATTCGATTATGTATTAGTGCAAGTTCTCAAGTTTAGTCACACAAAAATGTGAAATATTTAGTAACTGGAATTTGAGGAGAGATTTAATTACATCATTTTATGGTGCACATCTTGACACTGTATGTTTATAAGTTATTTTTGTGATTTCAAAATTCAAACAATCGATTTGAACCGTTCAACATGATCTCCATATTAAAATGTGCTTGGAAACCAAATTTTACATGTTTTTTTTAAATTGTTTACTATTTATTTAGAATTTTTTTAAATCATGATTTTTCAATAATCCGGAATTGTCTGAAAACAACAATTTAGTACTATCTTAATAAATACTAAAAGAAGTTCCAAAAAATGTCAAATTTGATCTCCAAGCACATTTTAATATGGAGATCATGTTGAACGGTTCGAATCAACTATTTGAACTTTGAAATTGCAAAAATAACTTATAAACATATAGTATCAAGATGTGGTAATTGAATCTCTACTCCTGTAATTTTGTTTCAATATATTTAGCATGAGGAGGGTTCAAATGCCTTCATTTTTTAAAAACTTTAATAACTCAAAATTTAAATCTTAAAATTCAAAATAAAACTGTAGGATATGAACTACATCATTTTATCTATGCGTGTAAAAAATTATGGTATTTCAATTTTGTTTTGGTTGTCATCTTGAGCTTGTAAAAATGTATACTAATATGGATAATTTGTAGACGTTGATTTTTTAACTTATTGATTCACATAAAAGCAAAATCAAAATGTATTAATTTTTTGTGGGCACATAGAGAAAATAACATAGATCACATCTAACGGTTTTATTTTGATGTTTAAGTTTTAAATTTTAAATTATTTAAATTTTAAAAAATGAAGACATGATAAAGACACAAAAAATAAAGAGATTTGAACTCTCCTCATTTAGCATTACAAAAGGAAAAGTTACGGTCTACAAACATATTTCACTAAGAAAAAAAGAAAATAAATCTACTTCAATGCGTAAAGGAACTGAAGTAATATTTTGGGTCGTTTAAATTTCAAAAAAAAAAAATGTGAACAAACTAAGAGGACCTACAATAATGCATAAAGGAATCGAATCATTAGTTTTACTTCTTTAAAAATATATACCGATTCAATAATTATGTTCTTTCCGTGAGATCAAAAAAGAAATTGTCTTTCTCTTTCTCAACAAAATATTTTACGTACTTCTAAAATAAAAAATTCTGGTACATTTCTCAGAAAGAGGGGTGCAAAAGGTAAGGTTTGTTTATATCCACTAATATGTGAATAAAACTTTATAAAAGCTCTAGGCAACTACAACTATGTCTTCTTCACATATATTATCTTACACTTCACCAAAGCAAAGTTTATAAGAAAAGGTTACAAAAATTAACCACCAACAAAAAATCTCTTTTATCAAATTTTTGTGTAGTCTCTTTCAAACCACCACCACCTCTATGAGTCACCGGCCTAGTAGAAGAGTTGCACAGGAAAAGGTACCAAAGATGACCAAAATACCCCCATTCAATTCCCTTTCGAAAATATAAACTCCACTAAACCAAAAGTTGAGGCCCCTGTTCAGTTGTAACGGTTCAAAACCGAACCCAATGAGCCACAAAAACCGTTACATATTACCTATTATACCCCTCCTTGACCCTTTGTAAAGCCCGTTATAACTAAGGTTTTTGTTACACTTCCGTATTAGTGTCCCCCATAAGCCCCTTCATCTCGTCATTTACTACCGCAATCTCGATATTTGTCAGTTTTCTAGCCCTTGATGCCTCCAACTCCCAATCCGTTTGTACTAAAACCGCAATTAGTATAAGAACCACACACGCAACTTGGGCCGAGAAAAGCCCGTACCACAGCCCGGAGAAACCCACATTGGCCCCAAAAGCCAGGCTAACGGCTACAGGTAAACCAACTAAATAAAAAGAGAACAAATTGATCCTCGCACCGACAGCTGGCCGAGCTGTTCCACGTAAGACTCCGCAACCAGTTGATTGAGGGCAATTTCCCAATTCGCATAAACCCATTAGAGGCATCACTGCTGACGCCAACCTGACGATGGATGCATCGTTCGTGAAAAGCCGGACCCACTGTTCACGGAATACAAGGGTCCAGATGACATGGATGACACCGATCATGAGTGCACATCCAAGGGCGACCATAGCTGCCATGCGGGCCCGGCTCGGCTTCCCTGCCCCTAGCTCATTTCCAACCTACAATTTCATTTGAATATATCATAAGACAGTAACTCAGCAAGTTAATTTTTTGGATGGTTATTAGTGTGTAGCATATACTGGTCCATGGATATAAAGTTTCTTTTTGAAAAATTAATATTGAAAAAGGTACAAATATCTGTCACTGGCAAGTGGGGACCACTAATTCCAGCTTTCTTTTAGATATTGTCAGGTTTGCATTGAAGAATGCAGGTAAAGACAAACGCTGACCATTTGGTAGCATTGAATATTAGAAACCAGTAGTCCAGTAACAATGCACACACTGGAAACATGACAGTTCAAAAGCAAACTAAATTTTCATGGACCACCATAGGAATTCCCCCCTTGTTATAAAAAAAACACATCCTGCTCTCATCAAAGTAAAAATACTCAGAACCAATAATGTACTCTTTAATATCACTACCAAAAGCTTATGAGACATGAAATAGCAAAACATAATATGGTACAACAACGTACAATTAATGAAGTTCAAGGACCACCTCAATGAGTTGTTCTATAGTTATTGAAAGTTCTTGAATATTTATTGTAATTAATTGAACTTACTCTGGTAGAGACGCATGCAGCTAATGCCATAGGCACGGTGTACATTAAACTAGTGGTTTGTATGAGCACTGCTGCGGCCCCCACAGCAGTGGTGGGGTCAGGGAGGTATCCAGCTAATACCGTCATGATCTCATACCACCACCATTCCAAACATACACTGAGACAACTTGGCACGGCCAGTTTGACAAGTGGAGCGACCCCACTAGCCACTGTTGCAGGGGAAGCCCATCCACACCACGTCAGCTTACACGTACCAGTCCACCACAAGTAGATTAGTAAAAACATTAGCATGTTAAAGTTTGTCAGAGCTGATGCAATTGCAACACCTGGTACGCCAAGACTTAGCACGAATACTAGGAAGAAGTTGAGTGGTACGTGGAGTACCACTGCCGCTGCCGAGCACGCCGCCATGGGTTTAGTAACACCCTAAAAGGAAATTTTCCAATGAGTAAAGAGATTTTAATGCAATATAGATAAACTGTAGGGGGTGAGATGCAATAACTGAAAGTCAATTTTCAGAAGTATTTACTATGAGCAAAGTACAATAATTAGGGTAGTATATTTTTGTTGATTCATAAGAGCATGAATCCTCGAAAGATGGTAATTTAATATTAAACCATGGTCCCTCTTCATTTTAATTTTTCTAATCCAAAGATAGCAATTCAAGCACACAGAGCATAGTCCTGAGCAACATATATAGACCTCATTTAATCCTTCTCATATTTTTAGGATAGTACTAGTAGTACCCAATATTATATTTTCAGCCAATCATTTAACAAGATCATAGTAGTAACAAATTCAATGTACCTGGGACCGCAAATAAACCCGGAGGGGTTGAAGCGCTATGTATGTTAATAAATCAGGTAGCGAGTATAAACAAAAAGATGCAGCAGTGGCAGTGATTTCTAGGTCTTGGCCGAGGCCCACCATGATGGGGCCCAGATTCAGCCAGAGAACGGAAATCGGCACAGCAGCAAGGAAGAGTAAAAGAAATGCTCTTTGGAGGGAGAGAGAAAGCATTTCGTAGTTGCCCGAGCCGTAAGCTTGAGAGCAGAGAGGCTCAAGACCTGACGCGAGCCCGAAAAGAACTGAATAGCCAGTTATGTTGGTAAATCCTATTGAGAGGGCCCCACCTGTCAGTCGAAGAAGGTAATTTGGTTACCACTAACACAGAAAGCTAACTATAGATATTCTTTAACCACTTACTGTCAACGTTAATTATTACTAATTGTACCAAGTAAAATATTGTGTTTAGTACTTTAGTCAATGGAGATACTAAAAATAGGAAGTCTTAATATATTTGAACATGATGCAGCGCACTGACAATAAAATCATAACAGCACTGCATACGATCTCTGCGCTGCCTGAAGACAAAATTGCTCTGTTAACATCTTTACTCCCCCAAGTAAGAAGCATCAAAACAGGATTTTTCTTTACTAGGTAATATACTGTTTCTAAAATAAACAAGTTAGTTATACTGCTCATTGGGTAAATATTTTAACAGAGCATTTTTGGCTTCTTGCAGCACACGGACTATAGAATAATAAAGAGCTACATATGGATTGTGCGCTGCGTGAAGACAAAACTACTCAGTTAAAATCCTTACCCAAAATTTCAAGTTCGCTTCCTATACAACCATAACCAGCTGTTCAATCAGAGTTTCGTCTCTTACCAAACAACAGCTTTTCTTTTATTTTTTTGAGAGTGGGACCCACCTGCCAGAGCGAGCGGTCCAAGGCGACCTAAGAAGACAACCGAAACCATGGCACGAAGAAACACAACACAGTTCATGAGCGTAATCGGTGCAGCCATGGACCATAACTCGCCGAGCTCCGTTAGCACTACTGGGTCGACGACCATTTTACTGGACTTGTTGGTAAAATTGTAAAAACCAGGGTCTAATTCTTCGTCATCTCCTCCCTCTTTTACCATAGTTTTGTTGGTCTTTGTTGAAATGGCCATTGTTGTTGAAAGAGATCGAGAGAGAGGGTTTAGGGAGAGAGAGAGAAGCTTTCTTTCCTTTTTGTATCAGATGCTATGCTATGCCTTGTAAACGGTGGAGAGGTGAGAGCACAGTAAAAAGCAAAAAGTCTAGGGGTCATATAGGGTCATTTTTGCACTTGCCACCTTATATTCTAAGGATCGTGATAACAATCTCCACAGGTCTATCTCCGCAAAAAATCCCGCACTAACTGCCAAAAAAGTCATGGGGGGACCGCTCAATCATTAATACTCCGTAGAAAATGTTAGTATTTAACTTGAAGCATAAAAGTATTTATCCTGAATTTGCAAAGTATTAATCCCTATGCAATGATCTCTATTTTGACTGAATAAATCAATTCATTAATTGTCCCCGCACAAAATTTCTTTTTTTTTTTGAATTGTCCCCGTACAATTGGGGACCATTAAATAAACAATCCCCTCATAAATACTTGTCAGTTATCCCCGCACAAAATTTCTTTTTTTTTTATTGTCTCCGCACAACTGGGGACCATTAAATAAACAATCCCCTCACCCAATGATAAATACTTCTCACACATAATGATAAATATTTTATGTTACATAGATAAATACTTCTCAGACATAATTGTAATTTTCAGTAAAAACATCAATGATAAATACTCTAAGACATAATGATAAATACTCTATGTTACATGGATAAATACTCTATGTTACAAAGATAAATATTTTATGTTACATAGATAAATATTTCTCAAACACAATTGCACTTATAGTAAAACATCAGTGATAAATACTCTTAAACATAATGATAAATACTCTCATGTATAAGGATAAATATTTTATGTTACATAGATAAATACTTCTCAAACATAATTGCAACTTACAGTAAACATCAATGATAAATACTCTCAGACATAATGATAAATATTTTATGTTATATGGATAAATACTTTATGTTACATGGATAAATATTTCTCAGAAATAACAAATAAACATTTATTAACGGTGATTGTTATTAGATAATAGTATAATTAATGCGAAAATTGTTTTTAAATGAATAATTAATGCGGAAATTGTTATTAGAGGAAAGCATAATTAATACGGGGATTGGTATTAAATAACTCTAATTTAATGCGGAGATAAATGAAAATTTTTAGCCAAATAAGTGAGGGGATATGACAGTTAAGAAAGAGAGAGAGTGCGGGGATAAATAGGGGGACAGGGGTGGGGGATTAGTATAATTATTCATATTCTAATGATATTATAGAATATAAAAAGTACAGGGAACAGAAGAAAAGATTTTTTAGTACAGTTAGCTACTACGATGGTGGGGTCAAGATTTTCAGCAAAGAGAACTTTGCATTGAACTGTATTATATACATTTTTATCAAGAGATTGATGTGTATGAAAATTAAAGCACACTAATATTAAAGTGAAGCGTACGAATTTTAAAGTGGATTGGACGGTGTTGGAGCCCAATTCGCTTTAAGATCCATGTGTACCAAAATTGAAGCGGATGCGCACATATATTAAAGCGGAGTGTACGGGTCTTAAAGTGAATTGCACTGTGTTCGTCCAATTCACTTTAAGATCGTACGTCCAATTCACTTTAAGATCGTACGAAAATTGAAGCGAATATACACGGATATTAAAGTGAATCGGACAATGTTGAAGCCCATCAAACCTACTCCCAAATCTTTTATCAAAGGTGGAATTTTCTTATATATTATTTCAAAATATCGAAATTATAATAAACTGAAATTAAATTATTCATATATATCAGAGAAGAAAAGTCATTTAATGAATGTTGTTGCTTTGGGTTTTTAATCCGACCACAAACTGACAATGCATTTATAGAAAGATTTTGATAAAATATTTGAACAAAATTTAGGATATCTGTGTTACTATGCTTCTTCAATCACTTCTTTAGTTTTTAAATTTTATAAGTTTAGGAAAAGTTTATAAATTATTTACATTTATAATGTAATAAATTATATCTAAAAATGGCAAAATAAACAGAGTAGAAATTACCTGAAAAAGTAAGCCAATCTGTACCCTGTTAATTATGTATATTAAAATTTAATTAATCTTTTATTTTTATATAGTCCAACTTCTTCTTAAATATCCAATATTTACTTATAATTTAGTAGATAGAGCTTCTCTTTATAATTGTGAAAACTTGAGTTCAAATTTCACTTAATACATATTGTGTATTTTAATTTCAGTCTTTTTTATAAAAATAAATAAATTAGTTCCACCCCTTATGTCAATCTTGACATATTGTTTCAGAAAATGATTTCATCTAGAGAGCCTGCTTTGCAATATTGGTGGCTTTTAATAAGAATTTGTGTCCTCTGTATTACTACAGAGGTATTATTCTAAATAGTGAGATGATTATGACCGTTCTTTTAAATTTGTACGAATCTCAATTAACAAATAATACTGGATACCCCGAATAGGCACTATTTTTGAATTAATCTGAAGCTGTAAAGTAGTGAGCCTCATTGTGCGCTAAGAATACGTGTCCATTAAATAAAATGGTTTTATTGCAAAAATATCAAGAGGAGAGATCTACTTGTACTATTTTTTGGTGACATTGGATTATATTCTACATTTTTAGAGTCCAAATAGTCGATTCAAACCGTTTAACATAATGAATATATTAAAATGTGTTTGCAGTTCAAACTTTACATTTTTTTGAATTTTTTTACTATTTATTAAGATGGGTACAAAAATTTAATGGTCTTAAAATAACAATTTTTTAAAATACTTAATTAATAGTAAAAAATAAAAAATATATATATAATTTGATACAATTTAATATATCAATCATGTTAAACGATTTAAATTAATTATTTAAACTTGAAATTTTTAAAAAATATAAAATGTAATCGGATGTCACCAAAAACAATTTTATTGGATCCTCCTCAAATATTAAATAAATATTATGTGTCGTTAATTTTCAATGTGAGAGATGAAAAATATACCACCACTTAGTGTATTAATTATACCCCAGTCGGGTATATCTTACCTTGCCCGCCCGTACCCTATGCCCGCGGTACCCGTGCCCGAGCCCGGGTATAGGTCGGGTAAATGGATACGCGGGTACGGGCAAAAAACGGACCGGTCACTGTTTTTTTTGGCAAATACCCGACTCTACCCTGACCGACCATACCCGTACCCGACTTTACCCTACCCGGGTACCTGTCTACCCTTACCCGTACCCGTACCCTTATACCCGACCCACTTTAATTCAAATTCAAACTCAAAATTTTGATTTTTTTTTTTCCCACCCGGTTCAAAAAAAAAAAAAAAACAGAAAAAAAAAACCGGACCGCTCTACCCGGACCGCCCTGCCCCTCAAGGGTACAACGGGCACGGGTATAGGACGGGCAGGGCACGATTTTAAAAAAAAAATACCCGAGATATCCAGCCCGAGATACCCGTGTCCGACCAATACCCTTGCCCCTGCCCAAGTATACCCGGCCCGCCCGTGCCCTACCCGACTTTAATCCACTACCACCACTTTGTATAATTGGCTGATGTCATGATACTGTGGTCGGTTTAAATTCTTTAAAAAAAATATAATATATGGCTGGTTCCCATAAGCAAAAGATAATATTTTAAAGAGAAAATTTCCAATATGTCCATATAAAATTTTAAAATAGTCAATTTTCTCATGAAAATACAATAATATCCAAAATTCTCATACAAACTTAATATTCTTTCATTTATTTAACACTATATTTAGTAATTTTAAAAATAAAATTAGGCAAATATACCGTCCTCTCTACTCTCTCTTTCTCCTTCACTTTTCCTCTATTTTTAAAATTTTCGAATATGAACCTTAAAAAAAAAAAAATATTCAGATATGACACTATAACAGTTTTCTCAATTTTATTTGTTTTCTTGACACTCTACTAGGTGTGAACAAATGAATTATAGACATAAGAATACTTGCATATTCAATATTATCCATCTCTAAGTTTAGTGTGTCTATTTAGATTGATGTCATGGTTTCTTTCTTTTATTTGCTTAAATCATTGTGCAGAAAAGAAATTGCTCAATATTTGTTTTCTTTACTGAAATCTGGAGTAAAGATCGAGTTTGTAGTTGGATAGTTCTTGATCCTTTACTTCCTTGGCACACTTACTTTTTACAATTCATTTAATATTTGTTGTTGTTTCGAGATTAAGCTCTGTTATATATCTTTTATAATTTCATGCCTAACAAAATTTAATACAGAAATACTAGTGCATAAGGCTACATCCAATATATGTATGCGAGAAGGTGTATATGTAATCCAGAGGAAAAGTGAAATCCATATATACAAAATAAATAAAAATTAGAGAACATCTATCATATTCAAATGAGAAGGGGAGAAGAGAGAGAGGAGGGTATATTTGTTAATTTTGTTTTTTAAATAACTAAATAAAAGGTAAATGAAAGGAGATAAAAGAAAAAATGTTTAGTTTGTATGGGATATTAGATGTTATGGTGTTTTCATGAATAAATTAGCTATTTTAAAAGTTTACATGGATACACTATAAATTTCCCCTATTTTAAAAGGAGATAGTCAGAGATGGTACTAGTCCTTTCTGTAACGCAAATGAGTACGTTCAAACACGATACGTCTTGACACGCTTAAGACAGCATATATTGACACGTTTAAGACACGGCAATTCCTCAGCTTGAGGTCCAGAGATGCGGGAAGATTAATGCCATGTCATGCACCAACCGGACTCGTTTGGTCAGCTTGAGCTCTTTTTTTATGCAATTTCATTTATTTGATGCAAGTGCTCCTAATGCATTTTTTATTATAAAATTGTGGTTGAGAAAGAAAACCCAAAAAAAAAAAAAAAATCCTAATTTACTATTTTAAATCATCAAATATGAATGAAGTCGTCAATATTAAATATTTAAATAATTTGATCTTTACTCAAGAAAAAATAAACAACTTAAATTTTGATCAACTTACCTTTTTGGTGACTACACCAAAAATGTATACTTTTCATGATTTGAGAGTATTTTTAAAGATAAATATGAGGTCATATTTATCTAATTTTTAATATTTACTATAATGAATAATTTAATTTGATTTTTTGAAGTTGTGGTTTCCCACAGAGTATTTTAAATATTCTGTGTGATCCTTGTACTTCTATAATTAATTAATTATATTGTATCTTTGACTAATGAATATTGATAATTTAAATATTTAATTATACTTTAATATACTAAAAGGAAGTGTTTTAAGACAGAGTAAGCACATCCATATTTTAAAACGTTTATATTTTTATTCTACTACTTCACTAGTTATGTAATTTGCAAAGATTTTTTTTTCATATTCTTAATTAATACTAATTTATATACTTATTGTATAACATCAAATATCAATGCTTTAAAGTGATTTAGTATATATATATTTTTTTTCAAACTTCACTTGTCAAATTCCAAGGTTCAAATTTTCAACTACAATAGGCATTTTAAAGATTGAAGAACAAACTCTACTTAACATAGTGACAACATAATGATTCGGGAAAGGTTTGGTGGGGTCAAAAGTTCGTGATTCGGAAATAATTCGAATATAATTCAGGAATAATTCCGAATTATACATTGAGAGCAACAAAAAAAAATCCAACAAGAGAGCAAAAAAAAAACGAAAAATTCAAGAAAAAATCACGAAAATTTTGTACAATTCGCAAATTATTCGGAAAAAAATCGGAAAACCGAATACTACGCTGATTGATTCTTTAACAGCTCAAATTTGAATTATTCGTGAATTATTGGCAAATAATTCGCGATCTTGTTAATATGATAGTTAAAATGTTTATATACTCTTGTTCTTACTTGTAAAGTGATACATTCATGTCTAAAATTGAAGATCAAGAAGTCAAATGATTTATTTCCACAGTTAATATTTTTTTCTCATTTTAATGATCTTTTAATCTTGTATAAAATGAACTAATTTTTTTTACAATTAATTGGTGTGTGAAAAAAGTTTCTTTAGAAATTAAATGAGATTAATAATTTTATTATTTGAATTTTGAATTTTGAACAATTAGGGAAAATAATAATTGCGGTTAATAATGACATCCTAGCTCCAGGGAAACCATCTATGGTTGTAGAACGCTCCAGTTTAAAACGAACTGGAGAGTATCTACCATAAAAAAAAAAAAGTATTGATCACTCTTTTTCTAGTACTCTATGTCCCTATATGTTCTAAAAAAAATGATTTTTGATGATTTTGAAAAAAATAATATGTTACGCATATCATATTTGTGTGTTGGTTGCTTTGGATATAGAAATGAAATGTTATTTTGCTTTTTTTTTTTCTTTTTTCTAAATGACATGAAATTGAAATCTAATTAAAATATGATAGTTCTAATATTCTTAATTTGCTCTGTTGTGGTTTGTTGGGCAGGAATTCTTAATTTGCTCACGTGTCGTTACGCACGGCTGAAGATACGGAAAAACACGACACTGGCACTAAGGCGTGTCGATATGTAAATGGCTTTACCTTCAACATTTACTCCAAGAAAAAAAAAAAAAAAAAACTTCAACATGCATCCCTATATTGAAAAAAAAAAATAGAAAGGAAAATTAACAAAAAATTCTTAATACAAAGATGAGAAAAGGCTGTGCAATATTTTTTGAGAGGTTTTATTTTAAGATAAAGATGAGGTCAAGTTTTCTTGATTTTAAATATTCACAATTAATCTTCTAATTTGATATTGAAGTAGTTGTTACCCACAAAGTATTTTCTAAAAGTTGTACACAGATACTTCAAATATTCTGTGTGATCCTTGTACTTCTATAATTATAATGTATCTTTGACTAATGAGTAGTCATAATTTAAATATTTAAATGTACTTTAAAATGCTAAAAAGAAAGTGTTTAAGACAGTAGACAGAGTAAGCACCTCCATATTTAATTTTTTTAATATTTTTATTCTTACTACTTCCCTTGTTATATGTATAGTATATATACAAAGATATATTGATATTTTTAATTAATTCTTGTTTAATATGTACTTATTTTATTACCATCAAACATCATTTAATGTGAATTAGTATCTACTTTGCTAGACTTGTCAAATATAAAGGCTCAAATTTTCAACTAAAATTAAAGGAATTTTAAAGATTGAAGAACTAGCTGTAGTTAAATGATTTATATATTCTTGTTCATAATTACTTTTAAAGTGATGTGTCAAAAATTGAAGATCAATAAGTCAAATGAATCAATAGTTTGCTATGATTATTTGCACAGTTAATTTTTTTTTTTCACCTTTTGATCTTGTATAAAATGAACTAAAAAAAATTTACAATAAAATTTCTTTGTGAATGCATTATTTTTTAAATTAAATAGGATTAATAATTTTATTATTTGAATTTTGAATATTAGAAGAAGAAAAAATAAGTCGTGTGTATTAATTATGATGGGCGGAATACGGAAGATAGAGGTATTGAATTCCTCTTAAATTGTATAAACAGATTTACAAAATTTGTTCAACTGTTACGATTTGCATATACACACAAAAAGAATTAAAATAACTCACATATATTTTTAGTTCCCCGTAGCTACTAATTTTATAGGTTATTTAATTTCAAATTATTTATATCTTTTCTAAAAACAACAATTTAGATAGTGCATGTAATATTTACTTAATTATATATGAGGAGGGATCCAATTACACATTTTTTGGTGACACCGAATTACACTCTAGATTTTCAAAGTTTAAATAGTCGATTTAAACCATTCAACATAATGGATATATTAAAATGTGCTTGCATATCAAATTTTACATTTTTTTGGAATTTTTTTACTATTTATTAAGTATTTGACAAAATCGCTATATTTAGACCATTGATTTTTTGTACACATTTTTTAACATATTCATTATGTTGAACGGTTTGGATCGACTGTTTAAACTTTGAAAATATAGAGTATAATTTGGTGTTATCAAAAAAGAATGTAATTGAATCCCTCCTCAGTTCCTCATTATATATATACAACATTCGAGAAATGAACAATTATGTTTTATGCATACCATAAACATTTTAACAGCACATTTTTATATACCTGTACCCCGTATTTTATACGACACTATCTGTATCATAAGCACGGCATCCATCCTCACTTCAGAGTAAAGCTGGCAAAAAAAAGCTTGTAACTCGTGGCTCGATTATGACTCGTAATTGATTCGTTCGCTAACAACTTGCTCGGTACTAGCTATAGTTCGGTTCAGAATTAACGAACAAATTTTGTTGCCACCTCCACTTCAGAGAAACTATGTACGGTTTTAGAGCGTCTCCAGTTTTGAACGAACTGGAGAAGACGCCCAATAGTAAAAAGGAATGTCATTAATGACAAGAAAGCCAAAGGTTGGAAAGTTTTGAACGGTTTTAATGGGGATAGAGAGAGATAACAAAAGTGCAACAGACAGTCATGATGAAAAAACATCAAGTGACATGAGGTTATTTTGTTGACTTAAACATTTAATATAATTAAATAAGATATTTTTATATGATAAGACTAAAATGAGGAATGCAATTACATATTTTTGTGATCACACGTTGATGTAGCTAATTTTGAAATTTTTATTTATACCATCTTAAAAAAAAAAATCAAATAACCAAATTACAGACATAAATAGTGTGTCCACAGTTTCAAATTGAGGGCAACTTAACATGTTTTCTATATAAGAGAGGTTTGCTAATATCCTAAACGGGTTACCCGAATCCGGTCCGCCCGTATCCGTTATCCGAGGTACCCGTACCTGTGCCCGGGTATAGGCGGGTAAATGGGTACACGGGTACGGATTTGAGACGGATCGGACACCAAAATTTGAGAAAAAAAACCCGTCCAATCCGTACCCGCCTTACCCGTACCCGAAACTCTCCTACCCGGACCCGTTGTACCCGTACCCATTTACCCGAACTCGCATCCTTTACCCGTTCTACCCACACCCTTTACCCGTTTAACCCGTACCCATTAACTCGTTTAATTTTGAAATTCAAATTTAAAAAAAAAAAATTCCCCGGTAAAAAAGTAAAAACACACAAAAAGAGAAAAAAAAAACCCGTACCCTACCCGAGGTACCCGTTACCCCTATCTGTTTTTTAAAACGGGTAGGGTACAGTTTTTTAAAAAAAAATACCCGTCCTACCCGTACCCGCCCTACCCGTTACCCTTCCCGGGTTTACCCGAGGTACCCGTACCCTACCCGAGAGCACAACACTAAATAAGAAGACCAGTGGTAGAGAGATAAATTTTCGTGCTCAGCTTGAAACTAAGACATTTAATTTTTATCCGCAGTTTCAAACATAGGACGTAGTGAAAATGACAATACTTAGAAATCGTGGTTATTTGACATATCATTTTTTTTAATATGGTACAAATAAAAATTTCGATATCAGTTGAAGTACTTTTTATATATTTTTTTTAGTAAAATCAGATTAAAACATCAAAACTGTTTTAATATCTAAAAGAAATTTTCATATAAATTTTGAACATGTCCTCCTATACAGAGAACATTTGTATTTGCTAATTGCTACTAAATTAAAAGCTAGTATCGAACTATTTTTTATTTTAAGTTAGTTCATTAAAAACAATAAGTAAAAATTTCAAAAAAATATAGAAATTTTCAAAAAACTTAAAAAAAAAAAAAATTGTTGGGATTTCCTTTTCTGACAACTTGCGATAATTATGAGTTTGGTATTTGAGAAGTTTGACACGTTCCAATTCCATTAATTGCTCCCGCTATAAACGCTGAAAAATAAAGTTCTGAGCTTTGCTTTACTGGCCGTGCATTAATTGAGCGTTATGTTTCATGAATATAGTTTTTATTTGTGTTTCGTATATTTGCAGTAACTGCAGGCCTTATAAATAAGGGAAAATTAGTTATTTGTCACTTCAAAATCTTTAAATTATAAAAATGCCATTCTGAAATTTGAAATTGTAAAAATGCCACTCCAAACTTTACTAATTTGTAATTTTGCCACTCCAAATATTTAATAACTAAAATACCCTCTCATTCTTTCTCCTCCTCTTATTTCTCCTCCCTTCTTTTTTTTCTGCGAAACTTGAGCTTTTCTCTTTCTCGTGACCACTACCTTTTCATCTGTCGCACTGTGTCGAGGTTCTTTTTTGGCATCTTTACCGCTTTTGGTATCTAATTAGACCAAAGTGCAATACATTTTCGTTTATACCTCTTACTCTTATCTTAGCTATTTGATTCAATTACGATTCTTCAAAAATAAGCACTACTAACCAAAAGGGGAATTCACATCTTAGCTATTTGATTCAATTATGATTCTTCAAAAATAAGCACCACTAACCAAAAGGGGAATCGCGAATTCAGATTCGTAGTATTAGATTTCAAATATTGAAAATTTGAATTTCAAATTGAAATGGAGTTCTGGCCGGAATTCTTGGTGAGTAGCTGGGGACGTGAATTCGTGGCAGATGGGGTCGGAGGCATGGCAGGGGTCTTAGCGGGTTATCCGTTAGATACCCACAGGATCCGGCTCTAGCAGCCGATTCCCGACCCGGCCAGGACAATTAATGCTGGTACTGGTCAAAGAGGCAGTTAATTCACCGGATGATGAACTGTGGTTATGATAAAATTATAATTTGCACAATAAACCAAAATTTACCAACAAATTGTAAGTTAATTCACCGGATGCTGCTAAATCGGCTGAACTTTTCAATTTGATCCAAATTGGATAACAGACTCATTCTGGTACAAATTGCGCTAAATGAAATATAATGTGTCTGTTGTTTGTTTTAAAATAAAGGAGGTTTATAAGAATAGACCTTACATTAATTTTGATAAAAATCTCAAAACATGAAGTTCCAAAAAAGTAATAATCAACAGCAATAACTGAAAAGAGGCAGTGCCACATCAGCTATCGGATTGCTTAGAGGAATACTCAGATCAGAGGGTCCGTCCGCACTTTTTCACCATGGCAGGAGAGAAAGAGGAGGCTGGAGAAGAAGAAGAGAGGGTATTTTAGTCATTAATTACTTAGAGTGGCAAAATTATAAATTAATAAAGTTTGAAGTGGCATTTTTACAATTTCAAATTTTGGGATGGCATTTTTACAATTTCAAGGTTTTGGAGTGACAAATAACCAATTTTCCCTATAAATAATCGTGTGTCCAATTAAGTACTATTCTAGAAATTGTAATTATTTATAGGGGCAATTTCATGTATACATTGAAATTACATAGCCCCCCCTCTAAAGTTTATAATGTTATATATATCCTTCTAAACTTCAAAAACTCAAATATTTGCCCATTTTACTGTCTTTTCTTTTAAGCTCAATTTTAAATTTATGAAGTACCTATTTTAATCTTTATTAAAAAAACTAAAAACTAGTAGCATGTTTCAGAAAAATATCAATATTCTAATTATTTGGTTTTCGAGGGCAATTAGGTAATTTTTCTATTACTGACGCTTATACGAGCATATACGTAAATGTCATTTTGTAAACGCCAAGAGTAAAGATATTGCCCATTTATTCTCAAAAACCATTAAATTAGAAGATTGCATTTTTCTAAAATTGGCTACAACTTTTTTTAATAAAGACTAAAATGGATACTTCATAAATTTAAAAATGAGTTTTAATAGAAAAAATATATATTAAAACGGGTAAGTTTGAGAGTTTTTGAAGTTCAGTAGAGTAAATATGATATTATGAATTTTAAAGAGGGAATATGTAATTTCTATGTTTTTGAGAGGTATACATGAAATTCTCCCTTTATAATTGTTTGAGATTACTTGGTAGTTGGTGGGTAACTGTGTAAAAGTGGGAATTGATAATCTACTACAGGAATTGTTACAGGAAGTAAGCTTCAAGAAGTACAGTTTGGTATAAGAAGTAATAATAAATTAAAATTAGTAAGTTAATTTTCTTTTTTTCTTTTTTTTGTTCATAATTATATATATAATAAAAGAAAACGTAACATAACATGATGACGGTGTGATGTAATGTTTTGTGACCAATACATTTCACGTGACTGATATTTATATAATTGTTGGGGTTACTTGTTTAATTTTTTATTTTAAGTTAATTTAATTGAAAAAATATCAGAAAAAATGCTAAAAAATAAAAATGCAAAAAATTAAATAAAGAAATAATGTTGGAAAAATTGAGCGTGTTTTTTGATTAAAATTTAGGAGTCAAGCTCCTAGATTTTATTAAAATAAAAAAAAAGAAATACATCACGTGATCAACACACATAAACATAACATGAACATGTTGTGTCATGATATATTGTAATAAAACATGTAAAAACATAAATAATTTTTCTTCACATGTGAATACATTTTGCAATGATTATAAAGAATTCATTCATGTGTTACATGATTAGTGTGAATCAGTACAGGACTCAAGTTCCAACACTAAATATTTATTGAGGAAGGTTCTAATACCACATATTTTTTTTATATCTTATCATACCTCATATTTTATATCTTAGTTTCCAAAGTCTAAACTGTTGATCCAAACCGCTCAACATGACATTTATACTAAAATGTGTCTAGAGATGAAATTTTATAATTTTTAAATTTTTTGTACTATTTTTTAAAAAAAGGTACAAAATCATTATTTTTGTACCATTCAAAAAACAATGATTTTCTAACCATCTTAAAAAATAGTAAAAAAAAGTCCAAATATTATAAAATTTTATCTCCAACTATATTTTAGTATGGATATCATGCTGAACAGTTCAAATCGACAATTTAGACTTTAAATATGAAAAAATGGAGATATAAAATATGAGGTATAATGAGGTATTAAAAAAATAATAATAAGGCATTAACCCTCGTATTTATTTAAATAAAATACTTTTTCTCTCTCCTCTCTTTATTTTCCTCCCTTATTTAATACAATAGCGACAGATACAACTGACGTTACAAGTTGTATCATATTTATGAGTCATGCTATGTTGTAATACAACATGTGAACGACTTGACTAATTTTCTTTACATGTAAAAACATTCTGAAACAATTATTAAAAAGTAATTCATGTATTAAATAAGCAGTGTAAATCAGTACATGACTTCCAAATATTTCCTTAAATTAAGACTTTTCCTCCTTCAATTTATTCCTTCAACAAACAGCTATCTTGCTATAGTGAAAATTTGTAGTCAAAGATTGACTCCACTGGATATGATGGTTAATTATATTTGGATTTTGTGTCCATCCTCTTCTACTAGGAAGACTTCTGTTAAATTTTCAAAGAAAAAGTTGGTATTGAAAAAGATTAGAAGGGATTAAATAGAAGCAACAATGGGATACAAGGACAAAACAATAGCAGCGATGTCAATTAATTGATACTGGACAAAGTGCTTGGTGCCACATTATTGGCGGCAGGTACTTAATTAAATGATCGCCATGAATTGAATTCAAATACTTTATGTCAATTAATGCATATAAAAAGGATGGCAGGGGAGCTACCCTATCAATAAGGATAATATCCTACCAGCATAGTGGGAAATGTATGACATAATAAAAAAATTGTGATTAAAAAATAATTTGGATATAGTTTGGGAATGATTCGGAATTATTCTGACTGGAGATCTCAGTTCCGTAAAAGAGCAAAAAAAAAAAAATGAAAATAGAAAAAAGTTCAGAAAAAATTCCCGAATAATTCGGTCAAAGTTTGGTCAACTGAATAATTCATCATTCAGTTTACCATCATAAAAAAAAAAAAGAATAATTTACGAATCTTGTGACTGTGCTATGAGGATATGAGGTACCGTAGAAGATTCACCTCACTTTATGGTTTGAGACTTATTCTTAACCAGTTTGGGATTCGAACTAGCGCAGGAGCAGTAGTATTGGACTTTGAGATTCGTGCCAAGTTAAAAAGAACGGTCTAGATCCACCAATTATAAAAGATTCTATTTTCAGGTACATGGAGGATGTGAATTCTATCAATTAGGGGTGAGCCTAATATTTTATGTCAATGCATAACCATTAACCAGGCTTAAGGCCCAACTGTAAGATAAACAATTAAATAATTAGAGGTAGGTAATGGCCCAAAAGATGCATTGCTTCTATCATTCTTAATGTCATAAAAAACCCCAAATTAGAAAAAAAAAAAATCAGATAGAAAATAACAAAGCATACTTTTTATTGATCGCATCCGTAGAGATTCAACTGACAAAGAAATGGCAGGAAGAGGAAGGCCTGTGTGACCTTGCTGTGATGTCTTCATTTAATTAGGCCTTATGTTTATTAATTATTTGTTTGTAGTTCCTGTGACATGACTCATGAGCTTGACAGTGGGATATTTTGTGATGTCGGTCCGGGTTGATTTTTGTCACACCAAGGTCACACAGGCCTTGTGATGTGTGTGTTTTAAACTTTTAATGTAACTGAAAGCAAAGGAAAAGTCCGTTCTGAGAAGATTGGGGATATTTAATGATTATCAGATTAAAATCAAAGGAAAAGTCCGTTTTAAGATTTGTGCATATCAATTTTACACGAATTATATATAATGCGAATCGAACAGCTCTGATTGTACATCTGACCGATTTTGAGATTGTGGGGGTGAATCAGTGGATATGCACGAGCATGCGTGCGTTTTAATGTTACTGGAAGAAAAAGAAAAATTTGTTGTGGGAAAAAGGGGTATTCGATGGATATCAGATCAAATTCGGTCTGATGCTATATCAAAGTCGTTCGATTCACTTTTAAAATTTGTGCATATCAATTTTACATAAATCTTAACGAAAATCGAACAACCGACTATCCATCAGATCAAATTTGATCCGATATCCATCAAACGCCCTCTGGTTCATCCGTCCTATGCTTGCTTAACTGGTTTCTAATTGTTCTCTTAAGAACCCAAAAAAAAAAAAAAAAAAAAAATTAAAATAGGTTCGGTCTGTTTTCAGTTTTCAACTGTTGGGCCCTTAGATTGAAGGGAGCAGATCACCTGCCCCCCGGGGTGCAGGATTTTCCTGCCCCCTCTGTGGGGTGGGGTCGGGTTTAGGGTGGGTAGAGCCGGGTTTAGGGTTTGAGGTGGGTGGGGCCCACTAACAGTGACTCTGGGGGCAGAAGATTCGATCCCTAGATTGAAACTATTGAAGTTGAAAGGCCCATTCAAGTCTATCTCAAATCCTCATCACAATACTCCCGAATCACGGCACTCGTGGATTTTGTTCCATCACGTCAGAAATTCACTAATAAGTTCAAAGGACAATAGTTTGTCTGTTTGTGTAGGAAGATGCATGTTTAAAATCTGAATGAAATTTTCTTTTATAACATAGGACTCAAATACTCTATTGCTTTTATGCTCTAATTATATTTTTATATTTTTGTTTTTTTGTTTTAAAGTTCAAATATATGATCTAAAACGCTCAACATGATATCCACATTAAAATATGCACAGAGACCAAATTTTATATTTTTTTAACATTTTTTTACTATTTTTTAAGACAGGTACAAAATCATTGTTTTTCAAACAATTTTAGACCATCTAAAAAGAATGATTTTGTACCTACCTTAAAAAATACTAAACAATTTAAAAAAAAAATACAAAATTTGATCTCCAAGCACATTTTAATGTAGATATCATGTTGAGCAGTTCAAATCATCTATTTGGACTTTAAAATCAAAGATAAAAATGTAGGATATAATTTAAGACATGAAAACAATGGAGCATGTGAGCCCTCCTCTTTATAGTATTGTGTAAGAAGTCACAAATTTGAAATTTGAATAGGAATTTTTTATATAATAAAATTTGAAAAACTATACCTCTGTCATTTTTTATAAAAAAAAGTTTAAAGTTGTTAGTATTTGGTACAAACTCATGTTGAAGGTCGGTCTATTTTGATTTTTGAATGTATAATGATAATATTATTGTACTAAATGTTTGAAAACTCTTTGTTCATAATAAGATCTAAGGAAATAAATCTGCTGTTATTCCACTCAGCTGTTGATCTTCGTTGATACTCACACATAAAATAAAAATTGAACGGTTGAGATCGAAATAATTGGTTCCTATTATTCTAAAGGAATAACAACAGATTTATTTCCTCTAAACATATATGTTCATATTTGGTTATGCATCAAATATCCTTAATTTATTGAATTTTCAAGAATTATGATTTTTTTTTCATTTAAAAATATAAAACAATTGAAGTAAATTTTGGTTTGTTCAGTTTAAACCAAAGTAAATATATTGGTACTATTCTTAATGAAAATAATACATTGTCATATATAATAATTGAAGTTCGGTTCGGTTTAATGAAATCATTATAACAACAATAAAATTAGAGTCAAACTAATATAAACCGATCAGTTCAATTTAGTCGGTTTTAAAAAGTCTAAACCGAACCAATTCATTTAAACAGAAAAACTGGTCCATTTAAATTAAAATTTTCCGATTCAGTTAAAAACCGAACATTCTGAACCGTTTGAACACCCAAAATATAGCACAGTTTTATATGTCCAAACTATATATATAGGTTATGTCACTATAAAATTAGTAAATTACTATCCTTGTATAATATTAATGTAGAGGAAATTATCCCACTATATATTTTTTCTCTTTTTAAAATAGTAGATGGATTCATCAGTTCCGTTACAAAATCATGAATATTTCAAATAACACTATAAACATATGAGGGTATTTTGGTCATTTCGTCCTAAAACTTTATCATTAAATAGTAATTTAATTGTTGATTGTCATTATCACAAGACACGAGTCGTACCCATTTTACCTTTTTCATTTATTGGCAAACACATAGACATTGACCCGTTTCAATCTTGAATTCTTAATATAAGATTGAAAGCTACGTAAGATAGACCTGTTTCGTGGGGTAGATTTTGAACCAGATTTGTGGCAAAAATCATCAAATAGAAAATGACCTGATTAATTTCCACATTTATTTATTTTTTTAGATGATTTTTTAGTCCAAGTCAGCGTGAATTCATATAAGCTAAAGTACTATCTCATCGTTTGTTATATATCAGCACAAATTTTATTTATTAAAATTTAAAAGTTTGGACCGAATTAGTCTGAATTATGATCATATGTTTCAGATTCAAACTCAAACAAGAGGATCTGGACTCGTACAATCAGAAAAAAAAAGAAAAAAAAAAGAAAAAGTAGGTTTGTTTTCAACATAATAGCAAGGAGGACTGATCTAAGTGGAGTTGGGGGCGCAACTGTAGCTCTAGATTTTGAAAATTGATGAAGATTTATAGGTTTGAATTAACTTTGTTTCTCTCTAGAAATTTTATTGCCTCTCATTAGAATTCTGATATGTAATTTGAGTTAATTTAGAGATAAAATTAGCATAAATTACTTGAATGCGGAATAGCAATTATGATTAGAAGTCCGAGTATTGGAAATTGGAAGTCAAAGCAATTTTTTTTTATCTAGTACTCGATTAACTATTTTTTTTTGTCTCCTTGACGAAAATTCTGAATTCACCCCTGATAGCAAGGATTTGAAAATCTGATTATTTCCATACCGTCAGATTCATATCGGACGTCACAAATGCTTGCTGTACCGCTGGATATTATCGGATTCAACCTGAATATGAGGGAATAAATAAATCCGGTTTAAATGCTTTTATTATCATATTCAACCTGAATATGAGGGAATAAATAAATAAATCCGGTTTAAATGCTTTTATTATCATATTCACCTGAATCTTGGGGGGAATAAATAAATAAATCCGGTTTAAATGCTCTTCATTAATTAGTCTTTATTACAATTCCAACCGGGATCAATTATCTTTGACTACCAGTCAACGACAATTAAATCATGAAATTATATATAAACTCAACCATTCTATATTTGTCTCTTCTCAATTCCATTTGAAGACTCACTTCTTCATCATTTATTGAAGGTACTCTTTTGCCCCTATTATTTTGTTGTTCATACCATTGAGGTAAAGATATTGACAGAGTTGATTTGACTTCATGCAATTCTTCGGCCATATATTTTTTCATTTTCTCTATTGATAATGCACTGCGTGAAACCAATCTAGCTCTGTTAATATCTGTACGTAGAAAATTGGGTTGCGTATTTTCTATTTTGTACAATGACGTAGAAAAATTGATCATTCAACAAGCTATTCACTTTAATGAAATTGAAAATTAAAAAATATATCAAATTTAGGAAATTCTGTTAACTAATTGGTCACCCATTACCTAGTGCTTCTACCTTGAATAAAGAGCAATAGATTTCTCTTTTAAACTACATAGTACATACACACTCAAAAGACATAATATTATAATTATTTTACATGTTTAGTATATTTTTATAACTTTTTTAAGAAAAACATAGAAATAGAAGTATATTTTGAGGAAATATTTCAGGCGTAACTAAAAATTTCCAATTTTTTTAAAAATACCCAAAAAAAAATTATTTTATTAAAAATAACCAAGTTCTAAGTGGAATTTTTATTCCGGGCTGCGGAAAAAATTTGCGCCCCGAAATTTTTTTTTTAAAAAAAATAATTTAAAAAAAAACACATAATATTTTTTTGAATAAAAGATATGAAGCCCATTTCATTAGAAAAACATATAGTTCTTACATTCTAAGGTAATCAATCTAACCCCAAATGATCATTTGATCTTAAAAGCCATCGAAACAATTTTTGTTTCCAAGGGCGGATTCAGAATTTCCGTCAAAGTAAGACACTTATCGTTTCAATCTTTGTTTCCTACTTGAATTAAGTCCCTTAATATTCCAATTAAGAAGTTTCATGAGAAACCATGATTTGCCCCTCTGGAATCTCTAAATCCATACAGTATTTATGATTATTCTACTTAATTTTTCCTAATATATGATGAAGCATATACCTTCAAAATTGGATCTATCCATAGTTTGTATTTTACTAACTAGTTCTTTTTGATGATCCTTATATATCTTTTCCTAATTGAATATCATACACATAAAAAAGGGCAACTTCATTTGAAGTTCATTTGCCTTATGTTTCTCTGCTCTTTGCTTCTCTCTTTGTGCAGCCAGTTTGAAGTGAATACGCCTTTTCTCTTTTGTGAGTGCAATGCTTGTCAGGTCTCTCATAGAGAATCCACTTCTCTTATTTTTCTTAGTTTTCTCCTCTGACTAACAAAGCCTCAGGTACTCTTCATACCTGGGGTGGCATGACCTATTCCTTTGAAACCCAGTCATACCTCCTTCCAGGTTACCAAGGGTATAGATAGTCCTTCCAGACTGAGAAGACTGTTTTACCAGAGGTACCCCCAGCAGTACCTGATTCTGTTTTACCAGTACCAGAAATACCAGACCCTCCAGTACCAGAATTACCAGTACCAATGGGGCCTGGGGGGTCTTTTGTTGGGTTTATCCTTGTCAGACCAGAATTACCAGTACCAGTGGGACCTACCGGGCATCTTCCTCAACTTGGAATGCAACATCAAATTGTGAAACATACCCGCCCGCATCAGTAAATGTCATCCAGTGAGTAGGAGGGATAAAAAAATTAATATTAGAAGTATATTGCTGAAATTATAGTTGAACATGCCCGTCTCTGGCTCCACTTGCCTACGCCCCTGTGAAAAATAGTAGTCACTTGTTAGATTTTGAAAGGAAACATAAAAAACCTATCCGAATTTGCTAAGGACCTCGCTACTGCTATTAATTAATACACAATGACCCCTTTACCCCCCAACCCTGAACATAGGCGGAAGAATATCCCTACTGTACTTAAGTGCATCATAGTCAAAACCAAACCAAAATATTTTTGGGCATATTTAGAATATAGGGATTAGGGAGCCCTCTTTAAGATTTGTGCAAACTTAAATTAAACATTCCGAATCTAACTTGATCATGTCAGATACCTTACTTGATTCGAACTCGACCAAAGGATTGATGGGTCAATTAGTGGCAAACATGGTTTAGTTATTTCTTACTTCAAATACAGAATTCCATTTTTTAGTCTAGTTGTTGAATTAAAGTTTTGAAATGCTGGAGATATAAAGCTCTTGCAATTGAGCTCAACACGAATTGCTTAGTTTTTGACAATAGGCACAAAATAATAATGAAGTTGCCTATTGTTGTTAACGAGGGGACAGCTAAACTTACTCAGGCACATTAAAATATTTTTGTTTCTTTGACATATCTCTGTGAAATTCAACAATAAATTTTGCTCCTGCATTGGCAGTTCCATATAGCTATTTGATTTACTAACTTAATTCAATTACAGGTTTAATTGGTATTTCTTGGTTAATTAAATCATGAACAGAGATTCATCTGAGCTAGTTTTAACAAATGAGAAAGATAGGGTAAATACCGGCATTGTGCAAAACAATGATTCTGGTACCATCTTGGATGCAACCTTGAGTTATTTGAGCAATATGCTCATGGAAGAAAACAAAGATGAGGAGGATATTGTTGTTAACGAGGGGACAGCTCTCCAGGACATGGAGAAATTTTTTGCTGATATAATCGGTCAAAAGTACCCGCCTTCCGAAGATAGTTCCTCAATTCAGGACCAAACACAACCGGAAAACTACCCAATTTGTACCAATGAACCATTGCAAGAAAAAAATAATTCCATTTTAACAAGCATGCCGGCTTTGGAGTACAATAAAGGAATCGAGGAAGGAATGAAGTTTCTCCCGAGCATCGAAAATTTAACAATTGATTTTCGAGAGAAAAATCTAGCACTTTCTTCTCCACACAGTTCAACTGAAGAAGAGAATGATGATCAGGGATGTGTTATTAAGGGGTCTAATGGTAAAAAGAAATTGGATAATAATGGGAATTTGGAGCTTTTAGAGGGACGAAACAGCAAAATTCCCCTGGCGTATTCCGAGGAACCTGTCAGAGATGCAAAACTGGATGAAGTGATCCTTTACTATGATGACTATTTCGAAAAGGTTGCTTCTGTTCGCGAAGGAAGCACTTGTGGTGAGAAGGAAGTACCAGAGCCATATACCGATTTTAGAGATCTTCTCATAAGTTGTTCTCATTCAATAGCCGCTAATGAGTACCAAGTTGCCAAAAATATAATAAAAGAGATAAGGAAGCAAGCTTCTCCCAATGGAGATTGGAACCAAAGACTTGCTCTTGTGCTTGCCAATGCTCTCGAGGCCCGATTAACCGGGACCGGAACCGAGGTGTATAACAGATGCATTGCTAAAAGGATTTCAACTTCTGACATTGTAAAGGTGCAGTATCTATTTATGACAGTTACTCCTTTCCTGAGATGTACATATGCTGTTGCTAAAATTACTATCCTCCAATCAGTGAAGAAAGCATGCACGTTGCATATAATTGATTTCGGCATTGATTTTGGTTTTCAGTGGCCGTGTCTAATCCAGGAATTGTCCGAACAGAAGGGTTCAGCCGTAAAACTAAAAATCACCGGGATAGATTTCCCTCTTTCTGGATTCCGCCCAAGCGAACGGGTGGATGAAACGGGTCGGAGATTGAAGGAGTATGCTAAAAGTTTTGGTGTTCCATTTGAGTACCATGGTATAGCATCAAAATGGGAGGATATTAATATCGAAGATCTCAAAATTGATAACGATGAATTGCTCATAGTTAATAGTATGTATCGGTTTAGGCAACTAGGGGATGAAACAGTTGCCTTGGATTGCTCAAGGAATCGAGTTCTTAACCTTATACGGCAACTGAAACCACATCTTTTCCTCCATGGAATTGTAAACGGGACGTATAGTCCCTTCTTCGTCACATGTTTTAAGCAGGTTATGTCACATTATGCCTCAATGTTTGATATACTAGACACATTTATTCCTCGGGACAATACGGTGAGGTATCTCATCGAGAGAGAAATAATGGCCCGACAAATGATCAATCTGATAGCATGCGAGGGGCATGCTTGGGTAGAGAGACCAGAGACCTATAAACAGTGGCACCTGAGAAATTTGCGGGCTGGATTTGAACAGGTACCAGTGGACCCACATATAATAGAGGTATGCAAGAAAAAATTCAAGGAGATTCATGACAAGAGATACTTTGTTGAAGAAGAGAGTTATTGGTTGCTTCAAGGGTGGAGAGGAAAGACATTACATGCTATTTCCACTTGGAGACCAAAAGAAGCAGAGTAAAGTTGTTATGATGTTCATTTTCATACATAACTTGTAAAATTTTAGGTTTATATATATATATGTACTGCACCATATTTTATGATTGTTGCATTCCTATAGATATCTGGTGTTTTATTAACCTTTCTTCTTTGCTATTACATGCTATTTCTGCTTGCACAGTGCTGTTTTCAACCTTCCAACACTATAAGTTGTAATTATCATTTTTTTTTCTATTTTAGTTGATTTGAGTTTTGAATATTTTATGTCAATATATGCATTGTTGATATTTATGAGTAGGGTTAAAATTTCAAAGAAGGTTAATAGTTGATATATTTGAATTGACTGTTTAGACTTTGAATGCAGAAATAAGGACGTGAGGCATAATTGGTGTGGTATAGTTGGGTACGGGAACAATGAGATAGTTTAACACTACTCATATTAGAAAGCAGGCTGATAACATATGAGGCAAATACAGTTACAAGATGTACGTACTGGTCAATACCAAATGATACCTGGAGATACTTAAGTGAATAGTTAGCGCTTAGTTCAGGGATTGTGATTTAGGCACGTTTTGTGCAGGGGCAAGACTAGAAATTTTAATACGAAAATGCGTGAGTAGAATTTGAAAAGTTGCTCTAACCACTAAACTATAACTAAATATTTGATATTTATTGAGAGAACTAAAAACAACAAAAAATTTAAAATTATAGGATGACATAGCCATCCTTCCAATACATCTAGATCGGTCTCTGTTTGTGTGTGTGTGTTTTTATGTGTAGGTTGGTTTTTATGTTAGTGAAAGTAAAAGAGAAGTCGAAAGAAGTAGTATAGTTGGTTAGAAAAAAGTTTTAAGACTATTAGTTACTCAAAGATTGAGATTTTACATTACGACTTCGTAACTTATGCAAAGATTTTCAAAAAAGAAAGCAAATGACAAGTCATTAATTGCAGGCCTCGCTCAATTAGTTTCTAATTCTTCTCTTAAGAAATAAAATAATAAACAGGCTCGGCCTGTTTTCACTTTTCAAAAGTTGGGCCCTTGGAAAGATACACTGTTTACGTTGAAAGATTCATTGCAAGTCTATTTCAAATCCTTCTCACAAAGCTCACGAATCACACGGCTCTCGTCGATTTTGGTCCACATTTCATTAGAAATTTACTAACAAGCTTAAAGGACAATATCTTGGATGTGGATGTCGTAGATTCAAAATCCGAATAACAGATCTTTCATAAATATTAAAATTTGAAATACTAAAACATCTTTTTTTTTTTAAATGAAAATTGTTAGTATTTGGTACAAATTACTTATGTTGAAGATCGAATGATTTTTTGGTCCATTTATTTGAAAACAAAGACACTACCTCTTCTTGATAGCATATTGAAAGCTACAAACATAGCATGACCTCTTTTGTGCACTACAACAAATTGGGGCTTCAAAAATCAGGGAAATCGGTTGCAGTAGTCATCATCACTCTTGATCGAGTGATGACGTCATCGGTTATTGAATGTTGTCACTCATTGTTGAATTTTCAAAGTCCGATTTATTTTGCTCACGGATGATTTTGTTGACGTCATCAAAGAATCTACAACATCCAAAGAGTTGTCATTGAAACCTATTATCTTGGGGGTGGGGGCAACTGCGTTTCTCTAGATTTTGAAATTTTATACAAATTTATAGGTTTAGATTGACTTTGCCTCCTCTGAATTTTTGATTTGTAATTAATATTAAATTTAGGGTTAAAATTATAATGAATTTCTTGAATTTTAATTGATAATTAGAATTAGAAGTTAGAGTATTGGAAATTAGAAATTAGAACATTAGTTTTTATCTAGTACCTAATTAGCTAATGTGTTTGAATCCGATTAACTATTCAAATCCAATATATTATTTTTTGCCCTTCTCCGATGAAAATTATAAATCCACTTATGCTGGTTAAACATGATGATGTCAGCGTCTATCTATTGGTCACTGATAAACACCCAGGGGCTGACCCAGAATTTGTGTGTGCGTGCGGGGGGGGGGGGGGGGGGGGGGGGGGGGGAGAGGCAAAAAAAAATACCAAATCGGGTTTAAATAGCTTCATATTTAAACTCATTAACTAATTGGGTACTCGATAAAAAAAAATAATACTTTGATTTATATTTTTCAATGCTCTGACTTATAATTTATGATGTTTTAACTTTTAATTTTAATTACCAATTATAATTCAAGAAATTTAGTTTTATTTTAGTAATAAATTTAACCCGAATTACAAATCAAACATCCAGTGGGGGCGCGGGCGGGGGGGGGGGGGCACAAATTTTTTTTCAAAGAAGGACAAAGTAAATCGATACTGATAAATTATCACTAAAACTCGAAATTCAAAAGAGACAGGTTGACAGTTGTCCCCCTAGTTCTATACTGAATCCGCCCTTGTAAACACCAAGGGCCCGTTTGGCAGCCTAGTAGGAAGTAGAAATGAGTGTGAGAATCAAAAATTTTGAACTGAATTTTACTGTTCACCGTGGGAATAAAAATTTAGCTCTGAGCAAATTTTTTTTTTTTTCCCACGGTGAACAGTTGTTCACTGAACGCGCCCCAAAACTAATTAACCTTTTTAGCCGCCCCCTTGGTTCCATATTGGGTCCGCCCAGTAAACACCAAAACTTATGAGCCTTTTTCATTTATTGGAAAACACAGACACTGACCTGTTCTTGATAGCAGATTGAAAGCTACATACATAGTATATGTATGCAGGGGCGGACGCAGGATTTTTGTCAGGGCGGAGCAATAATCGGATGCAAATAGCTTATCGGGTTCAAACCCAATAACTTATCGGGTACAATTCAACATAACAAAAAAAATACCAATCAATATAATAAAAATCCTAAATTACTTGAAAACAATCAACAATTCAACATTTACAGGGAATTTGAAATCAACATTTTGATTCAATTTGGCAGCCTCTGCCTTTGAATTAAAAAATAAAAAATAAAAAATAAAAATAAAAACATTTTGGTTCAACTAATTTTCGCTATTTGGGATCAGCACCTATTGGGCTCCGCTAATTTGTTTCGCTCAGAGTTTATATGGGCTCCGTTCTGTCTATTAGAATTCCAGAATGTGCTACAGAGGGGCAATTTGAATTTCAGGGAGGGGCAGAGGTCCGAAAAGTATATTTTTAGCACTATTTTTGAAAATCCAGCGGGGGGCAGCTGACCCCCTGTGCTACAGTGGATCCGCCCCTGTATGTATGACCTCTTTCGTGAGGAAGCTATCGAAGCAGATTGGGGGCAAAATAATCAAATAGAAAATGACCTGAATTTAATAAGACTACGGGCAAAGTCGGTTCCTCTACAACTGGATAGCAAGTATTGGAAAAATCTGATTATTTCCGTACCGTTAGATTCATATCCGACGTCACAAGACTTAGTTGAACCGCTGGGCTACTCAACTTAGATTGTACGTAGGACGTAGCAGGTTAAATGTTTTTATCATCGGAATAAATAAATCTGGTTGACAGGGTCAATTACCAATTACCAATTACCATTAATATTTAATTGAGATGTGGGTCCCATGACCCATATCCCTACGAATTCGAATCCTCTGAGATATCTCAAACTTTGAGTGACTTTATGGTAAATCCCAAACGTTTAAATACGTTCTGCACGAATCTCAAAGCCCACATAATTCTGACCCCCTAAATCACCCCGAATAGGCACCGGACACGTCGGTCACGCAAAAGTTGAGATATCTCAGAGGATACCCACCCTATCTCTACCGTCTACTTAACTTTTGGATTCCGATTTTTGGGTTAAGATTTTAACAGAGTACTGTTTGCTTCATGCAGCGCTGAATAAGATATCTGATATCTCACACGACACGTAGGTCTTGCGTGACCTACGTGTCCGGTGCCTACTCGGGGATGACGCGGGGGCAGTATTACTTTAGTTTCGAGATTCGTGCAGAACGTATTTGAACGGTTGACATTTTTCGAAAAGTCGTGTAAAATATGAGATATCTCAGAGGATGCGAATTGATTATTTTTGCAGAGAGTGATTGGGCTCTTCTCTCTGTTTCCTTTTCTTTAATTTTCTTCCACTGTCGAACTCGCCGTCTCCTCATTTTGTCGGAAATAAATCTGCTGCGATTCTCAAAAGAATCACAGGCCCTGCTTTTCCAAATCTACCCCTCTATTTTTTTAAATGCACAAATCTCAAGATCTGTTGTTTTATATGCACAAATCTCAAAACAAACGAATGGGTAGATTTGAAAAGGCAGGGTCCTGTGATTCTTGGATTTGTTTCCCATTTTGTCGCGACCGTACTCCTCTCGCACTCGTGCACAACGCTCTGACAGCGGTGTTAAGACCTTTCTATTTCTCTCTCTCAGATGGAGGCGGAAATAAATCTGCTGTGATTCCAAAGAGATCGCAGGACCCTGCGGTTCCAAATCTAACTTTAACTTTTTGAAATGCACAAATCTCAATAATACTTATTTTTTATACACGAATCTCCAAACAGATATATGGATGAATATTGAATAACAGGGTCCTGCGATCCCTTTAGAATCACAGCAGATTTATTTCCGATGGAGGCACTGTGTCAATCTCTCTCTCTCTCTCTGTCAATTTTCTCTCTTTCTCTCCTCTTTCATCTTTGTGTTTGCGATTTTGCTCACAACTCGTTAAGGGTTCCTTGTGTCCCTGTTGCTTGCTGTTGCGCGTAACTAAGGCAAGGTGATTTATCTTTTTGTAGAGTGACTGTCACTTATCCACTTAACTTACTTGGCACATTAAAATATTTTGGTAAATTTTTGTTTCTCTGACATTTCTCTGTGAAATTAAACCATAAATTTTGTTCATGCGTTGGCATGCAGTTCCATATGATATTTGATTTACGAACTTGGTATTTTCAGGTTAAATCATGGTGGGAGATTCATCTGAGCAAAACAATGATTCTGGTATCACCTTGGATGCAACCTTGAGTTATTTGAGCAATATGCTCATGGAGGAAAACATAGATAAAGAGGATATTGCTTTCAAAGAGGGGACAGCTCTCGAGGCCATGGAGAAATTTTTTGCTGATATAATCGGTCAAAAATACCCTCCTTGTGAAGGGTACAATAAAGGAGTTGAGGAAGGAATGAAGTTTCTCCCGAATATTGAAAAATTAATGATTGATTTTCAACGGAAGAAACTCTCACTTTCTTCTCTACACAGTTCAAGTGAAAAGGAGAATGAAGATCAGGGTTGTAATGGCAAAAGGAAATTGCACAATGGGAATTTCGAGCTCTTAGAGGGACGGAGCTGTAAAATTCCCCTGGTTTATTCTGAGGAACCTGTTAGAGATGCAAAACTGGATGAAGTGATCCTTTACTATGACGACTATTTCAGAAAGGTTGCTTCTGTTCGCGAAGGAAGCTCATGCGGTGGGAATGAAGTACGAGAGCAATATACCGATGTTCAAGATCTTCTCGTAAGTTGTTCTCAATCAATAGCCGCTAATGAGTACCAAGGTGCCAAAAATATAATAAAAGAGATAAGAATGCAAGCTATTCCTAGTGGAGATAAGAACCAAAGACTTGCTCTTATGCTTGCCAATGCTCTCGAGGCTCGATTAACCGGTACCGGTACTGAGTTGTATAATCAATACATTGCGAAAAGGATGTCAATTTCTGACATTGTAAAGGTTCAGTACCTATTGATGACAGTAACTCCTTTTATGAGATGCACATATGCTGTCTCTAAATATACTATCCTCAGATCAGTGAACAAATCATGCAAATGCAAGTTGCATATAATTGATTTCGGCATTGATTTTGGTTTTCAATGGCCGTCTTTAATCCAGGATTTGGCCGAAGAGAAGGGTTCATCTGTAAAACTAAAAATCACCGGGATAGATTTCCCTGTTTCTGGATTCCGCCCAAGTGAGCGGGTACAAAAAACAGGTCAGAGATTGAAGGAGTATGCTAGAAGTTTCAATGTTCCTTTTGAGTACCATGGTATAGCATCAAAATGGGAGGATATTAGCATCAAAGATCTCAAAATTGAGAACGATGAATTGCTCATAGTTAATAGTATGTATCGGTTCAGGCAATTGGGAGATGAAACCGTTGCCTTGGATTGCCCAAGGAATCGAGTTCTTAACCTTATACGGCAACTTAAACCACATCTGTTCCTCCACGGAGTTGTAAATGGGATATTTAGTCCCTTCTTTGTCACCCGCTTTAAGCAGGTTATGTCCCATTATGCCTCAATGTTTGATATACTAGACACATTTATTCCTCGGGACAATATGGTGAGGCACTTGATAGAAAGAGAAATATTGGCTAGTCAAGTGATCAATCTGATAGCATGTGAGGGACCTGCTTGGGTAGAGAGACCAGAGACCTACAAACACTGGCACCTGAGAAACTTGCGGGCTGGATTTGAACAGGTACCAGTGGACCCAAGCATAGTGGAGATATGCAAGATGAAATTCAAGGAAATTCATGATAAGAGATACTTTATTGAAGAAGTGCGTTGTTGGTTGCTTCTAGGTTGGAGAGGAAAGACATTACATGCTATTTCGATTTGGAGACCCAAGGAGACAGTGTAAAGTGGTTATGCTGCTAATGTTTATATGTAACTTGTAAAATTTCTGGTTTAAATGTACTGGTACTATATATGTTTTTTTTTATGTTTGCTGGGTTCCTATAGATATCTGGTTGTAGTTAGACTTTTGTAAATTGTGTGTGATGTCAAGCTAGCCAGCAAACATTTAGGAGTTGTTGTTACAACATCTGAATTCTTTGTTTCAATTTCATCAATTTCCAGCATGATATCAGAACAAAATTCGATGGGCAAACTAGATAGAAAAAGAAAAAGAAAAAAAAAAGCTGAAACTTCTGTTACTAAAACCACTAGAGAAGCTGGAAAGAAAAAAAAATAATTCAAAAAGAGAGCAACGTTTGATGATTTTAATAACTTTATAACGTCCGAATTGATACATTTGAAGTGAGAACATTTTATAGTGCTAGTTTGGTTGCCTTGGCTTGTTTTACAATCTTGATTTATAGGGTGAATAAATTTGTGAAGTTGGCTCAGCTAACATGGTCAAATATTAGGTAAATTAACTAATTTAAAAATATGTAGTTGTACAAAAAAAAAAATATTACAGAACCTCCAATTAAAGAAAAAAAAAAGCAAACAGAAAAAAAGATAAAAGAGACTGGTTCAGTACTAGAAGTTGAATCCTATGTTGGATCAAACTGAATGAACAAATGTTGCCTCGACTTTCATAATGCTTTGTGTCTCGTTCATATTTTGCAGCCATGTCATCTTTGTCGACCAACACTTGATATAGATTGATTAAGATGCTCAATACAAATCTTGTACAAAGTTGTTGAAAAGGAATTTGCATATACCAAAACTCGCATCAAATTAAAAAAAAAAAAAAAAAATTGTACACTTAACCAAAATCTACATCAAATTGCTTTCCAACATATTCCCCTTAATCTGTATAAATCAGGAGAACTCTAGCATAGAATTTGAACAAAAGACAAATGCGGATATTTTGCAATACTCTCTGAGCTAAAAGGAAACCTGTGTTTGGATAATTGATTTACTTCTGTGGTTGCTGCGGTTTGCCTACGTAATGTAGATATATAGCTATTGAAACAATCCTGAAAGCAAATATTATGAAATATATCAGTATATTGCCATAATTATTAACTCTGTTTATATAAAACAAGAAAAAAACACTACAAAACAGCTTGAGCCCGTACTATGAATAAATATCTCCATTTTTAAAGTTCAAACAGTCGATCTAAATCATTCAATATGATCACTATATGAAAATGTATTTGTAAATCAAATTTTACATTTTTTAGAATTATTTTTACTATTTTTTTAGATAGGTAGAAAATCACTTGATCTAAAAATTCTAGACCATTCAAAAGTAGTGATTTTCTACCTATCTAAATAAGTAGTAAAATTGTAAAAATGTAAAATTTACTCTGCGAGTACATTTTTATATGGAGATCATGTTGAACTGTTCACATCAACTGTTTGAATTTTGAAAACAAAAATATTGATCCATAGTACAGTCCAATCCGCGCTATGCGTAGTACCATAGCCTCACTCAAATAGCTTTGTTAACATTATATGTATAAAAATGTGAAAAAAAAAATAGAAAGATACTTACATGGTACCAATATAGAAGGTCGGGGTTAGTGTGAACCCAAACATATGTACAGAAACAAAGGCCGTTAGAAATATAGCAACCGAGGTAGAATAAACCTGCATTTGTTTACAGTATAGACAAAATTCCAAAATGTCAAAACTAAACTGCAAAAGTGTTTTCTGATTTCAAAGAATACATGGGGTGATTTAGGAGTTAGTAATATTAAACTTCCTGCTAGGTTTCTTTGAAAAGACAACAAAGGTCTTTTAATTAAAATTTTACAAGTTCGAAAGTTGTGGCAATAATTATGTCAAAACAAAATAACTAAATAAAGCAGCAATGCTAATATGTTGTTTTAAATTCAATATAATTTTAAGAGATCTTACCTTGACAATATTGTCACCATATTTAATGACAGCTGATACAGCGAGCCCACCCACTACAAATAAAAAATATCATGATTTTAAAACTAACTAGCATTTATTAACATTTGATTTCAATTAAATCACTATGAGACCGCATCCTCTGAGGTAACGGAATTTTTTAGTTTCAATCCGGACCATCCGATAAGAATCCGGGCTAATCCGGTCCAAGCCTGTAATGCACAGGCCCCTTTAAGATTCATGCTAGCATATAATGAATGAACCAGATTCAAACTCAAAATTACCTCAGGTGATATGAATTCGAAGCCAGTGAACTTTCCTTTTATAGATAGGAAGGGGCAATGGAGAAGTCGGAAGTAGATAGAAATTTGAGGAAAGAAGCACATGAATTTCGGGATAAATCAGTTCACTGAGTCTAGATTCTTTGAAGTAACTCAAATTTTGAGTTTAGATTCGGACTGTCCAAGCAGAGGCCAAGCCAATGCGGCCCGAGATGGAATGCACAGGGCCCCTTTAATATTCGTGCTAAAGCAGATCAGATGGTCCGGATCTAAACCCAAAATTTGAGTCAACTCAGGTGATATGATATTTTTGTTCACTGACCTCCCCAGAAATTTTAAACAAAGAAAAGTAACCTGAATGCTTGGTTCATGATCATGGCAACGGTGATAAGTGAATAGCCATGAAAGAAGCCTCTGTTTACAATTAAGAGAAAGGTTATGTAAATACGATGAAAGTAGATAGTGATTCATAAAACAAATGCAGTTATATATCAATATCTAAGATACTTACTTCTCCAGAATGTCATCAAAATCATGAATCCAAATCCAGATGAAATTGAATGCCATGCCAAAGATATACAGCCAGAAATTCTGCACATTTATATTTCTCGAATCGCTTCTTCATTATTGCCTGTATTGGAGATAAACACCAAAAACTGGTTGCTAGTGAAAATGAGAAACTAAGAAATCACATTTATATCTGCTAGTTGGTCATGTCAAGATTTAACTCAACATTTTGTGAAGTAAAGAGCGTAAATTTCTTAATTAATCCATTAGATGTAGTATACATATTAATGCATACGAAAACATATTATCTAAATTGTATCCTAAAAACCAAACTTAACAGTTCAACAATGCAACCAAGTGGTTCGAAATCCAAACTTTGGAGCCAAAATTTGTTTTGGATCCGAAGTGTATTTTTTTTAGAGGAGGGTTCAAATGCACCCTATCTTTCAAATCCTTTTTCTCCGTTTTCAAAGTCCGAATAGTCAATCCGAACCGTTTTCAAAGTCCGTTTTCAAAGTCCGAATAGTCAATCCTTTTTCTCCGTTTTCTCCGTTTGACACTCAATATTTGCAAAAAAATAAAAATAAAATAATATTACCATAATTGAAATCGTTAAAAGCAAAAGGTTCTATACATGATATTTGTAAGGAAAAACTCTTACTTTAACTTCCAGCTGATTTTTTTGGGTGAAGTTGTCACTGCAATGGGAGCACCTGCAATATATTTAGATAGATAGGCTAAGGGAGAGAGAAAATAAGCACAAGGGAAAAAAAAAGGTAGAGATTTTTAAATCTCCTTTTGTTAAAAGTGATTTCTGATAGTGCGTCGTAGAATTCAGATATAGAACTTACTGCCAGAAAGAGGTGCCTGCGCTTCTGCATCCTCCTACAACAATCAAGTTTCAAAATTCAAACATCAATAGTAGTTCAGAGAGATTACTTGAAATGATGAATGCTAGTACATTCCTGTACCAGAAAAGATGCTATGTCTGGTATCTAATCCCTTTTAACTCTTTGATTTCAATAGGTATCTGTCATCATCAAAAAGAAGAAAAAAATAAAATAAAACGGCTTATACCACATCATAAACTTGTCAGATGCCTATTTGCAAAGGTTTGTATTGGAAGGCAGAAATGTAATACAAGGTTTTGGAGCAACAAGAGCAGGAACTGATACTTCCAGAGTAACATAACTACAATTTTCACATACAAATCACGTACAAGAGACCACTACCTAACATTGGAAATAAACAGTTTTTTTTTAGATGAAAGTGAGGTCATTCCTCACCAATTTCCATTGAAATCGAATGGAAATTGAATATAAAAGGCTAGATACCAAACCACTGGTATCAGTCTTTGATATTTTTACATATAACAGCTACATTACCACAGAATAGTACTGCCTATTGTTCACTACTCACAAAATATCTAAAATACAATGCAAATAAACATCAAACAAAATTGTATGTACCAAACCACTATCCAACGTTCGCCTCATTCTCCCTTTCGATTCCTCCCTCTTTTACTTTCTTCTCTTTCTCTCTTGTCTCTCTCTTGCTTTCTTCCGTCGGGGTCTGATGGCTCGTGCTAGAGGCTCCGTTCTGGCCCCATGAGATGCGGAGTAGAGAGCGGGTGGGGCAGCGCGACGCGTGGTTGGGCAACGCGGCGTGACGAGTCGGCGCAATGCGAGCAGCGGTCGGGTGGCAGCGGAGAGCGGGTGCGTCAGATCTCGCCGGTGAGTCGCGGGTTGCGGTGGTCAGGTGGATTTTGGGATCGGGAGGAGAAGCAATGCGAGAGAGAGAATGAGCGAGTGAACAAAAGAGTGGTGGATTAAGGTAACAGAAAAGAATTCGTATAACCTAAGGTAACAGAATGATTCTGTTTGAATCTGGACCGTCCAATCGGAATCGCACGACTACTAAAGCATACCGTCCGTTCCATATCGGCCGGATTGGCCCGGATTTCGATCGGATGGTCTTGATCCAAACAGAAATATTTTGGTACCTCAGAGTATATGGATTCGACCGAGGGTGGTACATATTTACGGAGATTAATCAAAATATAATCAATAATTCAAATCACTTCGTTAATTAATCGAGCCAGTACCGCACTGAACCGAACTCAAGCTCGACTCATGAGCTGGTAAAAGCAAGGTGTGGGGACGTTAAATTTGGTCCAATACTTGATCAGAGACGTCCGATCCGTATCAAGATCCATGCGAATATGATAAGTGTAATCATAAAGCTGTTCGTACAAAATTTGATACTTGAGCCGAGTGAATGCTTAAGCACCGACACAACAATTCCTATGTTATCTGATATGCATAATAATAGCAAATTCGTGCAACTTTTAATGTCCATGAGCTTTCTCCCCTTACAGAAGTTATGATAAATTTAATTTATCATGTGAAATCCTTCAAGAAACTAGATTATTTGATTTATGAAAAATCTAATTGGACTGAATTTTCACTTTCACAAAGGAATTATTACATTGCTTTTATTTTTTTACCATCTCGAAAATCACAAATAATCCACGGGAAGGAATATGGTCATTGTTAGAATCGCAACTGACATTGAATTATTCGGACTGGGAATAATCTGTGCCAATGCTGTTAACTCGTAGCTAGCTCTCTTGGTACCCTGGCTTAGGAATGACGGTGTTTGCAGATTCAGCGCTTTTGAGCTGCAGGAGGAGAAGAAATTGAACGTTGGATTTTTATTATTGCTCAAACTTAGACAGGCTAAGAAGCAGCCCACGACATTAGATGCTCGACAGGAACTTTGAAAGATACAACAATTGCTCTCAACTCTATTGCTCACACCAAGCAGGTTGGATTAATATCATTGCTCAAACTTAGATAGGCTAAGAAGCAGCCCATGACATTAGAAGCTCAACAGGAACTTTGAAAGATACAACAATTGCTCTCAACTCAGACTCTCATTTTTTTCTCAAAAAAAATATCATTGCTCAAAATTAGAGTTTGTGGGCTTCATGTCCAAGCATGAACTATTACATATCCACCACACGAAACATTGCTTATAATTCATAATTGATGAAAATTACTCAAACTCAGTATTCAAATTACATCAGGTAAATAAGTACACCAATTACAAAAATACAAAACATCAAGATTCAAGAATAATACATACAATTTTATGCAGGAATATAAGAAAAGATAAAGAACTACATTTATCAAGTAATTAATAAGCAACTTTTTGATCACTAGTAATAAGCAACTCACATTACAACTAAAATATGATAATTACTCACATTATAACTAAAAGCCTTCTTTTGCCGAGAAAAATTTAGATGATGAATGTGGTTGTTCAATTTCTAAAGTGGAGTAATGTGCCCTACGTTGCCTCTCCTCCAAACTTTGAGACGTCAGAGGATGTTTTTGCTGATGGTCGGACCGCCATAAGACATCGAGCTGTACCTCCACTTCCTTCATTGTTGGTCTTTCCTCTCCTTTCAATCTCAGGCACATTTCTGCAAGCTTGGCAACGGCTTCGAGTTCTGTTTTGTTCTCCTCATTCACAACTTGGGGATCAAGAATCTCAAAAAGACGGTTCTCTTCCATAGCATCACAAAAATATCCAATGAGATTACCCCCTTCAAATATCCAAGAGGAGAATGGCTTTTTTTTAGTCAGCAATTCAGCTAGAACAACACCAAAGCTGAATACATCACTTTTCTGGGTTAACCGGGAAGTCACACGGTACTCTGGGTCCAAATACCCGTGTGTCCCTTGGATAATTGTATCTATGCCTGTTTGATCCATTTGGACAGATCTTGAGATCCCAAAATCTGACACTTTTGCTGTGAAATAATCATCCAATAGAATGTTTGCTGACTTTATGTCTCGGTGCAAAACTGATATAGAGGCTGCAGATGAGTGAAGATAGGAAATTGCTCCTGCAGCCTCAAGGGCAATTCTTAACCGATGTTTCCATGTCAAGGAACAATGTTCCTCCACATGAAGATGATTAAAAAGTGTTCCGTTCGATATAAACTCATAAACGAGCAACGGAACTTCGGTCTCTAGGCAACAACCATAGAGTTTCACAACATTCCTATGGTTGACTTGTGAAAGAATGACCACTTCATTTATGAACTGATTGATTTCGGCTTGCCGATCAGCGGCCTGCTGAGCAACGGACCTCTGATCATCAGCCTGATCATCAATTTTGGACCTTTTTACGGCCACGACACGTTGATCAGATAAAATACCTTTATATACATATCCATGACCTCCCCGACCAAGAATGAGTGCATTATCGAATCCATTTGTTGCCTTTTCCAGCTCTTGTAATGTAAGAATTCTCGTATTTTGTGTGGCCTCTTCATTTGAAGCTATTAGTTGTTGGAGAAGCGACCCCTGATTTTGATCGAAGAACTTCTTTCTTAACTTCTCCTGTTTTCTCCTTTTAAACAAGTTGATACGCTTGGCTATAACAATACATAAGAATATAATGATACAGGCAGTAACAAAACCCAGCGTGATCGTCGTACCTGTGTACATTAATAAAGCATATAAAATGTTAGAACGAAAAGCAAGAAATTTGTTATATTTTACATTTTTTTTGAAAGCTTTGCAACCTATGCGAAGCGGTGAGCGGGGCTCAAACTATCTTGACCTTTGGGTATCAACAGTCCATGGACTTTTTCCTAGTGAACTGTGCTACCGCCCCGTTCTCTTGTTATATTTTACATCATTTTCTTTTATTAATAAAATCAAAATTCCCTCCTATTTTTCTATTGTTTTATATTTATTAGTTCAACCTTGCATAACCTACGAAGATATATATGTTTCATTAGATTTTGGAACGAAATGGTAGAAATCTGTGTTCTAAATATTAGACTCAAGCGGGCTATAGAGGTATCAGTCTCCAAATGCTGAACTATATGTGCCACATAACTGTAAGGATTTAGTTGATAATTGTCAATTTTTTCTTTAATTGCAAGGTTTGGTGTACAGTACAAATTACCATTTTCCTAATTTCAATTCTAATAAGGCGCCAGGGTAATATCATGCTAAGATAGTATATATTGCTAATGGTGCGCGCTTTGTGTTGCTTTTGTTCTGGGCATTTCTGTTTGATGCATGCATGGAAGCTTAAATTGACGCCGTATATATATTGTAATTCAGACTTAAATTGGATAGATCATAAATACAATTATAAGTTTCGAGTGGGTCGGACTGTTTTATTTTCATCAGATTTTGCACCTCAAGCCAATTAAGTAGGCAAAATTTAGTTTCAGCGAATATTTTTAATTTATCTTGAAAAGTAATTAATCCTTAATTCTAACAACATAGAAAACTTGATAAAAGTTATTTATTATGAAAAGAAAATCACAGACCTATAACTATTGCCACGTTGAAATGGCATCCTTGCTTGTCATCATTAGAACTCCAACCGAAAGAACAACTGCACTGATAAGTTCCTGGAAGATTGTGACACTTTCCAGCTGGCTTGGGGCATTGATTTTGGTAGGCACATTCGTCAATATCTGCAAGAATATGCCACAATGAGGTGATGTGGCAACTACCGCAAAGATTGTAAAATAAAATAAGTAAAAAGAGAGCAACTGCAAAAACTGGAGAGAGTGAGAGAGAGAGAGAAAGACCTTGGCAGCCTTCATCAAGGTAAGGATTTCCTTCATAACCGTCCTTACAGCTGCAGAAATAGCCACCAGAACTACTGGTTGAGTTAGAACAAACACTGTGATCGCTTTTGCATGCATAGGATGATTTATTGGTCTGTGCATCTTCACACGTTGTGTTTCCTATGGCCCAGTCAAGCACGATCGGCATTGTTTGGTTAGCCAGCTCCGTATTGTTAGCCAGCTCGCCATTGGGGAAGTAGTAGGGGTAAATCTCGGATGAAGCCTCATGATGCACCACCATTGCATAGCTGCAAGGACTAGAGTACTCATGCTCCTTCGAGTTGTTGATCAATCTCTCATCAAAAGTAACATAAAAGGTAGACGTTCCTTTGGGGATATCTGTTTGGCAGCAACCAATTCCAGAGCAGAAATTTTCATAGGCACCATTGAAATATTCATACTTCAGTATGTTCTGGCTAGCACAGGAAGAAAAGCACCCTGCTAAGTAATCACTACTGTTGTCAAGGTGGAGATAGGCAAGTGTATTACACCCAGTGACTACAAATTTGTTCTTCTTGGTGTTGAGCTGAAATGGTGCGTTATTACTAAAGTTTGTTGTTGTTGGTGTGCTGCCGCAAGAGGAAGCTATAGCAAGTTTGGTACTTGCCTGGTTATAGGGCAAGTCTATATTATCAATCATGAATAAACCACAGTAAGGACTAGGTATATCGTTAGTGTTTTCGCAATTGACAACGAATTCTTCAGACAGGGAGCAATTTCGGCCTATGCCGAAAGGGTAAGGAATAAGAATACCACTGCCCTCACAGCTCTCTGGGCACCCGGGCAAAGCCATCATGGGGTTAGCAGATCTAATGCTTCTGAACTGCAGGAAGAGAAGAAAAAGTTGGATTAAAATCATTGCTCTCTGCATGATACTGATAGTGTTATGAGTAATTCCCTAATTTTTCTAGCTTTTATGGACATATCTTTATAAAACATATGCACATTCATATATAATTGATTCAATAATTCAGCGGGGCCCAAGCCAGCGTCGGTACTTGCTGTTCAATTCCGACGAAATATCCGAGAAAAAGTATAGTAGCTTGGATTTTCATCGAATTGGTTAGAGAACCCTGTCTAGATCAGTAATGTTTACGTGTAGAAATTAATGCACACTACAAGTTTCCACAAACTTTCCTCCTCAAACTCTCACAATCAACCGTGATCCACCATATATAAGTTTTTCATAATGTCTTTTCTGGGACCCCTCTCCAAGTATTAGTCTTAGACGACATATTGGACTTAGTCTCCAAGTCTCCAAGTCTTAGTCTTGGATGGGACCGCGTGGGTTGACGCCGAAAGACAGTCTATTAACATTATTATAATATTTTTGCAAAAAAAAACATTATTATAATAAGATTATGAAGATTTGCCTTGTCATAACTCATATATAATCCATTGTAAAAAAAGTTAATTTCTCGTAATATTGTCGGGTGTTGTATACACACATGACATGGAAACTGATAGCTACATATATATTTCATACTTCCATGGTACGGATCAAAATCTACTGTTATTCTCGTGCATGAATAGTATTCCTACTATCTTTGCTTTTCCAAATCCAATCATTGAATTATATTGTTTCGAGATGCGTACATAGAAAAGTTTTGAAAAAAGTTGCTTTGAGATTCGTCCCTGAAAAAAATTAAATAGTTGGATTCGAAAAAGCAGAAATAGCAGGGTTACTGTTCACAAGAAGAGAATAGCAGCGGATTTCATTCCTCCATGGTACATACGTACTTTTAACTGACTAGTAACATTGAAGTTGTGCTGTACTAAATAACTGACTCATTTATTTTATCAATTGTCAAATGTGCATATATTTTATAAATCCATTTTTTTTAAGTTCCCACTTCAATATTTCAAAATTCTTATAACACCATTGATTTCTAAAAAAAAATCAAAACTTGACACAAAACGCATGCAGCTGGGTGCTGCGCACAACACCGAGTGCGCATGACCTATGTTTATGTTTTTTTTTTTTTTTTTTCTCTATTTTATTCAGTACCATTAGGAATGAAAAAAACATTTCTTTTACACTACTATAAAAACGTTAACCATAGGTGGCATATCACACACGGATCAATGCAATAAAAAAAATCAAAATAATAATGTGTAAACTGTAAAGGGAGGATTAATTTGTGCTGCTGCACGACGAAGCTATAGCAAGTCTTGTATATGCCTGGCCAGTGGTGTCTATAGACTCAATCATAGATAAACCACGGTAAGGACTAGGTATACCACCAGTAGTGTTTTCGCAATTGACAACGAATTCTTCAGACAGGGAGCAATTTTGGCCTATGCCGAAAGGGTAAGGGATACTAATATCGCTTCCCTCACAGGTCTCTGGGCACCCGGGCTTAGCAATGATGGTGTTTGCAGATTCAGTGCTTTTGAATTGCAGGAGAAGGAGAAGAAAAAGTTGGATTAATATCATTGCTCTCTGCATGATACTGATAGTGGTATGAGTAATTCCCTTATTTTTGTAGTTTCTATGGCTCTTTATAAAACATAAGCACATTCATATATAATTGATTCAATAATTCAGGGGTCAGAACTGGTGACAGCAACAGCGACTGAGTCAATATATAAGTTTCCACAAGTCTTAAATCATAAGTTTTTTTGTTTGTTTGTTTCGTAATACGTAATAGTACTTACATATATCTTCATAAATACAATTACGATTTTTTTTTTAATTTCATGTTCATACAGCCAATCAAATATGAAAGATAACTTTCTTCCTTATGAAATATTATTTGTGGTTCGTTAAATATTTATGAGCGATCATACGATTTATTAGCTGTATACATATCGTTCTCTTGTATATTGTTAATTACTAATTTTTAGTTTGCTTTGTGTAGCCTCAGTAAATGAGCCGCAATGAATCCTTTTGAAGGTAATTTGGAATAAATCCATTTGCAAAAAAAAAAAATGGAATAAATCCTTTTTAATATTACCAGTTTACCACGTAATACAGCGTGGGTTGATCCCGTAGAAATTAATCCGCCACACAACAGAGGTTTTTTTTTTTTTTTTATTATTTGACAATATCATAAAAATAAAAAAATTTATCCGAATAATCTTGAAAAAAACATAATTTTTTTTGTTCCGCAATGGGTTCTGATTGGTCTTTTTATCTTTCATGTTCATACAGAGAATAAAAGAATAATTGACAGAATGATGAAAGATAACGTGCTTCCTTAATTATCAAATATTATTTTGTGATTCCTTAAATTATTGACAGAATTAAGATAAATACATATGGGAATTGAGGTCTCCTAAGTCTTAGTGTTAGTCTTCGCTGGGACCCCCAAGCCTTCAAGTCTTAGTCTTTGATGGGACCGCGTGGGTTGACCGCACATGATAGCAATATTTCTGCAAAAAACACATTATTATAATAAGATTATGAAGATTTGCCTTGTCATAATCCATTGTAAAATGTTAATTTCTCGCAATATAATCCGCGAGGGTTGACCCCAAAGTCTTAGTCTTCGCTGGGACCCCAAGTCCCCAAGTCTCCAAGTCTTAGTCTTCGTTGGACCTCCGACTCTTATCTTCGCTGGGACCGCATGGGTTGACCTCGTAGAAATTAATCCATCACTCCACAGAGGTTTTCTTTTTAGGGGTGAGCTAACTATCCTCATTTAATTTTCCTCATTCATCTTTCAGTTAATAACTACTTGTGATGGATCATTAACAAAATGAACTTCATTAATTACTTGAGGGACCACCTAATATTTGATAGATTTTATAACTGATACGTGCAAATATGGATACCTATGCGTGCAAGTGTTAATATATAATATATCAAGTATTTCGCAAAAAAAAAAAAAACTGAACGCATCACACACACATCTTTTACACGGTTTTAGAGTTGGTTTTTTTTTTCTCCGTTCAATCAAGTCAATATTTCTGATAATCTGTGAGAAAATTTGCAAATCTAAAACTATGGACGTCTTCTACGTAATTCTCTTTTAAATGAGATACATGATGACGTATTTTCGGATTGTCCATCGTGCAAGTATATTCATACATTGTCATGCAAGTATTCACACATCGTCGTAAATACCTTGTCGTGTAAGTATTTATATCTTGTTAAGCAAGTATTCATACCTCATCATTGAAGTATTCATATTTTGTAATGCATGTGTATATAATTCATATCTGAAGTGTTTGCACTTAACATATTTTATCAAAATTTTTTTCCATATGACATAGAATGACGTCTGAAAATATTAATATTAAGTAGTGCAAGTATTTATACATCATTATGCAAGTGTAAATAGTTCATATGTTAAGGGTTAATAACTAACAGAATCTATGAAATTTTTATTTTTATTTCTATATGGCACAGGATGATATATGAAAGTATTAATTTCAAATATTGCAAGTATTCATACCTTGTCATGCAAATGTTAATTGTTTATGTATCAAGCATTTTATCTAAAATATTTTATCAACAGTTTTTTTTTCTTTTGGCATCAAATGACATTTGAAAATACTAATATAAAGTATGCAAGTATTCATATCTCATCATATAAGTGTAAATAGTTCATGTATCAAGTATATGTATTAAACAATTTTTTTTAAATTTTTTCATATGACACTGGATGATATCTGAAAGTATTAATATAAAATATTGCAAGTATTCATACATCATAATGCAAGTATGAATACTTCATGTATCAAGTGTTTGTATCTAACAAATTTGATCAAATTTTTTCATATGATACTGGATGATGTATGAAAGTATTAATATCAAGTATTGCAAGTATTCATACATTGTCATGCAAGTGTCAATAGTTTGTGTATCTAACATATTCTCTATTTTTTTTGCTTATGGCACTAGAGGACGTTTGAAAGTATTAATATCAAGGATTGTAAGTATTCATACCTCGTAATGTAAATATTCATACTTATAACTGAAGTATGAATTGTTACGTTGAAAAGTATCTTAATTTAATATTTTTTTTACAAATTACTCTAATTGGTGTTTGATAGTATTAATACGTAATATGAAAATATTCACACCTGTGCATTTATGTCCTAATATTTACATTGTAGACTATGTTGTGTGGATACAAGTACGGATATCGTATTAGATACGATACAGATACGATACAAATACGACGATAAGATAATTTTTAAAAATTTAGAATACAAGTATTCATACAACATCGAGCAAATATTTATACATTCGTAATGCAAGTATTCATACCTAAGATACCTAATATATTTCTAAAATAACGGAATGCAAGTATGGATGTCTATATGCGCAAATATTAATATATAAAAGGGCTAGGCTACTATGACATTGGTGTTATTTGAAATTAAATAACACCAACTTTTAAACCCTTAGATCTGCCTTGAGATTCGTACAAAATAAAGTGCTTGAACAGTAAAAGCGGATATTACGAATCTCAAGGCAGATCTAAGGGTTTAAAAGTTGGTGTTATTTAATTTCAAATAACACCAATGTCATAGTAGCCTAACTCTATATAAAAAATCATCTATTCATATCTAAAATATCAAACAATAAAAATAACAAAAATCAATAAACTAAACTCATGCCAAAGTAACAATCTAAGTAACAATCTAATTAAAATTAATAAACTAAACTCATGCTAGGAGAAAAACTTATTTAACTTATGAGGAAATACCAGTAACCCTTCTAGCCCGTACCAGTCTCTTCGACATAGTATATAGTATCCCGCTGTGACTGGTACAGCTAGCCTCTAATTGCTGTAGTATCAACTTGCTCCTTTCTTCTAAAGAATTTCTTGTTTAGATTGTGCTTGATCTCCAAGTGAGATATTAGGCATTCTATTGGTGTTCCATTGCCCCCTGACTTTCTTGCCCAATTTGCTAATTTGTGCGGTGTTTGCAATGCTCGTCATGTGATGTGATCGAGGTTCATTCTTTGAGTGTCTTCTTTGAATATGTTAATTGCACTCATCATTGTCTCAGTGGCTTTCCAAGATGCTAATTCAGTAATATCCCCTTCATTAATTACCTTTATCAGATTTCTATTACGGAAACCCATCATTAATTACTGTAAGGTTTATTTCCTAATATATGAAAAAATCACAACATTCATTTCACTCAAAAAACCTATAGAAGGCCAATACATTTTGGGCTTTATAGTGTCAGAATAAACTGGTACCAAGTGAAAGACTTTTTAATCACATACCCGAAATGTAGTAAAATAGACAAATCAATAGAGTGAGAAAAGCAAAATTACATTTTTCACACTTCACTTTTGCAAAATAACATTTTCATGCTTCACTTTTATCGAAAGAAAATACCTACATAATCAATCTCATGCTAACAGGCATGTCGCGATATCAAGATCCAATTATCTATTATCTTCACTAAGATCTAGATACGGCTCAAAGACTTTTCTGTAGGTATTCCATTGTCCTTCAGGATTCGTGGCGAGGCATCAGCGAAGGATGCGGTGGAGGAGCGGGTAGGAGGTAAGACAAACTGGTTGGTTAGAACTGGAGAGAGAGAAAGAGTCTTGTGATACCGTCTTGTGGAGTTAACTATTGATCTAACCAATGGATGTGATACTGTCTTGTGGAAATGGACAGCTAGTGGTGCATATACAGCTAGTTCACTATACAAGATGCTCAAAATTGGAGGGAGAATAAGTTTTGATCATGCATACATTTGGAGGTTAGCCATACCGCCAACTGTGTGTATTTTTTCTTATCTCATGATTCAAGACAGGATCCTCATGGGAGAGATTATGACAAAAAGAAGAGTGAGTCTATGGTGCTATGCATATTACGATTTGTTACCGTGCTACGGCTCTATATTTGAGTTTTCAAATCCTAACGGTCGATCCGAACCGTTCATCTTGTTCTCCATATTAATATGTGTTTGGAGACCAAATTTTACATTTTTTGAAATTTTTTTACTATTTTTTTAGATTTATTGAAAATCACTGTTTTTGGATGGTCCAGAATTTTCAGATCAAGTGATTTTCTAAATATCTAAAACAATAGTAAAAAATTAAAAAAAAATGCAAAATTTGGTCTCCAAACACATATTAATATGGAGAACAAGATGAATGGTTCGGATCAACCGTTAGAATTTGAAAACTCGAATATAGAGCCGTAGCACGGTAACAACCCGTGATATGCATAGTACCATAGACTCACTCCAAAAAGAAACATGGGAGACCAAAATTCATGTGTGATGTCCCAAAATTGCCCTTTCGAATCAACACTCCATCTCTTGTTTCTATGTCCTAATGCGGTTCAGGTTTGGTTTGAGTTAGCGCAACAATTTGGGTTTCAGATTATGATACCAAAGACAACAGTTAAGGAAATCATAGTGTTCTCACGAAGGCAAGCTGAAATGGAGGGAGAGAGATGTACGTAGCAAGATTTGGAATTCACTATTTATGTGCACGCGTTGGATGATTTGGAAGCAAAGCAACAACAGGATTTTCACTGGGACACTTGTGCCACCAGGGGTGTTATTAATTTGGTCGAATCATTGAAGATACAAAGCTGTGGATGAACTATTGTGGCCCAGGAATGATGAACAGGAATCACAATCTCATTGAAGAACCAGATTGAGTTGATGGAGGTTGTTTTTAGAACTAGCTGTCATTTTATTCTAGTGCAATACTCTGAATTTTAGCATGTTAGTTTTTTGTATGTGTGGTGAAGGTTTCCTGAGTGAAACTGATGTAAGACAATTTTTAACATTCAATAAAAACTCACCTAGGCAGCTACTGTCAGGTTTTCAAGAGAGAGAGAGAGAGGGTTGTTTCTCTGGAGGTGACATCCTAGCCGATCGATGGATTCGTTCTGTCTCCGAAGGTAGACAGAGGAAGTTCAACAGCGCGCCGAGAGGGAGAATTGGGGGAGGGGATTGTTTGACCGAGGGAGATCAAAATGGCTCCGCCATTAGAGATAGCTTGGGTGCCGACTGGAAGTGAGACGATTTAGAAAGTTACTAATGACTTTGACAGTTAGATTAGAGGATTAACTCACGGTTAGAGGATTATAACTAAGTCCGGAGAAAAACGGAGGATTGAAGTTGGGGGATAAAAATCTTTTTCCTTTTTTTATTATCATAAAAAAAAAGCAAGTTATCCGGATAATCTTTAAAAAACATAATTTTTTTTGTTCGGTAATGGTGCTTAATAACTTTATAAATGCAATTATGGTTCTGATTCATCTTTTTTTATCTTTCATGTTCATACATCGAATCAAAGAATAATTGACAGAATGATGAAAAATAACTTGATTCCTTAATTATGAAATATTATTTTGTGATTCGTTAAATTATTGACAGAATTAAGATAAATACATATTGGAATTGAGGTCTCCTAAGTTCAGTGTTAGCCTTCGCTGGGACCCCCAAGTCTTCAAGTCTAGCTAGTGTTAGTCTTTGATGGGACCGCGTGGGTTGACCCCACATGATAGTAATATTTCCGCAAAAAAACATTATTATAATCATATTATGAAGCTTTGCCTTGTCCTAATCCATTGTAAAATGTTAAATTCTCAGAATATTGTCGGGTGTTGTATACACACATGACGTGGAAACTGATAGCTACATATTTCATACTTCCATGGTACCTACTCTTTAACTGATCACTATATTTCCTTGTCGGATTGACACGTTTCAGACAGACTACCAATATTGAAGTTGTGTTGTACTAAATAATTGACTCATTTATTTTATCTATTATAAAATGCGCATATATTTTATAAACCGATTTTTTTTAGTTACCATCTCAATATTTCAAAATTCTTATGATACCATTAATATCTAAAAAATTCAAAACTTAACACAAACACAGCTTGGTGCTGTGCACTATGATCATGCGCAACACCAAGTACGCATGACCTACATCTTGAATTCACATGTAAATTGTTTAATTTCTCCAATGTATATCTCATTTTCACGATTATCTAAATTATAACAGAATGATAATGCTTGTTAATTAATGATTTTTAGTGTCTGATATGGAGAACTTCAACGTGATATTGGACGAAAAACCCAAGCCTGCATCTCCGAAAGGTAATAAGTCCAATCATTTGTATTATGTTTCAATTCTACAAAAAATATTCATTGTTATTTCATTATATATATTCATTCGTCTTTTGTTCTAATCTTAGATGAAGCTACTATTACTAGTAATGAAGGAGATCATTCTGACTACGGACCATCTGCTGAATCACGAGAGGAGGTTCAGCGATCTATTACTTATTTGATGAGCCTATTGGTCACTTCTGTACTGAACGGGTTTGATGAAGCACAAAGGCAGGCTGTGGGGGATGATGAAGAGACTGAGTTACACCATAACAAAAAAACTCAAGCTGGCGACATGTGCATTTACCTTCGCCACAAGTTTAGCTATTACTTGTAAAGTTTCATTTTAGTAATTTGATATGAATATTTTTATGGTATATTAATTAGATGTTATATATTTGTATTCTGTAGAGGAGGAAGCACGAGAGGAGATTCATAATTACAATTATTGTTCTTGATTCTTATTTATTTATTTTATTTTGTTTCATGTTCATACAACCATCAAAGAATCATAATTGACAGAATTGAGAAAAATACACATCTGCATAGCTGTATCATTAGAGGAAGCTTGCAACAACCAGTCAGATAGGATTAGTTAGGAATCCTGTTATGATTGATTGACTGGATAGTATAGTTAGTTAGAGAAACTAAGAGAAACTGGTAGCTGTTAACAAGAATGTAAAGCATCCTTATATAAAGGATAATAGCATGTAATTAAACTAATCAAGAAATGAGAATTATAATTTGATTCTACTCTCTGTTTCTCTACTTTCTCTCTCTCTCTCTCTCTCTCTCTATGATATACCTTTCATGTATACATCGCTCTCTTGCATATTAATTGTAGCATGCTTTGTGTAGCCGTGTATGACATGCATGCATCAATAAATTATCTGAATCAATATTAGTAAGATACTTAAATATTGCATGTTTACTTTGTGGTTTGGTTTGGAGAATGTAAATTAGTTGGGAAAAATATTACTGCATACAATGTAAAATTGTAGTTAATTGAAAGCTCAATTTCACGGAAATAAATCTGCTGTTATTCTTTGGGAATAACACAAACCTCTTATTCCGATCCCAACCATCAGTTTTCGTTGAGATTATTTGTGAATGAAAAACTTACTTCGTTGAAATTCTATTTAAATTGTTGAGATAATGATAGTGTTATGACTTATGAGTATATCATAATCATACTATAAATGTACTCCTGTGATGCTTAAATTTATGAACTTATTTTTGAATCATTTATAATTGTTTGAATTGACAGTACTAAGAGATCGTTTCGAGGTATTAAGATTAGTGAATATTTACCTCATAAAATGTGCCACCCAATTATGGTTCTCCCATCCAGATTTTCAGATTTTACTATTATGGAGTTGTACCAAATTACGCTCGATTAAACAAAACTTTTGCATTGGACTTGGCATCAGTAGTTAGTGTCAACACCCGTATTATTTTGATTGCACAGTGATCTCAAGCCTAAGTGCTCAAATCGGAGTTTGTGGGGTTCATGTCCAAGCATGAATTATTACAGATACACCACATGAATGTAGTAACATTGCTTATAATTCATAATTGATGAATAACTAACTGACAAATTACCTTATAGATGACTTTTTGATGGACTTACCCGTTTCCGTATAGGATTCATCACCCACTTCCTTCTTTTTCTCTCTTGGCAATTTAGGTCAGCCACCACCTCCCTCCATCCAACTCAGTCATTTTTACTCCTTGTAGGCCTTATATCTGACACCACACCATTCTCTCTCTCTCGGTACTATCTCTTCTAGCGGAGAAGAAAATGAGAGAAAGGGAAGCGACCGGAGCTGAGAGTGAGATATCTTTGGAGCTCAGAGCGTAGAGTCCCATTTCGATCACAGTGTGACGATGAGTAATTCCAGTTGTCGTTAAAGCTCGACGGTGGTCAAAGAATTGGATCCGGTCGTAGAGTGAGATTGAGATTAAATTCTAGGATTATTGGGTATGAATGCAAATATTTATTTTTATTTTATATGAGAAGATAGAATATAGGATTATATAATTAACTTTTCAATATAGTAGTGATTAACCACTAACCATAAAAAAATGATGAATAACTATAAATTGGTGCATTATTACAGAATATAAACATTTGAAAATTACTCAAACTCAGCATTCAAATTACATCAAGTAAATAAGTACACCAATTACAAAAATGACAAAACATCAAGATTCAAGGATAATACATAATTTCTTCAGGGATATGTGAAAAACTAAAGAACTGCATTTAGCAAGTATTGAGCAACTCACATTACAACTAAAATTTGATAATTACTGACATTATATATTATAATGAAAAGCGTTCTTTTGCAGAAAAAAATTCAGATGATGGTTGTTGCTCTTCTATTTCTGCAGCGGAGTAAAGTAGCATAAGTTGCCTCTCCTCCAAACTCTGAGAAGTCCGAGGATGTTTTTTCTGTTGGTCGGACCGCCACAAGACATCGAGTTGTACCTCCACTTCCTTCATCGTTGGCCTTTCTTCTCCTTTCAATCTCAAACACATTTCTGCAAGCTTGGCAACAGCTTCGAGTTCTGTACTGTTCTCCTCATTCACAATTTGGGGATCCAGAATCTCAAAAAGACGGTTCTCTTGCATAGCAGAACAAAAATATCCAATGAGATTGCCCCCTTCAAACATCTTAGAGAAGAATAATGGTTTTTTTCTTGTTAGCAATTCTGCTAGAATGACACCAAAGCTGAATACATCACTTTTCTGGGTTAACCGGAAATTGGAATAGTACTCAGGGTCTAAATACCCGAGTGTCCCTTGGATAGCTATAGTACTTACACCGGTTTGATCTATTCGGACAGATCTTGAGATCCCAAAATCTGACACTTTTGCTGTGAAATAATCATCCAATAGAATGTTTGCTGATTTTATGTCTCTGTGCAAAACTGATATAGAGGCTGCAGATGAGTGAAGATAGGAAATTGCTCCTGCAGCCTCAAGGGCAATTCTTAACCGATGTTTCCATGTCAAGGAACAATGTTCCTCTACATGGAGATGCTTAAAAAGTGTTCCATTCGATATGAACTCATAAACGAGCAGCGGGACTTCGGTCTCTAGGCAACATCCGTAGAGTTTCACAACATTCCTATGGTTGACTTGTGAAAGAATGACCACTTCATTTATGAACTGATTGATTTCGTCCTGCCGATCAGCAGCCTGCTGAGCAACGGACCTCTGATCATCGACCTGATCATCAATTTTGGACCTTTTTACGGCCACGACACGTTGATCAGATAAAATACCTTTATAGACATATCCATGACCTCCCCGACCAAGAATGAGTTCATTATCGAATCCATTGGTTGCCTTGTCCAGCTCTTGTAATGTAAGAATTCTCGTATTTTGTGTGGCCTCTTCATTGGAAGCTATTAGCTGTTGGAGAAGCGACCCCTGATTTTGATCGAAGAACTTCTTTTTTAACTTTTTCTGTTTTCTCTCTTCATACAAGTTGATACGTTTGGCTATAGCAATATATGAGAATATAATGCTACAGGCACTAACAAAACCCAACAGGATCGTCATACCTGTGTACATCAATAAAGCTTATAAATGTCAGAAAACAAAGCAAGAAATTAATTATATTTCAAGTCATTTTCTTTTATTAACAAATCAAAATTCCCTCCTATTTTTCTATTTTATGCTTATTAGTTCAACCTTGCATAACCTACGAAAGACAACTATTGTCCTATACTCCTATTTATGTTTGGAACTTTGGACCATCAGATTTTTGAACGAAATCTGTGTTATAAATAGTAGACTCAAGCCGGCTATTGAGGTATCAGTCTCCAAATGCTGAACTATATGTGCCAAATAACTGTAAGAATTTAGTTGATACTTGTCAATTTTTTTTTTTAGTTGATAGGCTTGATACATATTCCCTTTTTCCTGGTTTGAACTCTAAAAGGGCGCCGGGGAAATATCATGCTAAGACAGTAATGCTAATGGTGCGCGCTTTGTGTTGCTTTTGTTCTGGACATTTCTGTTTGATGCTTGGAAACTTAAATTGATGCCGTCTATATATTGTAATTCTGATTCAGACTTAAATTGGATAGACAAAATTATAAGTTTGGAGTTGGTCGGACTGTTCTATTTTGATCAGATTTTGCGCCTCAAGCTAAGTAGGCAATTTTTTTTTTTATCATGAAAAACAATTAATCCTTAATTACTCCCTCTTTAATTGTATACTTCTAACAACATTCAAAACTTGATAAATTAATGCTATTTATGTTGAAAATAAAATAACGTACCAATAACTATTGCCAAGTTGAGATGGCATTCTCGTTCGTATTCATTATTACGCCAACCGAAACGACAACTACACCGATAAGTTCCTTGAAGATTGTGACACTTTCCTAGCTTGAAGCATGTATTTTGGTTTGCACATTCGTCAATATCTGCATGATATATGCAACAATGAGTTGATGTGGCACAACCAACACAAAGATTGTAAACAAAAATAAAAAGAGAGCAACTGCAAGAACAGGAGATCTAGAGTGAGAAAGAGAGACCTTGGCAGCCTTCATCAAGGTAAGGATTGCCTTCATAACCGTCCAAACAGTTGCAGAAATAGCCACCAGAACTACTGGTTGAGTTTAAACAAACACTGTTAAAGCTTCTGCATGCATAGGATGATTTGTTGGTCTTTGCGTCTTCACACGTTGTGTTTCCTATGGCCCAGTCAACCACAATCGGCATTAAGCTGTTAGCCAGCCCGCCATTGATGACGTAGTAGGGGTCAAAGACGAACTCAGAAGCCACCACCATAGCATAGCTGCAACGAGTACTAAAGTCATGCACCTTCGAGTTGTTGATCAATCTCTCATCAAAAGTAACATTAAAAGTAGATGTTCCTTTGGGGATATATGTCTCGCAGCAACCAATTTCAGAGCAGGAATATCCAGAATTATTCAGTGTATCTTTGCTACCACAGGAAGAAAAACACCCAGCTAAGTAATCACTATTGTTGTCAAGGTGGAGATAGGCATGTGTATTGCACCCAATGACCGTAAATTTGTTCTTCTCAGTGTTGAGCCGGAATGGTGCGTTATTACTAAAGTTTGTGGTTTTTGGTGTGCTTCCGCATGAGGAAGCTATAGCAAGTTTTGTATGTGCCTGGCTATTGTACAGGTCTATATTCTCAATCATAGATAAACCATGGGAAGGACTAGGTATACCGTAAGTAGTGTTTTCACAATTGACAACGAATTCTTCAGACATGGAGCAATTTTGGCCTATGCCGAAAGGGTAAGGAATAGGAATATCGCTTCCCTCACAGGTCTCTGGGCACCCGGGCTTAGCAATGACGGTGTTTGCAGATTCAGTGCTTTTGAATTGCAGGAGGAGGAGAAGGAATAGTTGGATTAATATCATTGCTCTCTGCATGATACTGATAGTGGTATGAGTAATTCCTTATTTTTGTAGTTTCTATGGCTCTTTATAAAACATAAGCACATTCATAAATAATTGATTCAATAATTGGGTCAGAGCTGGTGGCAGCAACAGCGACTGGGAGAATCCTGTATAAGTTTCCACAAGTTTGGCCGACCATATGCGTAGAAATTAATACACACTACAAGTTTCCACAAACTATCCTCCTCAACTCTCACAATCAAGCCCAGCACAAGTTTGGTCGACCATAAAGGCTGAATTGACAACATCAGGAAAAAAAAAAAGAAGCCAAGTTAATTATACGGATAATCTTGGAAACACACAAGCTTTTCTTTTTTTGTTCCGTAAATACAATTGTGGTTCTTTTTATTTATTTATTTCATGTTCATACAGCCAATCAAAGATCAAAGATAACTTGCATCCTTATGAAATATTATTTGTGGTTCGTTAAATATTTATGAGCGATGATATGATTTATTAGCTGTATACATATCGTTGTCTCTTGCATATTATTAATTACTAATTTTAATTAGCTTGCTTTGTGTAGCCTTAGTGAATGACATGCCGCAATGAATCTGAGTCAATATTAAGTTATTAACTGCATGTACTTTTCAATTTAATTTGGAATAAATCCTTTTTTGGCCCCCAACCCCAAGTGGAAGCATATCATCTGCGGAGTTTTTCTGCGCGAAGCTTTTAATCTGGTCCGTTCATTTCGGATCGGACGGATCCGATTAAAAGTTCCGCAAATTTTGAATTTTTTTTTTTAAATTCGGGCAAAATCTGATCTGATCCGTCCGATTCGAAACGAACAAACTAGATTAAAACCTCCGCACAGCTCCGCACGAAAAAACTCCGGAGAGGATACGGTTCCAACCCCAAGTCTCCAAGTCTTAGTCTTCGCTGGAACCCCCACGTCCCCTAGTCTCCAAGTCTTATCTTTGCTGGGACCCCCACGTCCAAAAGTCTCCTAATTAAGTGTTAGTCTTCCAAGTGTTAGTGATTCGTTAAATTATTGACAGACTAGGACCCCCAAGCCTTAAGTCTAGTGTTAGTCTTTGATGGGACCGCGTGGGTTGACCCCACATGATAGTAATATGTCCTTAAAAAATATTATTATAATAAGATTATGACGATTTGCCTTGTCATGAAACTGATAGGTGCATATTTCATACTTCCATGTACGTACTCTTAACTGGTCACTATATTTCCGTGTCGGATTGACACGTATCGGACAGACTAAGCAATATGAAGTTGTGCTGTTGTCACACCCCGCGGCCACGGGTCGCAACAGTCCCCCGCCGTAAGCATACAACGCCGTGTATGCTTACAAGGCAATTAACAATTCAAACCAAACAACACGCAATTCAAAACAAGTTTCTAATATAAAATCATGAGGCCTACCCTAAATTTATACAACGCCGTACACAGTCTGGACAGTAAATAATACAACAAACGTATCACATCCGGATACCAACCATGAGGCCTACCCTAAATTTATACAACAAAATCCAACTAGGGTTATCAAGTGGTAAGCTACTAAGGCCTACTACTCTCGTGCCTCTCCGGAATCAGTCGCACCAGTACCTGAAAAATAACCGGGAGGGTGGGGGTGAGAATAAATTCTCAGTGCGAATTTGCCACAGTTCAGACTATTGGACTTGCAATCAAACTCTATATTTAACAATGAAACCCAAACAATAACAGTTCAAACAGATATATATAATCATAAATAACAGAATGCCAATGCTCGACAACAATTTAATCAACCTGAAACACAGTTTACGGAATTTCCAAGATGAATTTCAAACACAACATATATTTTGGCTTAACTCGATTCATAACTCAGTTCATTAGGGCTTGTAACAACTACAGATGTTCTTTCGAGCTGGACTGTTATCAAACCCACATCTGTAGGGTTACAGACGCCTACAGATGGCCAACCAAACAGGGCCCTTTTATCCGACACCCATCTGTAGCTGTTTGGCTTAACCATATCCTAAGGTCTGGTTACAAGTCACCTATACAGGTCAACTTGACACAAATGCAATCACACGGAATCAAAGTCAGCCATACCGCTCAACTTTGCAATTTCATTCAAATAGAATCACAATCAGCTATCAGCTTTGCACAATTCATTAAACAGGTCAACGGATAGGTCACCGTCACCTTATCCAGCCACCTAAACAGGTCGGTCTGGCAAATTCTAACAGGTAAATGCATAAGTCAGCAGCGTCACCTTAATCCAGCCACCTAAACAGGTCAGTCTGGCAAATTCTAACAGGTCAACGCATAAGTCAGCAGCGTCACCTTAATCCAGCCACCTAAACAGGTCGGTCTGGCAAATTCATAAACACAGGTCAACGGATAGGTCGCCGTCACCTTATCCAACCACCTAAACAGGTCGGCCTGGCAGATTCATTCACATCAAGAACAAGTAATAGAACTAATCGAATAATAACCATACCAACATGCCAGATAACCTTAACTGAACAATTCAAATCATTCTCATTTATGCAAGAATCAATATACAACATGAATTCCAAAATATGCAACAATTAAGCATTCAACATGACAAACGAATAAACAGTTTAATTCCTGAAAATAAAGTATCAAACAAGTCCAAGAATCCCGCACCTGTTTAAGACGAGCGTACCCCTTAATCTAAGGATCGGGCGTCTCGAATTACCTCGCAAGTTATTGCTCGACCGAGCCTACACCTATATTATGCGTATACTTGGTTTAACATTGGTTCAATATTGGAAACATTTACTCGAGTTACATCAAGCTTCCACCCTAATTCACTTCCTATCCTTTGGTACCAATCCGTTCAATTCTTGATTTCTTTCTTACAACCTTTCAAATCACACCATTTACCTCGGGTTCCTTCAAACCCTACACAATTCTAATTTGGTAACAATTCAGTCACAGGTTCACTACTTTGGTTCTCGGTTCAATTCAATTCACCGTTTGGTTAACCCTAATTTGGTCAAAACCTCAAATCAGTCGTTAAATGTTCTAGAAATTCACAATCAGGAGGCAACCCTACCGATTACAAGTCTAATTGGTCGGGTTAAACAAATCAAATCATGATTATGCCAACTTTCAATTTTGGCACGAAACCCTAGAAATCAGATTTCACAAATCGGAAGAAATCGGGAAAAAGATTGACAAACAAACTAGTAAGGAGTGTAGAGGAACTAGTCCTTGAGCAATTCGAACACAAATCTCGAGTTTAAAACGAGAATCTGAGAAATCGAGAAAATTCGAGGTTTTGAAAGAAAGAAAGAGAGAAAGAAATACCAAATAGGAGAGTTCGGAGAGATCCTTGGCTGCTTACTCGGTTCCAAACTCGATTTCTCGCAACAATCGGAAGTCTGAAAGAAACGAAAACTCACACGCTCTTTTTCCTCTCTCTTGGACGAAAATCACTTGAAAATGGTGAAAATAATGAAGTGGGAGAGAGAGGGTCGGATTTGAGTTTTAGGGTTAAAATTACCCTGAATGCGGATGCACCCATCCGCACTGCGGGTGGCTTGACCCGCACTCAGCACTTAGTCGATTTTCAGAAAATGAAATTTAACACAGAATTCATCCGCAGTGCGGGTGGCTTCACCCGCAGTGGGAACTTAGTAAATTTTTGGCATAATTTCAGAAAAAGTCCGAGCCTAATGCGGATGCATCCCACCCGCAGTGCGGGTCAACCCATCCGCACTGAGGACTTAGAAAAATTTCAGAAAATTCAGCTCAACACATGATTTCATGAGTGCGGCTGAACCCATCCGCAGTGCGGGTCAACCCATCCGCACTGAGCCTATAAAATGTCAAAAACCTCGAAATTTCAACGCGGTTTTGATTCACACTTAACTTAATTATTTAGGGGAACCTTAATTAAGGTTTAAACTTCTATTTTGTTAACATGATTTATCGATTCTTGACTTTAAATCATTTGAATTTAATGATTAAAATTTCGTAACGTAACATTTCTCCGCCCCTTAAAATAGAGTTCAGTCCTCTGAACTAAATTGCGTACCTTAGTCGTTGAATAGTTCCGGGTACTTCTCACGTATGCTTTCCTCATGTTCCCACGTTGCCTCCTTAGTCGAATGGCGTCCCCATTTGACCAGGACAAGCTTAATAGTCTTGCTCCGGAGTTGCTGTTCCTTACGGTCCAATATCTGCATTGTTTCTTCTTGATAGGACAAGTCATCTTGGACACGCAAGTCGGAGTGATCAATGCAATGAGATGGATCTCGCACGTATCGGCGCAATTGTGACACATGAAACACCGGATGAACCCGGTCCAATGCTGGTGGCAATGCAAGCTCATATGCCACCGGTCCCATTCGTCTCAAAATCTGAAACGGTCCAATATATCTAGGACTCAACTTGCCTGATACGCCAAATCGGTGCACACCCCTGACGGGTGAAACTCGAAGCCACACATGATCCCCTTCTTGAAACTCCAACGGTCTTCTATGAACATCTGCATATTTCTTTTGTCGCTCTTGGGCCGACTTAAGCCGACTCAAAACGACTTTTGTCTTTTTAGCAATCTCTTCTAACATTTGAGGCCCGGTAGGTGAATACGTACCTGCGGGTCCCCACCACAGTGGTGTGCGACACTGCTGTCCTGTAAGTGCTTCTTGTGGTGACATTCCGATACTCGAATGGTAGCTATTGTTGTACGCAAACTCTACCAAGTACAAATGGTTGATCCAAGATTCTCGGAAACTCAAAGCACAGGATCGAAGCATGTCCTCCAATGTTTGTATGGTTCGTTCGGATTGACCGTCGGTTTGCGGATGATGGGCTGTACTGAATCTCAATTTCGTGCCCATGGCTTCTTGAAAGCTTCCCCAAAAGTGAGATGTAAATCGAGTGTCTCGGTCAGAGACAATGTGCCGCGAACATCCATGGTATTTAAATTGGTATTGCAAGAACAGATCAGCCAACTCTCTTCCAGATGTCTCGATCCGGAGTGGAATGAAGTGTGCAATCTTCGTTAGCCGATCCACTATCACCCATATGGCATCATATCGTCCAACGGTCCTCGGAAATCCAGTCACGAAGTCCATAGTGATCGACTCAAATTTCCGCATGGGTATCTCCAGAGGTCTGAGCAGTCCCGCCCTCTTTCGTCTATCCGCTTTGACTTGCTGACAGATCTGACATTTCTCAACATAGCCTTGCACGTTCCTTTTTATCTTTGGCCACCAGAAGTGTCGCTTCAGATCCTGATACATCTTGACTTCACCAGGGTGAATGGTATATCCCGAGTCATGTGCTTCTGACAGAATCAGATTCTTCAGTCCTGAGTCATTCGGAACGCATATGCGGTCATGGAACCGCAGAATACCATCTTCGTGGAGTTGGAATGGTGAGTCTGCATTTGACTCGAAATGTCGTCGAAACTGCTGGCACTTTGGGTCCTCTTGTTGGGCTGCTCAAATCTGCTCGTGTAACTCTGGTCGAACCTCGACCGCGGCCAAGATAATCGAGGCAACTGTAGCTGTACCTGCACTATTGCTATCTCCAAACAATCGAGATGAGGTTTCCAATGCAAACTCACGGGATGCACCTACGTGCAGATTCATTCTTCTCATTTCCTCGAGAAGGTGTGTCTCGCTGGTGATAATCGATGCCAGATTGATCTGACTCTTCCTGCTTAGCGCATCTGCTACCACATTCGCCTTTCCCGCGTGATACTGGATATCCAGATTATAGTCTTTCATCAGCTCCAACCACCTCCTCTGCCTCAAATTCAACTCCCGTTGAGTGAAAATATACTTCAAACTTTGGTGATCCGTAAAGATACGGCACCTTACTCCATACAGGTAATGCCGCCAAATCTTTAAAGCGAAGATCACTGCAGCTAGCTCCAGATCATGGGTCGGATAATTCTGTTCGTGTGATCGTAACTGCCGAGAAGCATATGCTATAACATGGTCCTTCTGCATCAGTACACATCCCAAACCAGATCCGGATGCGTCGGTGTAGACGGTATACTCCTCGTCGGTGATGGGCATGGCAAGAACCGGTGTAGTTACCAACCGATTCTTCAACTCCTCAAAGCTTTGATCTTGAGTGGCACCCCACTCGAACTTCACACCTTTATGCAAAAGCTTCGTAAGGGGAGCAGCTAACTGTGAGAATCCAAGTACGAACCTTCTATAATAACCTGCTAGCCCCAGAAAACTACGAATCTCCGTAACTGTTTCTGGCCTCTTCCAATCGGTCACCGCCCGAATCTTTTCTGAATCCACTGCCAACCCTTCACCTGATATCACGTGACCAAGGAAGGCCACTTTCTCAAGCCAGAACTCACACTTCGAAAACTTTGCGAATAGTTGATGATCTCTCAATCTCTGCAACACTATCCGCAGATGTACCTCATGTTCCTCACGTGACCTTGAATATACCAGGATGTCATCGATGAACACCACCACAGTTGAATCCAACAGGTCATGAAACACTCGCTGCATCATATCCATAAATGTAGACGGAGCGTTCGTTAGCCCGAATGGCATAACCAGATATTCATAGTGCCCATAGCGCGTTCGGAAGGCTGTCTTTTCCACATCAGTCGGACGTATTCTCAGCTGGTGGTACCCCGTTCTCAAGTCTATCTTGGAGTAGATCGAAGATCCTTGCAGCTGATCAAACAAGTCGTCGATTCGGGGTAACGGGTATCTATTCTTGACGGTCACCTTGTTCAGTTCGCGGTAGTCGATACATAACCGCAAGGTACCATCCTTCTTCTTCACAAATAGCACCGGAGCACCCCATGGAGATGTGCTCGGTCTAATAAACCCGCTTTCCAGCATCTCTTCTAATTGGGCCTTGAGTTCCTTCAATTCTGCACGAGCCATACGATACGGACTCTTTGAAATTGGTGTCGTACCCGGTACCACTTCTATGCCAAACTCCACTTCTCGTTCCGGTGGTAATCCGACTATTTCCTCCGAAAACACATCCACGAACTCCGACACCACTGGAATCGTATTCATCTCAGGAACTTCCGTATTAGTGTACACTATTGCTGCCAGGTATGCAGTGCACCCTGAATCGATCAGATGCCTAACTTCCACAGCCGAGATGCACGGTATCAACCCTCCAACCTTTCTACAGTTCAGCATGCACGACATACCACCTTTTGCGGTCACAAAACAAATCCTGCGGTGCGGACAGTCGATCGTCGCGGCATGTCTTGTTAACCAATCCATCCCCAATAGAACGTCGTAACCCGTGATCTCCATAACCAACAGGTCTATCTCGAGATCCCTTCCATCAACTCTGACTTTTCGGTTTTGGCATATGGTTATTTTTCGGTCAGTCGAACCGAAAGGGGTTTGGACACTCAGGACTTGGTTATTGGTTTCAGTTGACCAGTTATACTTTTCTACCCAAGCCTTCGATACAATGGAATGGCTACACCCAGTATCTATCAAACAATAGGCACTCTCATCCGAGATAGAAAGTATACCTGTCATCACATCAGCTCGAGAATCAGACGGTTGCGAGCCTTCACCTTCCTCCAGAGTCCTCGTTGCGTCATATGCAACCTCTGCTATGCCGAGTGCATGGGCAGCCACTTGACCTCCAATCCTGCCTCCGCTGGTCTGAGAAGCACCTCGACCACGGAATGGTGGTCTACCAGCTCCACGTCCCATGGGCCCTCTGCCACCGTCGTCCCTCTGGAACCTTAGTGCCGCATTCGGACAATCTCTGGCCCAATGCCCCATACTGCCGCAGGTGTAACATGCTTGGTTGCGGCGTCTGCACTCGATCTCAGAGTGTGCCTGATCGTATGAACGGCACCACACTGAAACAAAACCCGGCCGGAGTACCGGTGCTGCTATCTGCCTCGGAGGGGGTCTAGGTGCGCCAAACTGTCTCAGGGGTGGTCTAACTGTCGACGGTCCTCCCCTTGACCTAAACGATCGGTTTTGATCCTCCCTCTGCTTCACATTCCTCTCTGTCATCTCCGACCTCCTTCTCTTGCTGTGCAACTCCACTTGCTTAGCGTGATCCATCATGGCCTGCAGCTCAGTAGCCATAGGGGCATCCACAATCATCGATATCCCTCCATCCAGTCCATCCAGGTACTGTCTATGGTATCTCACCACATCATTCTGCACATCAGTCGCGTACCTGGACAAGGCAAGGAACTCATTGTTATAATCCGCCACTGCTCGCCCACTCTGCTTCAACTCCAGAAATTTCCTCCGCAGCGCCTCTCGCTGGATGTTACTCAGAAACCGTCGAGTGAACTGCAGTTCAAACCACTCCCACGGAATCTTGGCCTCCTCCCCGACATAACTACGTCGGGCTCCATCCCACCAGAACCTCGCACCCTCCTCTAACTGCTGCTCTGCCAGCTCCACCATATCTTGTTCTGGTGCTCTACACAGAACTAGCTTCGCACTCATGCTCGCGAGCCATTCTTCCGCAGCGGCATACTCGCCAGTGCCATTAAATCGAGGTGGATTAAGGCGCATGAAGGAGTCGTACAACCTCCTAAAATCTTCCGGACCTCCTCGGGGAGCCTCCGGTGCCACCTCACGTCTCTCTGCTTGGCGGCCTCTCTCGTAGGCCGCAATCAATCTATCGTCTAGATCTCGGTCCCGGTTCTGCGCACCTCCAGGTCCAAGATCATCTCTCTGGACCTCAGGCCCTGCAGATCCGGCCTCGCTCGCATGACCGATCGGCTCGTTCAGTGGATCCTGAATAGGATCACGATTCCTGATTCTAGGTCGTCCCCTACTGCGACGTCCTTCCATGACTTAAATAAGAAGAAACAATTTATTAAGTTTGCATACACTTATCTCATATAACAAACCAGTCGTTAGCCGTAATGATCCCAAGTATAATGTACCCCACTCACGTATCCTATCAGTCTGGTTAGGGTTTAAACCTTGAGCTCTGATACCACCGAAGAGAGCTGTCACACCCCGCGGCCACGGGTCGCAACAGTCCCCCGCCGTAAGCATACAACGCCGTGTATGCTTACAAGGCAATTAACAATTCAAACCAAACAACACGCAATTCAAAACAAGTTTCTAATATAAAATCAGAGTACACAGTCTGGACAGTAAATAATACAACAAACGTATCACATCCGGATACCAACCATGAGGCCTACCCTAAATTTATACAACAAAATCTAACTAGGGTTATCAAGTGGTAAGCTACTAAGGCCTACTACTCTCGTGCCTCTCCGGAATCAGTCGCACCAGTACCTGAAAAATAACCGGGAGGGTGGGGGTGAGAATAAATTCTCAGTGCGAATTTGCCACAATTCAGACTATTGGACTTGCAATCAAACTCTATATTCAACAATGAAACCCAAACAATAACAGTTCAAACAGATATATATAATCATAAATAACAGAATGCCAATGCTCGACAACAATTTAATCAACCTGAAACACAGTTTACGGAATTTCCAAGATGAATTTCAAACACAACATATATTTTGGCTTAACTCGATTCATAACTCAGTTCATTAGGGCTTGTAACAACTACAGATGTTCTTTCGAGCTGGACCGTTATCAAACCCACATCTGTAGGGTTACAGACGCCTACAGATGGCCAACCAAACCGGGCCCTTTTATCCGACACCCATCTGTAGCTGTTTGGCTTAACCATATCCTAAGGTCTGGTTACAAGTCACCTATACAGGTCAACTTGACACAAATGCAATCACACGGAATCAAAGTCAGCCATACCGCTCAACTTTGCAATTTCATTCAAATAGAATCACAATCAGCTATCAGCTTTGCACAATTCATTAAACAGGTCAACGGATAGGTCACCGTCACCTTATCCAGCCACCTAAACAGGTCGGTCTGGCAAATTCTAACAGGTCAACGCATAAGTCAGCAGCGTCACCTTAATCCAGCCACCTAAACAGGTCGGTCTGGCAAATTCATAAACACAGGTCAACGGATAGGTCGTCGTCACCTTATCCAGCCACCTAAACAGGTCGGCCTGGCAGATTCATTCACATCAAGAACAAGTAATAGAACTAATCGAATAATAACCATACCAACATGCCAGATAACCTTAACTGAACAATTCAAATCATTCTCATTTATGCAAGAATCAATATACAACATGAATTCCAAAATATGCAACAATTAAGCATTCAACATGACAAACGAATAAACAGTTTAATTCCTGAAAATAAAGTATCAAACAAGTCCAAGAATCCCGCACCTGTTTAAGACGAGCGTACCGCTTAATCTAAGGATCGGGCGTCTCGAATTACCTCGCAAGTTCTTGCTCGACCGAGCCTACACCTATATTATGCGTATACTTGGTTTAACATTGGTTCAATATTGGAAACATTTACTCGAGTTACATCAAGCTTCCACCCTAATTCACTTCCTATCCTTTGGTACCAATCCGTTCAATTCTTGTTTTCTTTCTTACAACCTTTCAAATCACACCATTTACCTCAGGTTCCTTCAAACCCTACACAATTCTAATTTGGTAACAATTCAGTCACAGGTTCACTACTTTGGTTCTCGGTTCAATTCAATTCACCATTTGGTTAACCCTAATTTGGTTAAAAACCTCAAATCAGTCGTTAAATGTTCTAGAAATTCACGATCAGGAGGCAACCCTACCGATTACAAGTCTAATTGGTTGGGTTAAACAAATCAAATCACGATTATGCCAACTTTCAATTTTGGCACGAAACCCTAGAAATCAGATTTCACAAATCGGAAGAAATCGGGAAAAAGATTGACAAACAAACTAGTAAGGAGTGTAGAGGAACTAGTCCTTGAGCAATTCGAACACAAATCTCGAGTTTAAAACGAGAATCTGAGAAATCGAGAAAATTCGAGGTTTTGAAAGAAAGAAAGAGAGAAAGAAATACCAAATAGGAGAGTTCGGAGAGATCCTTGGCTGCTTACTCGGTTCCAAACTCGATTTCTCGCAACAATCGGAAGTCTGAAAGAAACGAAAACTCACACGCTCTTTTTCCTCTCTCTTGGACGAAAATCACTTGAAAATGGTGAAAATAATGAAGTGGGAGAGAGAGAGGGTCGGATTTGAGTTTTAGGGTTAAAATTACCCTGAATGCGGATGCACCCATCCGCACTGCGGGTGGCTTGACCCGCACTCAGCACTTAGTCGATTTTCAGAAAATGAAATTTAACACAGAATTCATCCGCAGTGCGGGTGGCTTCACCCGCAGTGGGAACTTAGTAAATTTTTGGCATAATTTCAGAAAAAGTCCGAGCCTAATGCGGATGCATCCCACCCGCAGTGCGGGTCAACCCATCCGCACTGAGGACTTAGAAAAATTTCAGAAAATTCAGCTCAACACATGATTTCATGAGTGCGGCTGAACCCATCCGCAGTGCGGGTCAACCCATCCGCACTGAGCCTATAAAATGTCAAAAACCTCGAAATTTCAACGCGGTTTTGATTCACACTTAACTTAATTATTTAGGGGAACCTTAATTAAGGTTTAAACTTCTATTTTGTTAACATGATTTATCGATTCTTGACTTTAAATCATTTGAATTTAATGATTAAAATTTCGTAACGTAACAGCTGTACTAAATAATTGACTAGTTTATTTTATCAATTGTCAAATGCGCATAAATTTTATAAACCGATTTTTTTTTAAGTCACCATCTCATGAATTATTCAAAAATTCAAAACTTAACACAAACACAGCTTGGTGCTGTGCACTATGATCATGCGCAACACCAAGTACGCATGACCTGTGTGTATTCTTTTTTTCTTTTTCTTTTTTTTTTCTGTTTTGTTCAATTCTATTTTGGAATGATAATTAAAATCGTTTGTTTTACACTACTATAAAAACGTTAACCATAGACATCAGATGCGATAAAAAAATTAATATTGTGTAAAAGGAGGATTAATTTGTGTATAGCTGAGTTAGATTATGGTACTATGTATAGTTGGGATTAATTTGTACTATGAGACAATTTTTAATGTTCAAATAGTTAATTTGAATCTTTTATAGATCATATTTTATATTTTTTTTACTATCTTTTTAGATAGGTGGAAAATCACTTGATTTAAAAAATTTAGATTATTCAAAAATAGCGATTTGCAAATTATCTAATTTAGCGTCGCATTTTTAGGGTAAAATAAAAGGGTAAATTTCGCTGGAGGTCACTAAACTTTGTTATTTGTCACGAATTGGTCACTCAACTTTGATTTGTCCCTTTTGAGTCACTCAACTTTGTTATTTGTCCCAATCAAGCCACTCAACGTTTTCTATCCAAATTTTTAACGGAATATTCCTATTCCGTCCAAAAAATTAACGGAATATACCCATTCCATCCAAAATTTTAACGGAATTAGCATATTTCATCCAAAAAACTAACGGAATTAGCATATTCCGTTAAAAATTTGGATGGAAAACGTTAAGTGACTTGATTGGAACAAATAACAAAGTTGAGTGATTCAAAAGGGACAAATCAAAATTAAGTGACTAATTCGTGACAAATAACAAAGTTTGGTGACCTCCAGCGAAATTTACCCAAAATAAAAGGTGGCCGCTAGGAGACCCTAGAAAATTCTCTCTCATTTATTAGTTAATTTATTGTTTCATTATATATATAACTCAGTTTTCGCAAGGCCTTAATTACATGGCTTATTTACAACATCAATATTAGTTATATAGCTCATCTAAACACTGCATAGCCCAATTAATAGTCATACTAATCAATTTTATATTTTGCCGTATTATATTCCAAAATACTAACTCAAAATAAACATTATATCAAAAACATTAATTTCAACACCTGAAACTTTCTGATTCGATGAAGCTCTTCTGCTACTTCCTTCATCATAGGTCGTTCTTCCCCTTTCATACTTAGACATTTTTTAGCCAGCTCAGCAACTGCCTTGATTAGTTCCATGTCATCTTCATGTATAATTCCATCATCTAGAAGCTCTTGTATTTTGTTCTCTTTCATAGCAGAAAGGAAACAAGATGAAAGACTCCTCTTTTCTTCTGGTAAATCATAATCAATTACGGGCTTGCTGGTTAGAAGCTCCAGAAGAACTACACCGAAGCTATACACATCGCTCTTATCTGTCAGTTTGCAAGATTGCATGTATTCTGGATCAAGGTACCCCAATGTTCCTTGCACAAGCGTGACCAATTGCGCGTCATCTGTTGGAGCTAGTATGGAGGCTCCAAAATCAGACACCTTTGCCATGTAATTTTGGTCTAAGAGAATATTTGCAGACTTCACATCTCCGTGGTATATCGGAGGAGATGCTGAAGTATGCAAGTAGGCAAGTGCTTCTGCTGATTCATGTGCAATCCTTACACGGGTCACGAGAGAAATGTGTGATCCTTGCTTTTTGTGATGGATACAGCTATATAGAGTACCATTAGGAATGAACTCGTATACTAAAATAGGAACCTCCACCTCTAGACAACAACCTAGGATCCTTACAATGTTTTTGTGGTTAATTTGTGAGAGAATAAGCATCTCTTTTCCGAATTCTTTCTTCTTGCTCTCATCGATTATCTTACACTTTTTAATGGCAATTGTTTGATCTCTTTGAGTTCCTTTATAGACAGTACCCTGGCCTCCATGGCCAATAATATTTGCACCGTCAAAATTGTTTGTTATTTGTTCTATTTGTTGCTTTGTAAAGATTGTAAATCCAAATCCTTGTTTAGATTTAATCTTCTCCAACAGAATCCGTCCACCGTGCAGTTGAAAGTAGTTCTCTTTTACTTTGGAAAGATTTCTTTTTTCTAGGAGCACATATATACCAAATCCAAGAAATGATAACACGACAATAACAACACCAGTTCCTGTAATATTTAGTGCAAACCTGCTTTAATTTCCAGTGCAAAAATTTGTAAATGTTGATTCTAAAGTTGTAAATACCCTTACCATTACCAGATAATTTTTATTTTAATTATTATGGTATAGAATAATGGGTAAATTCAAGCTAATTAAGTAGGCAAAATCTAGTTTCGACGAACTGTATTTTTTTATTTATCCTTATGATAAACAATTAATCCTTAATTACTACCCGTTTGTATACTTCTCACAACATTCAAAACTTGATGAAAGTTATTTATTCTAAAAAGAAAATAACGAAATAGTCGCTAATCCAAATTAGCACTATTTAATTTTTTGCCTCATCCAAATCCACTCTTTGAAAAGAAAATAACGAACCTATAACTATTGCAACGTTGAGATGACATTCTTGCTCGCCATCATTTTTACGCAAACCGAAAGGACAACTGCACCGATAAGTTCCTTGAAGATTGTGACACTTTCCTTGCTTGGAGCATGGATTTTGGTCGGCACATTCGTCAATATCTGCATGAATATATGCCACAATGAGTTGATGTGACAACCACCGCAAAGATTGTAAAAAGTTAAAAAAAATAAAGAGAGAGCAGCTGCAAGAACATTAGAGAGTGAGAGAGAGAGAAAAAGACCTTGGCAGCCTTCATCAAGGTACGGATTGCCTTCATAGCCGTCCAAGCAGTTGCAGAAATAGCCACCAGAACTTGAGTTTAAACAAATACTGTGATCGCTTCTGCATGCATAGGATGATTTGTTGGTCTGTGCGTTTTCACACGTTGTGTTTCCTATGGCCCAGTCAAGCACGATCGGCATTAATCGGTTAGCCAGCTTCTCATTGGTGATGTCGTAGGGGCTAAACTGGTACTCAGACGCCTCCACCACCATAGCATAGCTGCAAGGACTAAAGTTCTGCACCTTCGAGTTGTTGAACCTCTCATCAAAAGTAGCATAAAAGATTGACGTTCCTTTGGGGATATCTGTCTGGCAACAACCAATTCCAGAGCAGGATCCATGCTTATTCAGTGTATCTTGACTATCACAGGAAGAAAAACACCCTACTGAATAATCACTACTGGGGTCAAGGTGGAGATAGGCAAGTGTATTACACCCGATGACTGTAAATTTGTTCTTCTCAGTGTTGAGCCGAAATGGTGCGTTATTACTCAAGTTTGTTGTTGTTTTTACGCCGTCGCACGTTGAAGCTACACCGCCTAATGTTCGTGCCTGGCCTAAGGGCAGGCTTATGTTCTCAATCAAAAATGAACCACGGGTAGGACTAAGGTTACCGCTAGTAGTGAATTCGCAATTGACAACGAATTCTTCAGACAAGGAGCAATTTGGGCCTATGCCGAAAGGGTAAGGGATAAGAATATCACTGCCGTCACAGCTCTCTGGGCACCCGGGCTCCTTAGTCATGAAGGTGTTTGTAGATTCAGTGCTTTTGAACTGGAGGAGGAGGAGAAGAAAAAGTTGGATTGAGATCATTGCTCTCTGCATGATATTGATATTGTTACGAGTAGTTTCTATATATGAACAACTCTTTATAAAACATATGCATATTCATATATAATTGATTAGCTGTGCAATTCTGATTAAAGATCAGAGAAAAGTAGTAGATTGGACTTTCCTCGAATTGGTAATTAGAAAACCGTGTATCTAGAGTTTAATGTTTCCGTGTAGAAATTAATGCACACTACAAGTTTCCACAAACTTTCTTTAATAACTCTCACAATCAAGCGTACAGCACAAGTTTCACTGACCAGACCATAAAGGCTTTTTTGAATTGACAACATCAGAAGAAGAAAAAGTCAAGTTATCCGGAGAATCTTGAAAAAACATGCAAGTTATTATTTTTTTGTTCCGTGATAGTCTTTGCATATCTTCATAATACAATTACGGTTCTTGAATTTTTTTTTATTTTTTTTATTTCATGTTCATGCAGCCAATCAAAGAATCATAATGTTGGATGCAAGCATACCAGCACTAAAGCATCGGATCTCATTGAAACTTCGCAGTTAAGTGTGCTTGGGCAGGGGCGGACGCAAGATTTCTGCCAGAAAAGGTGAATATAATCAAGTTCAAATGACTTATCAAGTTCGAACCTATATACACTAGTGGAAAAACAGGAATCAGGATCGGCTTATCTAGATCGGGTGTACTAACCAACCGATACTAATACCTATCTGGATCGGTTCTATCACTAAAACCGATACTAAAAGCTAATGAAAGCACAGCACATGCACTATCAGGATCGGTTCTAAGCTTAGAACCGATCCAGATACTATCAGCATCGGTTCTAAGCTTAGAACCGATCCTGATAGCTTAGAACCGATGCTGATAGTATCTGGATCGGTTCTAAGCTTAGAACCGATCCTGATAGTGCATATTTAGCTTTATCCCGAAGTCTGATTCTTCACAGAATCATTTTTCTTTCTTCTTCCTCCATTGCTTGGCGCAGCAGCTATCTTACTGGGCATTGATCAGCTATCTCACTCTTCGTTCTCAGGTTCATTAATTGATTAATCATCTCTTTTCTCAAGTTTGATGTTAGATCTAGCACAATTTAGGTTCTAATTCGGCCCATTTTATAAACCCTAATCTATCTTTTAGGTTTTAATACATTTTTATATTTTAAGCTTTTCTTTATATGTGAAGATGAGCAAATTCATGATATATATGAATTTTTGATATAACTATATTTGCACATGCATGCTATATTTGAGCTTTTGATATATACCCATATATACCCTAGCATGCATCATATATATGTTATATAATATTTGGCTAATATGCTATGGGTTGCATAGAGGCCTCCCGTGCTACGGCTCAATATTTGAGTTTTCAAAATACTAACGGTCGATCCGAACCATTCATATTGTTCTCCATATTAATATGTGTTTGGAGACCAAATTTTACATTTTTTGGAAATTGTTTACTATTTTTTTATGGTCCAGATTTGTCTGAAAAACAACGATTTTCAATAAATCTAAAAAAAATAGTAAAAAATTTCCAAAAAATGTAAAATTTGGTCTCCAAACACATATTAATATGGAGAACAAGATAAACGGTTCGGATCGACCGTTAGTATTTTGAAAACTCAAATATTGAGCCGTAGCACGGGAGGCCTCTATGCAACCCATATATAGCACCGTAGCCAAGTCCATGTTATATATATATACATCTCTTATTTAGGTTCCGATGATTTAATTTTGTAGTTTGGCTATTATTGAGAGATTTGGTGCAGCGATCTTCATCTCACTCGGTACGGCATCTAAAAAGTTGTAAGTACAACATAAAACTCATGTTTAATTAGTTTTGTGCATAAATGTGTATTTCGATAGCTAGACTAAATAGATTTGTAGTAAGTATGTAGCTAGAGTATTGTCTTAAGAGCCAAAACCGCATGATTAATGCCTTTAAGTCATGATACCCGTTCAAAATTAATCCATTAGGGATTAATTTTGAATAGTCCCCGTTTTGGGACTGCTCTTTGAATACTTTGTCTCAATTAGGATGTGACCACTTGTTAGTCGTGTTTTAGTATTTAAGAAAATTTCGGCAGCATTTCTCCTTATTAGTTCCCCGAATACTCGGGGAACTAAGGGGAAATGCTGCCGAAATTTTCTTAAATACTAAAACACGACTAACAAGTGGTCACTACTGAGACGAAGTATTCAAAGAGTGAGATAGGATGGTAACCAGGCCCCATGTAAGCCTTACTGTGAATATAATTTAGTACCCCAAGCTTGTTCTAAATTAATTGTGTTCTACTATAATTGCAGATGGACCGCAGTTGGATGTACGAAGCATCACGTCTATCGGATGAATATACGACAGGTGTCGAGGAATTTATCAGAGTTGCTATGGAAGATATGGCGAATAAGGGGAGTACAATGATGTCATGTCCTTGTCGTGATTGTAACAATGGTCAAAAATTTTCCAACCCGAACCAAGTGAGGAGCCATTTAATCCGTCGTGGATTCAAGCAAGGATATAAGTGTTGGATATGGCATGGTGAGAGTTTTCCAACCGACATAGGTACTGGTACTGAGCATCAGGAATACCATACCGTTGGGGATGAGGGGAATGACTTACGGGGATTGGAAACCGACGTAGGTACTCGTACTGAGCAACAGGAGTATCATACCGAAAGAAATGATGATATAGTGGTAGATAAATGTGATAATTTTGATCAAATGTTACGTGATATAGAAGAGGATTTTGATAATGATAAGCAGTATTGTTTGTTTGAGAATTTGTACGAAGATTCTAATAAGGAATTGTATCCTGGTTGTTCTAAATTTTCAAAATTGAAAGGTGTATTAAAATTGTATAACCTTAAAGCATCTAACGGTTGGAGTGATAGAAGTTTTACTGAGCTATTACAAACTTTAAAAGAAATGCTTCCGGAAGGAAACGAGATACCACCCAATGTTTACGAAGCGAAGAAAATATTGTGCCCAGTTGATTTGGAAGTTCAAAGAATACACGCGTGCCCAAATGATTGTATATTATATCGAAATGAGTATGAAGACCTTCACGAGTGTCCAAAATGTGGTGTATCACGTTACAAACCAAAGCAGATTGCCAGTGATAAAAGTGATGATTGTAAACCGAATAAAGGACCTCCTGCAAAAGCATTGTGGTACCTCCCCGTAAAACCGAGATTCAAACGTTTGTTCTCAAATGCTAAAGATGCAAAATTACTGCGTTGGCATGCCGAAAACCGGAAGAAAGACGGGAAATTACGGCACCCCGCTGATTCTCCTCAGTGGAGGAATATTGACAGAGAGTTTTCTGAATTCGGACGTGACCCTAGAAATCTAAAGCTTGGGCTGAGTGCAGATGGAATAAATCCGCACAGTAGCATGAGCAGCAAGCATAGCAGTTGGCCGGTTCTATTGTGCATTTATAATCTTCCGCCTTGGTTATGTATGAAGCGCAAATACATCATGTTGACCTTGCTCATATCAGGACCCAAACAGCCCGGGAACGACATAGATGTGTATCTAGCGCCATTGATTGAGGATTTAAAAGAATTATGGCAACCTGGAGTGCAAATGTATGATGCATACAGCAAGGAGAAATTCACTTTACGGGCCATGCTTTTCTGCACCATTAATGATTTTCCGGCTTATGGAAATTTGTCGGGTTATAGTGTCAAAGGAGAGAAAGCGTGCCATGTTTGCCTGGATGATACAGTCGATGTGTGGCTACCCAACTCCTCTAAAAATGTGTACATGGGTCATCGTAGATTACTTCCTGCCAACCACGCACACCGAAAGAGAAAAAAAGAATTCAATGGAAAGACCGAGAATACCAGAGCAAATTACCCGTTGACCGGTAAGCAAGTTTATTCGCGAGTAAAAGATTTGAAAGTTCAATTCGGTAAATTTAAAAAGAAGGTGGTGAGAAAGAAAGGGGCTCCGAAAATATGTTGGAAGAAGAGGTCAATATTCTGGGATTTACCATACTGGGAGCACTTAGAGGTTCGACACTGTCTCGATGTGATGCATGTGGTTAAAAATGTGTGTGATAGCATAGTTGGAACATTATTGAATATTCCGGGTAAAACTAAGGACGGTATCAATGCTCGGAAAGACATGCAATTCTTGAACATAAAGCCAGATCTACAACCAGCAGAGAAGGAAAGAGAAAAATGAAAAACTTGTACATATCTAAAACCCGCAATGCATACGCTATCGAAAGCAGAGAAAAAAAGCTTACTGGAATGCCTTCATGGTGTCAAAGTTCCATCTGGATATTCTTCGAATTTTAAAAACCTAGTTTCACTGGATGATTTAAAATTGACAGGAATGAAGTCTCACGACTGTCATGTTTTAATGACACAGCTTCTTCCTGTTGCAATTCGGGGCATATTGCCAAAGTGTGTTAGGCAGACCATTACGAAGCTTTGCTTTTTCTTTAACGCCATCTGTTGCAAAGTAAATGATCCTGATACGCTAGATGCTCTGCAGAAGGAGGTTGTTGTCACTCTTTGTCATCTTGAAATGTATTTTCCGCCGTCTTTTTTTGACATCATGGTTCATTTAATCGTTCACCTAATTAGAGAAATTAAGATGTGTGGACCTGTTTTCTTGCGGTACATGTATCCGTTCGAGAGATACATGGGATTGTTAAAGGGATATGTCAGGAACCGATATCGGCCTGAGGGCAGCATCGTAAGAGCTTACACTGCCGAAGAGGTTATTGAGTTTTGTACTAATTATATGGATGATGTCAAAGCCATCGGCATCCCTAAATCTCGGCACGAGGGTAGACTTCACGGGGTAGGAACAATCGGTGCGAAATTATTCATGCCTGATAGTACAACAATGTCACTAGCACATTTTCATGTTTTGCAACACCTCACTGACGTTCATCCTTTTTGGGACGAGCATATGACTCTCTTGCGGCAACAGAATCCTAAGAAATCTAACAAGTGGTTAATCGGCGAACACAATAAAACTTTTGAAAGATGGTTTACACGTAGAGTCATGCAAGCTCCGGAGGGAGAAAACATTAAAGAAATTGTCAAATTGTTGGCTCTTGGTCCAGTTCATGTCGTGAGGACCTTCCAAGGATATGACATCAACGGGTACACATTTTACACAAGAAATCAAGATGCAAAGAGTACCGTGCAAAACAGTGGAGTGACGTTAGTAGCTGTTTCGAGTGATTTGTTAGATCCTAAAGGTGCCGGACCATCGCATGCATCGATGTCATATTACGGGTTTATTGAAGAAATTTGGGAGCTCGATTACAGAAGATTTAATATCCCGTTATTTATGTGTAAATGGGTCGATAACCGTAGGGGGGTTAAAGTCGACGAAGATGGTTTTATTCTGGTGGATTTCAGTAAAGCTGGATATAAGGATGATCCATTTATACTTGCAAGACAAGCCACGCAAGTGTTCTACGTAACTGATCCCGCCGATCGTTCAAGACATGTTGTCCTCTCTGGTAAAAGACGTATAATCGGGATTGATAATGTGGAAGACGAAGAAGCGTACGATCATTTTGATGAGATACCACCGTTTTCTACTGGCATGGCATCTCTACCGGGCTCTGAGGATAATGAAACAGGTCACATGCGCATCGATCATGATGAAGGAGAATGGGTTGAAGAAGTTTCCATTGGCAAGTCATAATATTGGTATGTCATATATTTAATATTGGTATGTCAAAAAATATTAAAATGTGAGTTAACAATCTTTAATATTGCTGACAAAAAGGTATGGGTTTTTTTTTCAGAATGCACTGAAACACCCGACGATGAGAAGCATGCAAGTTATTCTTCAACACTTCTTGTAGCTTATTTTTTTTCATGTTATATGTAATTTATTAGCTTATTTTTAAATTTTTAATGTTTTTATTTTAGTAGCTTATTTTATTTTATTTTATAAGTAATTTTTAAAATACAAAAATATTAAATAACACATAAACATGCTTTTTTATATTTTAAAATAACATACACATTCAAAAATATAAAATAACACATAAACGTGCTTTTTTTATATTTTAAAATAACATACACATTCAAAAATATAAAATAACACATAAACATGTTTTTTTTATATTTTAAAATAACATACACATTCAAAAATATAAAATAACACATAAAAATCCTTTTTTTAAATTTTAAAATACAAAAATATAAAATAACACATAAACATGTTTTTTTATACAAAAATATAAAATAACACAATTTTAAATAAATAGCACTATCAGCATCGGTTCCTAGCTTAAGAACCGATGCTGATAGTAATCCACATTATTTTAAATAAATAGCACTATCAGCATCGGTTCCTAGCTTAAGAACCGATACTGATTAGTTACACATACAAAAATGAGTTAGGCTAATATGACATTGGTGTTATTTGAAACTTAATAACACCAAATCTTAAAATACAAAATATAAAATAACACATAAACATGATTTTTTTATATTTTAAAATAACATACACATTCAAAAATATAAAATAACACATAAAAATCCTTTTTTAAAATTTTAAAATACAAAAATATAAAATAACACAATTTTAAATAAATAGCACTATCAGCATCGGTTCCTATCTTAAGAACCGATGCTGATAGTAATATGCATTATTTTAAATAAATAGCACTATCAGCATCGGTTCCTAGCTTAAGAACCGATAGAGATAACTATCAGCATCGGTTATTAAGATAGGAACCGATGCTGATAGGCTTCCCTCTCCAACCGGCGCCTCTATATTCTTTAAAACTTACTAATTTTTCAAAACACCTAAACCCTCATAACCTCAAAACCCTCTCCTCCGCCGTGACCTAGCCGTGATTTGAAACCTCAAAACCCGTTCCTGTGTTCTCTTCTCCGCCGTGACCTAGCTGTGACCTAGCCGTGTGTTTTGAGTTTCCATTGCTCTTCTCCTCCGCCGCTCCTTTGGCCCGGTCCTGTCTTCTCCTCCGCCGGCTCCATTGCTCGGCCCTCTCCTCTCAGTACACTCGCCTCTCATTTTAGGTAAGTTTGCTATTTTAGTTTTGCTATTTTAAGTAGTTTCAAATTATCAAATCAAATCAATTCGGTTTCAAATCAACCAAACTGAATTTAATAATTGTTTACAATTCGGGTACCAAACCGAATTTAGAAATTGTTTTAGAGATTTATTAGACATTTGAGAGAAATTTGTTAGAAATTTGTTAGAAATAATTTGTTAAATTCGGGTACCAATTATTTTAAGAATATACTTGTTAGAAATTTGTTACAAATTTGATAGATTAGGGTACCAATTTAAGAGGTACCAATTTGAGAAATAATTCGGGTACCAATTTAATTCGGGTACCAATTGAATTTAGGAAATTCTTGTTGCTAATTCTTGTTGTTGGTACATTAGAATTTCGGTTGTTGTTGGTACCTAGCTTAAGAACCAAAATAAATGTTGTTGGTACATTAGAATTGTTGGTACATTAGTAATTGTTGGTACATTAGAATAATTGTTGGTACTTAGCTTAAGAACCAAAATAATTGTTAGACATTTGGAAATTGTTGTTGGTACATTAGAATAATTGTTGGTACCTAGCTTAAGAACCAAAATAATTGTTAGACATTTGGAAATTGTTGTTGGTACATTAGAATTTGGGTTAATAATTGGTTTAGTTACCAAACCAAAATAATTGGTTTGGATTTATTTGTTGATTTAATTTGAATTGGTTTGAAGTTAGTTTGGATTTATTTGGACTTTGAATTTATTTGGACTTGGATTTATTTGGACTTGCAAATTCAGATATGGAAAGCAATAGTGAGACAGCCTCGGCTAAGAAACGAGGAAGAGGGCCTAATGCAATTAAGGAGAAGTTTAACGAGAAAGGGAAAGAGCTGGAACTTGACAAGTTTCACAGGCCGGTTGTTACTACGGATACAACGTCTTTTCCAACGGAATTCGGTATATTGGTGAGAAGGAATATTCCTATAAGTTTCGTATTGTGGAAAGATGTTCCAGAAGAGAACAAGCTGAAAATATGGGAAACACTGAAGGTAAATAACGTAGTACTAAGTTCACAAGCTTTCATTTGATATTAACTAACTCTAAATTTTGATTTCTATTTGTTTGGCAGCTGAGATGGGGTATAAAAGATGACGAAAAAGTGAGGAACTATTATTATCAGAAGATGGCTACTTGTCACCGGAGGTGGCAAACCGACATGACTAAATTGTGGCGCGCGGGTGGGACGCCCGATTTTGCCAAGCAAAATATGGAAGAAAAAGACTGGGAGGTATTTGTCAAGTATCGAGAGACGGAGGAGTTTGGGGTATGTTTATTTCTGCGGATCACCTACCTTATCTCTAAGTAAGAATTTAAATTCTCTTATAATTAAGGCCTACAATGATTGTCTTGACATATTAATTGTAGACTGCTAGCAAGATTGGAAAAGAGAATCAGGCCAAAAATGAGTATCCGCATTTATTAGGATCTAGAGGTTACATGGGCGAGGGTTTTCGGAGTAGGCTTACAGATGCTATGCAGACGAGAAAACATCTAGTGATCCGTCTTCCCAAGGCTCAACAAGTGCATTGAAACTAGAAGAGGTCCTTGATATGTCGATTGAGCATAGGCACGTCACCTGGAGACTAGGAAGACAAAAGCTCGATAAGGAGACCAAGGAACGCTTTTATCCAGAAACATATGTACCGGTCATCGAGAAAATTGTAAGAATTTTAGATATTGTCATTCATTGAAACCTCTACTTTAATTTATTAGTTTATTGTAAGAATTTTAGATATTGTCATTCATTGAAACCTCTACTTTAATTTATTAGTTTATAACATGTTGTCATTCCAGGAAGAACAAGAGGCGGCTCTGAAACAAGGCTTGTTGGCCGTCGAACGATACGACGATGTTCTCGGAAAATCTCTGTCAAATCCGGAACATCCTGGGAGGGTGAGAGGAGTGGGAGGTTTGGTTCCTATCAGAAAAACATACGAGAAGAGCTCAATAAGGAGGAGACGCGCTCCCTCGAGTTTCAAAGCAAAAATGAGGGAAGAACTGAGGGAAGAAATGGAGGACAAAGTAAGAGAAATAGAGGTGAGACTAGAAGCAAAAATGAGGGAAGAAATGAAGTCTCAACTTGCACTTTTGGTTCAGCAGTCAATGGGCCAACAAGTTCAGACGTTTACCCCAACAGTCCTTCAGAGCAGCAGCCAGTCAGTCAAACTAATTGCAGATCTTTCCGGGTATAATGAGGTAATGCAAATTCAAATTCAATAATATTCAAATTTCACCATTTATTTTCCATTACATGTTGTACTGTTCATACGTTTTAGTTTATTCGAGTAAATACATATATCTGAACAGGAGGCAGAACTAAGCTGCAAACTCCAGGTAGCTGTCAATGGGAACACTGTTACAGTAGCCGTAGGGACAATTCATGTTCCAGTTGCACCCGGTGGAACAATTCACAGCAGACCGATGCCGCTCGACCATGCAAGAGTGATGGTGGATGGTATTTTCGATGCGGACTTCATAGATCACCCATTACCTGTACCAAATGGCGAGCAAGAAACCCTAAAGGATGCCCTCGGCAGTTTCACTGCATGGCCGATGTCCATGATAGTGATAGGTTCAGATGAGGTATATTTTTATTACAAGTTCTTATACTTCCGAATTAGTATCTATGTGATAGAGTTATAGATGATTTTGGATTTTACTTCAATTTATTATGAAATTTTGCAGGAACCAGGCAAAGAAATGATTATTCCTGGAGGTCCGAAAGCAACGAGTCACTGCAAGGCATTTGATGGTATCAATTTTGACAAGCTGGGACAGACATTCAAGCATATTCGTGATCGGTTTTTGGAGCTAGATGGCAGCCCAATAGAAATCGATTCCCCAGCTGATCTTTTATGTTCAGATGACTCCATACGCGTCTATGCAGATGATTATGCGGCCTTGCTTACTCCACGGGAGTGGCTCACTGTACCAGTTGTTCAGATCTGGATGCTGTGAGTTAATATTTGTAATAATTGCAGAATTTTAGTACTTGTAATTCAAATTTCACAAAATTGAGATCACCTTTGTGTCTTTATTTTGTAGGTATTGGCACAAATACCTCAAGGAGGAATATCTCGATGAGCAGGTTGGTTTTATGGACCCCAGTCAAACGAATGCCACCCTGTTGAATGATGACCGAGGACATGTTCTTCAATACATAGGGAAAGCACTCCGAGAAAATCGAGACAAGAGATTAATCTTCATACCATACCATCAGATGTTAGTGTTACATATATATATTCTAATTTTATTATATTTCTTTCAATTCATATAAATTGAATAATATGACATGCTACAAACCTAACATGCAGAAATCATTGGATATTGGTCGTACTTATGCCAACAGAACGTTCATTGTACGTGTACGATTTCGATAAGAAGTGTAAAAGAATGCTGATGATCAGTGCTGCTATCGAGGAGTAAGTGTCTTTCCTAAATTTTATGTTTTGTTTAGAATACTAATGATTTTATTATTATATTATCATTTCAAAAATGTCTCGTAAGTACTGATTGTTCAATGTTTTCATATTTCAACAGCGTCTTCATAAAGGAAATGGGTGCTTCTTTAACGGTTCGTAACGATTGCAAGGTAATAGTTCCTATTGCGATATAATTATAATGAATATACATATAAGCCATTTGTATGCTCGTAATACAAACATTTTATTTTTTTGAAACTTGTTATATAGTGCCCACAACAACCAGCCGGCTGGGAATGTGCATATTATACCATGTTGCTCATGCAAGACATAATAAACCACTGTCTCGATGTTTTTCCGCAATTGAAGGTATATATGCATTTATAAATTTTTCAAAAATAAGAATTGTTGCTTCAAATATAATAAAATACACAATTTAATTGTATATATATGCTCTTCACAAATTCTAAAAATGCAGGATATTCCCGCTAAATATACGGTACAACGCTTGGCCGACTTTCGCCAAATGTGGGCCAAAGTCTTGCTGAAAGAAATTAAGACGAGAGGAAGTTAGGAACATGAATTTTTTGTAATAAGTTAGGATGTGTATGATATATAATTAATTTAGGATGTGTTTTATTGATAATTAATTTAGGATGTGTTTTATTGAAAATTAATTTAGGATGTGTTTTATTGATAATTTAGGATTTGTGATAATTTGAAATTTCGGCCAGCTAAATAAATATGGAAGCTGGCCATTTAATAAAAAATATTTTTTAAAAATTCAATAGAGTATCAGCATCGGTTCTTACATAAAAACCGATGTTGATAGTAATTTTCTGAATTTAAACACAAATCAGTATCAGTTCTTACGTAAGAACCGATACTGATAGTTATTTTCTGAATTTAAAAAATCTAATTTGAAATATACATCTGTATCGGTTGTACGGTACAACCGATTCTGATAGTTTTTTCCTGAATTTTAAAAAAATCTAATTTACAATTTAGATCTGTGTCGGTTGTTAATTACAACCGATGCAGATAGTAACTATTAGTATCGGTTGTAACAACCGATACAGATTTGTTTGGTATCTGTGTCGCCCTCATCAGGATCGGTTGTGAACCGATACTGATATCTGTATATAACCGATACTGATTCTATTTTTTCCAATGGTGATATTGACTAATTGACGACTACAAAATCAAAATAATATACTCTTACACATAATAAAAATAACAAAATAATATCATTCTATATATTTAAAAAAACAACAAAATTGGTTCGAACCCATCAATTTTTATAAAAACAACAAAATTTACGGTTCCACAAAGGGGAGAAGTGGTACCAAACTCGTACGTTTTCACTAAATTTCAAAATCCAAGAGGGCAGTTCCTGAAAGAAAATTGTAGTTAATTGAAAGCTCAATTAATTTAAAACTTTAATTTAATTATGAGAAAATATATATATTATTTTTATATATGTAAAAGAGAAAAAATTGGAAGTTCCTGCAAGAAATTTTATTCTCGTAGGAATTTGATCCAATCATTGTTATTTATTCACAGTATTTTGACTATTTTCTCATGAATTTTCTAATGAGTTCCTTTACATACCTTTTCGGGTTGTCACTATGGCTGTCAAAAAAGCTCGTGGCTCACCTCTAGCTCGCTCGCTAACAACTGGCTTGATAGTGGACCGAGCTGTTAACGAGCCAGCTCGGCTTAAGCTCGGGCCAAAATAAACAAGCTAAGTCAGAGGTCAGCTCAGACCGAGCCAGCTCGGTCCATAACCAGCTCGGCCCATTAGCTGAATTTTGTGTTGATTTATATGTTGTATGGATTTAATTGTATGAATTGGCTTGGTTGTTGCATGTATTTATAATATTTAGTGGGCTTAGTTGTTGCATGTATATATGAATGGGTTTTCTTATTTTATATTTTTGAATTTGTATAATAGAGCCAGCTCATCAACTCGCGAGCTAGCTCGGACTGGCTTGTCACAAGCTGAACCAAGGCTTTTGGCTCAGAAGACCTAGGTCCAGCTCGCTCGGTCCAGGCTCGGGCCAGAATTAACGAACTGAGCCAAGGCCTAGCTCGACCCGAGCCAGCTCGTTTACAGCCCTAGTTATCATAACAAGTGGGAAGAAAACAAATGTTTTAAATCATTGGTTTGGGTTTTGAACTAGTAAATTGAAAAGTTGAATATGTCAATTGGGATTTTACTTTTTAAGGCATGATAACTTACTCCATGATCCTCTTCTCAAGAATATTTTTCACTATTGAAAGAAGAAAGTGAAAGGAACATGTTAACTTTAAAAATGAAATCCCCATTTGATATGAGCAATATTTTTTTTTTAAAATTTTTTTAAAAGAGGATCAAATCCCTCTTAATCATAAACCTAACTAGTGATGACTTTCTACTATATAATATATAGCCTCCTGCAAGTATTTTAGACAACTGTGCTACATATATATGATTTTCATTGACATTAATTAATTTACAACCGACATTTTCTTTTTCTTTTTGAGAAAAAATAAGAGTCATGCTCCCATTTCATTGATATAAGGTTGTTACATGGTTTTGTAACAGCAAAAAGAAAAACAATGCAGCTCATCATGGTGAGCTTAAGTTAGACATTTTCTTAAAATTAATATATGAAGATTATATATATAATTGAGTGACTAATCCTAACTAACAAAATGACTATTCCAATATAAAAAAAAAAATATAGTCTCTTGAAACGAGAAAATGGTTTTCCTGAACAAAATCATTAAAAAATTATCCTTTTCTTCAAAATTTTAAACTAAATGTATTACTAGCAGAATTTCTTCTCTAGCTCCCATTTTCCTTTTCTATAATTGCAAATTTGCAATACATGATCTGTTATATCCAATTTATCTTTAGCATTTTAACGTCTTACGGCTGCTTAATTTACGGAAGGAAATTTTGGGGCCATTTTTATTAATACCCTAAAAAAAAGATTTTTTTAAAACTGCCCCTACCTTTAATAGTGAATTCGCAATCGACAACGAATTCTTCAGACAGGGAGCAATTTGGGCCTATGCCGAAAGGGTAAGGGATAAGAATATCACTGCTGTCACAGCTCTCTGGGCACCCGGGCAAAGCGATCATGGTGTTAGCAGATTCAATGTTTTTGAACTGCAGGAGGAGGAGAAAAAGTTGGATTGAGATTATTGCTCTCTGCATGATGTGTTACGAGTAGTTTCTATGAACAACTCTTTATAAAACATATGCATATTCATATTTAATTGAGTCAATAATTGATCCGCTGTGCAATTCTGATTAAAGATCAGAGAAAAGAGTAGTAGATTGGACTTTCCTCGAATTGGTAATTAGAAAACCGTGTCTAGAGTTTAATGTTTACGTGTAGAAATTAATGCACACTACAAGTTTCCACAAACTTTCTTTAATAACTCTCACAATCAAGCGTACAGCACAAGTTTCGCGCGCTGACCAGACCATAAAGGATTTTTGAATTGACAACATCAGAAGAAGAAAAAGTCAAGTTATCCGGAGAATCTTGAAAAAACATGCAAGTTATTATTTTTTTGTTCCGTGATAGTCTTTGCATATCTTCATAATACAATTACGGTTCTTGAATTTTTTTTTTTATTTCATGTTCATGCAGCCAATCAAAGAATCATAATGTTGGATGCGAGCATACCAGCACTAAAGCATCGGATCTCATCGAAACTTCGCAGTTAAGTGTGCTTGGGGAGGGGCGGAGCAAGATTTCTGCCAAAGAAGGTGAATATAATCAAGTTCAAATGACTTATCAAGTTTGAACCTATATATTGACTAATTGAGGACTACAAAAAAAAAACAAAAACAAAAATAATATACTCTTACATAATAAAAATAACAAAATAATATCATTCTATATATTTTAAAAAAAAAAATTGGTTCGAACCCATAAATTTTTATAAAAACAACAAAATTTACGGTTCCACAAAGGGGAGCAGTGGTACCAAACTCGTACATTTTCACTCAATTTTAAAATCCAAGAGGGCAGTTCCTGAAAGAAAATTGTAGTTAATTGAAAGCTCAATTAATTTAAAACTTTATGAGAAAATATATATATTATTTTTATATATGTAAAAGAGAAAAAATTGGAAGTTCTTGAAAGAAATTTTATTCTCGTAGGAATTTGATCCAATCATTGTTATTTATTCACAGTATTTTTGACTATTTTCTCATGAATTTTCTAATGAGTTCCTTTACATACCTTTTCGGGTTGTCATTAGGGCTGTCAAAAAAGCTCGTGGCTCGTCTCTAGCTCGCTCGTTAACAGCTCGCTCAATAGTGGACCGAGCTGTTAACGAGCCAGCTCGGCTCATTCTCAGGTCAAAATAAACAAGCTGAGTCAGAGGCCAGCTCGGTCCATTAGCTGATTTTTGTGTTGATTTATATGTTGTATGAATTGGCTTGGTTGTTGCATGAATTGACTTAGCTGTTGCATGTATTTATAATATTTAGTGGGCTTAGCTGTTGCATGTATGAATGAGTTTTCTTATTTTATATTTTTGAATTTGTATAATAGAGCCCAATAAAGCCTAGTGAGCCAGCTCGTCAGCTCGCGAGCTAGCTCAGACTAACTTGTCACAAGCTGAGCCAAGGCTTTTGACTCGGAAGACCTAAGTCCAGCTCTCTCAGTCCAAGCTCGGGCCAGAATTAACGAGCTGAGCCAAGGCCCAGCTCGTTTACAGCCCTAGTTGTCATAACAAGTGGGAAGAAAACAAATATTTTAAATCATTGGTTTGGGTTTTGAACTAGTAAATTGAAAAGATGAATATGTCAATTGGGATTTTACATTTTAAGGCATGATAACTTACTCCATGATCCAATTCTCAAGAATATTTTTCACTATTGAAAGCAGAAAGTGAAAGGAACATGTTCACTTTAAAAATGAAATTCCCATTTGATATGAGCAATATATTTTTTTAATTTTCTTTAAAAGAGGATCAAATCCCTCTTAATCATAAATCTAACTAGTGATGACTTTCTACTATATTATATATAGCCTCCTGCAAGTATTTTAGACAACTGTGCTACATATATATGATTTTCATTGATATTAATTAACTTACAACTGACATTTTATTTTATTTTTTTTGAGAAAAAATAGGAGTCATGCTCTCATTTCATTGATATAAGGTTGTTACATGGTTTTGTAACAGCAAAAAGAAAAACAATGCAGCTCATGATGGTGAGCTTAAGTTAGACATTTTCTTAAAATTAATATATGAAGATTATATATATAATTGAGTGACTAATCCTAACTAATTAACAAAATGACTATTCCAATATTAAAAAAATATATAGTCTCTTGAAACGGGAAAATGATTTTCCTGAACAAAATCATTAAAAAATTATCCTTTTCTTCAAAATTTTAAACTAAATGTATTACTAGCAGAATTTCTTCTCTAGCTCCCATTTTCCTTTTCTATAATTGCAAATTTGCAATACATGATCTGTTATATCCAATTTATCTTCAGCATTTTAACTTCTTACGGTTGCTTAATTTGCGGAAGGAAATTTTGCGGCCATTTTTATTAATACCCTAAAAAAAAAAGATTTTTTTAAAACTACCCCTGCCTTCGGGTTTTTTTCAAAACTGCCCTGACCACCTAGTTCACGGGTGGCCCACCCTCCTAGCAGACCGCCCCTCTGCTAGGCGGTTCTCTCTTCTTTTTTTTTTTTTTTAAAGATCTTAATATTTTCATTTAAATAAAGTTTAGTTTTTTTGTTTAGGGTGTATGTCAAAAAATAAGACATTTGATATATTTATCAGTGATGTCGTCGTAACTTTTTTATAACTTTGATTTGATTTGTCAGTTGGATATCACAAGTCTAAATATAACACTAATTAAGGACTTAGCTTTGATTCAAAAATTTCCAAACTCTGACGGCATGTTGATATTTCAAAAATTTTGATTAAATGATGTCTTGAAGCTTTGATCTTCTTCTCTTTATTTTTGGTACTAAAACAGTAGTGTAGAGCTGCTAATATATGTTAAAACCTCAAATTAGATCTCTATCCATATACAAAACACTCTAGATTGACCTCTGGTATGGTACTAAGTCCAAACTCAGTAGCCAAGCACTAAACAAAGTCCTCTGGTATAGTGAAATGCACTAAAAACACTAAATTTGACCTCTGCTGGTAAATCAGCAAGTCTAGACTGATACAGGGACCAAATTATAAAAGTGATTATACCAGCATGTAGAGCATTCAAAAATACACAAAATTAACACAAATTTCAATTTATTTGGATTTTTCTATAGTTAGTTATGAATTTCTAAAGTTCATCTTTCGAAAAAACTTTAAACAGCCATAACTTTGGCTATGAAAGTCGGGTTTGCGCGTATGACCACTTTTCAGAAAGAGGGGGACGAGACGGATCCAAATATCACCCAGGGATTGCCTCCTGGGTATATGAAACATCAGAGTTTCAAAAAAAGGTTGTTTAGTGCCTCAAAACCTCACTTTAAGTTTTCGTTCAACGGTAGACGTACAATGATCGATATTTTATTTAGTCAAAAACCTAAAAGATTATTCAATAATTATTCATATAATTATTTTAAAATGCATTTACTATTTATTGTGTTCGTTTGCCTATCTCCGAGCAAATGATATATGTTGATAATAATTAAATAATTCAATTATTCTCTAAAAAAAAAAAAAGTTGACATCATTGAGGCAATATAACCATATTTTCTTGTGTATATTTGAATAAAATAAATTATTAAAAACTAAGGTGAAGTCATTAATTAGTGTTATCTTTAGACTTGTGATATCCAACTGACAAATTAAATCAAAGTTATAAATATATCACTCATAAATATTAAATCAAAGTCCTTAATTACGACATCTCACTCATAAATATATCAAATGTTTTATTTTTTGGGATACACTTTAAACAAAAAAAATAAACTTTATTTAAATGAAAATATTAAGATCTCTAAAAAAAAAAAGAGAACTGCCCAGCAGAGGGCCGATCTAGTCCCTAGGGGACCACCCCTGCCTCAAGTGGTCTGCTAGGAGGGTGGGCCGCCCGTGGGCCGGGCAGTCGAGAGTTTTGAAAAAAAAGACCCAAAGGAAGGGGCAGTTTTAAAAATATCTTTTTTTTTAGGGTATTAATAAAAATGACCGGAAATTTTGGTTAGACATCTATTTGAGTAGGTGAAGAGTTCATATAAAAGAAATATAAAAAACAAAAAAACCAGTGAGCACGCCCGGTGGGACTCGAACCCACAATCGCCTGATTAGAAGTCAGACGCCTTATCCATTAGGCCACGGGCGCTTTGTTGTTTGGATTTATTTATATTTTATATAAATTAGTATAACTGGAAGTCTGGAACACACCGAAGTGGATTCGGTTCTTAACTTCCAATTCGGCCCATTAACCGACTAACACCTCTTCGCCTGATTTCCTCCTCGACAACGACCAAAACTTCAGCCTCTCTCCTTCGTCGGAAATTGAACTGGCGATACCTGGACACGGTACATTTTTTTGTTAAACCAGGAGTAACAGAGAGAAAGAAAGAATGAGGTACGCGACACTGATGTTGCAGAGATCAGGTCTACGGGAGCTGTTCTTTGCGCAGCGTAGGGGTTTACACTCGTCTCGGATTCTCTCCTCTGTGAGCTTCGCTTTTCTTTCTCTTTCGCATTTTATGCTTATACTTTGCACTGTAGTCTGGAGAAAGTAGTGCAAATTGTATATATAAACTACGTGTGGTGGTTGCAGGAGGAGGGATTGAAATTTGATGGTGCGAAAATTGAGAACAATCAAGAAGAGTGTGACGTGGCTATTGTTGGTGGAGGCATGGTCGGGCTCGCTCTCGCTTCCTCTTTGTGTAGGGTTTTTTAATTTCAGTTTCTGTTTTATTCAGTACCAGTCTGTTGACTGTACCAGTTCCAGCTGGTATTGTACCGCTGGCTTAATACCTTACTCATCTGAAAAGGAATTTTTAAATTTCAATCCAGACCGTCAGATCAGAATCCAAGCCTGTAATGCATGGGCCATTTTAAGATTCGTGCTAGTATATAACGAACAGACCGGTTTTGAACTCACAAATTATATGTTACCTCGGGTGACTTGAATTCATGAGATTCACTGTTTGACTTTTATATTTGTCCAAAGAACTATTGTTAAGTTTGTGTGTAATGTATGTACCAGCTGGTTTCTACCTGCACCTGTTACCTTTGCTGAGCGATAGACTACCGAATGAAAATCAGGTCTTGAATTGGTAGTCCAAGTAAAATTGACACAAGTGGAGAATTAGAAGTTAGAATGGACCTGTCATTGTGAGACTAAGTGAGGCTATGGCACTATGTATAGTGCAAATTGGTCCGTACTACGGATCATTATTTTGATTTTCAAAATCCAAATAGTCAATCTGAAATGTTCAATGTAATTTTCATATGAAAATTCATATGTACTTGTTTTACTATTTTTTTAGATATGTTAAAAATCACTAGTTTTGAATGATCTACAATCTTTAGATCAAGTGATTTTTGACCTATCTAAAAAAGTAGTAAAAAAATTCTAGAAAATATAAAATATAGTCAGCAAGTACATTTTCATATGGAGATCAAGTTGAACGGTTCAGATTGATTGCTTGGACTTTGAAAATGAAGATATTGATCCATGGTATGGACCAATATGCGCTATGCATAGTACCGTAGCCTCACTCATCTGTCAATGTTTGCTAAGAGAACGGGAATATAATCTAATTACCTTCCTTTTTTTTTCTTTTTCTTATTTTAACAAGCTAGTATGCCTCTGACAAAGCATCTAAGGGTAGCAGTAATAGATGATAACCCTTTCTTGGCTTCAAAAGGCTATTTAAAAAGGGATCAAGTGCCCGATTCTAGAGTTAGTACAGTCACTCCGGCTACTATCAACCTTTTCAAGGGTAAGAGCGTAATTTTTCAAAGTTGTATTAGTAACCTCTAATCACTCTACTCATTTGAAGAACATTATTTAATTCTTGAACAGAGATTGGTGCATGGGAGCCTGTTCTACACCAGAGGCATGCTTTCTTTGACCAAATGCAGGTAATACTTCTGTAAAAATTACGCAATTACCCTCACATTATTTGCCTACATAATTGTATTTATTATTTTAACTACACTGATATTTCAGGTGTGGGATTACACTGGTTTGGGGTACACTAGATATAATGCTAGAGATGTGGGAAAAGAATACCTTGGGTAATTTAGAAACTTCTCTTTTTTCATAATCCAGAATTTTCAATTCTTGCATTATATTTTTTCTGGATTTTCTGAAAGTGCTCAATTTTTTTTTTTTATATCAATGCGGATTTAGGTGTGTTGTGGAGAACAAAGTGCTTTGCAACTCTCTTCTTTTATCTTTACAGGTCTTAACCATTTCTTTCCCTTAAATTTTTTTTTCTATCATTGTTTTTTCAATTTTTTTTACTGTGAGGTTTGTTTCCCATCTGAGGTTGAATTTATGCAATTTTTGCTAAATCGGAGGTTATTCAAGCTTTTGAGGTGAAGAATACTGTACAGTGTTTACCATATTCGTCAGGTCTTCTAATGCCATGTAAATACAATCTTGGTTGTTTGTAGAATTAAAAATTATTTAATAAGTGCACTGGAGATTTAATTTATCTAATTTTAATTATTATTACTGCTTTCTATTTGTTTGCATTAGAAGAAGGAAGGCTTTGAGAATATGATACACCCCACTAGATTGGCATCACTGACTCTACCGTCAGAAGTAAACCACAGTAAATTTGCAAAGTTAAATTTGACTGATGGAGAAACTCTGCATGCAAAATTGGTGGTATGTTCATTTGTTTCTTCCTTTAACGATATGCTTTCTCTTACTGTTTCTTCCTTTGTTGACAAATAATTTGATGAATAAATGAACAAATAAACAAAACTAAATGCAAAACAGTAGTTGTACTTAAAAGTGCGATCCCAAACGAAATCAATCAATCTTGGATCAGCGTACCTACTATTAGTAAATTTCTATGGGATGTGTATGAAAATAGTTCCACCTAACCTATCCATCGTATATTTAATTTCAGGTGGGGGCTGACGGGTCAAACTCGCGTGTCAGAGAAGCGGCTGGTATAAAAACTACTGGCTGGAATTACCCCCAGAGTGCCATAATTTGCACAGTTGAACACTCTTCACAAAATCACTGTGCATGGCAAAGGTTAAATGTATTGTCCATGCTTCATAAAAACTAAATAAAGAGGCAAAATGTTGATTCATCAATAAAACTCAAGAGCTTACAGAAAGAGGCATTCACAGAATACAAAAGGGAACTAGATTTTATTGAGTTGAAAGTTAGATTCTCTGTATGACATGGTATTAGTTAAATGTTGGTAACCATATTTTCTCGCATACGTAACCGTAGCCATTTTGCAATTCAATATTTTATAATATTTACAAATGCAACCTTGCATGTCTCATATTTGTGGTCAACCCTAATGCCTGTTTCAGTTATATAGCAATTCACTTAAGTTTGATATTGGATTTTATGTGCAAATATTAAGAAAATTTTGGGGGTCTTAGTTGAAAATTTTGCAGATTTATTTTATATCAAGTATTAACCGATGAAACTCAATGCTTATTAAATTTTACTGATAAGATTTGCAATCTTGCATTGCAAAGGTTTCTCCCCGCGGGCCCCATTGCGCTTCTCCCAATTGGTGACAACTACAGCAATATTGTGTGGACCATGTCCCCGGACCAAGCTACACAGCATAAATCCATGGACAAAGATAAATTTGTAAACTCTGTGAACCATGCATTGAATAATGGCTATGGGCCGCACCCTGAGTCGAACAGCTTGAGTAATTTACTCAACTCTATTGCTGGTACAGCGATCTCCACAAAAGAGAAATTTGAGGTACCGCCTAGGGTTTTGGGGGTGGTGTCAAATATAATGGCATTTCCTCTGGGGCTGAAACATGCAAATAGCTATGCCGAAAAAAACGTAGTTCTAGTGGGTGATGCTGCTCATACTGTCCACCCTCTAGCAGGTCAAGGTGTGAATCTAGGGTTTGGTGACGTGTCGGATCTGGGAAGGGTTTTAGCTGAAGGTGTCTCAGTCGGTGCTGATATCAGCCAGGTATATGTTTTAATATATGAGACCATAGTCTTTTATAATATTCTAGTTTGTTAAACATTATGTTTTTATCTTCTGTATCCTTCTGGAGTATTTTTGCACATGCATTTAATTCGTCTTTTCATAATATTTCATAAGAAAAATTAAAATTTATATCTACTCTGTAATGTTACTCGAAGAAGTTCATATGCCCATCTGGAAAATATCAAATATATCTTGTGCATATAGTTCCATTTTTCTAATTTTATTTCTATAACCAGAAGATGATGTTCTTTCCTTATCTAAGGTCTGATACCAAACCGGGAATAAAAGAAGGGTTTAATAAAAATTTCTTATACTTTAGTAGTACCCAAAGTTATCCTGTGCCTTGCAAAAACCTACAAGGAATTACAATATCAACCTATATATAATATAGAGTGAGGCTATTGTACCATGCATAGCGCAGATTGGTTCGTACTATAGATTAATATCTTCATTTTTAAAGTCCAAACGGTCGATCTGAACCGTTCAACATGATCTCCATATGAAAATGTACTTGAAAACTAAATTTTACATTTTTTTACAATTTTTTTATACAGGTAGAAAATCACTACTATTAATGAAGTAGAATCTTTATATTAAGTGATTTATTACCTATCTAAAAAAATAGTAAAAAAATAAAAAAAATGTAAATTTCGGTGTACAGGTACAATTACATACGTATCATGTTGAACAGTGACCGTTTAGACTTAAAAATGCAAGTATTTATCCATAAGTATGAATCAATATGCGCTATATGCATAGTACTGTAGCATCACTTCCCATATATAATATATAAATTTATGCATTGTTGCACAAGAGTTTGCCTCTTTTAAAATTGAACCCACTATTTGCTTTGTAACAGCTAACTTTGCTGAAGAAATATGAGAGGCAGAGAAAGACATCAAACATACCTATGATGGCAGTTCTTGACGGTTTTCAAAGGGCTTACTCGGTCGATTTCTGGCCTCTTAATATTTTACGGGCGACGGGTTTTCACGCAGCCCAATATATCCCGCCGCTAAAGAAGAATATTATCTCTTATGCCATGGGAGATCAAAAGTTACCCTTTTTTTCTTAAAACAAAATTGTTTAGTACCTATACTACTTTTAATCCAGATGAATTTATGGCATATCACAGTTGTTATTAGCTTATATCTTTGTTTTACTGTATAAATACTTGTTTTTTAGTCCCCATCGGTCTTAAACAGAGTAATAATATTTTTATGTGTTCATGTTTTCTTTTGTACTTGTATACAGCTCTTAGTTTAGTAATTTGCCATTTTGCTTTTTTTTTTTATCCTTCTGTTTGTACATCTTTTCGGTTTCTTTTTTCTTTTGTTCCGTGTTTCATTTCCCAAACCCAGCATATACCAGAACATGTATGACCAAACCCGAGATGTATTCGGAGTCGGATGTACATAAATTTTAAAGGTAGTAATATATTTAACCTATGCTTCTTATTTGTAGTTTTGTACAAGCTCAAAGGAGTGAGGATATGGTAACAAGCATATTACGTATCCCGTTCTTGCTATGGATCAATATTTTTATTTCCAAAATTCAAACAATTGATTCGAACCATTAAATATGCTCTTCATATGAAAATGAAAATGCATTTTGAAACTAATTTTTTTTTTTTACTTTTTTATTATATAGGTCAAAAAAACTTTGGACTATCTGAAAGAAGTGATTTTTTATCTATTAAAAATAATAGTAAATAAATTCTAAAATATTGTAAAATTTTATCTCCAAGTATATTTTATATGTTGATCATGATTAACTATTCGGATTAACTTTTTGAACTTTGAAAATAAAGATATAAATTCATAGTATGAACCAATATGTAAAATACATATTACACTCAATCAAAAGATCAATAAGGTGATTAAAAATGTTGGCTTGTAATTTGAATTGTATGGGTTCGACTTTTGTCTTTGAACTCATCAGGATCAATAAGTTCATAAATCTAGATTTGTATTCTATGTTAAACACATATTAAGTCATGGTTAATTGTTTAAAACAAAAGGAAAAAGGCATCGTATCTCCCTTTTAACTACTTTTCAGAATTTTCTGTGCATTTGATTATCAAATCCAAAACCTTCATGAATGTAGTAAAATGAAAAGAATTTAATTATGAAGTCCATGTTGGTAACTTGTTTGTATTTTTATTCTGTCATTTTATATTTATTCAACGTCTATTGCTTTGTCAAAGACCGCCACATCAATGGGAACACAAATCTGCTGAAATCCCCTAGGATTTGAGGAACCTGAATTTCTCGACGGTCTATATGTTTCAATATATATTTTGAGATTTGTGCATAAAAACTTTCTGCTTTGAGATTCGTGTATACAAAATTTAGAAAGCTGAATTTAGTATTTCAAGGTCCCTGATTTCAGCAGATTTGATTCCACATCAATGTGGGAAAGCATTTGGCATCAGTCATTTCTCCTTTCAATAGTTTATTATTTATTATTCAGAGTAAAGTTAGCACTAACAAGGTTTTTCGGTGAGTACAATTCTTTAATCAGTTAAAAAAAATAAAGGTTTATGAGTTATTTTAATGCATTAATTTTTTATTATTTTTTGACTGTTTGACTTAGTACTAAATGAATTTTGAAAATTTAAAATTTTGGTATGTATGTACATCATTCGTGAAGTACGGTTTCAATAATTTTAATTCATCATTTGAAACCAATATGATAAATTTTATAATTATGCTTACCGATCTTTCTTTATGGACATAGTGCATGCTAGCTTTGCTCTATTTATTTAATATTAAATTTATTATTTTTATTTTAGAATGTACGTAGAGTTTACTTTTTAAAATATGTAAAATATTTGTATTTTTCAGACGAAAAAGAACAAGTTATATAGTGATTAAAATTTGAATAGTTTTATATAAACAAGAAAAATCATTATTGTTTATTTGCTTTTGAAAGAACATTATTAGAACAAAGGCCGGCAAGCAAATTTCCCCGATTGTACCAGGAAACCTCTATCTTAATTATTGTTAAACTAAAAAAAAAAAAATTGTTATTGCAAGATACTCGAATCGTTAACTCAAACGAATAGACGCGGTTTAGTCGCCAACTGTCACCGACAATGGTGACCATATTAGCAAAAAGATAAAGACCAGGCTCAAATTCCAGGAATCTCCGTTGATCATCCCCTTGAAAGTTTCCAGTTCATATTCTACGAGGTAACAGTACATTTCAGGTTAGATATAGACCGTTAAATCAAATCTGAGCCCTTTAATATTCACGGCACTGAAGATTGAACGGTTCTGATCTAAACTCCAAATTTCTGTTACCTCAGATCAATGAGGATAAAATGAGAAAGGAGTTTCTCGGAATTGGGGGCATCAAAACCAAAATTCTTTAACCGACTGAAAGTATCAAGCGACTTGGTCTCAAGCTCAACCGAGAGAGAGAGAGAGAGAGAGAGAGAGCAGAGAGGAGGGGGGCAGAGAAGGAAAGATTTGTTCTTGTTTGATGGTTTAGATTTCACCGATCGCTGAAATCTGGGATCAGAAAGAGAGAAATTTGTGGGGAAACAAGAGTAAGAGATGGAGAGACCGCCTGAGAACGACATTTGTTCTGTTTGCCATGACAATTTTACCTTACCCTTTCAAGCCAACTGTTCCCATTGGTTCTGTGGTAATTTTCTATCTTGTATTATTTTTAATTGAATTTTTAGGAGTTTATGATCTGATCTTGGAGATCCCCAAAATATCAGTAAAAATGAAATTGTGTAATACTAGAGACTTTAAAGCTTATTTCTGTGGATAATTGCCTTTCCCCAAAAAACCAAATTAGGTTACTTACTGGTATAACAGATGACTTAATAGGTAAGCATTGACCTGAGCTGGAACTGTTAAATGCATTATATTACTGATTATTTCCCAAAATACCCCTCTGATATTACATGGATTTTGTGTTTAAGTGTGGGTAGTTATGCAATTTCGATAGGACAATGTATAATGACGGTATGGCATCATGGATTGGCACTACAGCCATGCAAGTGTCCGATATGCCGTCGTCTGATAACACTACTGGTACCAGGTGAGATGACGAGAGAACACCTGGCGAATCCACGAGCCAATGAGGTGCTGACAAATGTCGAGAAGTACAACGGCCTCTTTGGTGGGGGCCCACGCTCCCTCATGCAGGTCCCACACCCCTCTTTTCTCTCTTGTTACTTTTCCTGTGACAGTTCTTCAGCTGTTCGTGACATAGTTAAAAAAGAGTGAGGTTATGATACTATGCATAGCACACTTTGGTGCGTACTATGGATGGATGCATATCTCTATTTGCAAAGTCCAAACAGCCGATCTGTACCGCTCAACATGATCTCCATATGAAACTGTGCTTGGATGCCAAATTTTACATTTTTTAGAATTTTTAATATATATTTTTTTAAATAGGTACAAAATCTCTTGATCTAAAGGTTCTGGACCATTCAAATGTAGTGATTTTTAACCTATCAAAAAAATATAAAATGTAGTCTACAAGTATATTTTCATATGAAAATCATGTTAAATGGTTCAGATCGATTTTTGGACCTTAAAAATGGAGATATTAATCTATAATATGGACCAATATGTGCTATGCATAGTTCCATGGCCTCACTCTAAAAATAATCTGAGTCAACAAACAATGGGTGAAATGAATTCTACAGACCTTGGTTCAGTGAAACATAGATATTTTTTAGAATGAGACTATGGTACTATGCATAGCTCACATTGGTTTGTACTTTGAATCAATATATCCATTTACAAATTTTAAATAGTTGATCTGAACCGTTCAACATGATTACCATATGAAAATATACTTGTAGATCAAATTTTACATATTTTTTATATTTTTTTTTACTATTGTTTAAGATAGGTAGAAAATATCTTGATCTAAAGATTCTAAACCATTCAAAAGTAGTGAACTAGAAAATCACTTGATTTAAAGATTTTACCTATCTAAAAAAAATAGTAAAAAAGGTTTAAAAAATTGTCAAAATTAATCTGCAAGTATGGTCAGGTTGACTGTTTGGACATTAAAAATGAAGATATGAATCCAAGGTACAGACCAATGGGTGCTATGCATAGTACTATAGCCAGATAGCCTCAATCTATTTTTATACTTATCTTTTTAGATAGTAGTTTTAATAATGGAAGCTTATGTTGAATTTGTTCCTGATAAGTGAAGATTTAAACAATTGAGATGTACCAATTTTTCAAAAACAAATCATGTGAACTTATAAATTAGAAAAAAAAAATTAAAATTTATAAATTTCAGAAAATAAATGAATAGGTATGTTTGGATAGCCAAGAATAGCACTGTTCTGAACAACCAATTGGTATTCGTAAAATCTCAAGAATGGTGCTGTTATGCTATTCTGGGTGAAACATGGAATAGCAAAATAGCTCAAAATTACTATTTTCTTTCTTTTCTCAGTTACTAATCCCAATTGCTCTATTCTTACACTAATAGGAAAATTAGGTCAAGTGTATATTCTTATCATATTGAGTTTGTATTAGTTTTCATGTTGTGAAATTCCGTACTGCTTTCTTTTTGTTAAGAAAGGGAATTATGCATTTAAATGCTTGAATTTTGTATATTTTTTTCCGGCAGAGGTTGCAAGATTTGCCATTTTTCATAAGGAGGCTGTTCAGAGAAATGATGGATCCCCAGAGGAGCCTCCCCTTTATTTTCCGTGCTCGCATGATTTTAGCCGTAAGTTCTCTTGAAAAAAAAAAAAAAAAGGAAAAAAAAAATCTAGAAATTAAAGTATGATAAAATGGATTTTGTTTGCATTCTGTATATGGTCAATATCAGGAAAAAAAAATTAATTTGGTATAATTTGTGAAGAATAATATAGCTCAAATTTTGCAGATGGCACTGAGTGCGATTTATGTTCTGAGTCCAGTGGATATCATACCAGAAGGTAATTCTTTGTTGATTAGTTTTTCTTTTCAACACTTTGTATTCAGCATTTAATGATGTTTCAAAGGGAATGTTTTATTGCCCTCTTTAAGAAATTGTGTTAAATAGACTTAGAAATTGCAATATATTAATTTCATTTCTTCCCATTTTCATGGCGGTTTGTCTTGAGATTGAAATAAAGAAAATTTATACTGTTACCTTAGTTTACAGAAGGGATATGTTGTATTGATTTGGCCAAAATGATGGTTTAAAACTTGGAGGCGGTACAAAGCGATAGTTGAGCAACTAGTTTGTGAATCTCAGTTACAGTTATTGAACACCGTAATTGTTCTCAGATATATTGTTCTCAGATAGTTGATTATTTGAGGTTATTATTATTTTTTTTTTTTGTAAGGCTGAATTTTAATCAGGTTGGGCCAGCAATAATTTAAAAGCAAGCTCAGAACAATTAGTTGCCAAATGATGAAGAAATTTTTACCAGACCCAGACCTGGCCACCTGCTAGGAATTCAGATCCCCTGAAGTAACTCAAATTTTGAGTTTGGATCTGGACCGTTCGATCTGCCTTGCACGAATATTAAAGGGCTCTGTGCATTCCATCTCGGGCCATGCCATATTGGCCTGAACTCTGATCGGACGGTCCGGATCTAAAACTCTATTTGGGTTTATCTGGACCCCACCTGTTAGTGGTTCAAAATATTGTTGCAATTTTTCTTTCTGAGAGAATAATATTTTAATAACTTTGATCAGGAATATTTGGCATTGCTGGATTCTTGGATGATGCTCTGATATTGGTTGTTGTTTTTCTACACCTTGCTGCTGTATACCGCTCTGTCCTTCTTTACCGCCATGGTGGCACTTGAAATTTTCTTCTTCTTTTTTAACCCTTTTTTTTTATCTCCTCCACCCTTCAAAATGGATTATATAAATAAAGCATTTAATTTTACTCTGGTAGTTGTATATTATTTCTCCTTTAGTGTGTTGTGGTGGTGGCTCTATGATCTTATACTCGAATGGAACTTTGTGACCTTTCTCTTTTTTATCATTTGTTGGTTCCCATTTTCCACTTTTATTATTTGATGTTGATGTGAGGTCTATGATGGATTGTCAATTCAGATATCTATACAAGCATCTACCATGGTGCCATGGCGCTGTTAAGTACTTTAGATTGACTATTTGAATTTTGAAATCACAAAAATGAATTGGTATATCAAGTTCTCTATATATATTGTCTATGCCACTGCAGCATTTGATATAAGGAAGTAAATCAATTGAGATGCTAAAAGATCCTCCAGCTCTCTTCGAATGAGCGAACGGACAGTCTTTTAGACCTTAATAATATTATCCCAACTGTTACAGCAGGAAGACAATTTTCTGTTATTATCTGAAACAAGGGTTTGGTGTATAACTAAATACTATCCCTAACTGATACAGCAGGGAAGACAATTTTTTTTATAGGCTATTTCTTCATGCTTAAAAGTATTGCTAGTAATGTGAAGACACAATTTACATTCACCATATACTTGAAATTCTAGTTCTCTCTGACATGAACCAGACATCCAAGTATTCTTTAGTTTAGAAAATAACAAGCATATGAAACTTAATAATACACTGGAAAAGTAAGCTGTACCGAAAGCAATTACACAGTGAAAAAAACAAGTTAATTATAATATATAAGGGAGGCTATGGTACTGTGCATAGCGCCGATTAGTCTGTAGACTACAGATTAATATTTTTGTTTTTAAAATTCTTAAAAACAAACTAAAATCACTATTTTTGGATAGTCCATAATTTCCAAATCAAGTTATTTTCTACCCATATAAAAAAATAGTATTTTTTTTTCTAAAAAATATAAAATTTTGCTTACAAGTATACATATTTGGTTTTGGCTAATATGCTACGGGTAGCTAAGAGGCCTCCGTGCTACGGCTCGGATTTCGAGTTTTCAAAATCCTAACGGTCGATCCGAACCGTTCATCTTGTTCTCCATATTAATATGTGCTTGGAGACCAAATTTTACATTTTTATGATTTTTTTTACTATTTATTAAGCCACTTTGAAAACCGCTGATCCAACGGTAGTTTCTGGTTTTACTGTTGGGTTAAGCCACCGTTGGATCAGGGGTTTTCAAAGTGACTTAATAAATAGTAAAAAAATTCATAAAAATGTAAAATTTGGTCTCCAAGCACATATTAATATGGAGAACAAGATGAACGGTTCGGATCAACCGTTAGGATTTTGAAAACTCGAAATCCGAGCCGTAGCACGGAGGCCTCTTAGCTACCCATAGCACCGTAGCCACGTCCTACATATTTATATGGGAATCATTTTGTACAATTCAGATCAATTGTTAACTGAAAATTTGAGTCCATAACTCAGATCAATATGCGCTATGCATAGTACAACAGCCTCACTCATAATATATAATCATTTCCACATAGGATGTTCATGTAACATATGCAAGTGCGAAAGCAGCTACTCTTGATTCAATAAATGGTAGCAACCTAAAAGCCATATTTAACATGACAAAAATAATATTGATTGACAAATCTTCGGAAAGGATGATAATTTTTCAGAATACAAAACTTAGATGTCCTTTAAAATTGATGGACGAATTCTTAGCAAATTCTGAAATTCATCAGTTTGTACCACAGCTTTAAAAACTTCAGGAATACTCATAAATTTGAGACACTCTGCTTTAAGTTGACTGCAATTGTGTTGCTCGGCCAAGATTATTATAGTCGCAGCATTGTTCACACAGAGATTCTTGCACAGTAAATCTTCACATATCAACCTCAACCTCTCCAACTGGTACCTATCTTTCATGTATTTATTGGTCACATTAAAATTGGTAAAAAAATTTAAAAAAAGGAGAAAAATAAAAAAAAAATCTTATACATACCTATCTGCTGCTACTAGCAAATGCTGAGCCATCAATATCATATCTTTCTTTTCACATTCATCATCACTAGTCCCCTCAAAATCAGGTAGTGAATCAGAATATATGAAGTAAAGCATAGATTTAAAAACTGGTGCTTCAATATCTTCAACTGTTATGGTGTCTGTCCATTTCTCTTTCATACAACCGAAAAGCTCGGCATTGAAGACAGCCGATCTTTCTGCAAGCACACATCGATGAGCTTTAATTCTCTCTCCATTCAGTACAAATGTAACGTCCGCCCCCTTTCCGCTCTCCAGTAGGTTAATCCAACTTTGGTTCAAATTCGACGGTGGAACAATGATGCCATAGGAGTTGGTTGCTTCAAGCTTATATCCTTTAATCACAGTAACAACACACTTCACTGTGAAAGCATCATCTTTAAGATATTCTGATACCTCAAATTCAGTTCTCTTTGCAAACTGACAATAACCCCTTCTGTCATATTTTGAAGACCAAGTATAAATTCCTTTGGATGCAACGCTAAACTTAGAAGGGTCACCGTTCGGTTGAAGTATGGTGAAACTTATTTGCGCCTTCACTTTGGTACCTTCACTTCCAAGTTGAAGGAAAATGGATATAAAATCTTGAGCATCCCTGCTGTATCCATCGGGATAGATTTCAATTACCCAGTTATATCCACCGACAGTAAAAATATCAGAATAGAAGGTTGTTCCTATGCCAATTCCTTTCATCAGGGAATATCCATAAATCTTAAACAGATGTGATCCAGTTATGGTTTCTGTTCGAATTGCTGAGACTGTCTGAAGGTTTTGATGACTAATAGCTTGATCGGATAAACCCATTTGGATGTATCTATCTTCCCCAGATATTGTATATGTTAGTTTAGAGAAGAAAAGAGAGATTGTAATTTTTCTATGATCTACACCAGAATCATTTTAACAGGAATTTAAACCCTATTTTTTATTCTATTTTTGAGTAATTTGAACCCTATTTTTGACTGGATAAAAAGGAACAATTAATTTAGAAAGGTGTCGGAATCTTTTATTTTAGCTACCTAAAAATAGAGTAATCTTTTTGTTTGATTGAAATTAGCTTTTGTCCTTCCAGTTTTAAATTGCTCTTTCTGAAAAAAGGATCACATCCTTAGTTAAATTATGTCAAGTATAACCAATTTTTTTTTTTATGAAATTCATTTATAGGATTTTGTAAATGCAATTCGGATGTTACTTTCATCCATTTGATACTTCTAAAAATAGTATTCAAACTAGAAAGTTCAAATTGTTGATGTACTTTTTATTTCATTAATAGCGCTAACCAAGTTTAATCTTAATTAATTGAAATTTTTAGTGGTTTTATAATAGATGACCAATCATATTTCAAACTGATTTAAATTAAATACTGGTTCTATTTAATAATTGACAGCACATCTATATATATGATTTTCCTATTTCAGTTTATATAATATTATTAAAAGTATCAAATATATTAGTACAATTTTCGTTTATTTCAAGAGGAACATAGGCATTTTCATGCATGTGAATTGTGAAGGGTCTATGGAAATGAATTTTTTTTTTTTTTTTATTTCATAAACAATTTTCAAGAGTAGTCTCATGAAACTAGTTGCACATGAAAATCTCTCATGTCGCTCATGAAATGTCTCCTATCCGCTCTTAAAAATAATTTTGCATGATCCACCACCGCCAAACAAATTAAATATTATATTTTATTGAAGGTCCATAAAAATACTTCATCCCATATACATAGAAATAAGTCTCTCGCTATTAATTAGAATGCATTCCAAAGGATTTTTCTCACCTTTCTATGTACGTTTTTTGTTTTTTCTCAATTTATGCTGAAGTAAAAAAAAAAAAAAAAAAAGTTAAAATGGGCCATGTCAATTGTCAAGCCGTGATTAATTAATCTGAAAAGATCTTTGAATTACCCCAATAAATGAATGAACAAACGAAGGTTGACTCCGTGGCAAGATCACGACCGCACGTTAATAAATAAAACGAAGAAAACCGGTTATTCCCGGTCGCATATTTCGATTCGATCATCTAAAGTAACTCAAACATTGAGTTTTGATCTGGACTTTCAATTTGCTCTGGCATGAATATTAAAGGGCGGATTGGTCTGATCGAACGGCCTAGATCCAAACTCAATATTTGAGTTACTTTTGTATCCGATCTTCGCATCTTTTCCCTCTGGTTCTCTCTATTCTCTTCCTCTTTCATTTCATTCCATTTCCAAAGAGAGACGGAGAGAGAGAGAGAGCAACTCGCAAGCGAAGGAGCTAATTGAGCTCCGGTTTCCGTAGAAGAGCGAAAAACTATGGGTGAGCTTCTTCTCTCTTTTCTCCCTGCTTGTTTTACAAATCTCTTGTTAATCAAACTATGCTTGTTGGAGTGCGAAATCATATTTGCACATATGCCCTTGTAAAATCCGAATTATTGCTACTATTACAACAACGAGTCAGTCTTGTTTCCTTTTCCTTAATTGCCCTTGGTTAATTTGGATTAACCTTTTGCTTAATTGCAAAAGGAAAGAGAATCTGAAAAGGCTTATGCCTTGTTCTTTAATTCAATATACACCCTGTATTAACAGCGCTAGTTTGGCCTTTATGCAGCGCACCTACAATAGAGAAAATGAAAATGCTTATGACTTGTGTACTGCATGAAGCCAAATCAGTGCTGTTAATATCCTTACCTTTTGCTTAATCAAACTATGCTTGTTGGAGTGCGAAATCATATTTTGCACATATGCCCTTTTAAAATCTGAATTATAGCTACTATGACAATGACGAGTCAGTCTTCTTTCCTTTTGCTTAATTGCCCTTGGTTAATTTGGATTACCTTTGCTGAATTGCAAAAGGAACGACAATCTGACAAGGTATTGGGACTTCATCGCTATTTTTCTTTTAATTTGAAGTCAATATACACCCTGTATTAACGGCGCTAGTTTGGCTTTATGCAGCGAATGTACAATAGAGTTAAAATGAAAAGCTTATGACTTGTGTACTGCATGAAGCCAAACCAGCGCTGTTAATATCCTTACCCTGTAGTCTGTAGCTTTTCTTTTCTGGTAATTTAACAATTAGGAAGGGTTTTGCTATTGTTTAAATTTGAAGTCAATATACACCCTGTATTAACAGCACTAGTTTGTCTTCATGCAGCGCACGAACGATAGAGTTCAAATGCAAAAGCATATGACTTGTGCACTACATGAAGCTAAACCAGCACTGTTAATATCCTTACCCTGTAGGCTGTCGGCTTGTAGCATTTCTTTTCTGGTAATTTAACAATACAAAAGGGTTTTGCTATTGTTATTTTGAAATTAATGTAATATAACTTCTTGTGATAGTGCCTGGAGAATTACCAATGGCATCTCCGGTGAAAATCAAAACCTCTGCATTCTGCTTGTTACAATATGTAAGAATTTTTCTTCAATTAATTTAAATTTTAATTCCTTTTTTAGTAGAAACACCAGGTTATGTATGAGATCAACATGATTTCCATATGAAAATCCTCTTGCTGACTAAATTTTACATTTGTTAGAATTTTTAAATGGTCAAGAATCTTTAGATCAAGTGATTTTTTACATATCTAAAAGAATAGCAAAAAATTAAAACAAAATGTAAAATTTGATCTACATGTACATTTTCATATGGAGATCATGTTGAACAGTTTAGATTGATTGTTTAGACTTTGAAAATAGAGATATTGATCCATAGTATGGACCAATATGCGCTATGCATAGTACCATAGCCTCACTCTATATTTAATTTGTTAATTATTGTTGTTTGTTACTTCAGCAAGATGTTTCCATCTCAAGACCAAATTTGCATCGATTTGGTCTGACAAATCAACCAAACTCTCAAAAACTAAAATTTCCAAAATTGAGTTATAAATCGCACGGATGGAAGATTCATTCAACCGGTCAAGCTGAAGTTGCGGTTTTAGAAGACGAAACAAAATCATGGGAAGAATCCAAACAGGTTCTCTCCAATTTTAATTTTTCAACCGAAGAATCTGATAAAATGCTGAAAAAAGCATTTGGTTGGGTGAATTCACCTTATTGGAGTGAAGAGAGAGAGAAAGTAACCCCAAATGTTCAAACCATAACTCAAATTTTGGATTATTTAAAAAGTTTGGGTCTTTCTGATGAAGACCTACACAAATTATTAAAGAAATTTCCCGAAGTACTTGGATGTAGTTTTGATGAAGAAATAAAACTAAATGTGGGATTGCTAGAAAAAGATTGGGGCATTTCGGGAAAAACACTCAGAAGCCTTCTTTTGCGAAACCCTAAAGTTCTCGGGTATAATGTCGATTGTAAAGGAGATTGCATGGCCCAATGCACTAGATGCTGGGTTAGATTTTGATTTTTGGTTATAGAGCATCTGTTTAATCCTTCATACTGAGATGAGAAAAGAAATACTGTGAGTGAATATATTTCTTGTACATGTTTATATGTCAAGATGATGATTTACACTAGTTTTCATTTGTGCATGTACATTTTTTTTTTTTTTTTGAATTAGCAAGCAAAATGTCTATTATAGATTTTTATTTATCTTTGGAAGATTCTATAGTTCCCCTTTTTTATTTTCAAATCCTTCTCAACCCCTAAGGTTCTTTTTGGTTATTTTTCTTGATAATGTTAGATTTTGAAATTGCAATTTCTGTTATAAAAGTTTAAACAATTAAGCCTAAACATTATAAATTAATAATTAAATAATGTTTGGAAATGTCAAACAGTGATATGAAGATTTTGTTACTGTACTTTATTGTCAAATCCATCTGATTATTGCTTCAAAATGATTGTAAAAGTTCATCTATCATAGAAGATCGAAACATACTTGTGAAATTACAATTAGATTCGTGTTTTCCTCAAATATTTGAAAAAGTAAATCCAAATGATGCGAATTCTCATTTTCCTCCAGTCAATCTGACTTTATTTAAAATTTGCGGATCTGCTTTAAGATTCGTGCCAATTTATATAATCATCAACTCATCTGACATCTCATCTCAAACCTATGCGAGTCGAAATGCCCAACTACGATAATTGGCCCAAAAAAGGACCATTAGCCCAAATACCTCTCTCACGCTCTCATACACCCGTAACGAACAAATCAAATGGTAAGAACGATCAACATTTTCAAAGGAGAGCATGAAACCCTTGGTTTGTACAATCTATAAATCTACTGGCAAAGAAGCGAGATTCAAAACCCTAGGTTTTGATGGAGGCACCGCACACGACCAATCCAACCCGAGGCGGAGGTGTCGCGTCGGCGCCGGTGAATTCGAGATCTGAGTGTGGTCCTCGTCGGGGTAAACTTCTTTTATTTTATTTTTATTTTTTTCGATTTATTTTGTGAGGTCTGAAATCCCTCTGAAGAGATTCGAATTCGTTTCTTAAGTCTTAAGAAAATCCAAACCCTAGATCTGAAAATCTTTTGACCTCCTTTCGTGGGAGTTCCATTCCTATTTAATTATTTGTGATCTAATTGCAAAATGAAAGAATGTAAAGAAATAAATTATTGCATTTAGTTTACAAAAGTTTCTGACAGGTAAGCAATCATCAGAGAAGATCTTGGAGTAAGATTAAAACCCTAGGTTTTGATGGAGGCAACCAATATATATTACCAATTCGCCCTTGGATGAAATTCTAATAATATTCTTAGGTTTAAGAAAATCTATATACTGGATCTGTGTTCATGATCTCTTCAACTCTTCTTTGATTCTAAAAATTATTTTCATATTTATTAATTTATTTGTTTGTTTTTGGTTGAAAACTTACTTGCCTTACTTTCTACAAAAAGAAAGCAAAGTAAATAAGTAAACATGCATCCGAGACTTTTGACAATATTAAAACCTACCTAGTACTGAAACTGGGAAGCAAGCTTTTGATAATCCTTCTGTTATGAACTAATATTTACTGGTTGTACCAGTGTCCTCTCTATAGCCCTTTGCATTTTTCCTGGTTTGTTTCAATCTTTTTGGGTTAAAGGTGAGTTTAAGCTGGTCTAAATTGATTGTTGATTGCACCATTCTTATCCCTTATGCAACACATGTTTGGTATTAGATATCATGGCTGGTTATTTATTATCACATCAAATCTAACTTTAACTTCAAACTTCATCTATTTTTTTTTCTTCAGGAATATAATTTATCGGATGTGCCAAGTTGCAGTTTATGACTCTTTATCCAAGACAAAAAATGGGTACAGGAAAATAAGTGCTAATTTGAGAGAGGTGAGAGGTGGGATTAGGTGATTGTTGCTTGCGGAGGTGCAAGTGTGAGGTGATATCATTTGTTTGAGGTGCTGCCAAGACTAGTGTTTGCCAAGCTACATAATAAAAATGTTCACCTTTTTTGAACTTGAAGAATTTATATCTAGGATATTTCTGTCTGTTTTTCAATTTTGAAATACTACCTCTTTGGTTAAGGATTTGCCCAAATATTGTGTGCTTGATGTTAAACATCAGTGATTTATGTAAGATAATACTTGTTTTATTTATTTGAAATTTGTTTTTCATTAAACATTTTATTTCTTGACAAATAAGTGCTAATAAGTGCTAATTTTAATGAAAAATTAGCACTAATTTGTCAAGAAAAACATGTTTCACGAAAAATAAACTTCAAATAAAAAAAAAATATTATTTCACATAAATAACTGACGTTTAACTTCAGGCACACAATACTTGGCAAATCCTTAACAAGAGAGGTATTATCTCAAAATTACATAGCATCCAGAAATATCTTCGGTACAAATTCTGCTTATTACAATATGTAAGATTTTTGCTTCATTTTGTTTAAATTTTATTTCCGTTTTAGGTACCCGAGATTAAATATGGGAATCACATGCATATTTAGTTATTTACTGTTTGTTAATTCCTTTGTTTTTTGTTCCTTCAACAAGATGTTTTCATTTCAAGACCATTTATTTTGGCAAATTAAGCAAAGCCATGTCTCCAGCCAAACATTCAAAAACTAAAATTTCCAAAATTGAGTTGTAAACCGCACATATGACAGTACATTCAACGGGTCAGGCTGAAATTGTGGTTTTAGAAGATGAAACGAAATCATGGGAAGAATCCAAGCAGGCTCTCTCCAATTTTAATTTTTCAACCGAAGAATCTGACAAAATGCTTGAAAAAGCATTTGGTTGGGTGAATTATTCACCTCATTGGAGTGAAGAGAGAGAGAAAGTAACCCCAAATGTTTAAACCTTAACTCAAATTTTGGATTATTTAAAAAGTTTGGGCCTTTCTGATGAAGACCTACACAAATTATTAAGGAATTTCCAAAAGTACTAGGATGTAGTTTTGATGAAGATATCAAACTAAATGTGGGATTGCTTGAAAAAAATTGGGGCATTTCGGGAAAAACACTCAGAAGCCTTCTTTTGTGAAACCCTAGAATTCTAGGGTATAATGTGGAATTGTGGATTGTAAAGGAGATTGAATGGCTCAATGCACTAGGTGCTGGGATAGATTTTGATTTTTAGTTACAGAGCTTCTGTTTATTCCTTCATACTGAGATGATTAAAGAAATACATGTTTACATGTGTTATTTATATGTCAAGACGATGATTAACACTAGTTTTCATTTGTGCATATATATACTTTTGTTTTTAAGGAGTAAGAAAAATACCTATTATAGATTTTCATTTATCCTTGGAAGAATCATGTTTTTTTTTTGTTTTTTTTTTTTAAAAAAAAAAAAAAATTTACTTGTTCTATCTCAAAACATCATGTTATATTAAGTTTTCATAGGAGAAAGGGGACTCGGGTCGGACCAAGCCAGAGGAATTGAATATGATTCATTTCTTTAATAAATTAAAAATATTTTCATAACGGCTCATTGAAATGTCTCATCTAAAAATAAGACCAGCTATACAAATGTGTAAGAGCATCTCCAACGGTGATTGCTTATTGATTGCTTATATTGATGTGTCAATTGTTTTTGTAATTGCTGGGTTGTATGACTATTGCTTATTTAACAATTGTTGGAAATAATTGTTTAATAAGAAATTATTTTTTAAAGATGAGTTGGCCAAATGTTTAATTATTATTGGTCAAGTGTTTAATTAAAATTGTTTAGTTAATTTCAATTGCTGGATTTCAGATGCTCTAACGTTCATTTAAAAAATAATAATAATAAATAAAGATTTCGTTCAATACATTACTTATTTTGTTTCGTTACAAAAATAAAAATAAATAAAGACAGCCTAGCCTCTTTTAACCTCTTTTAAAACATGTCCTGCTTGTTATTATGCATCACGTTTTCTTTATGAAAAATATCTTAGTAAGTTGTAATTGAGGGTGATTTTAACATTACTTTTTTTTAATGCACAAGCGATATAATTTTAAAATGATTTAGCACCTCAGTAATTATAGTGTCAAGACATATCATTTGAATATTTTCACAAATATTGCATTAAATTATATTGTAAGTATATTAGAAATTGTTATAAATAAAAATCAAGGTTCTAAATAGCGTTTATCGCGTCATAGCGGGGAGCCTCCAAAAAAAGCTATAGCAAATAGCATCGCTATAGCGAAAGCTATGCCACATAGCGTTTTTTTATTTTTATAAAAATTATATTATAGATTTGTACTAAATATCAACATTATTTAGTCTCATAGAACAATAAATAGTACCAAATTGATTAAAAAATTATAATATTCATATTGAACCAATACAAAGTCCAAATTGCGACTCAAAAATATACATAGTAATATTAATATCATAAACTATCGATATTTTTTTATTCAAAATATCTTCAACATCATAACATAATTTATCTTTTTTCTATTTAAATTTCAAAATAACTTAGAAATTGAAAAGAAAAAAAATTCATACTTCTAGTAAAATAAACAGATGATCCTTGAAGAAATTCTTGGTAGTCCCTAAAATTTTCATAATTTGGCAATTATTTATTTGATTTATCATCAGTTAAAAAAAAATCAAGGACAAAATGAAAAATTTATTATAGCGAACCTGAATTTGATATAATGTAATATTCATCAAAATTAAACAATATCTTCACCATTTATTTATTTTAAAGCCCATATAAATTGAAAAAAAAAATAGCTCATGTTGCATAGCGCACGCTATTTGCGCTACACGCTATGCGCTATAGCCGACCGCTATTACCGCTATAGCGTCCGTAGCTCAAATAACGTGTGTTAATGCTATAGCTTAGCGTTTAGAGTCCAAAAACGCTATAGCGCCACTATAAAGGCACTATAGCGCGCTATTTAGAACACTGATAAAAATATGTTGTCTCACAATTATTTAAGTTGAAGAATTTTGAGCCGCAATGAATCAGTTTAATAAAATTTCAATAATTCATTATTATCAAAATTAGAAAATAACATATCTCACTGATTCACAATTATCTGAAAATCAAAATCTAACATTTCGAACTTAATTAACAAACCATCACAATCCGAATTACATCTAGTAACTTTCAATCTTTTTTTCTAAAATAAAAATAGAATTAATTTCACTGCTGTGATTCATTATCTTTCCGGCTACTTGTTTAATCTAAAAAAAACATGTTATATTAGTTTTTAATGGGGACTAAGGTCGGACCTAGTCAAAGGAATTGAATATGATTTATTTCTTTAATAAAAAAAAAGAAGAAAATTGTTACGTACGTAGTAAATAATTATGAAACACACGAGATAATTGAGTTTTTTATATACGAAAAGATATTAAATAATTAAGAAGTTGTTTATACTTGAAGATTAAATTTGACAAGTAATAGAATCTTAATAATTAATTAAAATTTCAAACAATTTCAATAAGTGATTTTGCGCATTTTCTAGTTTCGTTATAGCTGGTAGACGTAACTAGATTTTATCTAGTTATAGGACACTTTATGTGTAAATCTGTATAATATATACATGATTATCAATCAAAAGGAATATTCCCAACGTCCACCAATTTTTTTTCTTATTTTCTTTTAGTAAATAACAATAAAAGTATTTTTAACCAGTTTTTGACCGGTTTATAATATTATAACAAAGCGGAAAACAACCATTGCTTAATGAATAAGAACTTTAAATATCTATTTGCTCACTCAATCCTAATATTTATATATTTTAATATTAGTTTTCTCAAATATCATACTCGGTCATTATGTGCAACATTTATCATTTTATTGTCATATATTTTATTTATGATAATAAAATGTTAATTAGTAACTAAATAATTTTGGAACATAAACATAAGAGTTTATTTGTTGAACAATATATTTCAATATTTTTTTAGTCATTATTAGCTTTGGGAGATTCATATAAATAAGCGAACACAACATATGCATTCAATCATCACGATATTTGTATTGTCCACCTAAAATGTTCATAGAATTACTTATTTACCCTCATTAGAAAAAAAAAAATACGACTGTAGCATGTTTCCCGCCCGGACGTCTCTATTTTTTGTTTGTTTTTTTAAATGTCACTAATTCAAAGGTGAGTGTAATAATCTGTACCTGACTGTGTGTGGTACGTCCTAGCTATTTGACTGGTACATGGTGTTATACTGGTGTTTAATACTATAATAGGTAATTAGGTATATTTGGTTAATCACCTTTAAATGAAGTTTACTTTCATTGGGGTCTTGAGTTCATATAAATTTTTTTAATTCCAATTGGCAAATCGAATGGCTTATTATATGACGAAAAATAATTGTACAAATTATTTGCTTTTTTTTTTATTTTTCGGTTGTCTCATGTCATGTTTCTGACATTGCTCCAAGACACAATACGAGTCTGGATCCTCTAAAGTGACTCAAATTTTGAGTTTAGATTCAAAATTGAACATACTCCTATACTCCTATGATAGATCAAAATGAGCATTTAGAATGCGTTTGGATGAGGATTTGGATTAATGAGAGTAGTGAGCTACAGTAGTGTAATCAGAATTTTTATTAGGAATAGACAAAAAAGTAAAATATTAAAAAGTAGTTATTATTTTTTAATAAAAATAAAATTGTTATGTTAAAAATTAATTTTTTTCACTATATTTTGTGATTAAGACAATTTTTATAATAGTTTAAAAATAAATGGATTCACTGTATATCAAGACTCAGATAATATATGGATGTTTTTAATTCTTTGTGAACCAATCATTATTTATATTTTTATACTTAATGGATAAATACACTATGTCTATTTAGAAGGAAATATCTAATTATCCTTCTTTTTCAAAAAGTCTCCCTTCACTTGTTTCTCAAATCAACAAAATTCTTTTTTGTTAAATTCAAAATTGACACAAAAAAGACCGAATCAAGTCACAAATAGATTAGAATCACAACAGAGATAAGCAATGGTCAAAAATAGAGGTAGACAATGACCTAATTTTATATAGATTTATAGGTAATTCAAAATCCAAAGATAGGCAGTTGCATACCTTTGATCCATGCTGGCTCCATCTCGGTGAGCTAACTCAAATTTTGAAATAGTAAACTAATTCAACTTTTTATTAACTTAGTAAAATAGCATGTTAATTCATTGTCCCATCCAAACACATTTAAACATAAAATAGCAGTCCGTAATAGTCACCGACCTAGATTAACATACCAAAAAGTAGGGGTGTTTATCGGTTCAGTTCGGTTGAAACTAAACCAAACTTGGCAAACCAAAGTTACAATTCGGTTTTAAAAATAGAGCCGAACCGAAGCGAACTGAGCTAAAGTTTTATTTCGGTTTGTTCGGTTCAAACCGAAATATATTATTTTTTTTATTTAAAACAATTGATTTATAATAAACCGAAGTATATTAAGAAATAAACTGAAGTATTTAAAGAAATTGATTAAGAAATAAACCGGGGTGGTTCGGATCAAATTCATAATATATAAAAGTTCGGTCGGTTCGGTTATTTTGGTTTTGAAAATTCAAACCGAACCAAACCGAAATTATAATTCGGTTTTAAAAAACAAATCGAAGCGAACTATTAAACCAAAAAAACCGAATAAACTGGACTCAATGAACACCCTACCAGAAAGAGAAAGAAAGATCTCGTAATTACGAGAGGTAAGCTGGAACTGGATCTCGAGGACGAGATTTGTTTTGAATGGGGAGGGATATATTGCCGCGAGAGGGTGACCACGAAGGCACGCGCCCTCCATTTAAATTCTAACTAAAGGCTGAAAGTGGGGTCTGCATTTAATGTAATGAACTGATCGTGACCGTGACCGTGAAGCGACTCGCTTCCTCTGCATTAGGCTTATAAAAGGCCCACGCGACCAAATGGTGCATGTTCGTCGGCGATTTTTATTAATATCCCTAAAACAAATCAAAATTTTAAAAATGTTTCTGCTCCCAATTTTTTTTTAAAAATGCCCTGACCGCCTGGGCTTCGGGCGGCCCAAAAAAGCCTGTGAGGCGCCACCCCCTAGGGCGGCCCAAAGCACAAGTGAGGCGCCTCATGTGTTTTTTTTTTTTTTTTTTTTTTTTTTTTTTTTTTTTTTTTTTTTTTTTTTTTTTAGAGAAATGTTAGTATTTTGATTTGAATAATTTTGTGAAGAAAAACGGATTAAAATTCATAATAAATCCAGGAATTTAAAATTCAAATACATTACTAAATAATACAGTACCGTCGAGTCCATAGAATAAGGTAACATAAAATTCATACAGCAACAACCAGTTCAAATATCAATTATACAAACCGTTACAGTTAAAACATAAAATACTACAACAACATACAATTGGGGTCTAAGCCTTACGAGACGAGGAGCTTGCTCCCTTTTTTTCCTCAGCCCGACGGACGCACGCAGGACACTCCCACGTAGTGAGACGAGCGTCGTTCAGCAGATCTGCATGCGGGTCCATGCAATTGGGATGAACAGCTTTGCCACATTTATAACAGAAGAACATATCCACCATATCTCCGTTCAGCTCACATAAGCAGCACTGTCCCCATCCAGGTGGAGGGACCCTGTCCACCCAGCCTTCCATCAGCATTTTTCTAATTGATGGATCAAGAGTGCTCAGAAATTCTTCATTATTTTTGGGTGAAAACAATCTTTCCAAATTCCTCATCGCGTAGGCTTCAGCCGTCCAAAAATTATTAATGAGTGCTCTTTTTGCTTCGCGTTCGGTTTCAGTTCTTCCTCTATTTTTTCCAACTTTGGGTGCCATTATAACTAGGGTTTCAAGTGACAGCAATTGATTAGGAAGGCTAATTATGTGCGTAATTAAATACTAACTGTACAGTAATCAACGGCTAATTAGAAAATAATTAGAAAATATATAAAAAATAATTGAAATAAATATTTTAAAAATAATTAAAAGAAATATTTAAAAAATAATTACAAAAAATATTTAAAAAATTATTAAAAAATTATTTAAATTACCTGTAGCTGTAGTCGCCCAGAAAATTGCCCGAAATCGCCTTAAGCGCTTTCTCCCTTCTTTCTGCCTTTGAGGTGGAAGGTAGACTGATGTTGGAGTGAGAAGAGAGAGAGAGAAAAAACGAATAAATAGGCATCCCTAGTGGACCGCCCGTGGCCCAGGCGGTCAGAACCCTAGCAAACCGCCCCTGTCACAGGCGGTCTGCTGGGAGTGTGGGTCGCAAATAGTGAAGAAATTGTAATTACTTGAATATAATTTCTTAGTTTGAATGTAATTACTTGAAGTATACATGTGCTGCTTTTAATTATATTGTTGAACTTTAATTGTATTGTTGAACTTTAATTGTATTGTTGAACTGTGTTATAATAATGAAATGTAAAGTGCAAACAACATAATACCAACATGAACATAAAATAAAAAAACGTAATGTCAACATAATACAGCAGTCCTATAGTCAAAATACTACAGTCAGAAATATATCACAATAAACAAAAACTCTACAATCATCATCTTCGTCTCCTTCCGGATAGAGACAACCTAGGAGCCGCTACGCCCTTGCCATGCTTGTGCGGCTGCACGCGCCTCTGCGGACTCACATCTCGGAGTGCATCCTCTCCCAAATCCTCCTCATCGTCCCCCATATCCTCATCCTCGTCCCCCGTATACATGTGCTGCGTACCTGTCCTGACTGCCCGTGGATCAAATCCAGCAGCTGACTCTGCATTGGCGGGCTGTGTACGCAGCTCCCATGGATCTTGCTCCCAGCTTGCAGAATACGTGGAAGGAGGCGGTGCGCCAAATAATGCAGAGACAAAGCCATCTGCAGTCTGAGATGAACTCCCACCAGCCTCAAAGTCATGCTCCATCTCCACTCCATATCGTGGTCTGTGGGAGCCATACGCCTCTGCATCTGTATCTGCCGGGTCCAGCTCATTTATGCTAAATATGGGATCGGCATTCCAACGAGGTGCTCCATCCTAGATTAAAATAATGTTAGTTTTGCTACATACAAAGAACTCTGCAACAAATAATGGTATAATTGGCGACTGACCGTGCCAAGCTCTACTGCAACTCCGTATTTATTTTTATAAGCATCCCATCCTTGGGTATTCAGCACCCAGTCGTGGAACGCCCAACCTGAGTCATCGGCTGCATAATTGGAAGTTAACTGAGTTAGAACGAACAATTCAACGGAAATAAGAATATTGTGTGTGTCGTACTTTTAATATTAACTTGTAATTACCTGCAGGAGCTTGCGGCATCTCATCGCCGTAGACAGGGACTCGTTGATAATCTGGATTTCGCGGTGCAGACTGTATCTCCCGCCAATTGATGTTCTCCCCAGCATCGCGCAGCATGCCAACGAGGCGGCCTTCAAAACCGCCTGTCTCCACGATTGGTGCAGTGTGCTCGAGCATCTGGCATCCTATATATCGCCAAGCATCCTTCGCCATGCACGCCAAGCTGTGTCTAACTCCTCTCATAGCGGTCAACAGCTGCACACAACATGATTATGCCTACAGTAAGTAATCTGGATTTGCACTTTAAAATTAAAGTATGTTTCGGTTTTACTTACCGCGCGAGCATTGATCGGACCCCAGGGCATATAATTGCTGGATGAATCCATCAGCCTACGTCGTAGGGTCTCGCCATAATGGCCTGTCAGGTAGACTGACGGCATGCCCCATCTCTGGTACCATACGGCATATCTCAGATCCCCGGGACCAGCACCCAACGATGTAGTATCTGGCGGGCTCCATAAGTGCTGCTCCGGATGTCGAGCCCAGTTGTACTGCATGACGAAATGCTGGCTCCAGTCGACTTTAGCCTTAGTGTGCGCCGTTCTGCAAGTGCAATTAATTAGAAAGTAGAGAAACAGTGGATATATTAAAGTTAAAAATTAATTAAGTAGAGAGAACTTACTTGTGAAACTTGTCGGTAGCATCCTTGCCCATCAACGGGTGCTCCGGGATGAAAGCATCCAAGCCAAACTGTCGGGATACCCGATCGGGGTAATGGTACTCCACGATCCAGAAACAGACGACCGGTCCCCGATAATACCATAGATGTGTCTGCTCTAATGTCAGCGGGCTCAGCCATCTGCGCTGATACCATGCACGATACGGAAACCAATCGATATTCCCATCTCGGAGCATCTGGAGCTGACCCCGGACATAAGAAATCCCCCTGCCCCTCTCTTCATGATCGTGATGACTGCCCCATATGGCGGCGTATGCGGGGCATCTGGCTGGCTCAGGGCCTCCCCAATCGGGATGCGGCAATGGTATGACTGGCCGGTTTATGGGCAGATGTGACCACGACCAATGCTGAAGCAGAAGCAGTGGTCCAAAGAGCTGTTTATTCTTGACCTGAAAATTTAACTTACAATTCAATCTGGGTGCTTCTTATCCATCCTTCAATAACAACGTATATTAATACAGACTTACCAGACAAGCATGACAGAGGCCTCTGTATAAGTGGGCGAGGACAGCTCCACCCCAGTTCCATCTCGATTCTTTCTCCAGGTCCCTCAGCAGGGAGAGGTACATCATCGGAACCGCGTCACCGCTGGAATCCTCGAACATGACAGCACCGCACAAATCCAGCACATATGCTCTAGTATACCTGCAATATAAAATAATCAATGTAAATAATTGAGACGGTTGAGCAACTACTAAGTTAATTTAAAGAGTGTAATAGTACCTCCTGACCGCCTCAATGTCATCAGTATCAACATCTATCTGATTATGGAAGAAGTGAGACCGGAGTGCCTTTAGAGAAATGCAGTACCCGGAATAACGAAACTCCTCCTCCTCCCCTTTCTTCTTCTTATATTTCTTCTGCAGAGTCTTCGGATCACACCCTAACAACTCCGGTATCATCCTCTGCAGCTCTGGATGGTCTGAGATGCCGCCTATGGGGTCGCCATCGATACGTAAACCCCATAAGGCGCTCACATCACCAAGGGTGACTGTCATCTCCCCGACCGGGAGATGAAATGTATGAGTCTCAGGTCGCCATCTCTCCGCTAGACCCTGCATCAGAGACACATCGATCCTACTCTGTGGCATGGTGGCAAGCTGATACAAGCCGAGGTTCAAGATGTATCGCTGCATTTCTTTATGGGGGACGTACGAAATCTCAGACCTGCGGTGCCTCACCGTAAGCATGACATCGTCCTGTATTTATTATCAATTTGTCAGACTCAAATCGTGCATTTTTTTTAATAACTCAACAGAATGTCATTTTTTAAAGTATAAAATTCACGTACCTCAAGAGATGCCAATGAGACGCGGTGCTTAACATGATGGGTCCATAGAAGAGGACTAAATGTGTCAGGATCATGCACACCATCTGGAAAATCGGCCTGAGACGACGGATCCGCTCCAGTCGGATCCTCAAAACCCCTGCCACTCGTATCATCATACGACGACGGGCCCTCTCCAGTCGGATCCACCGAGGACGTGCCAGCTCCACTCGGATCCACAGGATCTGCACCCTTTGCAGGCTCAGCTCGTACTCCCCACCGTCTAACTCTAGGCATACTACATTTGCCAAAAAATATTAATCAAAACATACAATTTATATAAATTTTTTTTAATAAGAAGCATATACAATTCTGGGTTTACTTTTTTAATAAGAATTGCATGTATATAATCCAAAAATAATTGTATGTAAATAAATTGCATTTATATGATGTTCAAAAATATACAATTAATTTTGTTGCATGCATATGCATTTGCATGTATATACAATTAATTTACACTTTGCATGTAAGTAAATTGCATGCATACACATTTTTTTTTTACAAAAATTAATTTTGTTGAAAATAAATAAACTTTACAAAAAAAAATGCATATACAATTCTGGGTTTATTTTTTGGGTGTATATGCAATTTGTTTACAAAATTAATTTTGCATGTACATGCATTTTTTTTTGGTAAACAAATGCATGCAATTTACTTACAATAAAAAAAATGAGATATAGATGCAATTTACTTACAATAAAAAAATATATATATCATTTTTAAACAAATATTGATATACTTCAAAATAATTAGTTTTACTTCAAATCTTTTATATTCATATATACATATTTTTTATAAACTATCACAAAAATAATTTTCAGAAAATAAATATGCATATTTTTAAATCATAAACCCTAAATTGAAGTGTAAACCCTAAATTTGTAAGTAATTCACAATTGACAACCATAAACCCTAAATTTAACTATAAATCCTAAATTTAAAAAAAAATTCACAATTCACAACTACAAACCCTAAATTCAACCATATGTCATTCAAGCAATTTTACCATAAATCATAATCCTAAATTCGAGCAATTGCACCAATTCAAGCAATTCAAGCATCCAATTCAAGCAATCAAGCAATTCAACCATCTAATTCAAGCAATCAAGCAATTCAACCATCTAATTCAAGCAATCAAGCAATTCAATCATCTAATTCAACCATCCAATCGAACCAATTCGACCAATTCAATCAATTCAACTAATTACTAACATTTCACCCTAAACATCGAATCAAACAAAACCGAATCACATTACATCATTTAATCACATTTAACCGAAACCCTAAATCCTAATCAAATCGAAAAAAAGAAAACTCACTTGTTCGATCGAGAGAGAAGCGAATCGAGGCGCGAGGCAGAGAGGGGTCGGCTCGGAACGGCTTCTTTCTTCTTCTTTCTTCTCTTTTTTTCTCTTTTTTTCCTCTTTTTTCGGCAGAAACAATGGGGGAGAGAGAGGAGGGGCGGCTCAGATGGGGGGTTATAGATGGGCAGTGGGGCGCCAGATGGGGGGGCGCCTCACTTGGCTTATGGGGCGCCAGATGGGGGGGCGCCTCACTGGTGTTGTGGGCCGCCATTTGGGCCGGCGCCTCACAGGCTTTTTTGGGCCGCCCGAAGCCCAGGCGGTCAGGGCATTTTTAAAAAAAAATTGGGAGCAGAGGCATTTTTAAAATTTTGATTTGTTTTAGGGATATTAATAAAAATCGCCGCATGTTCGTTGACAACAAATATACGTTTTAATCATTTTTCTTGATTATTGTTTCTGTACGATCGCTTATAAAGGGCATATCATTGTCTACTGAATAAGAATTTGTGTGTTTCCAATCAAATTTATTCGTATAAGACATTATTTTTTTTTTTTGGCTAATTACAACATATATTTTGGATTTTTAATCATTTAAAATTTTGTTAATTAGTATTTGTACCTTAAATTTTATATGACTTAATTATCCGACAATTATTTATTTTGCATCCGTATTTGAATTCATATTCGTGAATTATTCGTTTCGTATCCATATTCATTTAAGATGAATTTGATTTTGAAATTTGATATATGTTTATTATCCGTATCAATATTCGTATCCGCTCATTAAAAAAAACTAATACAGATATGGTATCAGCATTATCCGCTCAGAATCCGTATACCCCTAGAGCCCCTTCAATTGCTACTTTCAATACTTTTTTTTTTCTCAAATGTGCTAGTACTTTTTTTCTCAAACCTTCAATTTGTCTTATTTTGATCCTATTATTTGAGATGTTAATATATATTTTAATATTGATTTTTTTCAAATATCATATTTGATATTATGTGCATTATTTAATGTTATATTATTTTTATATCTAATTATAAACGTGCTAGTAACTAAATAACTTAAAAGGACACAAACATAAGAGCTTTTTTTGTTGAACAATATATTTTTACATTTATGTAAAAATCATTGGGTTTGGAAGATTTATATAGATAAGGTAACATAACATATTCATTCAATTATCATGACATTTGTATTGTCCACCTAAACATGTAAAAAAAAAAAAATGAAGTTTTGATGACTACAAAATGCTTTAACACAATTACTGCAATACCTTGATCCAATGGCCATAGTCACCTCATAAGGTCATCTTTTAATTTTTCTAGAATAAATAGGATTTTGTATCTTATCATCGGTGTCAATTAGCATAGCTGGCAGCCGACTCGGATAATTATATTAATAATTGTTCTTCTTTTTCTATCATTATCAAATAAGAAATGATCGAATTGATATGTTTATAGTGTTTATTATATAAATATTTTTTCAGCTTCCAATTTGTTTGTAGTTTCCTAATAAACAAAGGGGTCCTGCATTCCATTTTTTTTCAACCTCCAACTCCTATATATTGACTATTTAAATTGATTTAATAACTGTATTATTAATATCAATGACAATTCATAATAAGGACACACTGATAACACACTGTAAGCGTGTATAATACTTGTAATAAATTCGATATAGATATTTATCATTCAATAATAGTTTGTACATTATTAATGCGATTTATTTAGCTATAGACACTAAATGATTTATGTGCTAATTAAATAAAGATCATTAATAATACTAATTAGATAAATACAAACTGGAAACTAATTTTAATTATAATTTTAATATTATTCAGTGTTAGGAAGCTGACACTATAAGCAGTATGCTAACAATTACCAAACACTTATTAGCTAGTTACTATGTATGTGGGCTGTCGAGGGAAAAAAAAAAAAAAAAAAGATTACACGAGACTCATGATAAGAACTTGATGATTTGATGTATTTAAAAAAAAAAAAAAATTGAATACCAAATTTATCAGACACTCACACACATATAGACGTTCGCTAGCGTGCTATCTATTGTTAAGGCGGTGCTGTACGTCTTGTTGTGTTTTCCAGCGTTGGATGTACTTCAAGATTTGCGTAGGGATGAGGCGCTGTACGAGGAAAACGGAGACGGAAACATTACTAAAAGGCCTAGGCTATTCGAAGCAATACCTGAGTTACTTTAACCCTAAATGAGCTTACTAAATCAGATTAAAAGAAATATTATTTGCTTTATTGTTTTGTACGGAGTGCCATCATTTGAGATACATGATTTTATCACGTTTTTGTTATTTCTAGATAGAAAAGGTGTTAGAGAAAAAAAAGAGGAAACCATGCATGAGTATAAAAGATGGTCCATTTTAATAGCAAAAGTGTATAATATAAATTTTGGGCTCATCAACAAGTAAAAAAAAGGTCTCGAAATAAAGAATCTTATAGTAGTTTTGTCACACACATAAAAAAAAAAAAACACAATATTTCTAACATAGTTTAAATACTATTTAATAATAGATAAATTTTGAATTTTTTAAGATATTAGAGAAAATTAAACACAGATAAAAAATGAAACAAGATACTTTTTTTCCTAATTATAATCAACAAGTATAATATATATTAAAATTATATTCTCTCCAAATTTGTCAGCTAAAAACAGAACCTACCAGCTGACAATTATCCCTACACTTCATCTACAATATTCAGTGCACGCTTTCCTATCAGAACATGAAGCACTATTATATCAAAGAAGTAAACACTACAGCAAAATTGTTTTTTTGCGACCGGTATCAGCGACCGGTGCTGACGCCGGTCGCAGATAGTTGATTTTTTCTCCCAAAAAAAAGAAAAAGAAAATTAGCGGCGACCATCACTTTCAGCGACCGTATCAGCGACCGGCGTCTTTCCCGGTCGCTGAAAGTTTTGGTAAACAAAAAAAAAAAACTCGCGCGTGCCTTCTCTCCGCGCCAGAAAAACCCTAGCCAGATCGCGCCACCTCGCCGTAAACTCTTCCTCTCTCCGTCTCTCCCATCTCTAAACCCTAAACTTGTCTCCGCATCTCCCATCTCTCCCATCTCTAAACTGATTACCGGCGCCGTTCCCTTCCTCTCTCTGAACTGATCTCCGAACAGCGGACTGCACCAGACCGGTCTGGCACCGTCGCCTCCGCCTGTGCGAAGAAGAAGGATCGCCGTGCCCTTCCCTTCCCGATCTCGATGACTAGACTGAGGTATTGATCTGCGCCTCTTGATTTTGACTATTTGAGAGAATTTTTTTTCTGAATTTTGACAATAATAACTGTTGTTAGCTCTTGATTAATGGCAGTTGGTACCAGTACTCTTTACGGTATCAGTGACATGCGTGTTTACAATACAAAGTTTGGAACTTGGTCTTATTGTCTAGGTAGCTAATTGGTGTTATAGCTTATTCAATTTCGGATCCTTGATTCTGTGATTCAGAACTTACCAATAGTCGGTACCAGTACTTCTCTCTTTTTGGTACGGAAGTTAATATGTAATTCATCTCTCATGCTATATCTGCTAATTGATACTAATTATCAATCAATGTAATTCATCTCTAATTCATTCTTTATTCTCTATAGTAAATTTGTTTTTTTATTCATGAATTGTATGTTATATTAGCTAGCCTTGACAGAGCCATTCTTAATTTATTCTGATTTAGCATATATTTTCATGTCTACTATTTTTTTCTCAATTCTTCCAATGATACTGGTCATGCAAACTCTTCCAATGAACTCACTGCACAGGTAATTAAACCATCTTATACTGAATTATTAATATGCATAAATTGTTTGGTATCCAAGAAATGCCCTCTATGAGAAAACAGACAAATCAGAGGGCATAGGCCATGTTTCTGTCAAATCCAAGTTCACAAACAGAAAGAAGACTCTTTTTCATGCAGTTTAGACCCAAATTTTGTATTATTTGGATTTTTATACTATTTTCTATGAATTTTTGAATCTTAGCTTTTCAATTTGCTTGATATATTTATAAAGAAAGGTCCAAAAATCCATGAAGGAAGACTCGGATCGCGAATCTGACGGTCGGATCGGGCTGTAAAATAAGTTAGCTTGGATTTTGGGCTGTGGAGTTCCTGTCAAAATTTCAGCCCGATCCGACGGACGGATCAAAAGTTATGCCCCTTTTCGTGAAGCATGCGCAGAACCATATTGCATCAATCGGCTTATCGTTTGTATATGTATGTCATGATTTTTTATTTATGTTATATGATATCATGTTGTATGTCAATATTGAATTGTTGTACGATATTTGATATTAAATTCAAATCAAGCTATTATGTATGTTATGATTATTTGATATTATATTCGAATTGAGCTATTATTTGATATTATTGTTTGATCGATGTGAATGTGGAATTATATGTCATTTGTTGTCTTATTTATGTTATTTGTTGTCTTATTTATGTTATTTGAAATGTCATGGAGAAATGTAAATAACAAAATATACAAAAAAAATGCTGATATAAGTATCAGCGATCGGTATTTAGGTATCAGAGACCGGTTACACCGGTCTCTGATACCTTTTCATGACGTCAGTAAAAAACAACTGCGACCAAAAAATTTGGTCGCAGAAAAAATATCAGCGACCGGATGACGTCATTCAGCGACCGGTGACGTCATCAGGAGGGTATCTGCGACAATGCTTTCAGCGACTGGAATATTAGCGACCGTTTTTCACTTTCTGCGACCGGCACCAATACTTTCTGCGACCGGTTTTCCGGTCGCAGAAAGTGAGGTTTGCTGTAGTGAAACATCACATTTTGGTATCAATTACCAAGTTCAAAGAAATTGGTGGTCAAGATATGTTCCTGCATGTAGTGGTATGATACAAATTTGTGGTTTGTATCAGATTATTTTATAATACATGAAATGTTAAAATCGCTTAGTTTACTAATTAAGTTTGTATAAAGAAAAATATTTTCTGTAACGATGGATCAAAAAGTTTGGCTTATTTAAGTGAAGGAATAAAAGACCTAAGCAAATCTCATTGAAGATGCGAGTCCAAAATTGTTATGTGAGATATGAGGTTTTATCTACACAACCCAATCAATTCTCAATGCTTTTGTTAATCAAAAATTAATAAACGAGGTCGAGATTTCTGAGTATGATCCTATTAAGTTAATAATGTTTGGGTGTATAACTCTATTGAGAATGACAACATGTAAAAACAAAAATAATTTGATTTTGAGAACTTTGAATTTACTTTTAAGAAATAGAGTCCATATAATAAAGATAATAAATTGTGTGCTATCACAACTGATGAGAATTAAAATATGATAAAAATATCACAGACTATAATTTGACTGCTCAATTATGAGTTGTAACAAATTTAATGTATTATTACGAGTCCGGCTAATGTCATAACGTTATAATTTTAGCCTAAGTTATAACGAGTTAGTTTTTGAGATTTCAAAGTACGAATAACCGATCCGAACCGTTCATCTTGTTCTCCATATTAATATGTGCTTGGAGACCAAATTTGACATTTTTTAGAATTTTTTTACTATTTATTAAGCCACTTTGAAAATCGCTGATCCAACGATAATAGTAAAACCAAAAGGCACTGTTGGATCAGCAATTTTCAAAGTGGCTTAATAAATAGTAAAAAAATCTCAAAAATGTAAAATTTGGTCTCCAAGCACATATTAATATGGAGAACAAGATGAACGGTTCGGATCGGTTATTCAGACTTTGAAATCTCAAAAACTGACTCGTTATAACTTAGTTTGAAATTATAACGTTATGACATAAGCCGGACTCGTATTATTACTATCTTTAGCATAATTTGTTACCTCTTTCCGAAACTCTGATATGTAAGATCAACCGAAATGATTTTTTAGTTCCATTCATGTAAAAGTAGAAATAAACATTAAATCAAAGGCTAAAACTTGCGCTTATTAGATCTCGGAAAATAAAATAAAAACATATTTTTTTGATCAATTGATAGCTACCAAGGTAGTTTTACATCAAACTACTTTTGCAATTGTATGGTATAATATAAAAACTCGAAGAAATTTTCTTAAATTTATGGTTGCAACATAAAATATATTGGAGCGAATTACAATGGCCAATCAAATTGATTGTTCAGTCATATGAAGCATATATAATGGGGAAATTTATAAACTAATCTTTTTTGGGAAAAAAAATAAACATTTCAAAATTTCTTGACAAAATACCTCTCAACCCCACTCATGTAAAACTTTCTTTTCCACTCAATTTACTCTCATAATTTTCAATTATCCATGCATTTTTTTTATATGCACGTGCCTCATGCTGGTTATTGTTTCGTTAAATGATAAATCCATAACTACTAACTATGCTCCGATTGGATTCTGACTCAGGTCAAGATTTTCTTCAATGCATGTGATGGGTTGAGATCAGTGTTGTAAATAACAGTATGTGGTTATCGGATGGACATAGTACCGGCAAGTAATTAATTGAGAATAATCGGTCATAATCGACCAATTAATTGAAAAAAATCCGTGATTGTTTAATTACCACTAACAACTAATTGGTTGATTAATCAATCTAAACAGACGTTTTTCTACAATACTGGTTGAGATACAAGATAACAACATCACATAATTATTTTAAGACATTCATTGTGCAGCTTTGCTTAGTAACAAACAATTCATTTTTCCAACAACACACACACACATATATATATATCCATTTTATTGCCTTTTCTATTAGTTTTAAAGTACCTATTTTAACCTTTATTAAAAATATATATGTAGCATGTTTTAGAAACATGTCATTTCCCCCATTTAAAACTGAATTCTAAAATACATGAGATTTCCATTTTTTACTTAACAATTGTCTGATTTTTTATTAGTTTTAAGTTTTAACCAAATTATTACCAGCTTGTAAGGACAGAAATTTGCCATATCTTTTAGTTTGAAAATCAGTTTAGAAAATTTAGTTAAAATGGTATCCTAGCAGTGGTTTCAACATAATTACAGATTTACATCATTCTGCCAAAATTAATTAACTAAAACAAAAAACTGAGATGGTAATTAAGTTATTCAAAAAGTACCTTTAATTAGTTGATCCTTGTGTTGGTTGAGAAGGCTAGCAGCACATAATTAACAGCATTAACAGCATATATAGTGACATGTAAATCATGACATCTTCCCATCTACCTTGCTTTATTTTATACTCCCATTCTACTTTTTCCTTTGTTCAGAAACAAAAATCAATGATAGAGAAATTGTGCTTGGTATCCCCATCGAGTCGTCCGATTCAATTATATTTCAATTATACTCCTATCTATCTTTTCCTTCATTCCATAAGAGAAGTTGTATCAATCATGTTAACTTTCTCATAATTTCAAGAGTGAGGCTATGGTACTATGTATAGTGCGGATTAGTTTGTACTATAAATCAATATCTTTGTTTCTGAAATTTAAATAATCAATCTAAACCATTCAACATGATCTCCGTATAAAAATGTACTTACGGACTAAATTTTACATTTTTTTATAAATTTATTTTCAATTGTTTAGATAGGTAGAAAATCACTACTTTTGAATGTTATAGAATTTTTAGACCAAGTGATTTATTGCTTATTTAATAATCACGTTGAATGATTCAGATCTATTGTTTTGACTATGAAAAGAACGATATTGATCAATATTAGAGATCAATCCGTGCTATGCATAGTACCATAGTCTCACTATACTTTCAGAGTAGTTTATAGCTATGATCTAAACTCAACGAGAGAAAAAGAGCACAATATTATAAATTTAAGGTTCTTGATTTTTCTTGTCATAATTTTTTTTTTCAAATTCTTCAGATACCAAGAACAGAAATTTCACATAACAAAGGTCCTTTTGCATAATATAAGGAATAAAAAGGGTCCTTTATGCAATAACGAAGAAGAAAAGGGTTCAATTCTGTATTAACAAAAATGAAAGGACAACAGTGCTAGCAACTGAAAACATTTTCATTCAAAAATTAAATAGTATTTTTTTTTTTTTGACAATGTCAAAAATTAAATAGTAAAACATATTCTCTGTCTTTAGAACAGTGAGAAATTTTAGGGCCTTAAATGCAAGTTGGTCCAAACTACAATATGTAATGTACCATAATTTTTTACGGAGACAAATAAAAAGAGCTAAGCGAGCAACCTGTAAAGGAAGCGCATCCATATATATCGGCTTGGAGCCCGAAAACCGTGCCTGAACCGGACCCAATCGTCGCACCAGACCGGTCTTAGCAACAGGCCACGTGTAATCAGTCCCTAGCTGGTCTAGTTCGGACCGGATCAACTCGCTGGTTTTCACCTCCTGAGAAGCGGACAATCTTGTAGTGTATTTGATACTTTTAAAAATATTATATAAACAGAAATAGTAAAATCATAGATGTGCTGTCAATTATTAAATAGAACCTGTATCTAATTTAAATCAATTTGAAATTTGATTGGTCATCTATTATAAAACCACTAAAAATTACAATTGATTAAGATTAAACTTGGTTATTACTATTAAAGAAAAAAAAGTACATCAACAATTTGAACTTTCTAATTTAAACAATATTTTTAGAAGTATCAAATATATGGATGAAAGTAACATTCAAATTGCATCTAGAAAATCCTATAAATGAATTTCATAAAAAGTTGGTTATTGTTTGCTGACATAATTTAATTAAGGATATGATCCTTTTTTCAGAAGAACAATTTAAAACTGGAAGGACAAAAAATAATTTCAATCCAACAAAAAGATTACTCTATTTTTAGTTAGCTAAATTTTTCCTGTTAAAAAATAAAAGACTCCGACACATTTCTAAATTAATTGTTCCTTTTTATCCAATAAAAAATAGGGTTGAAATTCCTGTTAAAATGATTCTGGTGTAGACCGTAGAAAAATTACAATCTCTCTTCTCCAAATGGGTTCATCTAATCAAGCTATTAGTCATCAAAACCTTCAGACAGCCTCAGCAATTCGAACAGAAACCATAACTGGATCACATCTGTTTAAGGTTTACGGATATTCCCTGATTAAAGGGATTGGCATAGGAAAATGCATCGATTCTGATATTTTTACTGTCGGTGGATATAACTGGATAATTAAAATCTATCCTGATGGATTCAGCAAGGATGATAAAAAATTTATATCCATTTTCCTTGGACTTGAAAGTGAAGCTGCTGCTGTGAAGGCGCAAGTAAGTTTCACCATACTTAAACCGAATGGTGACAGCTCTAAGTTTAGCATTGCATGCCCCATAGCTTGTACTTGGCCTCCAGAAGGTGATAAGATCAGAGGTTATCCTCAATTTGTGAAGAGAACTAAATTGGAGGCATCAAAATATCTCAAAGATGATGCTTTGACAGTGAAGTGTGTTGTTACTGTTATTAAAGGAACTAAGCTTGAAGTAACAAACCCCTATGGCGTCATTGTTCCACCGTCAAATTTGAACCAAAATTGCGCTAACCTACTAAAGAGCGGAAAGGGGGCGGACATTACATTTGTAGTGAATGGAGAGAGAATTAAAGCTCATCGATGCATGCTTGCAGAAAGGTCGGCTGTCTTCAATGCTGAGTTTTACGGTTGTATGAAAGAAAAATGGACAGACACCATAACAGTTGAAGATATTGAAGCACCAGTTTTTAAATCTATGCTTTACTTCATATATTCTGATTCATTACCTGATTTTGAGGGTACTAATGGTGATGAATGTGAAAAGAAAGATTTGTTGTTGATGGCTCAGCATTTGCTAGTAGCAGCGGATAGGTATGTATAAGATTTTTTTTTATATTTTTCTCTTCTATTCTTCTTTTTGTCAATTTTAACGTGACCAATAAATACATGAAAGATAGGTACCAGTTGGAGAGGTTGAGGTTGATATGTGAAGATTTACTATGCAAGAATCTCGGTGTGAACAACGCTGCAACTACATTAATTTTGGCCGAGCAACACAATTGCAGTCAACTCAAAGCAGAGTGTCTCAAATTTATGAGTATTCCAGAAATTTTTAAAGCTGTGAAACAGACTGACGAATTTCATAATTTGCTAAAGATTTGTCCATCAATTTTGAAGAACATCTAAATTTTGTATTATAAAAAATTATCATCCATTCTGAAGATTTGTCAATCAATATTGTTTTTCTTTCATGTTAATTATGGCTTTTAGGTTGCTACCTTTATTGAATCTAAATAGCTGGTTTCGCACTTGAAGATATAATATTATTAACTTGTTTTTTCTGGGTAATTGTTTTCGGTACAGCTTACTTTTCCACTGTATTATGAAGTTTCGTATGATTGTTTTTTGAAACTAAAGAATACAATGCCCATGAAAGTCGTTAATTTGGATGTCTAATAGTGATCGATATGAAGATTTTGTTACTGTACCTTATTGTCAAATTCATCTGATTATTGCTTCAAAATTGTTGTAAAAGTTCATCTAATGTAGAAGATCGAAACATGTGAAATTACAAATAGATTCGTGATTTCTCAATGTATTTGTAAAAGAAAATCCAAATTTAGTTTGCAACAATAGATCAAAATTATTGGAATAAAACTTTTTATATATCTTGGAACAATATTTCCAACAATATATAACTATTATTATTACTTTTCTCCGGTTGCCTGTACTATCTGAAAACATCTTGTTATAATAAGTTTTTATAGGAGAAAGGGGATTAAGGTCGGACCTAGTCAAAGGAATTGGAGATGATTCATTTCTTCAATAAAATTAAAAGTATATTGGTAACGGCTCATTTAACTGTCTCATCTAAAAATAAAATCAGCATTAGAAATCGGAAATGATTTTGTTCATTGGAAAAAAAAAAAACAACATTACAGATTTTGTTCAATATGTACTTTTTTTTTTTCCAAAAAAAGATAGCATAGCCTCTTGATGAAATTTTGAAAATTTGGAAGTTGATACAGGAAAATAAACTTTATGTGTGTGCATGTGCTCAGATGCCAATGGTTGGGATCACTTACACCATACATTTCCCTATTTCAATTTGTAAAAGGATTATAATTTCTGATGCTGTAATGGGGCAGGAGGGGTAGTTTTATTCATCTCTCATATTGTGTTGTAACCTACTTACGGGTTTTTGATAACAAAAACAAAAAATATGTCCTGCTTTATGCATCACTTTTTTCGTGAACAATATCTTAGTCAACTGTAAATGATGTGATTTTTAACATTACTCTTTTTAACGCACAAGCGATACAATTTTAAGAGGGAGGTTATAGTACTTTGTTATGTATATTTATTTACTGTGCTTTGATACAATAGATGTCGGATTTCTACTAAAAAGCGCGTTGAATGAAAATCAAAGCACATTCAATGATTTTTGCATTGGAACACACTAAATAGATATATATTGCTTGTGCGTTTGGCTACGGTGCTTCGCGAAGTAAAATGAGTATTTCACTTCACTGTTTTATAATTTTCTCAAAAACAATGATTTTCAAAAATCTAAAAAATAGTAAAAAAATTTTCAAAAATTGTAAAATTTGGTCTCGAAGAAAAATTTAATATGGAGATCAACTTGAACGGTTCGGATCGATGATTTGATCTTTAAATTGAAGATATAGACGTGAAGTAAAATACTCACTTTACTTCGTGAAATACCGTAGTCCAACTCTCTATATATATGAAAATTTACTATTTCAACAACTCTAGGTCTAACTCATCTTACAGGCCTTCTGTATAAGCATAGTTTTACATTAACACATTTAGGAGTAGAACTAGGGTGCTCTTAAAACTCATCAAATTGATTCCAAATGACGAATCCGAATTGTTGAAACCCGTCTACCTTATGTGTGATGCATCTACATGTGAAATTTTTAAACATTCGAATTAATTTAGTATAAAATCAAGTGGTCAAAAAACGGTCAAAAAATGAATGCACTAAAATTAGATTGATTCTAAATAAGGATTTAGGGTATGGTAAGAAGAAATTTTACAAGTTGATAACTGTAAGAAGAAATAAGGAAACAGATTGCTAGAGATTCATTTAATTTTAATTATGACAAACCACGGAGCAGTTTGTGTGGCAAATATGTTTTTAACTAATTTAAACTTATACACATAAAATAGGCGTATTTAATTAAAAGAAGACAGATTATGTAATTGAAGAGCTGGTATTTTGAAAATTCATCTTTCAATCTTAATCGTTGGCGGATCAAGACAACTACGTGCATAATATAAGAATGAAGATATGTTGGTTTGGATAGTGTTAATGTGTGTAAGTATCGTATATAAGATTTGGAAGAGACCATTCAAGATTCAAAAGAGAGCCACATCGTAGTGAATCTATATCTTCAGTACGTATTAACTCAGAAATTCAATATTTACTTGATATTGATTCTGCTTTTCTTTTCTTTTATTCTTTTTTCTTCTTTTTGAGTTCCATGTGTTGTTTGTGATGCTATTGTACGCAGTATATGTACTTGTAAATTGTAGTCATAAGCTTTCGCAGTTTCGCAGGATCAAATTTGGTATATTTGGTAAGGCTTTTTTGGAATTTTTTTCTAGTCGGTTTTATCTAATATATTTGATATCTGAAATAAAAATTGTCAATATTTTAAGTTATTTTTTATGTACGTAGTTGTCCTGATCTGCCAATGACTGAGATTGAAAAATGAATTTTCTATTATCAATATATTGTGGATCATCCATATTTATTGGGCATCACTTGTGTATCTTTCTATTATATTTTTGCTATTTTAAAATATGTACAAGTTTAAATGGTTGATTCTTTACGGATGTCAGTATATAAAATCTATGGTATTTTGTATATACTATAATTTGATTATTGTAACATGGAGCATGAAATAAATTATTACTTATTTTACGCAATGACACCTACGGGCTTATCTCAAAAAAAAAAAAAAAAAATAGACCACCAATATAATTGAATATAGCAACAAAAAACACATCAAAAAGGAAATTAAATACGATCTAAACATGTAGCCGTTGTAATATATTAAGAGTGAGTCGATGGTACTATGCATATTACGATTTGGCACCGTGCTACGGCTCTATATTTGAGTTTTCAAATCCTAACGGTCGATCCGAACCGTTCATCTTGTTCTTCATATTAATATGTGTTTGGAGACCAAATTTTACCTTTTTTGAAAATTTTTTACTATTTTTTTAGATTTATTGAAAATCACTGTTTTTGGATGGTCCAGAATTTTCAGATCAAGTGATTTTCTAAATATCTAAAAAAATAGTAAAAAAATTTCAAAAAATGTAAAATTTGGTCTCCAAAGACATATTAATATGGAGAACAAGATGAACGGTTCGGATCAACCGTTAGGATTTGAAAACTCAAATATAGAGCCGTAGCACGGTAACAGCTCGTGATATGCATAGTACCATAGACTCACTCATATATTAATATAAGCATAATATAAAAATTATTATTCCAAAAAACTTTATTTCAATAATAGAAGTAAAAACTTAAAAAAAAATAGAAAATTTGTTGAAATTAAGCATATAGCATTATTCCAACGATCATACGAAGGTCTTCATTTTCATTCATTGTTTCGTTGGTTTGAGAAGTTTCACTGTGATAGTTGTCAAAGAAAAGGATGATTAGAGTTATCGGCGGATGTTTCATAATTGTATGATAAGTTACATACTTCAATTATGCAAATTCTTTCATCCATCTTTATATCTTTAATTTCAAAAGGATAATTAATATGACATGTCTCTACTGTCTTTTCTCTTTAATTAATCTAAAGGCACACTTTGTGCATCACGATATTGACCACCTCTATCACATTATAAAACCACATATTTCTTTGATTTTTAACACTGATAGATCATGTGTGTCTTTTAGTCGAGTAAAATGCTCTAATACCATTGAACAAATCTTCACGAGTTCCATAATATAAATTGAGTATTCAAGTTTTGGCCTCGTGTTCGAATGAAATTACCGATTCGTCAATAAAACAAAAAATAAAGAACAGTTAAATTTGATGAACCATTTTCAAATATTAAAAATTGTGTTCCTTACCATAAATGTCATACTGTAATTTTATTATTAAAAATCTTAACTTTATTTTTCAAAAGTTGGTTTAAAAAGTCTGGTGGCAAGGAAAATATTGTAAAAAAGAGATATTTAAAATATTTTATTTTTGAAAATAAAATTGAGAATAGTCGAAAAAAGAAAGAAATATTACATGCAATTTAAAGTCAATATTTTTTCTCATTAGCAACTTAAGTTTTTCAGCCAAAATATCAAGAATGGTTGTCAATTAAAAAAAGAATATCAATTGAGTATACTCTATTAATAAAGTCTATAAAAATAGAGGAGTAAACAGTTATTTTTAAAAAATTATCTCACCCTCTTTGTTGGTTTGAATCAAAAAACTCAATGTTAAAATCTATACTCCTCTTCCTTTATAATTTCGACAATAAAAATAAAAACAATCATATCTTTCCGAATTTTGTTTAGGGCTATTGTATCTTAGTGAATAGATGAATAACATATTTTGTGTTGATGGAAACAATCATATATTTCCGATGTGAAGAGAAAATGAAGAATATCTAGAACTTTTCGTGTAGAGAAATGATCTGTAGAGAAATTTTCATTGGTAAAATAGTTTCCATCAAGAATATATATCTTCATTCTTATATTATGCACATAGTTGTCCTGATCCGCTAACAGTTGAGATTGAAAGATGAATTTTTTAATTGAATATCAACCCTCCAATCACATAATCTATCTTCTTTTGATTAAATACATATATTTTATGTCTAGAAGTCTAAATTTAGTTAAAAATATACTCGCCACACAAACTGGTACATGGTATATCACATTAAAATTGAATAAATCCCTAGCAATTAAATTATTTCCTTCAATTCTTGCAATTATATTATTTTCTTATTTCTCCGATCCACTTCCTTTGTTTCATTTCTCCTCTTCCTCTATAGTTTCGACAATGAAAATAAAAATACTCATATCTTTCCGGATTTTGTTTAGGGCTATTGTATCTTTGTGAATAGATAAATAACAAATCTTGTGCTGATCAAAACAATCATATCTTTCTGATTTGGAGATAAAATGAAGAATATCTATAACTTTCGTGTATAGAAACTTCCATTGTTAAAAAAAAAATTCATCAAGAATATATTTGTAGAGAAAATCCTTATTTAAATCATTTAATTATAGCTTTTTCAATTTTGTTTCTTTACATATCATTTCTCCTCTAAATAATTTAATGACATGTCTTATTTGTGGAGAAAATTAGATATTAAATTCCAATGATACTTCAAAAAAAAATATTTATGTTATATTTGATTTTTTTTTCATTTGTTGTTTCTTTTATTGTTATTTATTATTTGAATTTTCACTTTTTTATTTTTCTTTTATTTTCATTTAAATATTTTTATTTTATTTTGTGTGAATGTTAAATAAAAAAAGTCTCTTATATTTGATTCAATCTTATAATATGTCCTGTTGCAAAGCACGGGCACGATCCTAGTGAGATATAATTTACGTAAGACATCACTTATTACTGTATAGTTTACCATTTTTTTAAATTAAATTTATATGTATATAGTTATACATGCATGGTTCCTCTAATTAAATTAGGGATTAATGACAATTAGTGTAACATTTAAGACATTAAGTTTATATAAAGTGCAAACCAGATATGTATTACTAATAAAGTAAAAATTTTATAAGATTCACATTTAAATCCGCACATAATTTAACCTTATAAACGTACTATATTATAATTAGCACATAGTTTTTTTTTTTATAATAAAGTGTAAACTATGTATTATCTATACATTTTCAACTGTATAAATTGAAGTTAATTTGAATCATATTAATTATATGGTTCATATAATTAATTAATCAATTATATGTTCTTCAATTTAATAGTACAAAAAATATAAAAAATTTGATGACAGTAAAAACTTGATAAATATATTTTTATTTGACAAGTCTTAATTTGGATAAGACTAGACTTGTCAAATCGGGAAATTGTATAAGTGAAAAGTATAATAAGAATACCTATTGGCTTCCATTCCCTTCCACCCGATTTGACAGGTCTTAGTTTGACAAGTCCTATGCCCATCCGATTATAATAAGTACATAGTTTTTTTTTTTATAATAAAGTTCAAACCATGTATTACCTATAATGTTTGAAACATATAAATTGAAGTTAATTTGAATCATATTAATATATGGTTCATATAATTAATTAATCAATTATATATAATTCATCTAATTCAATTTAATAGTACAAAAAATATAAAATTTTGGATCACAGTAAAAACTTGATGAATATATTTTTATTTGACAAGTCTTAATTTTGATAAGACTGGACTTGTCAAATAAATGAAAAGTATACTCAGAAAAATCTATAAGCTTTGATTTTGTCCATTAGTTGGCACATCTCAATTAAATCCAATTTACTCACATCATTCACTTCCCTTTCACCCGATTTGATAAGTCTTAATTTGACAAATCTTCCCTTCCACCCGCACATTTATATAATATATAATATGTGATAGCTAGAATTTTAACTCAAATCTCTACAATTACAAAGTGAAAATAACCACTAAGCAACAAACGCACATTTAATATTTTATGATAAACACTGATCCATATAAATACTTTACAAAAAGTAATTTAATTAAATTTTAATATACATAATAAAAAATTTAAAATTATGAGATGAAGACAAGATAATCTCCAGTCAAAATGACCACACCCTCCATTTCCCTTCTGCCCCAAACATTTCTGGAACCCAGTCAAGCCCAATACTCTACACGGAAAAATAAAAAAGCCCAAATCTAGTTCAAAACCTTTGAATTAGATTCAGGTGATTACAGTAAATTTTTTAATTTTTCAGCATATTTAATCAACTCTTCAATTGTAGATGATGACATTTGGATCATAGATTCTGATGCTACGGACCATTTGAAAGTCGATTCGAATTGTTAAAATGATGAATAGTTCATCAAGACTCGTGATTTTCCACTAGACCAAGTCGGTCAAGGTAGTGGTGAGTATCGTGTGGATGATCGTCAAGCTTCTCCCGCTCGGGATGCATCCAGCGCCCGTCTGGAGATCGAATCATTCCCTTGTTCTTGTCCTGCCGCCAAAATGGCGGTACCAGATGGTGTGCCTTGAGAAAATCGCATGCTTTGTTCACCAATGCAGGGTCCCGACCGGTTGCTGGAATGAATCGCTCGCCTCTCCCATGATATCTATAGAAAACAAAATATGAGCATAACATTTTATTTAAATGATTATTTTTTGGTAGAAAGGGGTGTAATTAACTTGAAGTTAATAGAGAGATAGGTGTCAGCTAGTTCAATGATTCAATTGATAATGCGATGCAAATTTTTAACTAATTTAAAATGAGACGCATTTTTTTATAGTGAGAAGCTGGTAGCTAGGACAGTACCAGTAGTTTGAATATAATTAACACAAGGCACAACTAGTTAATGATTTGGTAAACTTCTGGTACAGGTATATGCCAGTGCTGTATCCTGTACCAGTGTCACAGCAACACATACCCGTCAAGGAGATGGAGATGTGCCTCCAAGTTATGAAAGCAGGACCGGTCACCGGTCTCCTTCAAAAAAGGTGATCGCTTGTGATCGAGCGCCAGCTCAACTCCGACATGGTGATAACTCCAAGGCAATCCCTCGCCCCATTTTCTGACAATCTCATGTACTCGCTCGTTGACAAACATTCCGGGCACCTTTGGTACTGGGTCATGCACATTCACTACCCGCAGAGCCTTCAGCCCGAGCACCTGCTCAAACCGCTCCTTGAACCGCCTGTTACCTACACGTGGGCCTGAAAAGGAGAATATTGTGACCCATGCTTTCTTCCCCTTTGGTGTCGTGATCGCACCTGTTTCTGCCAAGTCATATGCACTCAACATTGCCAAGGCACTCCCCAGGCTGTGCCCGGTCACGGTCAAACTGACCTCCTCGCCCCGTTCATCACCGTAAATTTCCACTAGTTTTCTCACCTCGGTCAACACCTGCGATTACAAAAATAAATACAAAATTTTCCTGGGTAATTAACAATTTCATTGTTTGATATTATAACAAGTTCGTTGTTTTATTATGTACCTGTTCTCTTGCAGAGTACATGCAAAACCGACAAGTCGGGTCCTTGTCGGTATAGAGATCAACAAAACCAGATTCGACTTTGACCCATGGATCCGGACACATGATACCTTCCTCTGTAACAGGTCTCAAATAATCCATTAAATCTGCAATCCATTCAAGTCGGGTCACTGTTCCTCTCCAAGCAACAACTATATCCCGGCGACCAAGCCGGGCTGTCTGGGCATCATTTGAAATCGCAATGTACCCGATCCAATTAGCCCTTTGACTCCACACTTGCTCGTCGGATGCAGATTGAGTAAAGAACTTTGGAATCTTGAAGTTGGATGTAGCATAGAGATACCGTGTCACCTCGTAACCAAAAGAGGCCATCCCGAGTCCCTTGAAGAAATGCCGACGGTTGTACTTACAGCTACCACAGTAGCGGGAAAACTGGTCATAGTCAAACGCATCATAGCAAGCCTGTGCAAACTCTCCATAACGGATCAGTTCGGATCTCAGTAACGGGTCCATCGGGTCAAGCAACCCGGCCCAGTCATCCTGGCCATGGATATCACGCCACTTCTTAGCAAGCCGTTCACCGGGTTCCTGATCATTGTTTCTTTTTAACTCCTCTTCTTCCTCTTCTTCTTGGAGCTGGTCAACAATGGAGGAAAGAGAGGTGTTCTTGTTAGAGGTGCAGTGGAGAAGAGTTGGCTTTGTAGAGAGATTGTGGGTTTCAAGGGTAGGAGAGAGATGAGTTGGTCTTGAAAGGGGGAGAGAGGAGAGGAAATATTTTGAGGAGAAGGAGAGAGAGGGGAAGAGAGGAGGAGAGAAACCAATGGAGTAGAGAGAAGCCATGAGTCAAGTAGGTTGATGGCTTGATGCCTTGATCATGAATTGATGGGATTGTCTAAGTGTGACCTTTTAAGGGTCACTGTGCTTTCTAATAGTTAGGGGTGTCAATGGGTACGATACGGGGAGGGTGGACCCATTTTCATACCCATACCCACTAAGAATTGACTTTATCCATATCCTACCCATACCCGTTAAGAATTTGTCTTATCCTACCCTACCCATACCCGTTAAGATTAGCGGGTAACGAAACGGTAGTGGACGAATAACAGCTAATACAATTATAATAGTTTTATTATTTTCACAAATAAACCACCAAAACTTATCATGTCATACATATGCAATCATAATTACTAATATAAAATTAAAAAATAAATATGCAATTAATTCTAAGTAATAGTTTTTTATTAAGCAAAAAAAATCAAAATCACAAATATCTCTTCTAACAAATTCAATTCCTTAACTAAATAATAAAATATTCAAATAAAAAAGTAAAATGTTTAGCATAATATTTTTCTTATGATATAATTTATTTTATATAATTACCCGTTACTCAACGGGTATGAAATAACATTTAATTTACCCGTACCCATATCCGTTTATCTAACGAAATAAAATCCTTATTCATATCCATACCTAATAAGTTAACGAAAAAAAATCTTACCCATACCCGTCTTATCGAATACGATACGGGTAGGATAAACGGGTAAATGGGTGTCATTGACACCCCTACTAATAGTCAATTATATCAAATTAGATAAAATAAATATTACTTAATATGAAATTAATGTGGCATTTACTATTCAATGGAGTACAGCACTGAGTCATTTTTTTTAAAGCTAGTAAAGAGTCATGAGACAAGTACGTTGGTGCCTTGATGGGAGCGTGCTTATTGGGTACGTTATCGTATAAGATAAATTTTAAAAGAGGAGGGTTCAAATGCAATCAAATTTTTTACACCCAAATGTATTTTATCTTTTAAGTCTTTTTTCTCTGTTTTCAAAGTCCGAATAGTCAATCCGAACCGTTAGATACGATCTATATATTATGATGTGCTTGGAGACCAAATTTTACATTTTTTGGAATTTTTTTACTATTTATTATGCCATTTTGAAAATCGCTGATTTTACATTTTATGGACCATTGGATCAACGATTTTCAAAGTGGCTTAATAAATAGTAACAAAATTCCCAAAAATGTAAAATTTGGTCTCCAAGCACATCTTAATATATAGATCGCATCTAACGGTTCGGATTGACTATTCGGACTTTGAAAACGAAGAAAAAGGATAGGGTGCATTTGAACCCTCCTCATTTTAAAAATATGTTTATATATATTTATATATTTGTACAAAAGATGATTCATTATAAAATAAAGTTGTCTTTTATAAAAAAAAAAATTATAATACAAATGAGTTGTATTCATTATTATATATTTTTTTTATCTTTTTCATGTTCTGAAAAATATTTTATTTAAAGCACAAATTGAGATGTTAATGATACTTTTTATCCGTTTATATATGCAATCTATACCATATTCGAAAAGACGAATAAGAATAAAAAAAAAATTATGTTATCATAACGGATACGGATATGAATATATCTCTATCCGACCCGTATCGTACCCTTTGACATCCTACACTACATGAGACAAATAGGTTGTGCCTTGATGTGATATCTAATAGTCAATTATATCACATTAGATCAAATATTTAGTATTTAATATTAAATGAAAGTAGCATTTACAGTTCAATGCTTTGATATGGTCCATTATTTTTGAAGTCGTCTGAAATGAACAATAATTGGTTGGTAGGGAGGACTGGAGGAACAGACACGTAACTGAGAAAACAGTGCCTTAATTTCTCCATTAGTTAGTATAAAAATGATTATGTTTTTACTTCCCATGATATATGAATATTGTATTGAGTTGTAAATAAGGCATATGGTTGTAAACAATTCTTCTAATTCTTCTGTTTTAATTGGCTTTTTCTGGGTGCACCAGGCTGGCCTTGGCCAATGTGTGTTTTAAACAGTGCGTTGATATATATTGTGTATTTTTTTGTAATATTTTAGATAATTCTAAGGCTGCAGTTTCAGATGGATAGAGACTGGAAGGTGGCAACAAATGGAAAGGAAATTTGCGTTAGTTTTCACTACAACATGTGGAAAACAAATTAATTTGCGTCAGTACTTTATGGTTATTTCATGGCTAACCAGCATGAATATAAAAAATAAAAAAAAAATACATATCATACACGGCTCTATCAAATAACTATGTACAAACCCTGTAAATTAGGGTTTTCATTTTTTCGAGTCTATTTTGTAAATTATACACGGTTTTATTAGGAACCATGTTTGATTAATTATTATTCTATACGGATTTTGGTCTGGAACAGTGTATAAATAGTTCTTAGAATTTGTTTTTATTTTTCGCACCTCTTCGGATATTGTGTTGTCTTTAATTATCACCCACATCCACATCTAATTAAATAACTGTCACTCCTTGATTTCTTAATTCTCTCTTAATTTATTTCCCTTATCTTAGAGTTTCGTCCCCGCGGTTGTCTTGCAATTAATTTTTCTCTCTCTCATCCAATCTAGGGTTCACTCACCTAGGCCTCTTTCTTTCATGCTAGCTCAATGTAGTCTAATTGATATCGCAATAGAGAATTAGAGATGGCTAAAATTAATCTCAAGTAGCAGAATGTGTGGCTGGATAATTAAGTACTTTGCTCGATCCAATACATAATCTTTGTGTACGTTGTTGATCATTACCGAATAGGTAGTGCGGACGTACATATTGTCAAAAAGGTGGGAGCGCACCTATGAATCTCTTTATCCAGCCAAGAGAAGCTTCATTAGAGAGATTCACTACTTTATTAAAAAAAAATTATAGATTTATAATATTTTATGTTTCATAGCTAGCAAATATAGATACTAGCTGATTATATTAAACAACTGTGAATAAAGTAGTCATACTTAACTTTAAAAGTGGTTTGAAATCAAAGTCAAGTTTATTTTTTTAAACGCAAGAGGGGCAGGTTTGGCATGATTTTTCATGATCCTTCATTTGAATCTCCCACACTAGTACTCTCTTTATTTTCTCCATCTGATTAATTAATTAGGATCAGGTCCACTATATCTAGCATTGTCACACCCCCGATCCGGAGGCGCGACGATTCTACTGCATCTATTTACCATTCAATATACGTAACATAAGGCATGGATATTTTTATGCATTGCCAATCGCATCCATTATTTTTGTCACATCCCAATTTATTTACAAAAATTATCTGACATTTTTATAGTGAATGATGCTAGAGATATACTTTCTGCACCCTGTCAGATATAATAAATCCAAATCCAATACCTTTAGGTGGCCCTGCTGTCAATTACCCAGAAGCGCTATTTATCTTCGTATAATAAACTTGTAACCCACAAGGGGAAACGAGTGAGAAATAATAAATTATTTCTCAGTGCTGATTGCCACTCAGATTATTGGATTCGAAGGAAATCCATATTCAGAATGAAATCACCACACGAGAAACAAACAGTTCATTTCATAATGACGAATGCAATTGCTTAATAATAGTATCCAATTGAACAACAAAAATTACAGAAATAAATAAGAACTCCAAGAATCTTATCAGAATAAATGGTTTGGTTCAAAATCTTTTAATCCTTTAAGTCTGGTAACGTTTAGGACCTAATCTTTACGACCACTGAGCTAGTCTGGTAACGTTTGGTTTCTTAACTTTACAATTTCTAATCTTGTAACACTATAGATACAATAACATGTATCTGTCGTGTCATGGCTTATACCATTCTAACTATTTATTAACAAAAACAATACGAAATCAATATAACAATACTATCATTATCGAAAAGAAAATCAATGATAAGAAAGTAACCACAGTTCATTAGTCTCACAGACACAATTCACAATTTATTCAATATCCCCTATCCAACCGGTACTGGATTCAGTTGGGGCCATTCACCATATGCGCATAAGGGTCATGGAGTAAAGTCTAGTAGCTAGCTAGACTTTACGATTTATTAATCATTTTTCTCCACTATATGGAGGTTCAAGGATTACAGTATTTCATATTCATTCAATTCAGTCACTGTGGTCTCAATCAATCATTTACAATAAGAATCAAGCAATCGATAAACAATATTAACATGATAGTCAACAGACTTACCTGTAATTCAGTTTCAGTTGTATTGGGCTATGCATATGATGCAACAGTTCAATCAATGCGGTCAATCAAATATTCAAAATGCATAGCGAGTTATGATTTAATTCTTAGTTATGAATCTCAGACTAATCCAATAACCTCGCACCTGATATTGTAGGGTATGACATGATTCGATGCCAAGCTACCATTCGGTAAGTGCATCCGATAAGCCAGTTCGATTTGAATGATCGAATTCACATCTCTGTCTAAAATAAAATTTTTTCAATTTGAAATTAAGAACTTAAAATTATACTCATAATACAAGATATATATATTGAAACATACTACATATATATTTCACAATTAACCTTTCAGTTATTTAAATTAGAAACAAATCATACAGTATCATCTAACACATACTTTCTTCCATTTGTACCATCTCGTCTTCCAATTCATATAAAAAATATAGTTAATCTAAAATTTGAGTTATGCATATCTAAAAATTTACAAAATAAAATATTCCGTATATAAAAGAGTTTAATGTTTGATCAAAACTCTAATAAATTCAAATCGAATAAGATAACTTCCCTTAATCCCCCTTGAAACTTTACTCCCCAGTACCAAATATTTTAATTACTTATGTAAATCTATATCTATGCATATTCATTATAGCGGTTATTATTTTATAAATCAGTTTCATTAATATTTTCTAAACTTATATTTTGTTAACACCACAACAGTCAAACTATAATTGAACATTGAACTAATTTCATACTTATAACAAGGTAAGTTCAAAATAATATATATACATGTTAAGACATAATGTATTTGCACTCATCTTGAAAGTAATTTGCTTACCATGCATCTCAATTAAACAAGTTTCTTCTAAGTACCAGTATATGAAAGTAATAATTTGTAAAATAAGAACAACAGAGAGATAAATATACCAAACAGTTGCGCTATATATATGCGCTGATTTGAAGGAAGAGAAATTGGTGTATCTTCTCTTCAGGTTGCATCAAACAAATAGATAAGAGAACAAAATAAAGTTGGTTCAAGAAACAATTAGCTTAGAGAGACATTAGGTTGGACACAGTAAAAACTAAAGACTAGAGAGCAAGTAGCTTTGTAGCTGCTTCTTAATTAACCACGCTGTAACATGGAGATCGAGTTTGCCACGTAAAGAGAGAGAAACATATTTGGAAATGAAATAAATAGAATGAGATGAGAATGGAAATTTGAGCGGGTCCCACGTGTTTATCTTATAGATCCCATCTTAAATTTGCACTTTCTACATCATTCTTCAAAAGTAATTAAAATAAAGGTGTAAAATATTATCAGGTTTTTAATTATGATGTATCATCTTATGTCATATAAATTGCTAATTTCTCAATTACTCAATAATCACTTTATATACATTTGTAGCATATATATATTCCTTATTTTCAATAATTTTAAATTTTTAAAATTCATATTATACATACTCCATTTCAGTTAAATTATATTTATATGATTTGTTTCTCGTAAATAACATTTAGATTAACATGAGTAAATTTATCTAAAAAAATGATATTTTGCATAGTGTTACAAGCATAATCTCAGATTAGCAATTAATCCACTTATCCTAAATAAACAATCCAAATGTTGATATTAGCAATTAGCATGGCTTCCAAAATCATAGTTTTTTAATTGTTTAATATATATTTGGCACAAGTTTTATTTAAACTTTGAACGTATGATCTTTCACATCAAACATTTCATATTAAAAAAAATGTTTCAAAATAGATAAATATACGTGGCTCCGCAGGCGGGGAGGATTTAAAGAAGACAAGGCCGGCGTGACCAAACCTCTCTTATGATTTAAAAAAAAAATTATGTATTATTTTTTGCTATTTAAAATATATTTTATAATAATTTCTGTTAATAAAATATTTATTTAACTCACAAGAGATTATTTATGTATCAACCGATCTAACATTAAGCAATCATAATTTAATAGAATTATTTTAAATCAAAATTAGTACAATTTTATTTGATTAATGATTATAATTTTATATATCAATTATTAGTGAAATCATTGAAGTACACTCCTAAATCTCACTGTTTTATGGGAAGGGACGCATCCATCAAAATTAAACCACGTGTCTTTTGCTCTTCCACCTCCGCAACATATTGTGATTTTTTTTTTAAAGTTGTCGTATCATATATTTTTACAAGTTAATACTTATTACATGCATTATGTTTATTATTATTTTTTCATCAAGAAATTATTTTGATTATTAAAATTAATAACTATTAAACTAATAAAATACATATATTTAAATTTTTATTTTCTCAAATATCATACTAGCTTCGTTATATACATTATTTAATATCATATATTAATATCTGATTTTAAAACCATTAGTAATTAAACTTTGAAAAAAATAAACATAAGATGAGTTTACTTGTTGAACAATATATTAATTTATGTATTTAAAGTAAGCCAACACAACAAATTCATTCAATTATCATAACATTTGTATTGTCCAGCTAAATATGTGTACTATGAACATTAAGTTTCAATGAGTAAAAAATATTTTCACATAATCAAAGGCCACGATTTTATTAAAGCCCATTAATTATAATGTCACGCCAAAGAAAAAACCACCTTCAATCTGAATTTTATTACATAGGATGATTATTGGGAATTCGTTCATGACTTGTATACCATGTTGAGAATTATAATAGTTACTAGTATATATATGCTTGGATGTGTACAATTTGGTTATTAATAAACCAAGAACATTATAGGATTGATATATCAAGAACAGATCTAGTTTAAATATATACATATGTTTGGATCAATCAATAATGCAGAGTCCTACAATATGCAGAGATTTGCATGGAGTGTCCAGAATTAAAATATATATATTATATATTAGAGAAATAAGATATAAAATATATAACATGTGATAGTTGAAATTTAAATTTAACTTTCTATATATATAGAGAGAGAGAGCAAAGCTAGGGTGGGGTATCTTTGGATGCACTAAAAATGGCGTTATTCTTAGAATAGCAGTGCTATTCTATTTTAGAGTTATTCAAACAACATCAAACGCTATTCCGAACAGCCATAATAGCCTTGTTCCGCTAACCCAACAAATACTTGGAATAGCGTGAATGGGCTCTTCAATAGTAGCTATTCTCAGTAGCTATTCCAAAGAATGCATCCAAACAACTTTTTAGCTATTCCAAATAGCTTTGAGTTAGCACCATTCTCAAATAGTAGTTATTCTAGCTATTTTAGATTGCATGCAAACGTACCCCAAGAGGGTTTTGTGAGCATAACTCCAAAGTATATTAGATCTGTTTCAAACGACAAATCCAAACCGTTGAAATCCATGTACTTTATGAGTGATGCATGTACATGTAAAATTTTGAAAGTTTCGAATTCATTTGCTACAAGGGCAAGTAATCAAAGAAATGAACATTTTTATAAGTTATTTTATAAGTTGTTTTATATATTCATTTTTCATCATCTATTTGACCGCTTGACCTTGTAGCAAATTAATTAGAAACTTATAAAATTTTACATGTATATGCATCTAACGTTGAAATTCATGTACATGCATCACTCATGAAGTACATGAATTTCAATGATTTGAATTTATTGTTTGAAACTAATTCGATATACTTTTATAGTTGTGCTCACCAAACTCTATTAGTGAGCACATCATACCCTAACTTTGCTCCTATATATAACTATAAAGTTACAAGTACGTATTTAATATTTTATGAAAAAGGTTAATCCATATATATACTTTAAAAAGTAATTTAATTAAATTGTAATATATATAAATAAAACTTAGAAAAAAAAAATCGTGGGATTTAAGCATCTTTCAGTATTATTGTATATCTGTTTTTGCATGGAGTGTTATAAGGAGCTTTTTATATCGAAGACTAAACGAACTTCATAGACCATATTCTGCTAATTCCACGGCATCTCTCTGCTTGCGTGATGTGAATGCTGTAGCTTTTCTTTTGTATTGATGAAATGAATTATGCGGATTCAATTCGACAAAATTAAAAATTCGTGATTCAAAATAATTTGAAAATAATTCGGAATTATTCACATCAGAGTTCTCAGTCCCACAAACCACAAGGGAGCAAAAAACAAAATCGGAAAAAAAACACAAATAATTCGTAAAATTCAGAAACAAATCGTAAAATTTGCGGATAATTTGGTCAACCGATAATTCAGCATTTGGTTCGCCATCATAAAAAAATGAAGTATTTATGCTACACCGAAAACTGCACAGTCTATATTTAAGAAATGTTTAATTCAAGAAAATGCTAGGTCAATAAAATCTGAACCGTTCAAACTGAGTTTGAGTACAAATCTATATGCAATCCAATTGTGTAGGCTAACTTACTGGAGAAATCTCTTCCCATCACAAGAGTTTCTCTGGCATTAAAGTGGATAGAATTTGATGGTCCATAAATAAATAGATATACAAAATTTAATACTACACCTTTACATATATTAAATGCATATTTAATATTGCTTAATATTAAATTTCGAATTAAATATTATTTTAAAAATCGTTAAAAATAGTATAATAAATAAATAATTGTGTATTCCTTTCTTCATATTGTTTGATCATAATTTAGATCAATTCAGCTCACGCCTGTAATACACAGAGCTCCTTAAAATTTTAAAATTTTAAAATTTGTGTTAATATGTAACGAAAGGAGAATTTAAGCTCAAACCATGCGTTAGCGCTGAAGATATGAATTCAGCTTGAATCTAGCTGACTAAAATCTCCAGCAAAAAAATAGATCCATGGCCCATGGGCCTTAATTCTATTTTCATATGCATGTTTTAATATTAATCAAGTGATTTAATTTTTTTATTCATATTAAATTAATATTTTTTATATCTCGGTACCTCATCAAAGAATATTTAAATTGTATGAATTTTGATTTTTGACCTATTTGTATATTCAATTATAAACAACATACATGTAAATTTATGTTAATTTCGCAATCTTATTTGAATTAATTAATTTGAGAATATATTGTTAATATTATTAAATAAATCAGTATTAACTAATCTCTTATCTTGGGATAATATTTAAATGGTTTGAATAATATTCTTGAGATATATATTACCTTAATATGCAACATCATTTTGTTCGATTAACACAGTTGTGTGTCTTTCAGATCATATCTCATGGTTCACAATTCGCAGCATATTTAAAGGTCGTGGTGGATCTTAATGCATGCAATGCGAATTTCAATTAAGCAAAAAAAATGCTCTCATCATTAAACAAAAAAATGCTCGTTAATTTTTATTTGTTCCTTAGTATAAAACCACTGTTTTAATATTTTAGAATCTTTGAAGATCACTGTTTTAATATTTAAAAAACAGTGATTTTAAAAATTCTAGTAAAATAAATTAAAAAAAATGAAAACTTTTGGTCTCAAGTATATTTTAATATGAAGATCATGTTGAATGTTTCAAACTGACTATTTAAACTTTGAAAATAAGAATTTATACAAGAAGTAAAACAACATCTTTATTTTTCACAACACCATAGTCCTCTCATAATTCTAATATCATAAAAACGAATGTGAATAAATTAACTAAAGTTAAAACTAAATTCCAATAACAATCAACTAATACAAACTACTGGAATTGAATGGTAAAGATATTGACATAGCAGTTTTTGCTTGATGCAGCGCACTAAGTCATTTGTGGTGATGTTTCGACTCTGTGGTCTGAGCGCTGCATAAACAAAACTACTCTGTCAATGAATGTCATTACCTTTCTTTATCAGCTGGGTCCTACAGAGAGATTAAGTTACTTGCGGAACCCACCTCAACCAGTAGTTCACTTCATGAAACTACCATAAAATATGCAACAGAGGAAAAAAGCTTTCTTTTTCATTTTGTCAAAAGCAGCTGTACTGGTACAGTGGTACATGAGGAAAAAAGCTTTCTTTATGTGAACCTACGATTGACTTGACTATAGAGTACAATAAATGTGGCAGCTGTAACTTGTACCGATGTTTGTTTTATATCAATGTATATACAAACTGTATTGCAAGTTAAATCGCTAGATAAGGTTCCCTCTTGGCGAAACCAAGTAAATGTCAAACACAAAGAGAGGAACTATGTGAATTGGGCAAGAATCAGGAGATTTAATTTTAATGGAAAACCGAGTTCAAGATTCATGGAAGAGCTCGGCTTGCAAGATTCATGGAGGTATGACTACTGGTACGAAATCAGAGTTTTAGAAGGCGACACCAGGGCAAAATACGGAGTTACTGGTAAGAAGGAAGCTTGTCAGATAGTTTAAAGGAAAGTTACAAGGAACCCCTCCATTTGTTTTAGTTTTACGGAAAAGGAATAGACGGGTTAGATGAGGGGTCGCTTTTTAGTTTTTAAGTTGTCAGCTTTCTAGTTTTTTAATATCATTTGCAATTTCGATTTTTAGTTTTTATGCTATGATAATGTAATTCCGGTAAGACTTTCGTTTTTATTAATAGAGTATGTCTATGGGTTTTCATAAAAAAAAAACAAATTCTATATATTCTATTGTACCTTATAATCACAGTCGAACTGGTACATGTTTAAATATTAATCAAGTGATTTAATTTTTTTAATGATATGAAATTAATATATTTTATTGTATCGTACCTAATCAAATAATATTTAATTTGTATGAAATTTGATTTTTGTATTATTTGTATATCCAATTATATTAATGTGAGAATATATTATTGTTAAAGTTATTAAATAAATCAGTATTAAGTAATCTATTCTCTTGTTATATAGCACAGTCAATTTGGTCTTGGATTGCTAACCACAATGGTTTTAATTTTAATTGCGAAACAATCGAGGACCTTTGGCTAATTGATAGTTGCATTCCTTTGAAAGATAAGCTTTTAGTGGAACTTGTAAGAGGAGCTACCCTTTGGACATTATGGTTAACTAGAAATAAAGTTTGCTTCAATAATACTTCTATTCCCTCAGTAGCTAGCATTAGTTCTAATATAATCTCTCTAGCTTCATCCTGGTGCAAAATTAAAAATGATGACACCTACTTTAAATTAACTTTGATCTTGCCAATGCATGCTTGTAATTTAACTCAGGTAGGCATGGTTCATCTTATGCCGGATACTATAGAGGAGGACCACAGTCAAGATACAGAGGAAGGAGGTCTTGGATCAGAGGAAATGGATCTCTCAGCATACCTGGTAGACAGGGTTGAATCTCACCACAGGGCCTCCTCCTCATCTGATACAAGAATAAATGGAGGCTCTCTTTTGGATTACAACTCTGCCTCTTTTGATGCTTAACTTTTTAGTTCATTTTTGCCATTTCTAGAAGTTGCTTAATTGGTTGTTTTAGTAGTTGGTTTTGTAATATTGCCTCTGCGAATATTTGACAGTATGGTTATCTTGCACAATGAGGTTGACCTCGTTGATTTTTGTATAACTACAACATTTTGTTTCTATAAGAAACAGGTGGGGGTTACCCACTTTTGTCAAAAAAAAAAGTAATCTATTCTCTTGGAATAATATTTAAATGGTTTGGATATTTGCCGATTTTTTTAAAAATACCCAAAAGAATAAATAAATTATTAATAATAACCAGTTTTTTGAAAAAATTTAAAAAATGCCCAAACCGCCTCAAAATTCGGCGGTCCTGAGCTTTTATTCCGAACCGCGGTCATTCCGATTTTTTTTTTTTTTTTTTTTGTTCAAAACCACGGTTCGAGAAATTTTTTTTTTTTTTTTTTTTTTTTGCATTTTTTTGCAAATCAAATTTGCACCTCTGGTTAACATAGCAAAACACCTTCAAAAATCGTGAAAATTGACCGACATGCAGTCTTGACATCGTAGAACAGGACTGTGAAGTTTCATACAAAATCTCCAAACAAGTCGTGAGATATCAGCTCTCAAAAATTGCCCGAACTGCTGAATATTTCATTATCAGCCCAATTTTTGAGAGCTGATATCTCACGACCTGTTCGGAGATTTTGTATGAAACTTCACAGTCCTGTTCTACGATGTCAATACTGCATGTCAGTCAATTTTCACGATTTTTGAAGGTGTTTTGCTATGTTAAGCAGATGTGGAAATTTGGGATCATAATGAAATATTCAGCAGTTCGGGCAATTATTGAGAGCAGATATCTCACGACCTGTTAGGAGATTTTGTATGAAACTTCACAGTTTTGTTCTACGATGTCAAGACTGCATGTCAGTCAATTTTCACGATTTTTGAAGGTCTTTTGCTATGTTAAGCAGATATGCAAAGTTGGGCTCATAATGAAATATTCAGCAGTTCGGGCAATTTTTGAGAGCTGATATCTCACGACCTGTTCGGAGATTTTGTATGAAACTTCACAGTCCTGTTCTACGATGTCAAGACTACATGTCGGTCAATTTTCACGATTTTTGAAGGTGTTTTGCTATGTTAACCAGAGGTGCAAATTTGATTTGCAAAAAAAAAAAAAAAAAAAAAAAAAAAAAAAAAAAAAAATCGGAATGACCGCGGTTCGGAATAAAAGCTCAGGACCGCCGAATTTTGAGGCGGTTTGGGCATTTTTAAATTTTTTTCAAAAAACTGGTTATTATTAATAATTTATTTATTTTTTTGGGTATTTTTAAAAAAATCGGGATATTTGTCTTGAGATATTACCTTAATATTCATCATCATTTTGTTTTATTAACACAGTTGTGTGTCTTTCAGATCATATCTGATGGTTCACAACTCGCAACATATTTAAAGGCTATGGCGGATTTTATACAATTCAAAGGTACTTAGCTATCCTTGTGGTTTTCAAATTTTTAATTATATATATTGATATTTAATTGATTTTTTTCTTTTAATTTTTTATATAGTTTAATCTCCACTAGCCTAGAATTCTACATTGTAGTTGTTAAAGACTTGAGTTCAAATCTCACATTTCACACAATCAAACGGTGTAGGCTAATTTAGATAAATCTCTTCGCATCAGTAGAATTTCTTCAGCATTAAAGGGAAAATAACTTGATGGTCCATAAATAAATAGATATACAAAATTTATTACTACACCATTACATATATTACATGCCTATTTAATATGAGGGATCCACTTACAACATTTGTAAGTTACAACATCTTATAACAATTCGATTTTGCGGTTTTCAAAGTCCAAATAGTTGATCCAAACTGTTCAACATGATCTTTATATTAAAATGTGCTTTGAGATCAAATTTTTTATTTTTATGAATTTTTTTTTACTATTTATTAAGTATTTTACAAAATTATTGTTTTTCAGTGGTCCAAAATTGTTTAAAATCAATAGTTTTGTAAAATATGTAATAAATAGCAAGGTTTTACATAGCGATTATTGCATCATAATGGAAAGGCTAAAAAAAGCTATTGTGAATAGCATAGTTATAACGAAAGCTATCATACAAATTAAGTGTTTTTTTTATTTAAAAATTATATTTTAGAAAATTACTTGATCTGAAAATTCTGGACCATCCAAAAACAGGGATTTTTAATAAATCTAAAAAAATAGTAAAAAAATTTCAAAAAATATAAAATTGTGTCTCCAAACACATATTAATATGGAGAACAAGATGAACGGTTCGGATCAACTGTTAGGATTTTGAAAACTCGAATATTGAGCCGTAGCACGGACCAACCCGTGATATGCATAGTACCATAGACTCACTCATAAAATAATTGTAAAAGCTGACATGATGATTATAATTTTAATTGTCTGAATATAAAATAATTATTAGTTTTGTAACTTGTTTAAGTATCATTCGACGTACAATTATAATGTAAAATTTTAAATTACAAAATTAGGACTAAATTTAAAATTAAAATCAATTGCAAAAAATAAGCATAATATAAAATTTAATTAAAAGTAATTGCTATAATAACTGCTATCACAAATTAATCATCTTTGGTAAATTTCTGAAACGAAAGTGCTCTAATCAAATCATTCATCAAGTCCCAACACATCAACTTTTACTTTTCACCACATAAACATGTTTCTTTCTTTCTTTGTATAAACCTCATTAGTATAATGTACACAATCAAGTTACTATTAAACCCTGTTCTCCACTTTGTTGCCTTACCTGCTTGTCTGCCTTTCTAAGGTAAAGATATGGACGGAGCTGATTTAACTTGATAGGAACAACATAGTCAAATGAAAATATATATTGATACGCTGCATGAAGGCAAATCTACTCTGTTGATATATTTACCTACCTTTGTATGAGTATGAATACTACGAAGCAGTGTTGTAAATAACGATATGTGGTTGTCGGACTACCGCTAAGCGGTTAATTAGGAATAATCGTCCGATTACTCGGAAAAATTCATGATGGTTTGGTCATTGCCAACAACTAATTGGCCGATTAATCGATTTAAATGAATGTTTTTTACAGCATTGCTACGAAGTATCTCAAATTTTGAGTTTGGATCCGGATTGTCTAGTTAGATTCTGGACCAATTCGGCCGAGATGAAATGCACATGGTCTCTTTAAGATTCGTACCAGAGCAAATCCGATGGTCCGAAACTATACTCAAAATTTGAGCTACTTTAGGTGATATGAATTCCCTTTGTACTCTATGATGGGGCGAACCCACATTCATCCACGGAAGACAGCTGCCCCCTCTGGATTTCGACTTTTTTTATTTTAGTGAAAAAATTTCAAAAAAATTAACGTTTGTTTTTTTATAAAATGGATTTATCCCTTGTTAAACCCCTCCCTCCCGAGAGAATTAAATCCTGCATCCGCACCTGACTTTATATAATTCTCTTCCTCCTCCCAAATCCAATTCTCTCTCCAAATTAATGTCAAATGGTTTTAATTACTCTGAAATTAGGAGATAGCTCCATCCATCAATGGTTTTAATTACTCTGAAATTATGAGGGCAACTGGAATGATTGATACAACATCTCTTTATTAAATAAAGAAAAAGATAGAATGGGCGTATAAGAACCAATCAATTTTTTTTTTTATCATTGAGCTTTGTCATAAGTTTTCTTTGAAACATTTCTTTTCTCATTAGTAAAGTAATTGTAAAAGCTGATTAAATTATTACAATTTTAATTGTCTGGATATAGGTAAAATAATTATTAATTTTGTAACATGTTTAATTAATAATCTATATATGTAAAACTGTCATATCGATCGACTTACAATTAGTTTGTAATTGCCAATTACAATTTCGTATTTCAAATTAACAAAGTACTTAATTTATAATATTTTTTTAAAATTGTCATATCGATCGAAAATATCGGCTTTTTTACTTTTTAACAACTAATTTTCTTTTTTCAGATTTCATGTCCTTCAAAATTACGTTTTTTTCTCTTCTAAAATTTATAATATCATACTTATTCTTCTAAATTTAAAAAACTCACAAATTTATTCAATTTATTATCTTTTTATCAAAATAATAAAAAAGATATTGCCTTTACTAAAAATTTATCCATTTCTTCTTATTTCTTTTGTTTCTCACGAACCTCATGATTACTAATTAATGTAGCGTGCGTGTCCCCTCAGATATAGGAGAGATACAATTAAAATATGGACGGACCAGATTAGTCTCAGTCAGACCAGACTTTAATCTAGTGCCTATATAAAACATGGGGTTCGTTTCGAGATTCTTGTAAGGATAAATAAACGGTCCCGATCTAACTCATTGCACATCAGCTATTGCACTGGATGAGAATTTCATGATATATGTACTAGAGGATTAATTTTGCCCGCCTAGGGCATGCCCGCCCGTGTACCCTTGCCCGGGGTACCCGTGCCCGAGCCCGGGTATAGGTCGGATACTCAGGTACACGGGTACGGGCAAAAAAAGGGCCGGACTCGATTTTTTGGGCAAATACCCGACCATACCCGGACCGACCATACCCGTACCCGACCATACCCGTACCCGACCATACCCGTACCCGTGTACCCGTGTACCCATGCCCGTACCCGTACCCGTTTACCCGTTGTACCCTACCCGGGTACCCGTACCCGTTTAAATTCAAAATTTTCAAAATTCCCCCCAACCCATTTAAATTCTGTTTTTTTTTTTCTGTTTTTTAAATTCTGTTTTTAAAATCTGTTTTTTTTTATTTTTGTTTTCTAATTTCTGTTTTTTAATTTCTGTTTTTTAAATTCTGTTTTTTAAATTTTGTTTTTTAAATTCTGTTTTAATTTCTGTTTTTCAAATTCTGTTTTTTAAATTCTGTTTTTTAATTTCTGTTTTTTAATTTCTGTTTTTTCATTTCTGTTTTTTAAATTCTGTTTTAATTTCTGTTTTTTAAATTCTGTTTTTTAAATTCTGTTTTTTAATTTCTGTTTTTTTATTTTTGTTTTTTTATTTCTATTTTTTAAATTCTGTTTTTTAAATTCTGTTTTAATTTCTGTTTTTTAAATTCTGTTTTTTAAATTCTGTTTTTTAATTTCTGTTTTTTAATTTCTGTTTTTTAATTTCTGTTTTTTAAATTCTGTTTTTTAAATTCTGTTTTAATTTCTGTTTTTTAAATTCTGTTTTTTAATTTCTGTTTTTTTATTTTATATGTTAGATTCATTTTTAATAGGTCAAAAAAATTGGTTTTTTAATTTATGTTTTTGAATATGTGAAGTAATTAGATTTGTTTTTAATAGGTTAGATTTTATTTTTCAAATTCGGATTTATTTTTAATAGGTTAAAAAAAGATGTTAGATTTATTTTTGTGAATATGTTACATTAGATTTTATTTTAAAAATGTTAGATTTATTTTTAAATAGATTAGATTTATTTTTGAAAATGTTAGACCTATTTTTGAATATGTTAGATTTATGTTGAATAGGTTAGATTTAATTTTGAATATGTTAGATTTATGTTGAATAGGTTAGATTTATTTTTAAAAATGTTAGATTTATTTTAAATAGGTTAGATTTTTAATTTATATTTTATTGTTTTAAAGTAATTGATTTAAGATATTTTTTATTTATATTTTATTTAACCTATTAAAAATAAATGAACGTTTACAAAATATATTATCAATTTAAAATGAACGTTTAGAAAATATATTATCAATTTAAAATGTAAACTAAAAATTTCAAGATATAAATAAATTATGAAACTATATAGTTAGAATGAGAATTTGAAAATAAAATAAAATGACTCGTGTAAAGAAATAAATAAACACATTTGTACTTAGCCGAATAAACATACAAATTTTCACAAGAATAATTTTTATATATAAGTTACAAATTTTATTTATTTAGGAATTATAAAGATGTGACTTGATAATTTTATGTATATATATATACACTATTTGATATTGAAGTATTGAACTATTTAGATTTTAAAAGTTGAATTATAAACACGTAATAATATTTATACGACACTGTTAAAAAAAAACAGAAAAAAAATATCCTAAAATTAAAAAATATATTAGAAATTGATCAACTTTTGATCTATAAAATAGTTCTTTTAGACAAAATCAATTGTCCTAATCTGAAAATAGTTTAATATTCTAATTCTCAAATGAAAAAATCACTTTTATGCCTAAATCTCTGTCTTTGCTCTCTTCAATGATGGAAATTAATTGTTTTGCTAATATTTTGTTTTGAATTTATTTGATTAAATATTAAGTGATATTTGACAATTTTCAAATTAAGTAATGAAAATGTTGAGTTTAAGAGTAGAAGAAAAAAGATAACAAAAATAAACTCAAATATTAGTTTTAGTGAAGCTAAATAATTTGTCAAATATCACTAATTGACACAAATGTGATACACTAGAATTGCATAACACTTTTTATTATAACATTAAAAAATACACAAAATTGACACAAATTTCAATTTATTTGGATTTTTTTACAATTAATTATGAATTTTCAAAGTTCTACCGTAAAAAAAAATTTCAAACATCTATAACTTTGGCTACGAGTGTCGGATTCACGCGTTCTTCGACTTTTCGAAAAGGGGAGAACGAGACGGATCCGATTTTGCAATAATAATTAGAATTTAAAAATAAAATAAAATGACTCGTGTAAAGAAATAAATAAATACATTTGTACTTAGCCGACTAAACATACAAATTTTGGCAAGAATAATTTATATATATAAGTTACAAATTTTAATTATTTAGGAATTATAAAGATGTGACTTGATAATTTTATGTATATATACACACACTATTTGATATTGAATTATTCATATTTTAAAAGTCGAATTATAAATACGTAATAACATTTATACGACACTGTTTAAAAAAAAAAGCAAAAAAAAAGCAGAAACAAAAAAACAACAAAAAAAAAATACCCGTACCCGCCCTACCTGTCAAGGGTACACGGGTATGGGTATAGGACGGGTAGGGTATGGTTTTTGAAAAAAATACCCGACATACCCGTACCCGTATACCCTAGTACCCGTATCCGTGCCCGGGTATACCCGGGGTACCCGTACCCGCCCGACCATTAATACACTAATATGTACCCATCATTGATCAGAATTCGTATCCTCTGAGATATCTCAAACTTTGCGTGACTTTGTGGAAAATCCCAATCGTTTAAATACGTTCTGCACGAATCTCAAAGCACAAATAATAAGGACCCTACATCACCCCCGAATAGGCACCGGACACATCGGTCACGCAAAAGTTGAGATATCTCAGAGGATACACACTCTCATTGATCATTCCATCTCTCTCTCTCCTTCCTTCCTCCTGAGACTGCTACTTTTGGGGGTACATTTAGGAGCTTCTCAACTGAAGGTTTCTCCTACCTTAAACAGCTTAAAATTGTTCCTTGAAATGAGGAAAAGGCAATCTCAAGTGAATTTGATCCGAAATTTTTATTAATACCTTTTCAAAAAAAAATAAACAAAAAAACTTCTTATTACAAGGTATTCGAAAAATAATCGGGCCTCATTGACAATTGGTAGTCCCATTTTTTTAGAGTCGCAAATTGTCATTGCGGCCCGCAAAAATTAAAAAATCCAGCTTATTAAGTTGAATTTTGAAATTTTTGTGGGACCGTAATGATAAATAGCAGCCCCCAAGAATAGAACCACCAATTAATTATCATTGCAGTCCGGATATTTTCGAATTCTCCAAAATAAAATGTTATTTATTTTTTTTTACAGAGGTACATTTAAAAATTTCGGAAATTTGATAATTGTAACGTGAAAAGTTTGACGGGCTAAATAAGAGAGGTCATAATGCCTCTATTTATTATATGTCTTTGTTATTTTTGTTATGTTTTTATTTTTCAATTTTTATTTTTTGTTATGTTATTTTTTATTTTTCACAAAATGTCAGTTTGTTGTGCACCGGGTGCAGTAAAGAAAATTCTTAAGCGATTTGGCAATGGATAATGTGCGGAAGGTTTATATTGGGCCAAATCAGGCCCAGGAAACACTCCAACTTGATTGTTATTCACTTACAAGCTGCCAGTGAGGAATTCATATCATCTGAGTTAACTCATTATTTGAGTTTAGATCCGAATCATCCGATCAGATGTGGCACGGATATTAAAGAATTCTTGTACGTTCCATCTCGAATCGAATCGGCCTGGATTCTGATCGGACGGTGTATATTCCATAACAAATATTGTGTTACCTCAGAGGATATGGATTCTTCAGGTGAGAGCGTTTTTTTTCAAAATTAAAAAACAAAATTAAGAACCGAAAGAGAAAGCGAGGGAAGAGGGTGGCGGAGCGCGGCGGCGATTGAGAGGTGAGCCTATATTAAATTCCTTGCTAATAGACGGGATCGATCGATCTCAGTGTCTCAGTTACAGCTTACTCCCTTCTTCGTAATTTCTAGTGTTACTCCATCTCTTCCTCCTCCTCTAATCGAAATCCCAGTAAAGGAGGATCGATTAATAACAAAATTGAAACGGAATGGTGGAATTTCATATAAACAAATTGACCGTATATTTCCAGAAAGCACAATGACACAAATCAAATGGTGAGATGAGGTTTTAGCGTCCTTAATTACTGTAGCAATTACTTTCTGTCAGAAATCAAATGGTATTTGTATTCATATATTTTTCTTGCACATATATGTTTGCCTGTGGTTGTTGTAGGAGGAGCATGGAAGTAGACACCAATGGACGGAGATGGAGAGTGACTTACACAAAACATTTAAAACAGAAAAGAAAGGTTTATCATGATGGTTTTCTCGAGATTAGTGCATCTGCTGACAAGGTAGGCAGTATTGCTTTCATCTACCATTTAGTATTTCCATCTAAAAAAAAATAGTAAAAAAATTCTAAAAAATGTAAAATTTTGATTTACAAGTACATTTTCATATGGAGATCATGTTGAACGGCTCATATCAATTGTTTGAACTTTTAAAATGTAGATATTGATCCATAGTACGGACCAATATATGTTATGCATAGTACCATAGCCTCACTCTTCCATCTATGTATCTATGCATAGTACAGTCAATTGAGTGCTTGAATTGTGGATTCACTCATTTAGGTACGGTTGTATGATGAGAGCGAGAACCTGATAGAGATCAAAATCCTAGGCAAGGCTGACTCAGTTGAGTGCGGCAAATCCTTCACCATGAATTCTCATCTTGTTGACATTGCCGATGCTGTCAACCTTTCATCTAATCCTACTGTTACTCCCCTTGCACAACAAAATGGTAATCTTCATTTTTTCTTCTTCGGGTTGTGTCATTCATTCTCTAAAGGTGATAACATGCTAGCGTTCACTGGTATAAAATCCAAAATTCGCAGGAAATAAGAGGAACTCTTTCCATAGGAAACCATTGCACAAGGTCTCTAACATGGTGGAAAGCAACGCCAATGGTCAGTAAATATCATCACCCGTATATGTTTCTTGTTTTTTTTTATATATTTTTTATTTTTTTATTTTGAATATCGGCAGGAAAGAAGGCTGAACCTTGTACCACTGGTGCGCCATCAAGCAATTCATCTTTTCCACAGTTGCTTCTTGAAGGTTCTATAACTTTCTCCTTTTCTGTTTATCTTTCTTTTCCTTTAAATCATGTTCTGTTGCATTTTATTTATTCATCATGGTTTTTCATTTAATGTAGAGTGGAGCGTGTTGTATACAACCCAACTAACACAAAAGGCAAAGAAGTACCATGACGGCACATTGCGACTTTCCCAACTTGGTTCCCACACAAAACAGGTTAAAATTTTGCTGGGCAATTTTTTTTCAAATGTGAGTTAAAACTGTGGTGGATTGTATAGTTTCTTCCATTCAATGATGCAAAATGCATACTGGTACAGTGTAGAGATACAGAGAGAAGATAAATTGACTAAATGATACTTTTGTATTTTCATTGATTGATATCTGCTGTACAAGATACTGTCTATTTTAGACACAGGGTTACACAATTACAATAGCCTAACTAACTAACTAACTTCTGTTAGGAGTCCTAATCAATCTTGTTTGATGATTCTTCTAATAAATGGGTAGCAATGGAGCAGGTTCAGCTATATGATGAAAATGAGAGGCTTCTAGAAAGCAAGGTCTTAGGAAAAGATGACGTGCTCGAGTCCGGCCAAACTCTTATCATGCAAGCTCATCTTGTCGACATCAGTCTCTCTACAATTAAAGTCGGGAAAGAGAACTGCTCAGTCTCATCCGTCAGAAAACCATTTCAGAAACCCACTTCTCCTATCCACAGTTTTGTTGATAGTACTAATCTCTTTGTTTCATTTTTACACTATTTTTTTGTTAAGAGCTTCTTGATAAAGTTCTTCTTATATACTGACATATGTTTACGGTGCAGCCAGGAAGGAGGCAGCCTCTGTTGAGCCTAGTAGACCAGGAACCAATTCCATTTTGAAAGGTTAATATCCCTTGTAATTTCTTGTACATCACTGCATGTGTTGTTTTGTTAGAAGTAATCAGTATCATCCAACTTCTTTCCTCCCACTGACGAGTAGGGTTAATAGGCCCCATTGTTTTTGTGCCCCAATCTTGCCTCGCATCTTTATCTCCGTTTTAAAAGTCCAAACAGTCGATCTGAACTGTTGAACAAGATCTCCGTACTAAAATGTGCTTGGAGACCGATTATATTTTTTTTTGTAAATTTTTTTAAATAGGTACAAATTCACTTTTTTTGAATGGTCTAGAATCTTCCGAAAAGCTGTGATTTTGTACCTTCTAAACAAATAGTAAAAAAATTACAAAAAAATATAAAATTTGGTCTCCAAGCAAATTTTAATATGGAGATCATGTTGAGCGGTTCAGACCGACTGTTCGGACTTTGAAAACGGAGATAAGGATGTGAGGCATGGGGGGCACAAAAACAATGGAGCATTTTAACCCTACTCTAACATAAATGCCTCCAACTGATTTGATGAGTTTTATGTTCCATACATACAAAAACAGATCTGTGTATTCTACTTCTGATCGCCATCTCTCATGAGGCACCCACTTTTACTGTTTCAATGGAGGATAGACTTATCACAGAATTGTACTTGAATGAGTGCAGAATGGAATGTTTTGTACACGACCCAACTAAATAAGAAGGCTAAGACATATCATGACGGCATCTTGCGACTTTCCCAAGCTACAAATTCACTCACAAAACAGGTTGCTGTTGTGAATTTAGTATCGATTAAATTCTTCTTTATGGTAAATGAATGTCTTAGTTTCCTTAAGCTATTTTAACCCTTTTCTTTTTAGATCACCTTAGCAAGTGAAGATAGTCAAATATTAGTTAGTCGACATATGAAGTCATTTGAATGTATAGAAAGCGGTGCTGAGTGCGAACTACCTGGATATATGGTTCAAGTTTATGACCTACGTGTCTGTCAAGAAGGTCATTTTTATCTCTTCATTCTATTTTCATTTGAAATATGTATCGGTCTTACTTCAAGCATACTAGAAATAAAGTATAGGTGGAAGTGTGGAACAATCATTTTAAACAGCTCATTTGTCGAATGTTAATTTGTCCCCAAGTAAAATGGGTAAAACTTCCCTTGTTTTTTTATCAAATAGGACCAAAAAAGTGATTCTGGCTTTGAAGCATAAGTCTTTAAATGGGGTAGGATATGCAGGTTCTAATCAAAGGAGCCCTTTGAAGCAATTTGTGAAGTCAAAGACATTGATGAAAAACACATCTACAAGTGAGAAGGAAAATATATTTTTTTTTCTGTTTGATCAGTCAGAAAAATTACCAAAAAGGATATTTAACAACCTTTATTGTATGCGTGTTTTTTTAAAGATGGTGTAGACTATGGAATCAAGAAAGAACAAGTAAAGGGTACAAGCACACAGACTGGTAACAGCACGGAGATGAAAAACTTGATCAAAAGCATACCTACAAGTGAGAAGTAAAATATTTTATTTTTCTTTTTGCATGATGAGTCAGTAAAAGTCCAAAAAGGATTTTAAAGAACCTTTATTGTATGTGTTTTATTTTAAAGATGGTTTAGACTATGGAACAAAGAAAGAACAAGTAAAGAGTATGAGCACACAGACCAGTAACAGCACAGAGATGAAAAAATCAACAAACACTAAGGATTGTGTCACTGTTGCTAGACGAGATGGTGTGTTTTCTTGATCACGTGATGTTTTCATATTCTGTTAGGAGTGAGGCTATGGTACTATGCATAGCGCATATTGGTCCGTACTATGGATCAATTTGTCCATTTTCAAAGTTCAAACAGTCAATCTGAACCATTCAACATGATTTCCATATGAAAATATATTTGTTGATCAAATTTTACATTTTTAAGAATTTTTTTACTATGCATAGGACCATAGTTTCACTCTTCTGTTAGTATCATGATGTTTTCGTATTCTGTTTGTATCAATTCGTGTCTTAAAGTTACCAAAGAGAATGTTTAAGAACCTTTTTTTTTATAAGATGGTGTAGACTATGGAACAAGGAAAGAACAAGTAAATAGTACAAGCACACAGACCGGTAACATCTCGGAGTTGAAAAAATCAACAAACACTAAGGAGTGTGTCACTGTTGCTCAACGAGACGGTGTGCTTCCTTTGCTTATTTTGTTAATATCATGATGTTTCGTATACTGTTGGTATCAGTTCATTTTGGAAATAACAACTTTTGTGAAGTCATCAGGCTCACTATCCATAAATTTTTTTTAAAAAAAAGATGGTGTAGAGTATGGAACAAAGAAAGAACAAGTAAAGAGTATGAGCATAGAGACCAGTAACAGCATGGAGATGAAAAAATCAACGAACACTAAGGAGTGCGTCACTGTTGCTCGACGAGACGGTGTGTGCTTCCTTTACTTATCACATGACATTGTCATATTTTTTTAGGGTTTATGGGTCTGTGTGATTAACCTCTATACCAAGGATGAAACAACTACTTTGTGAAGTCTTTAGTAAATACTAAATACTGACTATTTATACACTTTTACAGCTCGTCAGATACTGTCAGTGCTAAAGAAACCAACAGCAGTGCCAGAGAGAGAGACAGTGCAAGTAGCGAAGAAGGCTCATCTCTCTTCGCACCTTATACAAATTGATTACAGTATAGGTGAAGAGAAGCGTCCAACAGTACAAGGGTCGTATGATAAAGATCGGAATGCTTATCACCGCTCCTTGACTTCTCTACCTTTTATGTAATAAGCTTCATGTCTCTTTTTTCTATATTTGCTCATGTGAAAACTTAGCAGTTTTTGCTTCTGCCAAGGTTTAAAAAAAAAAAAAAAAACTTAGCAGTTTTATGCCATCAGCGAACAATTGAAGCATACTCAATCAGTTTTTTTGTGCAGAAGGCAGGCTGTTTTATTTGAGAAATATCATTGACACGATATTAATTGCAGGCTCCGTGAGATAAATAGAAAAAGAGTGAGGCTATGGTACTATGCATAGCACATATTAGTCCATACTATGGATCAATATCTTCATTTTCAAAGTAACAACAATTGATCAGAACCGTTCAGCATGATCTCCATATGAAAAATGTAGTTGTAGATCAAATTTTACATTTTTCAGAATTTTTTTACTATTTTTTTAGATAGGGAGAAAGGGACCAATCTGCACCATACATAGTACCATTTAGATTAGTGTAGATTACCTAACATTATGTTATGTTTTTATTTTTTGTTGGATATAGGGAATCAGGAACCCAAGCTTCAGAAATGCAAATGAGGGTCAAAGAGAATTGTACCAGTTCCGGCATGCACAACAGTTCATCAGGTTAGCATGTCGACAAATGAGATTTTGTAGTTTAATTAGCAGTAATGCCTTCAACTTTATGTTTTTCTTTATTTTCATGAATATCAAATAATTTGCAGTTTTAAGTGATATTACCATCTCAGCTTCATACGAGGGCAGATGTGAAGGCGTAAACTTGGTATGAAACCTAATATCCTAAGATAAAAATACTTTCACATTGTATCAGATTGATACATATATTATTTTGATTTTTGTTCTAGCAGGATTTGGAGAAGGCAAATGGAACAGCAGGCACTGTGGAGGTATTATTTGCTGATTCTGACAACTTTGATTTCCCTTCATTTGATCTTGGATTCTAGGTATTAATAATGTGCGATTTTATTTGAATTTTTGTAACTTGTTGAGTCTTCAGAAATGGATGAACATTTTTAATCAAAGAATTAGATAGTTAATATTGGAAATTTATAATTCTGATTTTTAGTTTAACAGAAAATTTTGTTTGATTGGCAACTCTCTGGATTTGTTGATTTAAGAACGGAATGGTTATTGAAAAGGAAAAAAAAAAAAAAAAAAAGATCTCCAGAGTAATTTGTAACCTTTTAAGAGGAAAATAGGAAAGGACAAATAGCTTTTTCAACTATTTCAATTTTTTTTAAATCTAAATCTTTTTGAAGTATTGAAGATCAAATTAAACAATTGTTTATCTTGTCGTTTCAACGCAAAGTAGAGCCAATTTGAAAACTACAGCTCTTATTAATAATTTTGGCGACTCAATAAGCTTGAAGCTTCATTTTATCTAAAAGAAATAAGAATTTGATTCTAAACTAGAGGGTGTAAAATGGAATAGATATTATTTGTAATGGATCCAACTATTATAAAAATTTTAATAAAATAAAAAACTTTATTTATCATGTATCATATTTCATTCAAATAAAAATGATATATATATATATATATATATATATATATATATGAGATGGGCTATGGTGCATTGCAATGCATGAACCCCCTTATGCATTGCACTATAATCACGGATTTAAAGTCCAAACGACCGATCCGAACCGTTAGATGTTTAATCCATATAGAAATGTGCTTGGAGACCAAATTTTACATTTTTTGGAATTTTTTTACTATTTATTAAGCATTTTTTAAAATTGCTGTTTTGCTGTGAACAGTAAAAAACAGTTAAATTTTCTGGACCATCAGATCAGCGACTTTCAAAATTGCTTAATAAATAGTAAAAAAATTCCAAAAAATGTCAAATTTGGTCCCCAAGCACATATTAATATGAAGAACAAGATGAACGGTTCGGATTGGTCGTTTGGACTTTAAATCCATGATTTAGAGTACAATGCATAAAAGGTTTCATGCATTGCAATGCACCATAGCCCATCTATATATATATATATATATAGAGAGAGAGAGAGAGAGAGAGAGAGAGAGAGAGTGGCTAAGCTCAAATCGTTTGTTCCTGGGCTCAGGAACAAACGATTGGGTTCTCCAATTTCCGAAGTTCAAACGGCCGATCCAAACCGTTAGATGTTTAATCTATATTAAAATGTGCTTGGAGACAAAATTTCATATTTTTTGGAATTTTTTTACTATTTATTAAGAGGGTTTGAAAGTCGCTGTTTTTTTATGGTGCAGAATTTTAATAAAAACAGCAACTTTCAAATCCTTTTAATAAATAGTAAAAAAATTCCAAAAAATATGAAATTTTGTCCCCAAGCACATTTTAATATAAATTAAACATCTAACGGTTTGGATCGGCCATTTGAACTTCGGAAATTGGAGAACCCAATCGTTTGTTCCTGAGCCCAGGAACAAACGATTTGAGCTTAGCCATTATATATATATATATATATATATAGAGTACGGCTAACGCGCTTCCTCTAGCATATGGGCCGAAATGCTTCCGGTGGAAAGTTGAAATTTCAAAATCCAAAAAATCGATCTGAACCGTTCATCTTCTTCTCCATATTAATATCTGCTTGGAGACCAAATTTTACATTTTTCTGAAATTTTTTACTATTTATTAAGTCACTTTGAAAATTGCTGATCCAACGGTGGCTTACCAAACAGTAAAAATC